>OY288285.1:19091014-19826847 GCA_958450335.1 Hibiscus tridactylites | reverse complement strand
AAGAGAACCGCCATCATCGAAGCAAAGAACTTGAAGACATTAAAGCTTGATGAGCTTGTGGGTTCTCTCCTTACTCATGAGATCATGAAGCAAGGAAGGGAAGATGAGAAAAAGAAAGAAGAGAAAAGAGTAGAGAAGCTTGAAGTTGAAAAGAAGAAGAAGATGGGAATAGCTCTCAAGGCAAAAGCTTCACAACATGATGAGAGCTCATCTTGTGAGGAGGATGAACTTGAAGAATTGGCTATGATAGCCAAACGATTCTCACGCTTCATGAGGTCCAACCGGGGAAGAAAAATCCAAAGAAAGATGGACTTCAAAGGAAGGAACAAAGAAGAAGGGAAGGATCCCATCATTTGCTATGAGTGCAAACAATCCGGTCACATCCGTTCGGAGTGCCCTCAACTCAAGAAGAAGGGATTTGAGAAGAAGAAACTCAAAGCCAAGCTTGCTACTTGGAGTGATGAGGAGTCATCGGAGGATGACGAACAAGAAGTGGCTAACCTTTGTCTCATGGCACTTGAGGAAGATTCCTCCTTGGTAACCTCTAACTCATCTACTTTAGATTTTTCATATGAAGAATTAAATGATGCATATGATGAGTTGCAAGAGGTATATGATGAATTAGTTGAGAAGTTTAAAGAGTCGGTCATTAAAAACAAGAAAATCATTTTAGAGCTAAATGAGAAAAATGACTCACTCACTCAAGCTAATTCTAAATTTGAGAAAAAGATTTTAGGATTAAAAGATGAACTTAAATTCTTTCAAGATGAAAAATGTTGATCTTAATAATCTTTTGTCTCAATGCAATAGTGAACACCAAAAGGTGTTAGGTGAGCTAAATGAGCTCAAAAAGTCCTTAAAAAATGTTGGTAATGTCAAACATGAAGTAGGAGAATCCTCTAGAACACACCAACCTAAGAAAAGGACTAATTACTACAAACAAGGTAGCTACCCTAGACATAGTAGAGCTAAAAGAATTAGAAGTGTATGGGTTCCTAAGGAACTTGTAAAATCTAATAATATTATTGCTATGTCATCTTGGATTCCTAAGGGAACCAAGGTTTTGGGAGCTAACACTCATGGACCCAAAATGATTTGGGTACCAAAAACCAAGGTTTAATATCTTTGTTTGTAGGGGGAGCATTGCTACAAGGCCAAAGCACAAAGTCAAAACTCATGGTACCTTGATAGTGGATGCTCGAGACACATGACCGGAGACAAGAGTCGATTCATGGATTTAAAGCCAAAAAGTGGAGGAGTAGTAACATTTGGTGACAACTCCAAAGGCCACATTAAAGGTATTGGCTCCATAGGTAATCACTCTACCATTCTCATTGAAAATGTCTTATATGTCGATGGTCTTAAACATAATTTATTGAGCATAAGTCAATTGTGTGATAAAGGATTTAATGTTTTATTTGACAAAAATGGATGCAAAATTGTTGACATTAAATCTAATAATATTATGCTCATAGGTCATCGCATAGGAAACATATACATGGTGCATTTAGATGACATACATACATCTCATGCATGTTTAGTTGCTCAAAATGAAAATGATGCATGGTTGTGGCATAGGAAGCTAGGACATGCTAGCATTAGTGTTTTGGAAAAACTAGTCTCTCTAAACCTAGTTAGAGGTTTGCCCAAAATTAAATTTTCAAATGACAAAATTTGTGATGCATGCTCTAAGGGTAAACAACATAAGTCTTCCTTTAAATCCATTAATGATGTTTCTACTAGTAGATGCTTACAATTAATTCACATGGATTTATTTGGGCCAATTAGGACTATGAGCTTGGGTGGTAAATCTTATGCATTTGTGTTAGTTGATGATTTTTCTAGATTTACTTGGGTTCTCTTTTTAAGTACTAAAGATGAGGCTTTGGAAAAATTCATCACATTTTCAAAATTAACCCAAAATGATCTTGAACTTAGAATTTCACACATCAGAAGTGATCATGGAACCGAGTTTCAAAATTTAGGGTTTGAAGAATTTTTGAATGAAAATGGTATTAGCCATAATTTTTCGGCTCCTCGAACTCCTCAACAAAATGGGGTAGTTGAGAGGAAAAATAGAACTTTACAAGAAATGGCTAGAACTATGCTTTGTGAAAATAATTTACCTAAATATTTTTGGGCGGAAGCCACAAACACCGCTTGTTATATTGTAAATCGAGTAATGATTAGGCCAATTTTAAAGAAAACACCTTATGAGATTTTAAAATCTAAAAAGCCTAACATTAGCTATTTTCACCCTTTTGGGTGCAAGTGTTTTGTTTTAAATAATGGAAAAGACAACTTAGGTAAATTTGATGCAAAAAGTGATGAAGCTATTTTTATAGGTTACTCTTTAACCTCTAAAGCCTATCGAGTATTTAACAAAAGAACTTTAGTAGTAGAAGAATCTATTCATGTTGTATTCGATGATAACCTCCTTCCTAGGAAGGATTCTTGTGATGATGATGATGTAGGAATCATAAATGCCTTTGATGGAGGTCAAACTTCAAAGGAGGATGAGATTCAACCAAAAGAAGAAGATACACAAGATCCACCTCTTGAAGCCTTGAAGGACTTGGCTATTGAGGAAAAGGAAGTGAGCTACCCAAGGGAGTTGAACTATGTCAAAGATGGTGAAATCTTGGGTGATCCATCCAAGGGGGTAACCACTCGTTCTTCTCTTAAATTAATGAACCATGTTGCATTTATCTCATGCATAGAGCCTAAAAACATAAAAGAAGCATTGAAAGATGACTTTTGGATTATGGCTATGCAAGAAGAGTTAAATCAATTTGAGAGAAGTAATGTATGGACATTAGTTGATAGGCCTAGTAATCAATCTACAATAGGAACTAAATGGGTCTTTAGGAACAAACTAGATGAGAGTGGTAACATTGTGAGAAATAAAGCTAGACTTGTAGCACAAGGTTACACTCAAGAAGAGGGAATAGATTTTGATGAAACCTATGCACCCGTAGCTAGGATGGAAGCCATTAGGATGTTGCTTGCATATGCATGTTATCATAATTTCAAGCTTTTTCAAATGGATGTTAAAAGCGCATTTTTAAATGGTTTTATAAATGAAGAAGTGTATGTGGAACAACCACCGGGTTTTGAAGATTCAAAATTTCCAAATCATGTTTTCAAACTTACCAAAGCTCTTTATGGTTTAAAACAAGCTCCTAGAGCTTGGTATGAAAGGCTTTCAAATTTTTTGATTGAAAAAGGATTTGAAAAAGGTAAGGTGGACACTACACTTTTCATAAAAATGTATAAAAATGACATCTTAGTAGTTCAAATTTATGTTGATGATATTATTTTTGGTTCTACTAATGAATGTCATTGTCAAGAGTTTTCTAAGCTAATGCAAGGTGAATTTGAGATGAGCATGATGGGGGAGCTCTCATTCTTTTTGGGACTCCAAATTAAGCAAAAGAAGGATGGCACCTTCATCAACCAAGCAAAATACATAAAGGATATGCTCAAGAAGTTTGGCTTGGAGAATGCAAAGCCTCAAGCCACTCCTATGAGCTCATCTACAAAGCTTGACAAAGATGAAGGAGGTAAGTGTGTTGACTCTAAGCTTTATCGTTCTATGATTGGATCTTTGCTTTACCTTACCGCAAGTAGACCGGATATCTTGTTTAGTGTTTGCTTGTGTGCTAGGTTTCAAGCTAGTCCTAGAGAGTCTCACCTTATAGCCGTTAAGAGAATCTTTAGATACCTTAGAGACACTCCTTGTTTAGGCCTTTGGTATCCTAAAGACTCTACCTTCAACCTACATGCTTACTCGGATGCGGATTATGGGGGTTGTAAAATTGATAGGAAAAGTACTTCGGGAACTTGCCAATTCTTAGGTAGTATGCTCATATCTTGGTTCTCTAAGAAACAAAATAGTGTAGCCTTATCTACCACCGAAGCCGAGTACATATCCTTAGGGAGTTGTTGTGCTCAAGTCCTTTGGATGAAGCAACAACTCTTAGATTATGGTATTAAAGTTGGAACCATACCCCTAAAATGTGACAACACTAGTGCAATATGCTTAACTAAAAATCCCATCCAACACTCTAGAACCAAACATATAGAAATAAGGCATCATTTCATTAGAGATCATGTTCTTAAGGAAGATGTGGTTATAGAGTATGTTGACACCTTGAATCAATTAGCGGACATTTTTACAAAACCCTTAGATAAAGAGCGTTTTTGGTCCCTTAGGAGAGAGTTAGGTCTAGCTAGCCTATCTTGACCTTTTTGGACCTCTTTTGTGCTTAAATATGCTTGATCTTGTGAAATGCCATGTTGATGTGTTTAAACTCCTAATTTTATCCATGCTTATAGTTAGGGGGAGTATGTTTATGCTTAAATATGTTTTCCTGCTCATTCATGACATTTATGCATGTTAGGCCTCTTAAAAGATCATTTTTCTGCAATTTTAGAGCCTCATCTGCACTTCCAGGCCTAGGTGTATCGAAACAGGTGAATTTGTTTCGATACGGATACCTTAAATCCAGCTCTGAGAGAAGGGCGTTTCGAAACGCCTCAAAAGCGTTCCGAAACGTTTTTGATTCTGCCAAGGGGGTGTATCGGAACGCGTTCCGATACGGGTCAAAGGGTGTTTCGATACGGTCAACAGCGTATCGAAACGTTATGTTTATGGTTTTAAAATGGTCAAAACCCTAGCCGTCCGTTCCGAAACGGTCTTGACCGTTCCGAAACGGCATCGCGGAATGCTTTATTTAGGGCTTTTAATGACATAATTTCACTTTTTATCAAACACTAAAACCCTAAACCGCCTCCCTCTCTATAAATACCCTCTCTAACTCTTTGATTTTCACAAAATTGTGAGGGGTTTTACTCTTCAACTCAAGTCTAAGCAAGTTTCATCAATCTTGTGCAAGGATTTCTTCAAAATCATCCAAAATCCCAAACTAAGGTAATTTTTCAATTTTTTTCTTTCTTTCAATTCATGTTCGAATCTTAGGTTAGAAAATTTTATTTTTGTATAGATTATATGTTTTTGGTTGTGGGTTTTCAAAATCTTGTAAAAAAATTTTCAAATCTCAAAATTTTTTATTTGAATATAAATTTTTTCAATCGTATTTTTTTTAACTGTTTTTATTTTAATTTTGTTTTCAAAAACCTAAGTGGGATTTATTATTGGATTGGTTTTAATTATCAATGCATACACTTAATTTTAAAACACTTGCTTAATGTTTTTAGATGGCGGATCAATCGAACAAAAAGCGCAAGGCCGTTCAATCCGGTGATTCAAGCATTCGTCCGAACATCACTATGCTTTTTCAGAAATCTCTTAAAAATTCGGACGCGCGTGCTCGCTTTGCTTATGTCAAGGATTTCGCGGTTCGTAAGGAACGTGTAATTGATCTTGATTTCCTCAATTCCGAGCGATTCCTTTTCTATTATCTCGGCCGTTTAGATGAGTGGAATCTCTGGTATTTCTTGAGCACTCCGGATGTTTGCTACAAAAACATGGTACTCATCTTTTACTCCAATGCTCGTTTTCTTTATGATGAGTCCAAAACCGAGATCATAGGAATTGAGTCATCTTTACTAGGCAAAAAGATTGTTATTAATGTTGCTCTTTTGGAATCTGCTTTTAAACTTAAGAATGAGGGTCTTGAGGATGAACGCCATTTTGGCAATTTCACCGGTAAAGCACTTAATTTGGATGTGCATGATCGTGTTCTTCATTTGATAGTCTCTTGGTTTATTCGCCCTTCCGGTGGTAAATATTCTCATATCCGTCAAAGAGATCATTTTTGGTTAGAGTGTTTCCGTAGGGGTGAGCGCCCAAATGTGCCTAAAATAATCTTTGCCGAGATAGTCAATAATATCAAGCTTATTGACACAAATGAGTTGACGTCCTTTACTTATGGCATTGTCTTGAGCGCCCTATTTGAATATCTTGAAATTGATTGTACCTATGACTCTCCGGAACCTCGAAAGACCAAGATTGGTGAGTCATCCCTTCGTAAGTCCGGGTTTCAATATGTGAATGGTATTTGGGAAAGAGTTGATAGAGAAGCGGATCCTCCTCTCGTTGCTCCTCCACCGCAAGTTCAAGCCGCAAACAACGATGCCCTCACGGCCTTCCTTACCGAGCGATTCAATGCCTTGGACACTCGGATGAATGCTTTGGACACTAGCATTGCTTCGGGCTTTGAGTCTATGGGCAATCGGTTGAAGAATGTCGAGGATCGTCTTCATTCTCTTGAAACTTCTCATTCCAACTTGGACCTATCCTTCTCCACTCTTTATGGGCAATGGACGAAGTTTCAACGTTCTCAAACCAAGAACGATGATGATGATGATGACGAGGATGATGATGACGAGGCTTAGGAATTTCATATCATATCATATCATATTATTTATGCTTTTTAGGATTAAGTTTGCATCTTTTTGTTTTCTCATGTTTTAGGACCTATGCTTATGGCTATTTTATTTTGGGATTTTATGTTTGAACTTCAAGTTTGACTTATGTTTTGGATATTTTTATTATGAATTAATTCTATGGTTGCTTATTATTGCTTATTGGTACTAATCTTTTATCTTCTCTATGAGCTTATGTTGTTCTTTTTGATCAAACAAAAAGGGGGGAGAAGAAATTTAAGAGCCACAATACTAAAATTCGTTTTTAAATTTTAAAAGGTTTTTAAACTTAAACTTCAAATCAAATTTTTTTTTCAAAACCTATCTTAAATTAAGGGGGAGTTAGAATATTTTCAAAACTTTCAAAATTCTCAAAAATTCTAACTTTGGTTTTGTTATATCAAAAAGGGGGAGATTGTGAAACAAATATTTTAATTTTGATATAACTAAAAACCTAAGGACTAAATCGAAAAAGTCAAAACGAATTTTAAGTCCATAAAATATCCCCATATAATTTTAGTATTATGCCTAAGTTAAAAACATACATTTTCAAATACTTTTTCTAAGTGTTTCAAGCCAAAGCAGTGTTTTTCAAGCACCCGTTTCGAAACGGCCCTAAGGCGTTTCGAAACATTTTCACCACTGTCGACCACCGTTCCGAAACGTGTATCGAAACACTTGAAAGCGTTTCGAAACAGATCAAGCCCGTTTCGAAACTGTTCTTCATGTTGGCTTTAAAAAGAATTAAAATTATCTCAAATATTTCATATTTTCAAATATATAAGGGGTGTTTCGAAACGGATCAAGCCCGTTCCGAAACGACCCTTTGACAGTAGCCATTCCGTTTCGAAACGGATCACTACCGTTCCGAAACAAGGGCTAGGTTTTAGTTTGAAAATATGACCGTTGTATGTTTTAACTGATTTTATCAAAACCGTTAAGGCGTTTCGATACGGTCTAGGACCGTTCCGCAACGACCCTTTTACAGTGGCAAAACCGTTCCGAAACGGCCCTAAGGCGTTTCGAAACGGGCTCTTAAATGCACCCCAACGGCTCTTTCTATTTTAGTCCGTTCCGAAACAGGTTTCCCGTGTTCCGAAACGGGTTGGTGCAAACAGCATTAATGGTGGCAAGAGAGGGTTCCAACGGCTCCATTTATGTTCCCAACCACCCAAACGGCTAGAAATCAATGAGAAGGTATAAAAGGGACATCCAAAAGCATCAGCAACAACTATTGAACTTCAAGCAAACATCCAAACATCAAATTCAAGCATTTGAGCAAATATCCCAAATTTGTGTAAAATCCCAATTTGTGTTCTTCATTCATATTTTGTAAAATTGGGTTGAGTGCTTGTATTGGGGCTATCATTTGTATTGAGAGATACTTAATTAGCCTTCAAATTTCTTTGTTCTATTGAGTGAGAGTTGGGTTGATTTTTGGGTAGAAAAATCAACCGATATTGTAAAGGGTTGCCTCCTTGTCCTAGAAAAGGGGAAGATCAATTTAGTGAAATTGTTGCAAATCCTTAGTGAGACTAAGGTAGTGGATGTAGAGTTCATTTGGAACTTGAACCACTCTAAATCCCTTGTTCTTCAATTTTTATTTGCCGATTTCCACTAAAATCCTTTAAATTTCCAATTCACCCCCCCTCTTGATAAATATCGATCTTTCGATCCACTCAACAAACCTGTCATGTTTAGTATGATCAACAACGCCGGGCAGTTCAGTGGTTCTGCAACAGAAGATGCTAGGGAGCATCTCAAAACGTTCCAGGAGATCTGTGGTTCGTTTAGACTGCCAGGAGTTAGTCCGGAGATACTAAGGCTTCGGTTATTCCCTCATTCATTGAGGGACAGAGCTAAAACTTGGTGGAATAAACTTACACCGGGTTCCATTATGACTTGGGCAGATCTAACTCGTGAATTTTTATCTCGTTTTAATTCTTCACATTTATCTGAGCGATTACGTAATGAAATTGCTACTTTTCAACAGGAAGATGACGAGCCGATGCACGAGGCCTGGGACAGATTTACTACTCTTCTTCGGAACTGCCCAATGCATGGATTCCCCGTCTGGAATCAGGTAACTAAGTTCTATAATGCTGCTAACTTACAAACTCGCATTCGAATTGATTCCGCAGCAAATGGACTATTATTGGATAAAGATCCGGACGAGGCATTGCAAGTTTTGAAAAATCTAGCTAAGAATGAGGAGCAGTTTCCGACAGCTAGAAGAGGGGGTAAACGGGTACTTGCTGTCAAAGACTATGAGGCCGACAGCACTATGAAATCACAAGTAGCATTCCTTACCAAGGCAATGAAACACTTATTAAATGAAGAAGAATTACGAGGATTTGCTGTCGAGGAAGTCTGTGCTATTTGTGAGGGAAATCATAGTAGGGATGAGTGCCCAATAAATATAGAAGAGGGAAAATATGTTGGAAATTACAAGCCGAACTACAATTCCAACAACTACAACCCTAATTGGAGGAAGGATCCCAAATTTTCCTGGAGTAATCCTAACAATGCCCTGAATCCGCAAGCATATAATCAGAATCAGGAAGGTCCTAGATTGCTGACGAGACAGCAACTGCCGCCGCAACTGCCGCAGCACCTGCCGCCGTAGTAGCAACAGCAACCACCACCTGCCACGAGTAGTGTATTGGAACAGACTCTGGCCACCTTTATGTCTCAGACCGGTACGTATATGGAGAATATAAATCAGTTTGTCAAGAAGACGGAAAATTTTATAGATAAAACAGAGATGAGGATGACAAACCATGAAGCTACCTTGAAATCTCTAGAGACACAAATGGGTCAGGTGTCGCAACATATTAAACCAAGGCAGAATGGAGGATTCCCTAGCAATACTGAAAATACTAGACCACCCCCACATGAGCAATGTAAGGCAATTACTACTAGGAGTGGGAAGAAACTACCAGGGCTGGAAAAAGAAGCTGAAACAGAAAAAGAACCCGCCTTGGATAAACCTGCCGAGGAAGCTGCCCCGACAGGTGATAAACAGACTGCTGCCGATGAGCCTGTCACGACAGCAGAAGCGACAGAGGAGAAAAAAGATGATTATCGTCCTCAGATTCGCATGCAGTGGGAAGGACGCATTGCTGATTATCGTCCTCCACCACCTTTTCCTCAACGGATACAGCAAGCTAAGCATGAATCTCAACTTAAAAAGATTTATGATATTTTTAAACAGGTTCATATTAACATTCCGTTGTTAGATGTTGTTAGGGAGATGCCCGGTTATGCTAAATTTCTCAAGGATGTTATGTCAAAAAAATCTAAACTTGGGGAATTTTAAACGGTAAGGATGCAAGAAGGTTGCATGAGTATTCTTCATCGGTAGCCACCCAAGAAAAAGAAGGATCCGGGGAGCTTCATCATACCTTGCGTAATCGGCGACAAATTTGTGGGTAAGGCACTTTGTGATCTTGGTGCCAGTGTTAATCTAATGCCCAAATCTATTTTTCAGAAACTAGGTATTGGCAAGGCGCGGCCCACGACAGTTACCCTACAGCTAGCCGACCGCTCTTACGTTCACCCCGAGGGAAAAATTGAAGATATTTTGGTAAGAGTGGATAAGCTTATTTTTCCTGCTGACTTTCTTATTTTAGATTGTGAGGCAGATGAGAACGCACCAGTCATCCTTGGGCGACCCTTCTTAGCCACGGGAAGATCATTGATTGATGTGGAGAAAGGAGAACTCACCATGCGAGTAAACGATCAAGAGATTAAGTTGAATGTTCTCCAAGCAATGAAACATGCCGATGTGGATGAGGAATGCAAGGCCATCATTGAGGTGACCTTTGATCAACCCTGCATCAGGTCGGGCTGCCGAGATATAAAATTTGGTCACTGCTGCGACAGCCACTTACAGACCTGTCACGACATCAATGACGACAGCACCGACGACAGTGACTCCTCTGAATCTGATACATCTGATACTGAAGGTCAGGAGGAGGTAAACTGGTTAGGCAATCGTCCAGGTAAGTTATTCGAACCTTTAAACTATACTTCGGATAACCATTTAATCCAAAAGCCTTCTACTGTTGAACCACCTGCCTTAGAACTTAAGCCCCTGCTAGGGCAGCTTAAATATGCTTATCTTGGTTGTAATGATACACTGCCCGTAATCATCTCTGCTAAGCTGCCGCAGGAACAGGAACGGCAGCTGATCGACATGTTAAGGCAGCACAAAAAGGCGATTGGATGGACGATAGCAGACATTCAGGGCATTAGTCCGGCAATATGCATGCATAAAATCCTCCTAGAGGAAGATCATAAGCCGACTATTGATGCCCAAAGGCGGCTAAACCTTGCGATGAAGGAGGTAGTGCGTAAAGAGATAATTAAATGGTTAGATGCTGGTATTATTTACGCCATCTCCGACAGCAAATGGGTGAGCCCGGTGCAATGTGTTCCCAAAAAAGGAGGAATGACCGTGATAACCAACGAAAACAACGAGTTAATCCCAACCAGGACTGTGACCGGTTGGAGGGTTTGTATGGACTATCGGAAGCTTAATAAAGCTACCCGAAAAGACCACTTTCCTTTACCCTTTATTGATCAAATGCTTGATAGATTAGCGGGTAAACCTTACTATTGTTTTCTTGATGGTTATTCAGGTTACAATCAAATTGCTATTGCACCAGAGGATCAAGAGAAAACGACTTTCACATGCCCCTACGGAACATACGCATTTAGGAGGATGTCGTTCGGCCTCTGTAACGCACCTGCCACCTTCCAAAGGTGCATGATGGCTATATTCTCCGATATGGTAGAGGACTTCCTTGAGATTTTCATGGATGGTTTTTCCGTCTTTGGAGATGATTTTAAGAGCTGCCTCAGCAATCTTCAAAAGGTACTTGAAAGATGTGAAAAAGCTAATCTTGTTCTAAATTGGGAAAAATGCCATTTTATGGTGGACGAAGGGATAGTCCTAGGCCATAAGATTAGCTGCCGTGGGATAGAAGTCGACAGGGCCAAAATAGAAGTCATAGAGAAGCTGCCGCCGCCAACCACAGTCAAGGGTATTAGAAGTTTTTTAGGGCATGTTGGTTTTTATAGGAGATTCATTGCAAATTTCTCGAAAATCACGAAGCCTCTATGCCATCTTTTAGAACAGAACCGACCCTTTGACTTTAATGAAGAATGTACTTAAGCATTCAAGGTTCTGAAAGAAAAGCTAGTGACAGCCCCCATAGTACAGCCACCAGACTGGACACAGCCATTTGAAATTATGTGTGATGCTAGTGACTATGCTGTCGGGGCAGCACTTGGGCAGCGCAAAGATAAGCTGTTTCACGTCATATACTATGCCAGCAAGACGTTGAATGACGCCCAAGTGAACTACACCACCACAGAAAAGGAGCTGTTAGCCGTGGTGTTCTCAATCGACAAGTTTCGTTCTTACAGACTTGGAACAAAAGTAATAATACACACCGACCATTCTGCCCTAAAGTATTTCTTCGCAAAGAAGGATGCAAAGCCTAGGTTGATACGATGGATATTGCTATTACAAGAATTCGACCTTGAGATCAAGGACAAAAAGAGGACAGAAAATCAGGTGGCAGACCACTTGTCGAGGTTGGAAAAGGGACAGAGTCTACCCATAGACGAGACAAACATACTGGAGACCTTTCCAGATGAGCAACTCTTTGCTGCCGCAATCGCTGTCGCGACACCCATGGCGGCAGGTAAGTCTTCTAACCTTCCCTGGTATGCTGATTTCGTTAATTTTATAGTTAGCGGAATATTACCTTCTGATCTTAATTATCAAGCCAGGAAGAGGTTCCAAAATGATGTTAAGCATTATTATTGGGACGAACCTCTTCTTTTCAAAATGTGCGCAGATCAGGTTATAAGAAGGTGTGTACCACAAGAAGAACAAGAAGACATTCTCCATCACTGTCATGCTTCACAATATGGAGGTCACTTAGGAGGCAATAAAACTGCTGCCAAGGTGCTGCAGTCAGGGTTCTACTGGCCGACATTATATAAAGATGCACAGGAATTTTACAAAAACTGTGACAGGTGCCAGCGGACAGGTAACATCTCGAGGAGAAATGAGATGCCACTGCAGAACATTTTAGAAGTCGAGATCTTCGACGTTTGGGGGATTGATTTTATGGGACCTTTTCCATCTTCATGTGGAAATTTGTACATCCTCCTAGCAGTGGATTATGTCTCCAAGTGGGTTGAAGCCATCGCCACTCAAAAGAATGATGCCAAGACGGTCCAAAAGTTTTTGCACAAAAACATTTTTTCTAGATTTGGCATCCCTAGGGCGATTATTAGTGATGAAGGGAGACATTTTGATAATAGGGTAATTGCTGCCGCCTTGAAGAAATATGGTGTCAAGCACAGGTTCGCGACAGCATACCACCCACAGACCAATGGACAGGCTGAGATATCCAATAGAGAAGTGAAGAACATTCTTGAAAAGATGGTTAAACCAACTAGGAAAGATTGGTCTTTACTTCTGAATGATGCATTATGGGCATATAGGACAACATTCAAGACTCCATTGGGCATGTCTCCATACCGACTGATTTTTGGGAAAACCTGTCACTTGCCTGTCGAGATCGAGCACAAAGCATATTGGGCAATCAAGGCAGTGAATATGGACTTGGACAAGGCCGGCCATAAAAGGTTATTAGATCTGAACGAGATTGAAGAATTACGGAAAATGGCCTACGACAACGCAAGGATCTACAAGGAAAAGACTAAGAAGTGGCACGACAAGAAACTGCTGCCACGACAGTTCTGCCCAGGGCAGCTTGTGTTGTTATTTAATTCTAGACTTAAACTCTTCCCAGGAAAACTAAAGTCTAGATGGTCTGGCCCGTTCCAAGTGGTTCAAGTTTTTCCCCATGGTGCCATCACGATACAATCTTTAAAAGACGGGCACCAATTCAAAGTCAATGGACAGCGCCTCAAGCATTATCAGGGGACTGAAGCCCCAGGAATACAGGAAGTGGTTACTTTAGGAGATGCCCCACAAGGCACCCCTAATTTAACCTAATTTTTATTTTTATTTATTTTATTATTATTATTATTATTTATTAGGAATTAGGTTTATTTTATTCGAATAACGTTTTGTTTTATTCAGTTTTTAGGAAATAAAGAAGTCAAGTAGAAAAGGAGAAGTGACCCAAGCCCACCGCCCTTCCATCAGCCCAATAAAGCCCATTTATGGAAACCTGTCGTTTCGGCTGCCGCCATGGACGGATATGACAGGCTGTCAACAGACTGACATGGCAGACGCAGAAGCGTGCGGCAGACGCGTAACAGACGCGTCAGACACGCTAAATCCAATCTGCCGCTCCGTTCTTCACGCCTGTCGTTGCGGCATTAAATGGGCAGCTACTCGACCGCTATAAAACCCCATTCTCATTTTCATTTTTTCTCACTTCTGCTTATTCTTCTTTGCTTTCTCCTCTAGTTTTATTTGTTTTCTTCAGATTTCACAACCCTTGCAACCATCATGTCTACTAGACAGACCCGCCGTAGTGCTGCCTCAGCAGCAGCAACGCCCTTTGCCAACAAGGAGTTATGGGAAGAACGCGGGTTCGTTTACATCCGCAAAGCACCCAACATGGGACTCCGGCCTTTCATTGCTAGAGCTATCCAGAATCTGCTATGGGAACACTTTGCTGAACAACCGGCAGAGCTAAACGACACCTTGGTCCGGGAGTTCTACGCGGCCATAGACAGTAGAACGGCGACATCCGTCACCGTTAGAGGAGTGCAAGTGCCTTTCACTGCCGACAGCATCAATCACATGTTTGGCCTTTTCTTTAGCCCCGATGATGATGCTCACCAGAAATTTTTAGACACCCTCGATGCTGCCACTTATGATGATGTCATGGTGGAGTTGACAGAGGAGGGAACATCATGGACAACCAGCAAGAAGAACCCCCACTCCGTCAACAGGGGGAAGCTCCTACCGGAGGCAAAACTGTGGAACGCTTTCATCAAAAAGCGTATCCTGCCGTCTTCCCACCACACGACAGTCAACCGATAGCGGCTGGCCCTTATTCACTCCATCATGCACGACAGGCCCATCAATGTGGGCAGATATATGAGGGACAGCATCCTGGACTGTGCCTTCCGCTCCGACTCTCGCCTCTGCCTGCCGTTCACTA
The DNA here is from genome assembly GCA_958450335.1 of Hibiscus tridactylites. Classification (NCBI taxonomy): domain Eukaryota; kingdom Viridiplantae; phylum Streptophyta; class Magnoliopsida; order Malvales; family Malvaceae; genus Hibiscus; species Hibiscus tridactylites. The sequence continues at coordinate 19,812,292 of OY288285.1, read as the reverse complement.
TAACTTCCCTCTGCCGATGTGCTGTTGTACCCGAGGATCCCTCCGACAAAATAAGGAAGGGCAGAGGTTGGACAGACAATAACATCAACAGCCTCATGGAGCTGATCGTGGCTACACCTGTCTCCTCCTTCAACCCTGCCGGCTCCCCCGCAGAATCATCAGAGGAGCATGCCCCGGAACCTGCTGCCGCCACCGCTCTGACAGACCAGTCTGCCCTCCTCCTTGCTACGTTACAACGGGTAGAGGAACGCCAAATGGGATTGATGACATTTATTCGGGACTTCACGAACTCCACGGTAAATTTTATTACCCAAACTTTAAATTTTCCCGATATTCAATTCCCTACTTTTCCTGCCCATTATTTCTGTATCCCCACTCCTGTCCACACCCCTGTTCACACACCCACCCCACCCGGCTCTCCACATTCCCACTCCACCGCCTCCACCACATCACCTACCCCGACGGCAGCAGGCAGCCCACCGGCAGACACCTCTCCCCGAGGAACCAAGAGACCTGCTTTTGATGACAGCCCTCTGATCCGGAGAAATTTGGAGAGGGAATTTACGCCGGTCAAGAGGATCAAACATGTGGCAAACAAGAAACGGCTGCCCAAAGCTAGCACCACCACCAGCAGCTCTTGGGATAGTGGCAGCAGTTCCGATGTCCAACTTGTAGAGCAGCCTGCCCCTGAACCTGCCCCTGAACCTGCCCAGCCTCCTCCACAGCCCAGACGCCGACGTCAGATCCATGTCAGCAGCAGCAGCGAGGACAACGACTAAAATTTAAGTTTTTATTTTTCCTTTACTGCTGCCTGCCTTTATCTTTTGTGATGTACTTTTCTTTATTTTTTTTTTATCTTTTCATGTCATTTTGCATTGAGGGCAATGCAACCCTCGAGTTTGGGGGTGGCAACCCTCCATCATTAATGGAGTCTTATGCACATCTTTTATTATTTGTTGTGTCTTATTATTTATTTAAGTTCTCTTAAAAAAAATCAGAAAATATAAAATTGTTGGCTTAAAACTGTGAAGTTAGCTTACCTGTCATGACGACTCTGTCGTGGCAGCATCTTTAGGACAGGTTAAGGAGAAGTTTAGAGCCTTTCTATAGTTCTGAAAATTTAAACACCTTTGTGATTGTTATATTGCGTAGATTTCTTTTAGCCAAACTAGAATAGGAAGCTTAGAACTTGAATAGCCCCTAGAGGTGCCTAACACTGGCTCTAGGAAAGAAGTTTAGCAAAAGAAAATCAAAAAACCTAGAGGTGCCCGAAACCGGCTCTAGGAAGCTAACTAGAGGTGCCCGAAACTGGCTCTAGAAAAACTTAGCTTGAAAATAGAAGAAAAAGAAGCATGAAAATGTGCCTTCTAAAAAAATAAACTTTGGCATAAAAATTCGAGTTAAGAAGTTGAATATTCTAGTGAAACTAAGAGAGTCTTAGCATATAACTGTTCACAAGCATGCACACACTGCACGAGAGCTATAGGGAGATTCCGAACAGATCCTAACCTTTTCGACAGGTTGCTGCCGCCATAGAGAATGAGCGACGGGTAAGGGACAGTTCACTGTTTGAAGGGCAACACAAAAATTTTCATTTTTCTTTTAGGTTTAATTGCTTGAGGCAAGCAAAAACTTGAGTTTGGGGGTGTGTTGAGTGTGTAAAAGTTCTATTATTTACACCCTTTTTAACCCATATTTCTGCTGCATTCAAGCATCATTGCATTGCATTTAGGTTAGTTTTCAGTAAAACATCACAAATGGATTAAAAGCACGGATTCTACTAAAAGATGGCTATTTTCGCAGGTATCTGCCATAGTAGACGTTGAAGGCAGGCGCAGGGCAGAGAAGCAGGAGAGCTGAACTGGACAAGCAGACGAAGAAGACGAAGCTGCCATGGACTTGTCGTGACAGCATGGTGACAGCAGACTTATGAAGAGGAAAAGCAAAATGGACCTCGACAAATAGAGAAAAATCTGCTCGTCTGTCGTGTGAAAGCCACATATTTTTCCAAGCCCCGGATCAAAAGATATGTCAAGCCAAAGCTCAAAGAGAGGAAATTCCTAGAAACAAGGATGGCGGCTGCAAAGTAGGAATCCTTAGAGATTTAGTCTTTATTAGAATCTTACTTTTAATTAAAGTTGTAATCCTTGTTACCTTAGAAGACTTGAGCCCAAAGCTTATATAAGGGCATAGATTTAACCTAGGAGGCACAACCGATTACCCCATAACCGAAACCAAAAACCCCTGTCGTCCACCCGTCACCGACATGTTCTAAATTCCCCCTAGGGCCACGGGTTGTTTTGTAAAGTAGTTGCAAGGGTTGTTTTGTTTTAGGAATTTTCAGTTCAATAAAATAGACTTCAAGTTCTCTTATTTTGGTTTTAACATCTTGCAAGAGCATCGGGAGAGCATTGTGAGGTTATCCATTTACTTAGCATCGGGAGAGTTAAGTATACAAAAGAAATAAGAGCAAGTTCTCTAGTTTATAGTTGAACTATCTTGTGCCTAGGGATAGGGCAAGGTTAAGTGGCTAAGGAAGAATTCATACACATCGGTGTTCATCCTTCGATTTACGCCGGGAGGTATCATCAAAGACGTGATCATCGACAGACTTGGACCTAGGGATAGGACAAGGCAGATCTGGGATTCTTGCCAAACTTGAAGTACGGAGTTGGTGTGTTCGCTGTCGCGACAACTAATGGACAGCCGCCGCGACAGGTGCTATCGACGACGGGCACGACGACAGAACTGGAGTTCCTAAGCAATTCAATACCTGCACTACCGAGCAATTTAATACCAGCCCATTCTCTCTATCTTGATATCTCAATTCCTTTATTTGCGTTTTTACTTTATTATTCTCGTGACAACTCTCAAATATTTCTTTTACTTTCGTGCAGTAAACCAAGGTGAAGCTATTAGCCCAATCCCTGTGGAGACGATATCCGATACTTCGTATCACTTTACTACTTGCGTCGTGTACACTTGCACTACAATTGTGATAGACTCTTTTACACGCAACATTAAGGCTTAGTTTTACCTTTTAAAGGTCATGGGTTTTAACCACCCCAAGTTTGTTGTTTTTATTTTTTTCCTCCAACAAAACGTCATTTTGGGCTAAATTAGGCTTCAAAACAATCGCAGTTAACGATTAACGGCGGAGTGGCATTTTTGATTCAAATATTAAAGTTCAGTGCTAGTTTTAAAAAGTTTTAAAGTTCGGTGGTATTTTCGACTCATGAGCTATAGTTTAGTGGTATCCGGTGTAGTTAACCATATTATAAAAACTAAAAAATTGATTTAAAAATATAATTTTTAAAAATTTACAAAAAGACCCAAAAATTCACCCAAATCTTAAAGCTTAAACCCCAAATCCATCTATTTTGGTTGCTAATGAGTTTATGGTTTTAGGGTTTAGTGGTTCGAAATAAATTAAATATATTAGGTTGGCTTAGTGGTTAGGAGGTTGACTTTAATCCTTAAGGTCCTATGTTCAAATCTTATTGAGTGCACAACTTCATATATTTTTCTCCAGCAAAACAACTTCGTTTTAGTATAGCGTAAATTTGGACCAATTGAAAGATTGGTGGTAAAAACAGGTCACCCGTTATAGTTCAATGAAATAAAACTCAATTTTTGATAAATGATCCCGGTAATAATTTATTAAATGAACAATGAAAAAAGAAGACAAAAAGTTTACGGAAACAAAACCCAAGAAATAAAACTTAAAAACCGGGAAATAGAAAGCTCTGGAACTCCTGGTAGATGAGAGAGAGTGTGATGATTAAACCAGAGCAAAAGAAAAAGGGAAAACACACGATAGCCACAGCCAGAATCTTCAAAGAGAAAGCAACGAAGCTCGACCGGCTTGGATTATACCCAGAATTTGTGGTGACACTTCCTCGACCCAAGAGATGTCTTCTAAGAAATCCTTCCCAAAACGAGCCAACTCTTGGGCCGCCATGTTCCCTTCCCTGCCGGAGAAGACGAAGCGACACGTTGAAAACCGCAGCGACCACGCCTTAGCATCGGCGATATAAGGTCGAAAAACCGAAAAATCCTCAACCAGAGACTTGATCTTGAGGATAACACTTTGTGCGTCTCTTTCCAGCAACACTTGCATGCAACCTAAATCCGAAGCGAATTGTAGCCCATCCAATATAGCTTGAGCTTCCGCGGCAAACGGCGAGGAAATATTCGATCTCAGCCGTACACAAGAGCCCAGGACCTGTCCGTCAGAATCCCTCACAACCACACCTGAACACGATTTTTGGGCGTGAGGAACGAAGGCGACGTCGATGTTCACCTTAACCAGAGGATTAACAGGAGGGACCCATTTCACTGGAGCAACCGTCCGAGGGAGTGGAAACGACACAGAGACCTTCTCAAGTTCTCGCAGGTAACTTCTGCAGAAGGTAAGAAGATCGATTGCCCTCTGTGTACTTTGTTCATATACCAATTTATTCCTGGCATACCATAGAGCCTATAAGATTATCATTGTTTCCTTTCGTGTATGAAGTGATGCATTCGAAAAAATCCAGCAAAACCAATCGAAAAAACTCTCCTGGTTTAGACTAGGTGGCCAGGCAAGACCCGATAGAGACCAAACTTCCTTAGCGTACTCACAATCTCTAGCTAAATGTTCAATAGTTTCAATAGCTTGAGAGCATCTAGGAAAGACTGCAGATTGAGTGACTCGCTTAAAATAGAGATTCTGAAAAGTTGGAACAAAGTTCTGAAGGAAACGCCAAATTAAAATTTCGATTTTTGCAGGACAGAGGGTATTCCAAAGTAATTTATAGATTGGTATAGGGGAGTCTGAACTAACATTCGAAGCTAACAAGAGACGGTAACCACTTCTAACCGAATAAACTCCCCTCGATTCACCACCCCAAACAAGTATGTCCCCTTGATCCAGATTAGGTAACGGGATGCTTAAGATTAACTTTATATCATTCTGCGTAAAATACTCACTTAAGAGCTGTTGATTCCACCGTCTCGGGTTAGGAAGGATGAGATCCGATACCTGATTTAAGCCTTGCACCGGATGGGTTTGCAAAATGCGAGGAGGACAGCTTGGCAACCAAAATGAATTCCAAATCGAGACATCCCTCCCTGTACCAATTCGCCAACAAAGTCCCTTTTCGAGTAACGCCCGAGATGTCCAAATACTACGCCATGTATAACTTGGATTAGAACCGAGCGAGGCAGTGAGAAAAGAGCCATGAGGGTAGTATTTTGCTTGAAGAGTACGAGCTAAGAGTGACCCTGGATTATTAACCAAACGCCATCCTTGTTTGGCTAACAACGCAACATTGAATTTCGCCATGTCCCTGAAACCCAATCCACCATCTTCTTTTAAAACACAGAGAGACTGCCACGAACACCAGTGTATTCATCTCTTTGCTGACGTTTTTTGCCACAAAAAACGACTTAGGATGCTTTCCAATTTTCTGCAAAAAGTAGTTGGAAGTAGGAAACAAGACATAGCGTAAATCGGCATTGCTTGTAGAACCGATTTTATAAACACTTCCTTACCGCCAGCTGAAAGAAGACGATTACTCAAGTGATTACTACGTTTAAGGACCTTTCCATACAATTAAGAAAACGCAACTCTCTTATTTCTTCCAACAATAGGTGGAGGCCTAAATATCGTTCAAGGTTACTGGTGCCATTAACATTTAAAATCCGGCATACATCAGCTCTGTTATAATCGATCACATTAGCACTGAAATAAACCCAAGATTTGTCGAAATTAATAAGTTGACTAGACGCTGATGAATATAATGATAATATGTCTCTCAAAGTAGTTGCCCCAGCAGCTGTAGCATCCCCAAATAATAAACAATCGTCTGCAAAAAGTAAATGGGTTATCAACGGAGCATTTCTAGAAATCTTCGCACCCTTTAGCTGACCCATATGAACCCTTGAACGTAATAAGGCAGACAATCCCTCACTACATATAAGGAAAAGATAAGGGCTGAGCGGATCCCCTTGACGAAGACCCCTCGACGGTTGAAAGATATTACCCGAAACACCATTTATAACAACTGCGTAGGACACAGTGGACACACACTTCATAAGGAGTTCAATCCAATCTGCCGCAAAACCCAACCGTTGAAGGATTGCGATAAGAAAACCCCATTCAACTCTGTCGTATGCTTTACTCGTGTCCAATTTTAAAGCAAAAAATATTTCCTTTCCTCGCCTCCTATTCTTAAAAGCATGAAGAATCTCATAAGTTGTTAACACATTATCAAAAATTAGGCGCCCAGGGACAAAAGCGCTCTGCGCTTCGTCAATACACAAGTGAAGTACCTCCTGGAATCGATTCACAATCATTTTCGCAACTATTTTGTAAATAATACTGCACAAGCTTATAGGCCTAAACTGATTCATGCGAGACGGCTTACTGACCTTTGGGACAAGAACAATTCGGGTGGAATTGATTTGTGCCATTGAGGACTCGCCCTTAATAAGGGAAGTATAGTAATGAAAAACATCATCGCCCACTACATTCCAGAATTTTTGGAAAAAAACTACTCCAAAACCGTCCTCCCACAGGCTTTTAACGGTTGCATACTTTGAAGAGCATCCCACACCTCCTTCTTAGTGAACAGCTGCAGTAATGTGACATTCATATCCAGTGTTATAACAGGCTAAATATGATCAAGAACATCCCTCACCTTAGTAGAGCCCGATGTTGTAAATAGGTCCACAAAATAATTAGTGGCAAGATCGGAAAGCTCGTTTTCTGTGACAAGACTATCAATTCTGTTGAATTTTCGACGTTGGGATGATTGATGGTAGAAGAAAGGGGTATTACGATCTCTATTTTGTAGCCAGTTAACCCTCGCACGCTGTTCCCAAAACCCTCGCCCCTAACCACCCAAGGCAAATTATTCAGTGAACTGAGCTGCCGAAGTAAATCCCAAGCCTCAGCCCTATTCCTTTCCTCAAGAGCCCCATAGAAACCAGTAAAGCACCACTTTAAACCCCTCTCAACATCATCAATCTCCACATCAATATGCCTCACAGAAAAAGACAAGAGACTTATAGAGACATCGTTTTTCCAACCCAACGAAAGACCCCCACTACGACCTCTTGCACTAACATCAATTCCATTAGGGTATCCACAACTACGTCTAACCTTAGCCATTTTAAATTCCGGTAGCTTCGTTTCAATGAGAAAAACTACCGACGGGCTTAAGTCCCGCAGCACACGCCGGAGACGCCCAACTGTCCGAGGTTGCCCCAGCCCTCGGACATTCCAACTTAAGAGCTTCATTGTGACCGGTCAGCCCGCTGAACATGGGCTGCCGATAAATTATGAGTTTCCTCTCTTGAATCCCCATGGTTAGAGGAAACGCCCGAGTTTGTAGAAAAAAGACGTTGGCGTTTTAAAATGTCTTCTTGTTCGATAGGAACCTCTTCGACCTCACATGTGTCCATTGCCTCCAAATGGCCCATTTTCAATAAATGAGATCCAGTTGGACCTAAAATAGGCCCGATGCCACAAAAGATATCATGAGTGATAGTCGCAGATCATCCAAACTTTCCAGATGTGCAGTTTCCATTTTCAGAACTTGGAATCTTTGACTGGGCACCAATTAAGGGATTTGTATAAATCTGACCCTTTTGACCAAATAAATCAGTGCACTGATTTTTAGTATTTCCGGAAAAATCGCCAGTAGTGTTAACGCTCTGTTGGAGGCCCAAGATTGTGTCTTCGATTAACCATCTATTGGTCGGAATCGAATTTCTTCTGGCCGGAGCACGCAGTGAGGCACCCCATTCAAAAATCAACTCTTTCTTCTCTTGCAGCACACGAGTGGACAGAAAGACTCAGCATGGCCCAGATGACCACACAAGAAACATAACAATTTAAGCTTTTCGTACTGAAACCAAACATACACCACAGAGCCAGATTTTAAAGCTATTTTCTTCCATCTTCGGAGAGGTTGTCGCACATCTAACCAAACTTGGATCCGCATAGAACCTTTGTATCCCAAAGAAATAGCCTTGCTGTCGTAATCCAAATACCCCCTATGAAATTGCCTAATTGTCTTGCTACATTAGCCGTCACACATCCCGGAGGGAGGTCATGGATTAGAACCCAAAAACCAGTATGTGTCAAAGGGACCAGCATTGGGTTATCACCCGGTTTCAAACGATGAAGGACCAAAAGATGAGCTTTGAAGTACCACGGACCCTCCGCTTCTATCCGATCTACATCGATAGTGTAGTATAAGCGAAATAAGAAACGGCCCGAACCCAAATTAGAGATTGAAATTCCACCGATCAGGTGCCAAACATTTGCCAACGTGGTTCTCATGGACGGAAAATGAAGCAACGAAGAAGAAAAGAAAGACCCCACAAAGCACAGATCATAAGAAATCACCGGGGCCACATCATCATCCAGTAACAAAATTTCCTCATCTTCCGCTTCGCCAAGAGAGAGTCCCGCTAAAAATTCATCCACATCCCCCATTATAGAAAAGAAAATAGACGCTGCCAAAAACAGAAAAGGTTGCTAGAAGCAGAGATGACTGTCAGATAACAGAGAAAAAGACTGCCAATAGCAGATTTAACCAGTATTTGCCGTGAAATAAAACTCAATTGAAACATATTTTTTAACGGTCTACACTGAGCACTACTTATAACAAATGGATATAGATTATGATTAAATTCATTGATTCTATACACTGTTATTATCAAGCACACGTGACCCGTTGTCCTCAAATCCAGCTATGAAATTACAAACATAAAAGGAATTAAACATAGACATATACTAATAATATCTCAAATGTAAGAATACGAAAAATCAATAAGAGAATAACAAAATATTATGGCCAATGGAAAACCCCAAAAGAAAAAGAAAAGTTGATGTGATGGGAATAATCAAATCCCTCCGAGACAGACTCGAGATTTTATGAAGATATAAAATTTGATTGCGAATAAAAAACCATAAAAAATAGTTAAATTATAAGAGAATTTAAATTTTTTTAAAATGTACAACTGTTTTCTCCGGCATTCATTTGTTCATCCCGAATCCCTCCCTCTCAACTTTTGACAAGCAACGCATGTTGCAACTTGCACCCAATCCCCAAGCAGCTATTGTTTTATAATTCTTTTGGTAGTAAACTCTGATTATGAAATTTAGATTAAGGGTTTCAGTGCATTCAACACCTCTCCTTTTTTTTCTTCTCATCTTATATGCTAAATTGCTAATTAAAGGTCAGGGTGTTGAAATTAGAGTCAGCAAAGCAGACTCCATTTCAGCAATTGCGGGCACTTTGTCCCTCCCTATCTATGTTCTCGCTTTCTCTCTAATTAACCCTAATACCTGGCTTTCTGCTCCTCAATGTTCCTTCCCTAGATTCCCTCCTTGCCATGGATACTTTGCTTTCTTTTTTCCGATATCCTGTCAAAAAATACTTATAACGTTTCATTGAATATTCATTTTAATATTTTTGAACAATTAATTCTTATTTTTAAAATATTGTAATCTCAACATTTTATTTTAGGTCAAAATATAAACAAAAATCGTAGATTAACTAACTATAAACAATTTAAATGACTTAACATGATAACACGTCATAAAAAAAATTATATTGTATGAGTTTAAAATTTTCCTTTTATATTTTATATAACTTTACAAATTTATTTTTTAATTGATATATCATTATATCAAGTTATCTTTATCCATATGATACTGTTAGCATGTATTACGATATAAGTTTATCGTGTTAATTCAAGTCATTTAGCGTACTATCTAATCAATTGTCAGGAATTTTTTGAAATTAATTGTTTGCTTTCTTTTACTTTCACTAGTAAGCTCGCACTCCTTTGCTTCTAGCCTCTGGGTTCTTAGCCACACGCAATTTCAAAATAGGCTGCAGGCACTGCAGTACCACAAGTTGAAGCTGCAAAATGCCGTGTTTCATTGAATGAGCCCCTGCGCTGCCCTGCTTTTGACGGTTCCTCGTTGAAATTCAAAACAAAACTGTACCTTCTGAAACAATAAATGAATTTTCTGTTTCAATATTTCACCAGCAAAAATTCAATTTCCTTTGATTTACAAACTTCATCAAAACTCAAAAGGGCATAATATGGGTAGTTTTAGTATCGTAACTTGATAAACAAGACTTGGAATTAACCCGGAATATCTTGAGCAAATCCACCGACATTTTCCGAACGGCAGCCGAGCAATTGCTTTGCATCAGCAACAAAAGCTTGGTCATCACATTGCTATTAGTATTAGCCACCGCTCCTGCAGCTTTCTCGTCCCTAAACAAACAGCAAACGCACCAGAGTATCGTCACCGCCTGCTCTGTCGCTTTGTTCGATACTTTCAACACTTTCTGCACAATCGCTTGTAGCAGTACGGAATCGTGCCATATTTCCACCCTCCCTTCTCTACAAGACAACAACGTTTCCAGCAGTTTTAATGACTTCTCAATTATGGAAACGCTCGTGTTTGGCTCCGATATGTGTTTCTTTAATTCTGGGATTGTTCCGGATTGGATTACTTTGATTTTTACTCTTTTGTGCATTGTGATTTCGATCAAACAAGATAAACTCGCCTCGATCAAGCTTGGATCATTCTCTCTGCTTAATGATTTCACCAATTCCCGTATTAGTCCATCTTCTTCGGCTATTTTGAGCTTCGACTCTCCGTCGACCGCAATGGACTTCAGTAATCCAATTGATTGGATCTGCGAATCTAAACTTCCTCTCTGTATAACCAGGAGGATCGTCGACAAGGAACTTGATTCCAACAACGGCTTCTTCTCCAAAATTTTACTTGACATCAAATTCAAAATCTCAACCACTTGTTCGATTAATTTGATGTCCGATCCTACATTTCTCATGAAATCGAACACCGCGTTCAAAAACCCGTCGATTCTGACCAGGAATTCGCGGTTCTCCTCCGATTCTCTAGCGAAACAAACGATCTTCGTCAGCGATGAAAAGAAATTGTTGTTGTCGAGCTGCTTGACCAAGAGATTGATCTGATCTTGAGAAGGAACAGCCGAATCGGCCTCCAGGTGACGGCGAGCGACTGAGTCGGACCAGATCTGAATGAGCCGTTGTAAATTCCTGTTGGGGACGAAATCTTTGCTTTGGAGAACTTGCATGGTGGCCGGACACGTATTGTTGCCGCTGTCCAGCCACCGTTGGATGCTGGCTCGGTCGTAGGTTACCCCCGTGCACAAGCTCACTGGAGATTTCATCACGTCTAACGATATCGGACACCGAAAAATACTCGGGGCCGTAATGTACAAATCGTTTCTTCCCATGTAATTTTCTTTTCTTTTCCTTGTTTGGGCAGAAAGAAAATGAGAGAAAAAAATTAAAATTTCAGAGCGAAAGCAGAAGAAAGGGAAGTGGGAAGTTGGGAGAACGGTTCGGGTTTAAAAGAAGAGAGAGAGAATTAGTCAAAGGATAGCTGAGGTCATAAAATTCACTTTTAATATTCTATTTTATTTTATGAGGGCATTGGTCAAAGCAAAGGAGACTAGGGAATCTTCACGCGCGTGTAAGTTCAGATTTTGGGATTGAAGCTCTGAGCCGTTTGATGATTGTTAGAAAATTAATATTTCGGATCACAAGATGAAATGAACGGTGGAGATTAGAATAGGGGGAGATATGTGTGTAGATTAAGGATGGTAAAGTGGTGGGGGACCCACCAGAGAGTTCAGTTGGTCGGTCTTGATTGTGCATCATTTGTAGTTTAAGGACTAGGGAGACTCCGTGCACCTTTCATTTTGTGGAAGTGATTTATTATGTTCTTTTTCCTTTTTTTCTAAAAAAATAATATTTCACTTTTTAATTTGTTGGCAATTGGTTTTAAGCTTTATTCACACTTATTTATTTGTATCAAAATGCTAAAAAATGAAATTTATTGAATACTTATCGGAATATAATTTGTTGCAACTCAAAAACACGACTAATCGTAGTTTATTGGGTGGAATTTTTTATTATTAATTTTTTCTTTTTTAAAATTGAAAATTTTAAAATATTTATTTTGAAAATTCTAAAAATTATAAAATTGAAATTTTTTTTAAAATAAAATATAAAACTATTAAAATTCTTTCACTATTTTTCATCATTTAGTTCAATTGGAAAAAAATAAAAGTTCGAAAACTAAAATGATTTTCTTTTAAGTTTGAAGGGCCAAAAATGTTGTTAGGCTTTTTTCAACAATGTCATAAAGGTGAAGCAATTTTGTGGGCTCCGGTTAGGGGAGAACATTAGTCACTTTTTTTAAACCGACAAATTTTACACTATATTATTTCGCTTCATTTTTTAACAGTTTGATTGATTTTTTTTTATTTTTTTTAGGATCAATTTTTCAATTAGCGATTAAAAAAAATTAAACTGACACCACCAAAAAATAACATATATGTAATATTTTCAAAATATTTATAATATAAGATAAAGTATGCTGGTTAAGCTAGTTAAATATTTTAAATATATTTAAATTAGGACACGTGTCACTAGACTTGACAAACTTGACCCGAGACCCGAACTGAATTATCCGAATCGAGACCCGATTTTGACCCGAACATGATGATCCGAAGTTGACCCGAAATAAACCGAACCGAAACCGAACCGAATGTTTTTGTTGAACGGAATAGACCCAAACCGAAAGCTGAATCGAATATCGACCCGATTTTAACCCGAAAATTAAGGTAAAATAAATGAATAATTTATTTTTAATATTATCTATTTTTAACAATATAATAAACAATAAAATGAAGTATGTTTTATTATCTTTTTGTATTATACCATGAAAGAGATTGTTGCTCTTGTCAAAGTTGTAGTATAATAACATTTTATGTCATTTTACGTTTAAATATTAATTAAATAAAACTTTTGTCCCTGCTAATTTTTAAATTTAGAATTTTAGTATACTATTTTCTCTCTCAATATTTAATCTTAAGCCATAAATCCTAAACAATAAATCTTAAGCCATAAAAATTAATCTTATGAACCAATAACCTTAAACTAAACCATAAACCCTAAATCATTAACACTAAGCCCTAAAACCTAAAATGTTAACCTTTAAACCATAGAAATTAATCTAAAATCAATAACCTTAAACCATTAACACTAAGACCTAAACCATAAACTGAAATTAGAGACAATTTTTACAATCTTACCATAAAATATAGCTAAAACTGGAATTAGAGATCATCTTGACAATTTGAAAGTGAAGAAATTTGAGAACTTGGTGACCAATTTTATAATTTCACCATAAAATATAGCGTAAAATTGTAATTGTGGACTAAATTGACAATTTGGAAGTGGAGAAATTTGAGAGTCCAATGACCAATTTCATAATTATACCATATAAATAAATAGGGGTCAATTTTGGCTAAAAATTAAATCTTAGAAATTAAAATGAACAAAAATATCATTATATTAAATTAATAGACTAAATTACAAAGATTAGTTAATTTTGATTAAAAGTAAATTTTTAGAGACAAAGTATCACCGGGGAGGGGATTTCTATATCCGAAGTCTAAACCGTGGGGATACTTGTGACTAAATTAAATTAAACTAAAACTTAAAGTTGAATATTAGTACTAAAATGTAACATTTTAAATGCAACATAACCTAAAAATTAATTAATCTCTAGCTTAATAATTGGTGGCTTATTTCCCTCCAAAATTGTCTTTTTTCTCTCTACTTTTACAATTGTCTTTTTTTTTTCTTTTTCTTCAATCTAGCTTAAAAAATTGGTAGCTTATTTCCCTCTAAAATTTTGTATTTCCCTATCTATTTTTACCAATTGTCTTTCTCTTTTTTCTTTTTCTTAATTTAATTGAGTTTCAATTTAGATTAATTTAATTGAAATTTCATATTTAGTTTTAGAATTATTTTAATTATGTTCGTGATTTATGCTTCTAAATTTTAGTTAGCTCAATTAGATCCTAAGTTTAATAAATTAATTCATTTCAGACATTATTATTATTATAATAATAATAATAATAATAATAATAATAATAATAATAATAAACTTTGATTTAATATAATTATACACAAAATTTTGATATGAATACATGAAGCTTTGATTTAAATATTTAATCAAATTCAAATGCATAGATTAACAAGTTGAATCAGAATTAATCTCATACATCAATAACTCTAAACTAAACCATAAATACTAAACTTCAAACCCTAAACCCAACTCAAACCGAATTGACCTGAAAATTCAAATGTTGACCCGAACCGAAATCGACTCGATCGACCCGATTTTGACCCGAACCGAAAGCGACCCGAACGACCCGATTTTGACTCGAACCGAAAGCGGCCGATCCGATTTTGAACCCACCCGAAAACAACCGATCTGATTTTGACTCGATCTATTACCCGAACCGGATCCGACTCATCACAGACCCGAATCAGACCCGAACTTGAACCGACCCGAATCTAAATCGATTCTAGATACACCCGAAACGACCCGAACCAAACTCGAACCGAACGACCCGATTGCTACCTCTAAGTGTCACCATCCAACTGGATGATTAAAATTATTGTTGATATTAAAATTATGATTAATTAATTGTATATATAAATATGAATGATTAAATGTGTAATTATATCAATTTTTGTTAACTATCACATCATCATTTTCGTTAAAATTGACATCTAGTGGCTTGATTAGGAGCACTTTAAAGTTTGATGGTGTGATTGACAAAAAAAATTAGTTGGGTGGTCAAAATAGGACCAACTCATAGCTAGTGGTCACCAGTGTAGTTTACCCTAAATAAAAATAAATATTCTTCTCCCTTGTGCCAAACGTAATTTTCATAATTTAACGGGAGGGACTAAAATAAAAGCGAAATAAAAGTTGAGTGATTTCAATGAAAATTTTAAAAGTTTAGTGACTAAAATGAAAATGCCCTAAGAATTCAGTGACCATTTATATAATTTATCCTAAATATTATATATAAATTATATTATTTAAAATTAAATCGATTAAACAATTGAACCAACCATGTAGGGGCGAAACATAAGGGGTTTTAGGGGAGTGGCCCATGTTAACCTTTTTTTCAACGGTAATAGAATAATTATTTTAGAAAAAATGTAAAATTAGTTTTATAATCTCTTCAATCTTTTAAAAATCTTATTATAGTCCTTCAAAATATTTAATCTTATTATGGTCCCCTTTATAAGTTTCTAGTTCCGCCCCTGCAACTATGGATGAGGCTTTTATACTCTCTCTATGTACCTGGGTTATTTTACCATTTATCAGGCTCTTGTACTCTTTTATAGTCGGGTCCGGGTTTAGGATAGAAAATATCCGACCGACCTGACCCGAGACTAATTGTGTAATTTTCTCCTAAATTTTTAGGGATATTTATAATAATACATCATCTTATATATATATATATATATATATATATATATATTATAATTAGGTCTTTAAAATTGAATTTTTATTTATAACCAATCCTTAAAATTATTATTTTTACGATTAAGACCCTTAATTTTTTTACAATTAGGTCCTTAAAAGTAAAATTTTTATAGGTTGGGTTGGGTCGGGTTCGGGTTTAGGGTATTTATTTTCAGGTCGGGTCAGTTTTTTAAAGAATGTGTTCGGGTCGAGTTTGGATTTAGGATATTTATTTTCGAGTCAAAAACCCGACCCATGCCCATCCTTACTTGTACTCTTATCTACTTTTTTATATTCACTGTATAACACTTATACTATCCATATCGTTCTTCATCCATAAAATTTTCTATTGAGTGTTTAAGCATGCTCAATTCCAGAGCGGCTATAAGGGGAGCACCCTGGGCGAGCGCTCAGGCCCCAAATTAGTATAAGACCTTAAAATTTAATTATCTATATATTTTTTTAATTCTTATTCTTTAGTTTATCAAATAAATAAATTAATTTAATGGTAAAATATAATTCTTTTTTTAAATAAATAAATCTAACAATAAAAATAATGTGTTTGAAATATTAAATTAATTGTTCAAAGTAATGAAATGAATAAAATTTCTCTGTCCATTCTTGGTGCTCATTTCTATGCCCAACACTAAAAAATTAAAGGGTAAATTACACCATATACCACTCAACTATGGCCCCTGAGTCGAAAATGCCATCGAACTTTAAAATTGTTCAAAACTATCACTGAACTTTAATATGTAACTCGAAAATACCACTCCGCCGTTAACTCTTAACACCCCTTAAGTCAAAATGACGCCGTTTTGGCCTAAATTAGGCTTCAAAACAGCCGCACCAAAATAGCGTCGTTTTGCTAGAGGAAAATTATTAAAACTATATGCTTGGAGGGGTTTGAACCCAAAACTTTCAAATGTAAGAGTTAAGTCTTAATCACTGAACCAACTTGATATTATACGATGTTTTGCCAAAAATAATATATATCTCAAACTACATGAGATTAATTCAAATTATTTTAAGAAATAAATAACACTATAAATAATATTAATATATAAATAATATAAAATATATTATTCTTATATATTATTAATAATATAAATATATTATTTTTAAAAACTCAAAATATTCATAAAAATAATATATTTATATTATTAATAATATATAAAAACCCTAAATTATTAACCCACAAACCCCAACCCTCAAACTCAAACCCTAAACCTTAAAGTTCAAGTTTTATGTTTTTTTGTATATATTACTGTTATAAATATTTCGGGTTTTTAAAATAATATATTTGTATTATAAATAATATTTAAAAAATAAAATAATATATTTTATTTAAATTATATAATCTTATCCATTTGGGTCAACCAAATTATTTTATGAAAAAAATAATACTAAAAATAATATTAATATATAAATAATACAAAATATATTATTTACATATATAAAAATAAATTTATATAAATAATATATAAAAACCTTAAACCTTAAACCTTAAACTACAAACCATAAGGTTTATGGTTTGAGGTTTGGGCTTTGAAGTTTAATGTTTAGAATTTAGGGTTTAGAGTTTTATATATTATTTATAATATAAATATATTATTTTTATGAATATTTTGAATTTTTTAAATAATATATTTATATTATAAATATTATATAAAAATAAAAACAATACACTTTTATTTATATATACTGATATATATATATATATAATATTTTATATTATTCATATATTGATATTATTTATAGTATTATTTATTTCATAAAATAATTTGAATTAATCTCATGTAGTTTGAGATATATATTATTTCTGATAAAATATTATATAATATCAAGTTGGTTCAGTGGTAAAGGCTTAGCCCTTACATTTGAAGGTTCTGAGTTTAAACCCCTCCAAGCACATGGTTTTAATAATTTTCCTCTAGCAAAAAAGACGTCATTTTGGCCTAAATTAGGCTTCAAAACAGCCGCACCAAAACGACTACGTTTTGACTTAACGAGAGTGTTAAGAGTTAACGGCAAAATGGTAATTTTGAGTCACATATTAAAGTTCAATTATAGTTTTGAATAATTTTAAAGTTCGGTGGTATTTTAGACTCAAGGGCCATAATTGAGTGGTATATGGTGTAGTTTACCCAAAGTTAAATTCTAATCCATAACCCTAACTTTTAATACCTTAAACCCTAATCTTAAATCACAACTTTAAAACATAACCCTAAACTTTAAACCTAACTTTTGCTGTTGGGGCATAAATAACGAAAGAGAATTTCTATTCGTAATGAGATATGCTTTCGTTATATATGGGTCAAACTTTAGAATTCCCTCAGGGCTCCGCAAATCTCCGAGACGGCCCTGCTCGATTCCATGTCCTCATATATACAGTACTAATGACAATGACAATATCAATCGAACCATACTCAATCCGCCTATACTCTTACTCGGTTCTTCACGTTTCAACGTGATTGTTGCATGATTGATTAAGTCCTGGTGATATTCTAGGATCGTTACTAGGTGAAGCGATAAGATCCTAATTAGATTTCCGTCTAGCTTTTGCTCCTTTCAATCATCTAATCAAGTCATTAAGCATGGCTTTTTATAGACTACCCAAAACCAATTCACCAAACTAACCTAATTCATGCTGCATTAATCATCATTTACCAAATTAACCTAATTCATGCTGCATTAATCATCATTTACTCTCTCTCTCTCTCTAGGTCATTTGAATCTATTCTTTAAATAATCTTGATTTTATCCAAACCATAAGTTTAATATTTTATCAAAAAATTATTGATATGGAATAATTCTTTACGTTTAAACAGGTAAATGGTAATCCACACCTTTTAACATGTCCACCTCAAAGGTGGATGGGACATTGTGGGAAGTGAAGCTTCTCATGAAAAAAGGAAGAAACAACTGCTTGTGTGTTTTAAACTCTCAATTTTACGAAAAAAAAAAATTATTAGATTAGTCTGACTCACAACATTATTAATGTTCTCATCCAATAATATTTTTTCATGTCATTTTAAGGTGAATCTTCATTTCTTTTTTACATATAAAAAATAGATAATTATTTAAAAGTTAAAATGAGGTGGATATGCTTTATTTGCTGAGACCATAAATAACATGATAAGCCGAGTCCATCTAATAATTTTTTAAATTTACTCAAAAAATGGGCCCGGGAATCCAAGACATAGTTTCAAATCAATGGGACAATCTAAGTCACACGAGTTTAGTGACACATCAAAAACATTTCTATCCATTCAAGAGACAACGCACGTACACTAATCACTTTATAAGTTCATGGCATCTATAAACCTAACCTACACAAATATATAAAAACAAAGCATGGGTTGGATAGTCCAACTGAACTTCGTCTTCTTCCCTCCTATCCTCATTTAGTAGGACCCTTGGATTGGATTGTTTGTATTATTAGCCTGTAAACGAATCGAACGGACACGAACAAGGGTATGTTTATATTCGTTTGTTTAGTTTTAACCGAACAAACGAACGAACATGAACAACTAAACATACATAATTTTTTGTTTGTATTCGTTCATTAAGTAATGTAACTTGTTCGTGTTCGTTCATGTTCATTCGTTTAAATGACAAACGAACACAAACGAATAATGAGTATTATTTAATGTTTTCTTAAGAAGTCTGAAGTCCTACACATTGAATATTGTTTATTTTTTTCCTTTTTCTTTCATATTTTTAATATATGTTTTTAATTTTTTAAATATAATACTTTTGTTATGAAAAATAATAAATATAAATGAGCATATGTGAATAAATTTAAATGAACATAAACGAACATATTACCGAAGGTAAATGAACGAGTCATTTGTTCGTGTTTGTTCATTTAATTAAACGAACATTTGTTTTTCATGTTCGCTCATTTAATACATAAACAAACTTCTCACCGAACAGCTCACGAACGGTTCGTTGAACGTTCAGTTCATTTACATCCCTATGTATTATGGACAAATTCAATGTTGAATTTAGTTTTTAAAAAAACTCTATTATTAGTTATGTACTATATATATTTGAGATTTAATTTGATTAACTTTAAAATTTGTATTTTTTAAATTTTAATATTTTAGTTATGACCTAAATAAACACGGACAATGTTGGCGCAAAAGCTGAGGAAGTAAAATTTTCTTCACTAATGATTGATGTAGTGCTTATTAGGTCAAGCACTAATCTAAACAGTTTCGATCATAATGTTTTGAAGACAAATGGTGTTTTGAAGATAAATTTTCACTGGTTTGAAAACTAAAAAATTTAAGTTGGTTTATGTTGAGATGATTAAACAATGACAAATTGACCGAGAGGGAGTGAATTGGATATTTAGAAAGAAAGGAAGCAAATTGGTAAAATAAAAATGAAGACAAGACAATTTAGAGTATTTCAAGCTTAGAACAAGCTCTACATCCACTACCCTAGCTCACGCTAAAGATTTTCAATCAATTCACTACTGAATTCTTCCCCTTTTCTAGGATTAGGAGGAAACCATTACAACAATCAAAGCTTTCTACCCAAAGCTTGATCAAAGACCACTCTTACAAGAAAGATTGTCGGCAAATAAAAATAAACCTCACAAAGGTAAGATATTTAACTCAAATTACAAGTTCTCTCAACCCAAATTGATAAAATATGAATACAATAAATATCACTCAATTGAGTACAAGGGTTTGACTCTAATAGCTCAAGAATGGATTGAATTTTGCTTTGTTGTTGTGTACTTGTTCAATAGTTGTTGTTGTAGCTTTAATGACTTGCTTTTTATACACCTTCATTGAATTCTAGCCGTTTGGGTGGTCGACATCATCAATAGAGCCGTTGGGCTCTCTCTTTCCCACCATAAATGCAGTTCTGCAACACCCTATATCGGTACACTCGGGCACGTATCGATACATGTCTCAAAATAGAAAGAGCTATTGTGTGTAATAAAGAGTCCGTATCGAAACGCGGGAAGGCGTATCGAAACAACTATAGGCCGTATCGAAACAATGTTGCTCACATTTAAATATGCTAAATTGCGTATCGAAACACCTAAGGGGTGTATCAAAATGGGTAACAATTTTTCAAATATTTCAGATTCCAATAATTGACATGTAACGACTATATCATGAAATGATCATATTTGAAAAATCTTAACCCCCATATCGATACGGTGAAGGCTGTATCAAAACACTATTCAAAAATTAAATGCCCATATGAAGGTCGTATCAAAACGGACGAAGCCGTATCGAAACGCCTGTATCAAAACGGGAATTTCTGTATCGAAACGGGAATTTTCGTATCGAAAAGGAAATTTCCTGTAAGCTCTTAAGTTCAAACCGTATCGAAACGCTAGGGGCATATCGAAATGCCTGGGCGATTTTGTGAAATTTGACTTTAAAACACTTCGAAAATTTTTATGAGGTTTAAGTTTTGACTTTAAAACATGTTAAGTCTAAAATATGTTTGTCAATTGTGAGTATTTTGAGTACTTAAAAATTTATTTACGTTGCAATTTGGTCTTTAGACTATTTATTATATCAAAATCTAACATTGGTTTTACAATCTCCCTTTTTTGATTGAACAAAACCAAAGTAAATTTTTAAGTAAACTTGTAATGCCCCGGTTTAGGGCCCGGGAGTTTATCGGTTTTGATCTAAGACTAGTTCGGGTTAAATTTAGAATTAAAATGCTGATTTTATAGAAGGTGCCATTATTTACAAAAATGCCATTAATGAAATTTGAAAGGGGATTTTGAGATTGAGTGGTCATCTTCATTTTAAAAGAACTAAAGCCTAAAAAGCTTAAACTTTCTTCCCAAAAGCTCTCCATCATCTTTTCCCTTGGCTCAAAGGTTCTTAGAAGAATTTCAAAGGTAAACATCACTTTTACATCGGCTTTTAATTATTGAATCTTACCTTTTCGAAAATCTAGCAAAATATTGTTTTTTCAAACTTAGGGTTCCAAAGTTTTGATGGAAAGGAGAGGGATTTGTGAAATTTTCGTAAGGGTTTTCAATGGGTACTTGGAGAGGAGTTTTTAAACTATTTTTGGTTGCTAAATAATATTAATAAGTAGCTTAAACCTATAAAACCTGAAACTAGGGCAGTGGGTGATTTTTGAAGGTGAAAAAGTGGTGTTTTTGGCTTAGTTTGGGGGTAAAACGAGGACTGGAGGTATACGGACCTAGGATGGGTGTTTTTAGATGATTTTGGTGTGTTTTGGATGTATAATTTGATGGGTATTTGCTTGGTTTTGCTTAAGAACGGGTTTGATGATGTTTTGATGGATTTCAGCTTTGTGTTGATTGAGTAAATGATTCGATTGATGGACTGTTGCTATTCAGTGAATTTATGGAAGAATAGGGGAGTAATACTTTGTTTTTGGTTGATGAGAAACAGGGGAAACGAGTTTGGGTACTTTGGGCGCGATACCGGGTACTTCGGAGGCTTGAGATCGGCGTTTCGGCTTTCGTTTTGGCTCAATCGGTGAGTGGTAATGTTTGAAGTTTTAAATGATTTCAAAGTGGATTCTTGGGGGGTTTGGGTGGAGCCTTAAGGGCTAACCTAAACCCAAGTGTAAGTTTACTAATTCACCTCGTTCGTTAAGTGTTGGTGTGTGCGATTATTTGTGATGTGTGTGAATTGTGGGTTGCCTTTACTCTCCGTTTAATGTTGTTGTGTAGTCGTTGTTGGTGTCGAGCCTCACATGATGGTTGTCGTTGCTACGGTGATGTGTAGTCCCGCCGGTAGTGACTAGTAGAAGAGTACGGGGATATGTAGTCCCATCAGAAAACTACTAGTTGTTGTGAACGGTGATGTGTAGTCCCATCAGGTTTTGGTTATGCATGTCAATACCATGTATTGTTATGATTGTGTTTCATTACATCTTTTCATTAAATGGTTTTGCTCCAAATCTAAGATTCATGTTTTAAAATTGCATTGTTGTTGTGTTTTAGAGCTCCGCTCACTAAGCTTGTAAGCTTACGCTCTCCTTTTCCAACAATGTAGATTATTAGAGGTTCCGGGAGGCAAGTGGGCAAGGAAGGGATTCTCAGAGTGTAACCCCCTAGTCCTGGTCCGGGCGACTGACTGGTCCGAGTGGGTTACATGGGGATAACCGAGGCGAAACCCATTAAGGCTCCACTTCGGTTAACAACCTGAGAAAACTTTTTCATTTATTATTATCTTGTCTAGATGCATTAATAGGTTCTATGCGAAACAACGACAACAGAAGCAACAAGCGAGGCGAACAACCAAATAGCAAATAAAAAACAACACATTTTAACTTAAACTGCAGGCCGTATCGATACGCCCCAAGAGGGTATCGATACGCCTTGACAAGGTCAACTAGCCAAAGTCAACTCGAGGAGACCGTATCGATACGCTGGTTGACCGTATCGATACGCCCCCAACGGTCAACTTCTCGTGGTCAACGCTACGAAGACCGTTTCGATACACCTAAGCCTGTTTCGATACCCTCAATTATCGTCAAAATCTCAGATTTTCAGTAGCAAAATGGTATCGAAACGCTCTTCCCGCGTATCGAAACGCTTGGCCTAAAACAAGAGGACCGTATCGATACGGGTCCAACCGTATCGATACCTCTGCTGCGAAAAGACAAATTTTAGCTGGTTTAAGGCACAAGGCTGCATCAAAAACACCAACCAAGACCTCCAACCAAAAATGCAATAACTCTAAAGGCAAGGCACCCTACAACAAGCATGCTTAACACATAACATACATATAAAAGCCACACATTAAAAGGAATCATCAATTCCACAAAAAAGCATACATAGCATTCAAGGTTTCATTCCTTAGACAAGAACATACACAAGAGCATTCATGAAAGGGGCACAAGGCCAACACACTAGGCATAAGCAAGCCTTAAGCAAAACATCCACAAAACATAGGAGTCTAAACATGCTCCTAACACATAACAACAACATAAATCAAAAGCTCAAATCCCATTGCTTGTCTATTACATCCATAACTTAGAAATTTATACTTGATGATAGCAAAGCTCAATTAGCACACTTGGAGGCCCTCTCCTTGCACAAGAAGCCCACGAACTAAGGATCTGCATTGTCGAACAAAAGAGAGCGTAAGCATAAAGCTTAGTGAGGGTAAGCTCATAAAACAAACCTCGACAATGTAGGGTCCAAGCACGAACAACTCAACCAAGGAAGAACGCATGATCTTACCTTCGAACCACATGAGTCAAATATAAATAATGCATGAACATAATCTCAACTATCATGCCATGCTCAACAAGTCCATAATCACAACATATGGAGCACATATATCAAACGTATTAGCAACACATTCCACAATCCGTATTGGCACCTAGCTATGACCCGAATACGCGGATAACCGTTGGAACTCACATCCAACAACACAACCATTACCTTACGGTGGGATTACACTCATCACCGTTTCATGTGATGGGGATTCCACTCATCCTCACGCCCCGTCGATGGGATTCCACTCATCACCGACTAACATATATATGAAGATTTCCAGGCAAACCCGTACTCCATCTTGATGACTACCATCACCAAGACCACGCGCGCATTTCGAATCTCGTGTGCACACTAAACATCCTAATGATCGATCATTGTACCCAAGCATACTAGTGCCAATACTAACACATTTCATTAATCAACCTCACGACATTCTTATCAATTTCCGTGCTTAGCACGTACTCACCATGATTTATCATCATGCACAAACCACATTCCATAACCACATGCATATAACAATGCATCAAATATCATGCCTCAACACACATTTATAACACAATATACATAACCACATTAATCACAATTAATATGAAACAAGAGGCATAACAAGCACTTAGAAGTTCAACCAAAGGTCTCTTAAACTAAGCTTGAGATTAGGCTACCACTCTAATCCTAACTCTAGGTGGGTTTACCAAGCCCAACCTAGGTCCACATGCTTGAACCAACGTTTGAAAACCAATTTAAACCAAGTTGAAATCATTAACCACTCACCGACTAATCCAAGCTCAACAACACTAGCCGATCAAGCTCCCAACAGTTCCAGATTCGTTCCCGAGGCTTCACCAACACAATTCCTTGCTTCTAAACATCCCAACACAATCAAAACAACCACAATTCAGTCCACAAATCACTGTAGCAAACCCGGAACACAAACAAGCACAAAACACATGAATTCAAGCTAAAGACAACCCCAGAAGTGCCATTTTCGACTGCCTAAAAGCCAAACCAGAAAACCATGTTTCCAACCTCCCAAGTGCCATCTAATACACCCAAAACAACCCTCAAACACAGTCTAACCATCAGCCCTCAAGATTTCACCCAAAACAGCCCCCAAAACCAACCTTAAACCCCTCTAAAACCTCCATAAAACCCAAATTCGTGAATCATTGTAAAACCTTGTAAAAATCGAGTACGTTGGACCTTTTAGATAGAAAACAACTTATCTAACATCAACAAATCAAAAACTTAAGTTAAAGCTAACAAAGTTGGCATTTTTAATTCAAAACTTCAAAACTTCTAAACGAGAAATCATGGGTTTTAATGAAAAATAAAGGTATAGGTGTTGAGTGGATCGATTGAATGATCAAGACCAAGAGGGGGGTGAATTGGGATTTTAAAACATTGTGCGAGTGAATGGACAATTTAAAATGAAGAACAAAGGATTTTAGAGTGGTTCAAGTTCCAAATGAACTCTACATCCACTACCTTAGCTACCACTAAGGATTTGCAACAATTCACTATTTGTTCTTCCCCTTTTCAAGGCTTAGGAGGTAACCTTTACACAACCGGTCAAATTTTCTACCCAAAATTTGACCAAACCCTCACAAATGAACAAAGAAGAAATTGGACAAGAAGTATATCTCTCAAATACAATTTTGTCCCTTGAAGTACAACACTCAACCAAATTTGAAGATAAAATAAGAATTGAATAAAACTCAATTTGGGGTTTACAAGAAATTGGAAAATAGGCACACTTGAGGTTGGATTTTTGCTTGGATGTTTGTCTTTAATGCAATAGTTGTTGCTGGTCTTCAAAGAGCTTCAATTTATACCTTCTCTATCAATTCTAGCCGTTTGGGTGGTTAGGAAATTGATTATAGCCGTTGGGACCCTCTCTTTCCACCATAAATGCACTTCTGCAACTATCCGTATCGATACAAGGGGAGCCGTATCGATACCTGTCTCAAAACCGAAAGAGCCGTTGCACATAATAAAGAGGGCGTATCGAAACGCACGTAAGCGTATCGGTACGGGACATGGACCGTTTCGATACGGAAGAGACCGTATCAATACCTTTTTCTCAACTTAGCTCACTGGAAGTTTCCGTTTCGATACGAGGGTTTATCGTACCGATACGGGTCAACTGCCACTTTAAATATTAGTTACCTAACGACTGACACCAACGATCGAAAACATTTAAAACACTTCGAATTAAAAATTCATTTAAAACCGTATCGATACGGGTGAAGCCGTATCGGTACACCATTCAAACTCCTTTAGTTTTGCAAAGAGGCGTATCGATACAGATGGAATCTGTTTCGATACGCTGTTTCGATACGGTTAAGAGCGTATCAAAACGCGTCTTTCCAGTAGCCAACTTTGTAAAAAAGGTATCGATACGGCTGGAAGCGTATCGATACACCTGGACGGTTTTCAATACTTTGGCCTTAGAACACTTAGAAAATATTTGGAGTTTGAGTTTTTCAAATCAGTTTTAAAGTGTTGGTGATTTAAAACTTATTAAAGGGGCTTAGAAATCAATTTCAAGTTTTCAATTTGATCCTTAATGATTTAACTATATCAAAATCAAACATAGGTTTTACAATCTCCCCCTTTTTGATATAACAAAACCAAAACTTGAAATTTTTGACACTTTGAAAAACTTTGCAAAATTAACCCCCCCTTAATATTAGCTTGGTAGCTTTTAAGTTGAAAATCAAAATTTTTAAGTGTGTTGTGAGCTTCCCTCTCCCCCTTTTTGTTAGATCAAAAATAATTGAGACAATGTAAAGTGTATAACTTAGGCAAAAGGTATAAATAGGCAAGCAACATAAATATCATTAAGTTCAAATAAAGCATAATATCAACTTAAAAATCCAAAACAACAGAAAATCAAAGCATATGTTTAAAATAATTCAAACTTAATCCTAAAAACATGAAGCCAAGGTGCATAAATAAAATATCCTAGATGATATGCATGGAATGCAAAGAGAGGCTACTATGCATAATCATCGCCTTCTTCATCATCCTCATCCTCAATTGGATCATCATTCCTCAAGCTATTACACCACTCGTCATGGAAAACGGTGAGAGAGATATTCATAGAATTGTGACCGCCTTCAAGAGAGGTGAGTCGAGTCTCCACGTTCGTCATACGTTCTTCAAGGCTTGTGAAACGAGTATCAATCGTGGTAAACCCCGAAGCCATGTCCGTACGCAATCCCGTGAATTGCTCATTGAGGAAAGTCATTAGAGCATCCATGGAAGGTGGATGAGGAGGAGCTTGAGGAACTTGTTCAACTTGAGGATTAACAAATTGTTCTGCGGCCACGGTAGGGAGCTCGGATAGACGTAACCAACTACCATTAAAATAATGGAACTTACCCCTTGCAAGAGAGCGTTCATCGATGGGATCGGTGAGGGGAGTTGGGAAGTCATGCGAGCAATCAATCTTCTTTTGTAGGAAGAAGTAGCTTAGGGCCGTGCCATAGGTGAAGGAAGTGACAAGAATGGTGTGGTGATGTTGCACGAGATAGACGATCTCCGTAAACATGATACGAGCAAGGTTCGAACGTTGTCTCTCACGGAAGCATCGGATCCAAAAGTCATCCACTTGATGAATAGTAGAGTACTTCCCTCCGGAGGGCCTAAACCACCAAGAGACCATCAAATGGAGGATCCGATCCTGAGCATTTAGGGCGGTGACGGAACCACTAAGAACATGGCCAAGAGCATTCTCATCATCAAAGCCTTCATCCTCCAACTTAAAGACATCACAAATAGATTTAACATCTATAATGACCTTTTTACCCATAAGATAGGAATTAACCGCGGTAACAACACCATCTCGATTGGCACAACATTTGGCATTAGCATAAAAGATTAAAACCAAAATACGAAAATAAAACCCGGGAATAGAGAGAAAATCCATGAACTTCCATTCTTGGAGCAAAGGTAGATATGCAAACTTGAATCGCTCTGAGTCAAGAAAAGGAATAGAGATTACCCTCTCCGGACGGATCTTGTAGTTTTGGAATTGATGAAAATAGGTGAGAGCTCCGGGGGATTGAAAAGAGTGTTGATAGATTTGAGTGAGATTCGGACGAGCACCTTCTCCGGAATTGGATCCTTCACCGGTTTCATTAAGACGTGATCTCTTCCTAGACGGTGTCGTGAACTAGAAAACAAATGTATGCATTAAGATTTCTTCATTCAACTCATTGAAAAACCAAAATTCAAGGTAAAGAAAAAATTTAAAACTAAAATTTGAAAACAAATTTTAAAACCAACTTTGGTTAAGAAGACAAAAATAAAAACAAAACAAAAAGTTTGAAAACGAAAAGAAAAAGAAAAATTAAAAGAAAAAGAAAGGGTTTTACCTTGATATTGATTAGAGAGGAATGGAAGAAAAGCCTAGAACCAAATTGATGAAAAAGCCTTAGAGCTTTGCTTGATTTGAAACCCTCTTGATATTTTGAGTTGTGGTGTGAAAATATGAGGGATGAAGAGGCTATTTATAAATTGAAAACGACTAGGGTTTTTAGGGTTTTGAGAAATTTTAATTTTGGTAAAAGTTGAACTATTAAATGCCAAATTAAAGCTGTCTGCACAATCGCGTATCGATACGCCTGAGGGTGTATCGATACGGGGGTAAAAACGTAATTCCAATAAAAATGCCTGTTGAAGGATCATATCGAAACGGATGCAATCCGTATCGAAACGATTGTAGCTCGTATCGAAACGAGTTTAACCGTATCGATGCCCGTTTAAGGCAAAATGAAGTCTGGGAAACTAATGAAGTACTCGTATCGATACGCGTAGGGCCGTATCGACACCCTAAGCCCAAAAATACATTTTAAGCCTAAAGAACAACCAAAAGCTCGAATCTAACACCTCCTAAAGGAATGCAAATGATGAATGAGCAATTCTAAGCATATTTTAATAGAATCATACTCCCCCTAGCTATATGCATGGACATTTTCAAGAGTTACAACACACAAACATGTAATTTCACAAGATCAAGCAATTTTAAGCATAAAAGAGGTCCTAAAAGGTCAAGATAGGCTAGTTAGACCGAACTATCTCCTAAGGGACCAAAAACGCTCTTTATCTAAAGGTTTTGTAAAGATGTCCGCTAATTGATTTAAGGTGTCAACATACTCTATAGCAACATCTTCCTTAAGGACATGATCTCTAATGAAATGATGCCTTATTTCTATATGTTTGGTTCTAGAGTGTTGGATGGGATTTTTTGTCAAACATATGGCACTAGTGTTATCACACTTAAGGGGTATGATTTCAACTTTAATACCATAATCTAAGAGTTGTTGCTTCATCCAAAGGGCTTGAGCACAACAACTCCCTAAGGATATGTACTCGGCTTCGGTGGTAGATAAGGCTACACTATTTTGTTTCTTAGAGAACCAAGATATGAGCATACTACCTAGGAATTGACAAGTTCCCGAAGTACTCTTCCTATCGATTTTACACCCCCCATAATCTGCATCCGAATAAGCATGAAGGTTGAAGGTGGAGTCTCTAGGGTACCAAAGACCTAGAAAAGGAGTATCTCTAAGGTACCTAAAGATTCTCTTAACGGCTATAAGGTGAGACTCTCTAGGACTAGCTTGAAACCTAGCACACAAGCAAACACTAAACAAGATATCTGGTCTACTTGCGATAAGGTAAAGCAATGATCCAATCATAGAACGGTAAAGCTTAGAGTCAACACACTTACCTCCTTCATCTTTGTCAAGCTTTGTAGATGAGCTCATAGGTGTGGCTTGAGGCTTTGCATTCTCCAAGCCAAACTTCTTGAGCATATTCTTGATGTATTTTGCTTGATTGATGAAGGTATCATCCTTCCTTTTCTTGATTTGGAGTCCCAAAAAGAATGAGAGCTCCCCCATCATGCTCATCTCGAATTCACCTTGCATTAGCTTAGCAAACTCTTTGCAATGACATTCGTTAGTAGAACCAAAAATAATATCATCAACATAAATTTGTATTACTAAGATGTCATTTTTATACCTTTTTATGAAAAGTGTAGTGTCCACCTTACCTTTTTCAAAACCTTTTTCAATTAAAAAGTTTGAAAGTATTTCATGCCAAGCTCTAGGAGCTTGTTTTAAACCATAAAGAGCTTTAGTGAGTTTGAAAACATGATTTGGAAATTTTGAGTCTTCAAAACCCAGTGGTTGTTCCACATACACTTCCTCATTTATAAAACCATTTAAAAATGCGCTTTTAACATCCATTTGAAAAAGCTTGAAATCATGATAACATGCATATGAAAGAAACATCCTAATGACTTCCATTCTAGCTACGGGTGCATAGTTTTCATCAAAATCTATTCCATCTTCTTGAGTGTAACCTTGTGCTACTAATCTAACTTTATTTCTTACAATGTTACCACTCTCATCTAGTTTGTTCCTAAAGACCCATTTAGTTCCTATAGTAGATTGATTACTAGGCCTATCAACTAATGTCCAAACATTACTTCTCTCAAATTGATTTAACTCTTCTTGCATAGCCATAATCCAAAAATCATCTTTCAATGCTTCTTTTATATTCTTAGGCTCTATGCATGAGATAAATGCAACATGGTTAATAAGTTTAAGAGAAGATCTAGTGGTTACCCCCTTGGATGGATCACCCAAGATTTCACCATCTTTGACATAATTGAACTCCATTCGGTAGCTCACTTCCTTTTCCTTAAGAGCCAAGTCCTTCAAGGCTTCAAGAGGTGGATCTTGTGTATCCTCTTCTTTTGATGGAATCTCATCCTCCTTTGAAGTTTGTCCTCCATCAAAGGCATTTATGATTCCTACATCATCATCATCACAAGAATCCTTCCTTGGAAGGAGGTTATCATCGAATACAACATGTATAGATTCTTCTACTACTAAAGTTCTCTTGTTAAATACACGATAGGCTTTAGAGGTCAAAGAATATCCTATGAAAATAGCTTCATCACTTTTTGCATCAAATTTACCTAAGTTGTCTTTTCCATTATTTAAAACAAAACACTTGCAACCAAATGGATTAAAATAGCTAATGTTAGGCTTTTTAGATTTTAAAATCTCATAAGGTGTTTTCTTTAAAATTGGCCTAATCATTACTCGGTTTACAATGTACCAAGCGGTGTTTGTGGCTTCCGCCCAAAAATATTTAGGTAAATTGTTTTTACAAAGCATGCTTCTAGCCATTTCTTGTAAAGTTCTATTTTCCCTCTCAACTACCCTATTTTGTTGAGGAGTTCGAGGAGCCGAAAAATTATGGCTAATACCATTTTCATTTAAAAACTCTTCAAACCCTAAATTTTGAAATTCAGTTCCATGATCACTTCTAATATGATAAATTCTAAGTTCAAGATCATTTTGGGTTAGTTTTGAAAATGTGATGAATTTTTCTAAAGCCTCATCTTTAGCACTTAAAAATAGAACCCAAGTAAATCTAGAAAAATCATCTACAAGAACAAATGCATAAGATTTACCACCCAATCTCATAGTCCTAATTGGCCCAAATAAATCCATGCGGATAAGTTGTAAACACCCACTTGTAGAAACATCATTAATGGATTTAAAGGATGACTTATGTTGTTTACCCTTTGAGCATGCATCACAAATTTTATCGTTTGAGAACTTAATCTTGGGTAAACCTCTAACTAGATCAAGAGAAACTAATTTTTCTAAAACACTAATGCTAGCATGTCCTAGTTTCCTATGCCATAGCCATGCATCATTTTTATTTTGAGCTACTAAACATGCATGGGATGTATGTATGTCATCTAAATGCACCATGTAAATGTTACCTATGCGATGACCTATGATCATAATATTATTAGATTTAATGTCAACAATTTTGCATCCATTTTTATCAAATAAAACATTAAATCCTTTATCACATAATTGGCTTATGCTCAAAAAATTATGTTTAAGACCACCGACATACAAGACATTTTCAATAAGAATGGTAGAGTGATTACCTATGGAGCCAATACCTTTAATGTGGCCTTTGGAGTTGTCACCAAATGTCACCACTCCTCCACTTTTTGGCTTTAAATCCATGAATCTACTCTTGTCTCCGGTCATATGCCTCGAGCATCCACTATCAAGGTACCATGAGTTTTGACTTTGTGCTTTGGCCTTGTAGCAATGCTCCCCCTACAAACAAAGATATTAAACTTTTGTTTTTGGTACCCAAATCATTTTGGGTCCACGAGTGTTAGCTCCCAATAGCTTGGTTCCCTTAGGAATCCAAGATGACATAGCAACAATATTATTAGATTTTACAAGTTCCTTAGGAACCCATACACTTCTAATCTTTTTAGTTCTACTATGTCTAGGAAAGCTACTTTGTTTGTAGTTATTAGTCTTTCTCCTAGGTTGGTTTGTTTTAGAAGATTCACCTTTTTCATGCTTCACATTACCAACAAATTTTAAAGACTCTTTGAGCTTGTTAAGCTCATCTAACACCTTTTGGTGTTCACTATTGCATTGAGAAAGAAGATTATTTAGGTCAACATTTTCATCTTGGAAGAATTTAAGTTCATCTTTCAAACCTAAAATCTTTTTCTCAAATTTTAAGTTAGCTTGAGAGAGTGAGTCATTCTTATCATATAATTTCGAAATAATTTTCTTATTCCTAATGTCCGACTCTTTGAATTTCTCAACTAACTCATCATAGACCTCTTGCAACTCATCATATGCATCATTTAATTCATCATATGTAAAATCTAAAGATGATGGGTTAGAGGTTACCATGGATGAATCTTTCTCAAGTGCCATGAGGCAAAGGTTGGCCACTTCTTGTTCGTCATCCTCGGATGACTCCTCATCACTCCAAGTAGCAAGCTTGGCTTTGAGCTTCTTCTTCTTCTCAAAGCCATTCTTCTTGAGTTGAGGGCACTCCGAACGAATGTGGCCGAGCTTATTGCACTCGAAGCAAATGATTTGGTCCCTCCCTTCTTCTTTGCTTTTACCTTTGAAGTCCATCTTTCTTTGAATTTTTCTTCCACAATTGGACCTCATGAATCGAGAGAACTTTTTGGCTATCATAGCCAATTCTTCAAGGTCATCATCCTCACTAGAAGAGCTCTCCTCAAGTAATGAAGCTTTGAGAGCTATTTCCATTTCCTTCTTCTTTTCCACCTCTAGCTTCTCTACTCTTTTCTCTTCCTTCTTCTTTTCTTCTTCCCTTCCTTGCTTCATAATCTCATGAGTAAGGAGAGAACCCACTAGCTGATCAAGTTTTAGTGTCTTCAAGTTTTTGGCCTCTATGATGGCGGTTCTCTTCCCATCCCAAGATTCGGGAAGTGAGTAAAGTAGCTTCCGGACAAGCTTGTCTTGCGGAATAGTCTCTCCAAATCCTTTAAGCCCATTGACTATGGTTGAGAAGCGATCAAACTTCTTGGACACCGTTTCGTGGGGCTCCATCTTGAAATTCTCATAGCTAAGATTGGGAAATCCAATCTTGGTTTCCTTCACATCATTGGTTCCTTCAGAGGTGGTCTCAAGAGTATCCCACACTTCCTTGGCACTCTCAATGGAGGAGACTTTGGAATAGATGTCAGGTCCAAAAGAGCAAAAGAGCATGTGAAGAGTTTTGTCATTTATTTGAATCTTCTTCCTTTCATCTTTACTCATCTCTATCTTCTTCTTTAGGACAATCTTTCTATCATCATCTCTCTTCAAAGGAATGTAGGGACCATCTTCAATGACAACACAAACCAAGTAATCGTTGGACTTGATGAAGAGGCGCATCCGATTCTTCCAAAAAGGACAGTTGTCACCATTGAATAATGGTGGCTTTGTGGTGGATTGTGACTCATACATACTCGATCTGGAGGTAGACGCCATAGCTTGATTTTTTAGTTGATCACACTCTTCCTAGGAACTCCTCTTGTGGTTGTGAATCCTTCAAAGAGGTAGGCTCTGATACCAATTGTTGAGTGGATCGATTGAATGATCAAGACCAAGAGGGGGGTGAATTGGGATTTTAAAACTTTGTGGGAGTGAATGGACAATTTAAAATGAAGAACAAAGGATTTTAGAGTGGTTCAAGTTCCAAATGAACTCTACATCCACTACCTTAGCTACCACTAAGGATTTGCAACAATTCACTATTTGTTCTTCCCCTTTTCAAGGCTTAGGAGGTAACCTTTACAAAACCGGTCAAATTTTCTACCAAAAATTTGACCAAACCCTCACAAATGAACAAAGAAGAAATTGGACAAGAAATATATCTCTCAAATACAATTTTTTCTCTTAAAGTACAACACTCAACCCAAATTTGAAGATAAAATAAGAATTGAATACAACTCAATTTGGGGTTTACAAGAAATTGGAAAATAGGCACACTTGAGGTTGGATTTTTGCTTGGATGTTTGTCTTTAATGCAATAGTTGTTGTTGGTCTTCAAAGAGCTTCAATTTATACCTTCTCTATCAATTCTAGCCGTTTGGGTGGTTAGGGAATTGATTATAGCCGTTGAGACCATCTCTTTCCACCATAAATGCACTTATGTAGCTATATGTATCGGTACACGGGGAGCCGTATCGATACCTATCTCAAAACAGAAAGAGCCGTTGCACATAATAAAAAGGGTGTATCGATACGCACGTAAGCATATCGGTACGGGACAAGGACTGTTTCGATACGGAAGAGACCGTATCATTACCTTTTTCTCAACTTAGCTCACTGGAAGTTTCCGTTTCGATACGAGGGTTTACTATATCGATACGGGTCAACTGCCACTTTAAATGTTAGTTACCTAACGACTGACACCAACGGTCGAAAACATTTAAAACACTTCGAATTAAAAATTCATTTAAAACCGTGTCAATACGGGTGAAGCCGTATCGGTACACCATTCAAACTCCTTTAGTTTTTACAGAGGGGCGTATCGATACAGATGGAATCTGTTTCGATACGCTGTTTCGATACGGTTAAGAGCGTATCGAAATACGTTTTTCCAGTAACCAACTTTGTAAAAAAGGTATCGATACGGCTGGAAGCGTATCGATACACCTGGACGGTTTTCAATACTTTGGCCTTGGAACACTTAGAAAATATTTGGAGTTTGAGCTTTTAAAATTAGTTTTAAAGTGTTGGTGATTTAAAACTTATTAAAGGGGCTTAGAAATCAATTTCAAGTTTTCAATTTGATCCTTAATAATTTAATTATATTAAAATTAAATATAGGTTTTTACAATAGGTATGTAGAGAACAACGAGGACAACTCAAAAACACGTTTACCTTTCAAAAACCTTCAAGGATGAGGAAGAAAGGTGATGGAATAGTGAACAACAATGGTGAAGAGAAGTTGTCGTTGAAATGCTTTTGGGAGGGGGAAGAAGATGAGTGAATAAAATGGGTGTTTTTTTAAAAGCCAAAAGACCATTTCACCCTTAATGAAATAAGGTATTTACAAAAGAAGGATATCCATGGATATTTGGGCTTGGTTTGAAATAAGTCCAACATAAATTTATTTGTTTTGAAAACACGAGGCCGGAAATAATATTTTAATATTTCAATTTCACCCGACTCCCAAACCCGAGTGTTAAACGGAGAAATTGGGTGGCTCAAAGTATGGTTTATAGTTGTAATAACACTTAGACAATGGGATTGCTAGGCTTGCTGTTAAGGAGCTGGTGTTCGAACTCCTTGATTTGCTTTGTTTATGTTTCTAGCATGTTTTAAATGACGACACTATGTTATGTTGAGGTTTAATGTGGCCTTGTATGAATTACTTGGTGTTTTGGCATGTTAGTATTTTTGAATCTATGTGTTCTTGTGAGCTTAGGGCTTGAAATCCAAATTGTTGCTTGAACGTATGATTGGTGTTTTGATTAGGATATTTTGCATCTAGGATGTATGTATGATATGCTGCTATATGGTTTTTGATGATTCAGGACAAGTTTGGGGACGCTTGGAGGTGTCAAAGTATGATTTCGGGCAAAACTGTGTGCAGGCGTTTCGAAACGCTCGATATGGTTTTGGAACGGTCGATGCTCTAGGGGTACCCATATCGGAACGAGGTTGGTGCCGTTTCGGTACGTTTTTCCACTAGAGGCTCTTGTTTCGGAACCATGTAGGGTCGTTTCGGTACAATTTGCCACTGTGAGCCCCTATTTCGGAACCCGTTCCGATACGTTTTGTCATTGGAAGCCCCTGTTCTAAAACAAGGTGGAATCGTTTCGGAACGACTTGGCTTTTACTTTTTGAA
Organism: Hibiscus tridactylites; assembly: GCA_958450335.1. NCBI lineage: Eukaryota > Viridiplantae > Streptophyta > Magnoliopsida > Malvales > Malvaceae > Hibiscus > Hibiscus tridactylites. The sequence continues at coordinate 19,776,404 of OY288285.1, read as the reverse complement.
TGGAGCCCGTGATTCGGAACGGGCAAGCCTGTTTCGAAACGCAGGCTGTTCAAATGGTTAAATGGCACCTTCGAAGGTTTCCGAATGTTGCATTTTAGTCCCTAATGTTTGTATGCTTCCTAGTTGAGTTGTATGAGCCCCTTTGTAGGTGTTTGCCTCGTACGCATGAAACTTGACTAATAGCTATTTGGTAAGTTTAAGATATCGTATGCCCTGCTCGGTTCGTATTTGTATTCGTTTTCCGTTGTTGTTTTCACACTTAGGATTAAACGTGGTATTTAGACAAGATAAATAAAATGAAAAAATAGGGTTGCTAATCGGAGTGAGGCCTTAGCGGGTTTCACTTCGGTTTTCCCCATGTAACCCGTTCGGTCTGGTCTGTTGGCTAGGCCGGGATGAGGGGGTTACATTTGGTGGCATCTGAGGCTCGGTTACGAGGTCTCTCGGGAAGGTAAGTCAGGTAAGTTAGTTTGTTTGGTTATTTGCTATTGGACGGTGTATGAAAGCATGCTGTATCGTCTTTGTTTTTGGTTGAAGTTTAGTCAAGTGTTCCCATTGCTAAGTGTTGTTATTGAAAAAAATGGTTTTGGTTTAAAGAGTTTGAGAACTTGGATCCTTGCCCTTGCTAACCTCATGTTTTCTTGGGTGTGATGTGTTTGTTTTTTAGATTTTATCTCGCTATGGTAAGACCGAGATGACGGCCTAGAGTGGGTGACCAGGCACCCGAGGATGTGCCTCATGTTCCTCCTGCTCCAGATGTTAATGGAGTGGGTGGCGAAGGTAATGTGCCTCAGGCCGGTGCGAATGCTGGAGGTAATGGTAATGGACCTTAGGCCGGTGCAAATGTTGGGGGTATTGGAGCTCAGACAGGTCAGGGTCCGGCAGGTGCAGACATGACTCATTTGATTCAAACTATAGCCAGGGCTTTTTAGACAGCTTTAGCCGGTATGTAAGCTGCAGCACCACCTCAGGGTGCAGGGACAAGTTTACCCCTTGAGAGGCTCCGTAGTTTGGGCGGAGTTGAGTTCCGTGGTTTGGCTCCCGAGGGTTCAGAAGCTTGGCTCGAGAGTACTACACGTATCTTGGGTCAGATGGAGTGCTCAGACACTCGTAAGTTGGGTTGTGTTGTCTTCTTGCTTTAGGGAGATGCGTATGCTTGGTGGACCACCGTTACTTCGGGTATAGTAGAGGCGAATGTAACTTGAGAATTCTTCAGAACTGCCTTTAAGAAGAAGTATCTCAAAGTCCGATATCAGGATGAGAAGAAGAGAGAATTTATGGCCTTGGTTCAGGGTAGCAAGACGGTGTCGGAGTACGAGGTTCAGTTTGTGAGGTTGAGCCAATATGCTCCCGAGTTGGTTCCCAGTGAGAGGGAACGGTGTGAGCATTTTCGATATGGGTTGGCTAGAGATGTGAAGACTTATATGCTTGCCTCTGACTACACCGAGTTTGATGTTTTGGTTTCTAGGGCCAAGGATATTGAGCAGAACTTAGGCCCGAGTGCTTGTGCTAGTGGGTCCGATTCTGGGAAGAGACATGCGGATTGGGACAGAGATTATGCCAAGAGGCATAGAGATAGAAGATATCAGCCTGATTCGAGGCATAGGGGCGGTAACCATGGACGGGGCCATCAGGGCCAAGGAGCTGTTGTTCACACTCTTGAGTGCACTAGATGCGGGAGACACCATCAGGGCGAGTGTATGGGCACCTTTGGGGTATGTTGAAACTGTGGTTCCCAAGATCATTTGAGGCGTAACTGTCTACACCCGGCTAGGGGTGGACCGACTCTAACTAGGGGTTTTAAGTATCAGAGAGGTCGTGGGCACGGTCGTGGTAACTTTCAGCCGAGGAACGATGGCCAGAGGAACTTAGCTCATGTGGTGGTAGTTCAGCCCGAGGGTGGAGGACCGGCTAGGGTGTATACGCAGCGAGAGGCTGGGAATGACACGGATGTCATTGCAGGTAATTTCTCGATACAATCTTTGACTTTGCTTTCTTTGATAGATTCGGGTTCGACACATTCGTACATTTTGGGTGAACTCGCAAGGTCTCTAGGTTTACCGTATGAGTGGCTAGAAGTAGGTGTGAATGTTACTAGTTATTTCGGTGATACCGTTGTAGTTAGAAAGATGTATAGGAGGTGTCCCTTGATGATTCAACGCTATGTGTTTCCGGTTGACATGATGGAACTGCCGTTCTATGGTTTTGATATGATTTTGGGCATGGATTGGCTTGTAGAGCATAGAGCTAGGGTAGACTTTGAGACCAAGAGAGTCTCCTTGAGGCTTACGGATGATTTTGAAGTTGTAGTGGTGGGTGAGAACATTAAGTTCTTGTCCAATGTTGTTTATGCTCTAGAAGCTCAGAGATTGATGGATTCGGGTTGTCAGACGTACTTGGCTTATGTGATGAATCCGAATATGAGTGAGGTTAGACCGCAAGACATCAGAATAATTTGTGATTTTCCGAGTGTTTTTCTAGAAGAGTTGTCAGGTTTGCCTCTAGATAGGGAAGTTGAGTTTGCTATTGAGACATATTCAGATTCTGCACCCGTGTCTATTGTTCCGTATAGAATGGCACCGAAAGATTTGAAAGAATTGAAGACACATCTTCGAAAATTGTTAGATAGTGGTTTCATTAGGCCTAGTATTTCTCCGTGGGGTGCTCTAGTTTTGTTTGTGAAGAAAAAGGACGGCAATATGAGAATGTGTATAGACTATAGGCAGTTGAACAAGGTAACATTGAAGAACAAGTACCCTTTGCCTAGGATATATGACTTGCTTGATCAGTTGATAGGTGCTTCAGTGTTTTCAAAGATTGATATGAGATCCGGTTACTATCAGTTGAAGGTGAAAGATGTGGACATACCGAAGACCGCTTTCCGTACACGTTATAGGCACTATGAGTTCTTAGTAATGCCTTTCGGTTTGACTAATGCTCTAGCTGCATTTATGGATATGATGAACCGAGTGTTCCACGAGTTTTTAGACAGGTTTGTGGTAGTGTTCATAGATGATATCTTAGTGTACTCTAGGACCGAGGAAGAGTATGATGAGCATTTGCGGCTAGTGCTTCAGACTTTGCTTGAAAATCAGTTGTATGCCAAGTTGAGTAAATGCGAGTTCTGGATTAAGGAGGTAGTCTTCCTAGGTCATGTGATCTCAGCAAATGGAATTAGTGTGGATCCCAAGAAGATAGAAGCCATAGTAAATTGGAAGCAACCAAAGTCGGTGACTGAAATCTGTAGTTTCCTAGGCTTGGTGGGGGTATTATCGCAGATTTGTCGAAGGATTTTCGAAGATTGCGGCACCTTTGATTAAATTGCTTCAGAAGAATGTTCCGTATGAGTGGTCGGATGCAAGACAACAAGCGTTTGAGAAGTTGAAGAAAACTTTGACCGAAGCTCCTATCTTGATTCAGCCTGAACCGGGAAAAGAGTTTGTAATTTACAGCGATGCCTCGTATGTAGGTTTAGGTTGTATGCTTATGCAAGAGGGTAAGGTTGTAGCTTACGCTTCGAGACAGTTGAAGGTTCACGAGAAGAACTACCCCACTCATGATATTGAGTTAGCCCTAGTAGTGTTTGCTTTGAAGATTTAGAGACACCACCTTTATGGTGAGAAGTGCACCGTTTATACCGACCACAAGAGTTTGAAGTACTTGATGTCTCAGAGAGAGTTGAATCTTAGACATCGTAGGTGGATAGAACTTCTTAAGGACTATGACCTTACGATAGAATACCATCCGGGTAAGGCAAACGTAGTGGCCGATGCTTTGAGTAGAAAAGTGGCAGTTGAGTTGCGGGCCATGTTTGCGAGGTTGAGTGTGTCACATGATGGCGGTTTGATAGCCGAGTTACAAGTTAAACCTTCGTTGGTTCGAGAGAAACAGTTGCAAGACGAGTCTTTGGCACCTCACGTACAAGATATAGCCAAGTGTAGACCCACAAATTTCTGCTTTGGTGAGAACGGGATCATATGTTTCAAGGATAGGATAGTAGTTCCAGAAGATGTCGAGCTAAGGCGTACTATCTTGAATGAGGCTCATAATATTCCTTTTGCTATGCATCCGGGTAGTAAATAGATGTACCGTGGGTTAAAGAAATAGTACTACTAGATTGGGTTGAAGAAAGATGTGGCCGAGTTTGTGAGTAAGTGTATGGTATGTCAGCGAGTTAGAGCCGAGCATCAGTTTCCTTCAGGTTTGTTATAGCCGTTGAAGATTCCGGAATGGAAGTGAACGTATCACCATGGACTTTGTGTCAGGTTTACCGTTGACTCCTTCGAAGAAGAATTCAGTGTGGGTGATAGTCGATAGATTCACTAAGTGTGCTCATTTCATACATGTTCATACTACCTACACCTTAGATAAGTTGGCCGATCTGTACAATAGTGAGATAGTGAGGTTGTATGGGGTACCGAACTCGATTGTATCAGACCGAGATCCGAGGTTTACATCTAGATTTTGGTAGTGTTTGCATCGTGCCTTGGGTACTTTGTTGAACTCCAGCACTTCGTATCACCAACAGTCAGATGGTCATTCCGAGAGAGTTATTCAGGTGTTGGAGGACATGTTGAGGTGTTGCATCATTGACTTTTAGGGTTCTTGGGAGAAACACCTATCATTAGTAGAGTTTGCGTACAACAACAATTATCAGGCTAGTATTCAGATGGCACCGTATGAGGCTTTGTATGGTAGGAAGTGTAGAACACCTATCTGTTGGGCCGAGGCCGGACATAAGCTTGTACAGAGGCCCAATTTGCTTAAGGGTACCATCGAGAAGGTAAAGTTGATATGCGATCGCTTGAAGGCAGCTTTGGACCACCAGAAGTCGTATGCCAATTTAAAGAGAAAGGAGATAGAGTATGCCATGGGTGAAAAAGTGTTTTTGAAAGTCTCACCTTGGAAGAAAGTGATAAGGTTTGGTAGGAAGGGTAAGTTGAGTTTGAGGTTCATTGGACGTTACAAGGTAGTTGAGAGGATCGATCCCATTGCGTATAGATTGAGACTCCCGACCGAGTTAGAGAAGATTCACGATGTGTTCCACGTTTTTATGCTTCGGAAGTATAGATCGGTTCCGTCTCATGTAATTCCACTGGAGGAGATTGAGTTGAACCCCGACTTGTCGTATGATGAAGAGCTAATTGAAATTCTTGCTACGGATAGGAAGGTGTTGCGTGGGAGTTCTATCGAGTTAGTCAAGGTCTTGTGGAGACACCGAGGTAAGGAAGAGGCTACTTGGGAGAGGAAGGAAGACATGTAGAAACAGTTTCCGTATCTCTTTCCCTCAGGTAATTTTGAGGACAGAATTCCTTAAGTGGGGGAGAGTTGTAACGCCCCGGTTTAGGGCCCGGGAGTTTATCGGTTTTGATCTAAGACTAGTTCGGGTTAAATTTAGAATTAAAATGCTGATTTTATAAAAAGATGCCATTATTTACAAAAATGCCATTAATGAAATTTGAAAAGGGATTTTGAGATTGATTGGCCATCTTCATTTCAAAAGAACTAAAACCTAAAAAGCTTAAACTTTCTCCCCAAAAGCTCTCAATCATCTTTTCCCTTGGCTCAAAGATTCTTAGAAGAATTTCAAAGGTAAACATCACTTTTACATTGACTTTTAATTATTGAATCTTACCATTTCGAAAATCTAGCAAAGTATTGATTTTTCAAACTTAGGGTTCCAAAGTTTAGATGGAAAGGAGAGGGATTTTTGAAATTTTCCTAAGGGTTTTCAATGGGCACTTGGAGAGGAGTTTTTAAACTATTTTTGGTTGCTAAATAATGTTAATAAGTAGCTTAAACCTATAAAACCCGAAACTAGGGTAGTGGGTGATTTTTGAAGGTGAAAAAGTGGTGTTTTTGACTTAGTTTGGGGGTAAAACGAGGGCTGGAGGTATACAGACCTAGGATGGGTGTTTTTAGATGATTTTGGTGTGTTTTGGATGTTTAATTTGATGGGTATTTGCTGGGTTTTGCTTAAGAACGGGTTTGATGATGTTTTGATGGATTTCAGCTTTGTGTTGATTGAGTAAATGAGTCGATTGATGGGCTGTTGCTATTCAGTGAATTTATGGAAGAATAGAGGAGTAATACTTTGTTTTTGGTTGATGAGAAACAATGGAAACGAGTTCGGGTACTTTGGGCGCGATACCGGGTACTACTGAGGCTTGAGATCGGCGTTTCGGCTTTCGTTTTGGCTCAATCGGTGAGTGGTAATGTTTGAAGTTTTAAATGATTTCAAAGTGGATTCTTGGGGGTTTGGGTGGAGCCTTAAGGGCTAACCTAAACCCAAGTGTAAGTTTACTAATTCACCTCTTTTGTTAAGTGTTGGTGTGTGCGATTATTTGTGATGTGTGTTAATTGTGGGTTGCCTTTACTCTCCGTTTAATGTTGTTGTGTAGTCGTTGTTGGTGTCGAGCCTCACGTGATAGTTGTCGTTGCTACGGTGATGTGTAGTCCCACCGGTAGTGACTAGTAGAAGAGTACGGTGATATGTAGTCCCATCGGAAAACTACTAGTTGTTATGAACGGTGATGTGTAGTCCCACCGGGTTTTGGTTATGCATGTGCATACCATGTATTGTTTTGATTGTGTTTCATTACATCTTTCCCTTAAATGGTTTTATCCAAATCTAAGATTCATGTTTTAAAATTGCATTGTCGTTGTGTTTTAGAGCTCCGCTCACTAAGCTTGTAAGCTTACGCTCTCATTTTCCAACAATGTAGATCATTAGGGGTTCCGAGAGGCAAGTGGGCAAGGAAGAGATTCTCGGAGAAATTGGGTGGCTCAAAGTATGGTTTATAGTTTTAATAACCCTTAGACAATGGGATTGCTAGGCTTGATGTTAAGGAGTTGGTGTTCGAACTCCTTGATTTGCTTTGTTTATGTTTCTAGCATGTTTTAAATGATGGTACTATGTTATGTTGAGGTTTAATGTGGCCTTGTATGAATTACTTGGTGTTTTGGCATGTTAGTGTTTTTGAATCTATGTGTTCTTGTGAGCTTAGGGCTTGAAATCCAAATTGTTGCTTGAACGTATGATTGGTGTTGTGATTAGGATATTTTGCATCTTGGATGTATGTTAGATATGCTGCTATGTGGTTTTTGATGATTCGAGACATGTTTGGGGACGTTTGGAGTTGTCAAAGTATGATTTCGGGCCAAACTGTGTGCAGGCGTTTCGAAACGCTCGATATGGTTTCGGAACAGTCGATGCTCCAGGGGTACCCGTATTGGAACGAGGGTGGTGCCATTTCGGTACGTTTTGCCATTAGAGGATCCTGTTTCGGAACCATGTAAGGCCGTTTCGGTACAATTTGCCACTGTGAGCCCCTGTTTCGGAACCCGTTCCGATACGTTTTGTCACTGGAAGCCCCCGTTCTGGAACAAGGTGGGATCGTTTCGGAACGACTTGGCTTTTACTTTTTGAATGGAGCCCGCATTTCGGAACGGGCAAGCCTGTTTCGAAACGCAGACAGTTAAAACGGTTAAACGACACATTCGAAGGTTTTCGAATGTTGCATTTTAGTCCCTAATATTTGTATGCTTCCTTGTTGAGTTGTATGAGCCCCTTTGTAGGTGTTTGCCTCGTACGCATGAAACTTGACTAATAGCTATTTGGTAAGTTTAAGATATCGTATGCCCTGCTCGGTTCGTATCTGTATTCGTTTTCCGCTGTTGTTTTCACACTTAGGATTAAATGTGGTATTTAGACAAGATAATTAAAATGAAAAAATATGGTTGCTAATCGGAGTGAGGCCTTAGCGAGTTTCGCTTCGGTTTTCCCCGTGTAACCCGTTCGGTCCGGTTTGTTGGCTAGGCCGAGACGAGGGGGTTACAAAACTCCACCCTAAGTTTAAGCTAGGTTTTGAAAAAGTTTGGAAATTTTTTAGCTTAACCATTCTCCCCCTTTTTCTTAGATCAAAATCATGATAATCCAATGAGCAATATAAAGCAAAGAACTTAAATTTTATTAAACATAAAAGCATAATAGTTCAAAGTAAATAGGAATCCAAACTTAAATCCTAAAAACATAATTCAAAAACAAGAAATCAAAGCATAGATCCTAAAAGAAAATAACATAGATAGGTGCATCATGAGGTAAAAACATATACAAGAAATCAAAGCATAGATCCTAAAAGAAAATAACATAGATCCTAAAAACAACTTGATTGAAGGCTTCCAAATCCATAATTACGCTACTCTATCAACTTTCTTCTGGATGGACGAAACCACCAAGAGATCATGAGGTAAAGAATACGATCATGTGCATCATGGACCGTAACAGAGCCCACAAGAGTATGTTCTAATGAGTTTTCATCCGAAATACCCCTATCTTCAAACCTAAAAACATTGACTAAAACTTGAGGATCAATCTGAATCTTCTTCCCCATTATGAAGGATTCTATAGCAATCCCTTGAGAGCGATTGCCATTGGAAATACACCGGGCATTGGCATAAAAGAGAAGGACCATGTTGCGGTACAAAATCCCATGTATGCTAAAAAAGGCCATGAAATTCTAATGCTTTAATAAATAAAGATATCGAAATTTAAAACGTTCAGAATCCAAAAGGGTATAGAAGTAACACGCTCACGTCGAATTTGATGATTTTGGTAAAGTTTTAAGTTGTTGTGGGCGTCATTGGTTCTAAGACTCTATTGAAAAAGGAGGGTGAGGTTAGGACAAGCTTCTTCTTCATTGATGTTTGAACTTTCCCCAGCCTCATCAGTTCTTGCCCTCTTCCAAGGACCCATATTAAAAATCTGAAACCAAATAAAGGTACAAAACACAAGTATGCATAAATCAACCAAATTCAATCTAATAGAAAATACAATATTCAAGGTATTGATAAAATCTATACAATATAGTTTAAAAACATATACAAATATAAAAATAATTTTTGGTAAAAAAGAATTTCGAAAAACAGTGTAGAAAAATATACGATATACTTTTATATTCGAATAAAAAAATTCTGTTTTGAAAGAAATTTTGCAAAATCTTCAAAACCCATACTATATGTATATTTTATATACAAAAATTACTTAAAAACAATATAGAAATTGAAACTAAATTGAAAACAAAAAGAAAAGAGTTTTATACCTTGTGAGATGAGATTATGGATGATAATGCACCAAATTAATGAACTTGCTTAGACCTGATTTGATAATCAAAAGCCCTAAAAGATTTGTGTGAAAAAACAAAGGGATTTGATGAGTATTTATAGGAGAAAATTCTAGGGTTAGGGTTTTGAAAGAATTTTAATTTAATTAAAAGTTGGTTTGAAGTTTGAAACCCTTTTAATGACTCATTTAAGATGCTGCAGCTACGCGTATCGAAATAGGTGTACCGGTACGCTTCAAAATCGTACCGAAACACGAGTTCGTATCGGCAATGGTATAAACCATATGCTTCTTAGCCGTTTCGATACAGATTTTACCAAAAACAAGTTTGGGTATCTTTCCAAGAGTCCGTATTGAAATGCCTTTACCGTTTCGATACGCCCTAGCTAGAAAATGCTTTTTCTGGGCATGGAATGAAGAACCCGTATCAAAACGCCTTCAGCTGTTTCGATACACATGTGCCAGAAAATGTATTTTGGGCAACAAGGAGCTCAAAAATTCGATTTCAATCGAATCTAAATGCATGTGTATGATGTATGAGCAGCATGTAAGGACTAAAAAAAGACACATACTCCCCCTAGCAACAAACATAGATGCATCAAGGTGCAAAATCACTTAATCATGACAATCACATAAATTCAAGCAAATTTTTGACCTTAAGAGGCTCTAAAGGGTCAAGGAATGCTGGTTAGACCTAACTCTCTCCTAAGAGTCCGAAATCTCTCTTTGTCTAGAGGTTTGGTAAACACGTTTTCTATTTGGTTCAAGGTGTTAACATACTTTAGAACTACATCTTTCTTCAAGACATGATCCCTAATGAAATGATGTCTTATTTCTATGTGCTTGGTTCTAGAATGTTGGATGAGATTCTTAGTGAGACAAATGACACTAGTATTGTCACACCTAAGGGGTATGATACCTACATCAACTCTATAATCTAGAAGTTGTTACTTCATCCAAAGGACTTGAGCACAACAAATTTCGGCTGATATATACTCCGCTTCGGTGGTAGATAAGGCTACACTATTTTGTTTCTTAGAGAACCAAGATATTAACATACTACCTAGGAATTGACATGTTCTGGAGGTCTCTTTATATCTATCTTACATCCCACATAATCCACATCCGAGAAAGCATGCAAATCAAAGGAAGAATCTCTAGGATACCAAAGTCCTAAACAATGTGTGTCTCTAAGGTATCTAAAAATTATCTTAACGGCTATAAGGTTTGATTCTATAGGACTAGATTGAAACCTAGCCCAAAAGCAAACACTAAACATAATATCGGGTCTACTTGCGGTAAGGTAAAGCAAAGATCCAATCATAGAACGATAAAGCTTTGAATCTACACACTTACCTCCTTTATCTTTGTCAAGCTTTATAGAAGAACTCATTGGAGTGGCTTGGGGCTTTACATTCACCAAGCCAAACTTTTTGAGCATGTCCTTGATGTACTTAGCTTGATTAATGAAGGTGTCATCCTTCCTTTGTTTGATTTGGAGTCCCAAAAAGAATGAGAGCTCTCCCATCACGCTCATCTCAAACGCACATTGCATTAACTTAGCAAACTCTTGGCAAAACAATTCATTAGTAGAACTAAAAATAATATCATCAACATATATTTGAACTACTAACATGTCTTTGCCATTTCTTTTAATATAAAGTGTAATATCCACCTTCTCCTTTTCAAAACCGTTATCAATTAAAAAGTTTGAAAGCCTCTCATACCAAGCTCTTGGAGCTTGTTTTGAACCATATAAAGCTTTAGTGAGTTTAAAAACATGGTTTGGGAATTTTGGATCTTCAAATCCGGGTGGTTGTTCAACAAACACTTCTTCATTTATAAAACCATTTAGAAAATCACTTTTAACATCCATTTGAAAAAGCTTGAATTCATGATAACATGAAAAATGAAAGAAACATCCTAATAGCTTCCATTCTAGCTACGAGTGCATATGTTTCATCAAAATCAATTCCCTCTTCTTGAGTGTAACCTTGAGCAACAAGTCTAGCCTTGTTCCTCACTATGATACCACTCTCATCTAGTTTGTTTTTAAAAACCCATTTAGTTCATATAGTAGATTTATTACTAGACCTATCAACTAATTTCCAAACTTGACTCCTCTCAAATTGATTTAATTCTTCTTGCATGGCCAAAATCCAAAAATCATCTTTTAATGTTTCTTTGATATTTTTAGGCTCAATGCATGAAATGAATGCAACATTATTCATAAGTTTAAGAGAGGATCTAGTGGTTACCCCTTTGGATGGATCACCCAAAATCTCACCACCTTTGACATAGTTGAACTCCCTTGGGTAGCTCACTTCCTTTCCCTCTAGATTCATGTCCTTCAAAGCTTCTAGAGTGGATCTTGTGTTTCTTCTTCCTTAGAGAGCCCCATAATAAAACAATGCAACTGACAAAATACAATAAATCCAATTAGGCATGATAAGATAAGTAATCCAAGTACTCAAGCTCATTTTTGAAAACAATTCTTCTCATTAGTAATGATATGGCAATGGGATCCCCAACTATACCCAAACACATCATAGAATCACAATTTCATCTCAACAGAACCACACATCATGCTTTCACCGCAAAATCACAAACATTCATAACTATATACAATCACCACTTACCAAGCCCCAATTATTCGCTAACCTCACTCTGATACCAATAAATGTAACCCCCTTAGCCCGAACTAGACGCTTGACCCGAACTACGAAGATTACACAGGGAAAACCAAAGTCAACCTGAAAGTCAACCTTGATTAACGACCTTTTTTTCTTTTTTTTCTTTTCTAGATGCACATTAAGCCTATGTGTTACGCAAGAGTCAAATGAGAGAAAGGCACAGCGATCAGAAATCAATTAGGGACTCAATTGCAAGAATTACACTTAGGGACCAAAATGTAAATTTTGGACAATATAAGGACTTTGCAGATTTTAAGTTTAACAATATGTAATTAATCGAATTACATGCCTCTCTGTCAAATTTCAGCTTAAAAGGACATTCGAAGCTCAAGCAATTGCAAGCACAACATCCAGGACTAAAATGTAAAACCTAAAAACCTGAAACAATTCAAATGCATAGACCAACGGTCAACCGTTCCGAAACGCTGACCTTCATACCAAAACGGCCATATCGAAATGGTGTTGACCGTTTCGGAACTCGGGTGCGTTCTGAGACTAGTATCGGAACAGCCCTCTCTAGTAGCCAAAGTGTTCCGAAACACCTTCATCCGTTCCGAAACATACCATTACATACCAAAAACTTGTTTAGACATTAGAGAACATACAAAAGAGACTTAAGCTAGAGCATGTCATCAAACACATAATCATTCAAACTATATGCATGCTTCCTAGCCTCAAAACCAAATATAGAACTCAAACCTCCAACCAAACCATTTAGGACCATTTACAAACCATAAAAGCCATAACAAACTTACTACAAACATAGGGAGTCCAAAACACATCTCTCAAATACAACCTTGAAACCCCATTGCCAAATACCAATACTAAAGTGTGTAAAAACATCACCGTACATGAGCTTTACACTTCCTTGGATGTTCTTAACCTTCTTGCTGCCCAAAACACTTCAATTATCTGCATTATTGGTAAAAGAGAGCGTAAGCATGTTTGCTTAGTGAGGCATGCTCTAAAGAAAACCAACACAATAATGCATTATTCAAAACACTTTCTCAAAAGCCATTTTCAACAACATGCTCATTCTATCTCATGCTTGAAAACCATTTCAAAGCAAGTCTCCATTTGAAAACACATGTACCTCTATTCTATCTCATGCATTTAAACCAATGCAAAACTCGTGGCAAGGCCATACACATGCTTGTGGAAACTAAAGCATTTCATAAACAAATCTCATATGCATTTCTCATAGCATAAATCACCTCAACATTAGGTACATGTGAATCAAATACATTTTCATATATTATATTGGCATTTCACATTTCATCACTACTCGGATATGCGAATTAGCTTGACTCAAGGTCAAGTCCTACCCCGGTGGTATCTCTCATCACCGGATTCTCATGGCGGTATCTCTCATCGCCACAAAGCTTGGGTATTTCACCAAGTCCTACCCGATGGAATGCCCATCATCGGTCTCTCCCTTTGGATTGAATCCAAAGAGCACATACGAATTTTTAGTTTATAGTGCACTCTCATCCTATTGATCGATTAATTATATCCGGTAAGTATCTCATCTTCTATGCCAATATATTATGTCAAAACATTATCTCACCTACTGTTTTTCATGCAACATTTCTCAAATCTTTCACATCTCATTTCAAAATCATAATACATGCTTGCATTAAAACAATATCTTGAAACTCTTCAATGCACATGCTATATCATGAAATCCCTTCAAAGCATCATCCCGTGCTACAAATCATGCATAAAAACAGTATGAATTTGTCTATCTCAAAACAAGAGCATGTAAAAGCATTTTAAGGGCAACCACCACATAATTGAGAGCAAATCTAACCATACTTACTTCCGGACTTAGGAAGGTGTTTCAAACCTTTACTAAATCCCCAAACCTTGTTTCTTTGTCCCTCAAGGACTTCTAAAACCATTCGCACTCACCAATTACGTTTCGCTTGCTCGCCGAAACGCTATCTAAGCTCCCAGCACTTCTGGATCAACACCAAAAGCGTCCGAAGATGTCTCCCATGTTCATAACACATAAGAGCAGAGGATTAATACACCATCATGCATTGAAATCATCAGCCACAAATCTAAACCTGCTGCTCTACTCAAGAGCCTCATTTCGGTCACCAAAAACAACCGAAATCATCTCCAAACTCTCCCAAAACAAAGCCCAGCCAAGATCTATCACTTCTAATCATTTCTAAACATCAATCAACACCAAAAATCACCATAAACTCGTCCTTATACCTCCAGCTATAACAGAACACCAAAACCACCCCAAAAACCACCATTCTAGCATGCCAAACTTAGGAATCCAATCCTATTCGGGATTTGTTTGATAAAATCTCATTTATATCATCAATTACCATCCAAAATACATTAGAAAACAACCTCAAAACAGAGCCTAACCAATAACCACGAAAATCATCAAGATCTCTCCAAGAATCTTGAGTTTTAACACAATTTCATGTTTCTAACATTAAAGCAACTCAAAAATCATTAACAAAAGATTGATAACTTGGGAATTTCAGTAAAGAACTGATCATTAGAGGAGAAGGACGAAGCTTACCTCTAATGGCTGATTTCTCCTTTTTTGGGGCAAGTTTTCTTGAAAATCCAAAGTGAAAACAAGAGGATTTGATGAGGAAAAGATTAGGAATTAAAAGGAGATTGAAATCTCATCAAAAGGAATGAAAATCAGAAGCTAATTGATGGAAGAAATGTGTTTGGCTGAAAAGAAATTGAGAGAAAATGAAATGAGAGAAAACTAACGTAAGGTAGTTATGAAAAGTCAAAGATAGTTATTCTTTTTAATAATCCTTATTTCCCTTAATTAAAACATTAATAAAAACACCCAAAATAAAGAGAAATCTGATTAAAAACATTTTGGTAAAATTAGCTCCTTAAAGATTCAAAGTTTCAATCCTTTACAAAACAGTCACTATTCCACTTTTGCAAAAACTGTGATTTGGTCACTACACCGAAATGTAGTATTTCCAAACCTTATTTTGAAAAATTGTTTTCACCATAATCATTCATATAATAAATGAGGATTTTTAGATATTTTTCCATAATTTTAAAGCATACCGAACTAGGTGTTCCCTAAATCTCCCTCAAAGATTCGAACCGTTCTCGACCGGTCCTATTCAAACTCTAAAACTTCTAGGCCCAAAATCCGGGCGTTACATGCACACTCTTGTCAAGTTATAGTATATAAGATATCGTCTCCCACAGGGATTGGACAACTTGGTTCGAATTGTTGTTCCTGCACAAGAAAAGTAAATTGCACAAGTAAGATGGTTGTTGAGAAGAAAAGTAAAGAAAACACAAGTAAAAGGGGAAGTAATCAGATTGATAGAGAGGGCAGGGTTATGTTGCTGCTTAGTGTGAAACTGCGTTGAATATGCCAAGTTGTTTTGCGCTGCCACGATCTGTTACCTCGGCGGGTAATGGTGGATTGAGGCGGCGGCAACTTTTGATGCCACAGCAGAACTCTGCTCTTATAACTTTTGTTGTCTCGGCATGTGAGATGGAGAGAAGTCCTGGCAGAAAGTCTGGCAGATACTCCAAGTTCGGCGAAGCAATTCTGAAGTGATCCTTCCTATGTCTAGGCAAGGATTCTGTCACTACGTGATGTAGGCAATACCTAGCAATCTCAACGTAAACCTAACACAGGCAGTCGACGTTTGGTTTCTCCTTTTAGCCGCTGAAATTCTAACTTATGTCTAAGACGAATTGGTCAACACCTCGTCATGATGAGACCGTGCTTAATTCTTTCGTGAGTTTGACACTCTCGTGCCCGACAAATGGATTTCTTCAACTAGACTTTTGGAACTAATTGAAGAAGTGAAGAACATGAATTAAGCAAACTTGGAATATTTTATTGCAAAATAAACTTTGAAACCTAAGCAACCGTTGTCACAACTAATTACAACATAACCCCAAACCCTAGAGAAGTTTAGAACATGTCGGCGGCAAGAAAACCTAAACTATGCCTAAAGAGAACCTAAGATTGTTTTGAATTAGAATTACAATGAGTATTTATAGATAATAGCTATGTCTAGTTCTTCTTGAAGTAGAAGTCTTCAAAGTAGCTTTCCACATTAAATGTGACTTTAAACTCTGACTTCTTTGAGTTGAATGTGGACTTTATCAAGTTTCCTTATTCCGAGGGCAATATCGAGATTTTACTTTGGTGGCTCTGCCCGCTGCTATAGACGTCAGAAAATTGCGTGATCGGCACCGTTAGAATCAGGATTTTCTTCTCTGTCAATCACACTCCAATTCTCCAACTCCTCAGTTTGCTGCCCTGGGCGGCATTGGGTGACACTTTGCTGCCCTCGTCTGCTACCTCAGCATCCTCTCCTCTAGTCTGTCCTCCTCTTGTCAGCTTCTAACCCTGGAAATCTAAATATACACTAAAACTGCATCTTTACTTTACCAAATGACAAATATTCAATAAAAGCATGGCAAAACAAAGAATACTGTATTTATGGAATGCACGACCTAATTATGCCTAAAATTTACTTAAAAACAACAATAATATGAGATGGAATGTGCATGAAATATAGAACTCTGGACACTTTAAAAGCCTAATCTCGTTAATGCCATGTTTAAGTTAGAGGATGTGGAGGATGAACACATGGAGTATGCCAACTCAATGATTATTGGCAAGAGAAAGAAGTTGCTGGCAGAACTATGCAATACTGGCACGACATTGACGGTGTCATATAAGGGACATCGAACGGTGAAGATATTGGCACTAAAATCTTAACCGAGGGGGTGGAACCATTAAAGTCAAATCTGATGCCAACCACCCACAATGAAACGGTGTCAGAAGAACAACTGGCATTACTACACTCGATCATTGTTGGCTAGAAAATTAATGTCGGCAAAATAATCATTGAGGAGACTTATAAATGAGCTGGTAAGAGTAATGGTAGTCTATTCTTTCCATTATTGATTTCTAACATTTGTATGAAGCATGGTGTGCCCAGGCTTGATTCATACAAAGGCCAAGAGATCAAGGGCACCACAATCTCGCCAGCTATATGGAAGAACCTCACTGCCATGAAGATCAAGCACAAAGGGAAAAGTAACAGAGGTGACGCTAAAGCCCAAAACGTCAAAGGTAGAGCCTGACACCTCTGTGACAGCCAGTTCGGTGGCATTGCTTTCTCAGATCTACCACCGCCAAGAGGTTATTCTCCTTAAATTATAGAAAGCTAAGGAGCTTAATGTCAAGCTGGGGCATTACACACAAAAGTCTTTGCTAGCGCCGATGCCAAGCCAGCTAATCCTGCTAGTCCAGCCCACACACCATCTGATGCCACTGTCCCAATGTCTCCAGTACATGTTGAATCTGCCAGCGCCGATGCTCAATTTGAAGAAAGAGAACCAAAAGCCAAGTCTGCCAAGAAGTCTGCTGGCACACCAGATGCACCTACATCATCCGGTGCCACTAATCCTGCCGCCTCAGAGCTGGTGCATATTGTTAAGGAAGTTGGAGCTTCCACTGCCACAAAGCCTATCATGATGAGATCTAATCGCAAGGCCCAAGATTGTGGGAGCTTATGCCAAAGAAAGACCCGAGCCAAGCTATCAGTTGAAGCCCGTGCCACCCAAGGAGGAGTCTCTTCTGAAGGGGAGTCTTCTTCTTCCTAACTCTTTGCATTCACATGTTCATGCATTCACATGTGTTGTTTCATGCATTGAGGGCAATGCATATCTTGGGTTTGGGGGTGCACATTTCCTCACATTTATGCCATGCCATTAATGTTTATTTTCAGTACTGCATTCTGTTTTCTTTCCATGCCATATAGGTTAGGTTAGGATTAATGCCTTACATACCGAACCACTAAAAAATAGTGAAAAAGAAAATTTTGTCTCAGCCGAATTTTGAAGAATGTTAACGTTTGTTAGGCAAGCTAAAGTTGACCTAGGTTTCTGTCGAATGAAGAAATTTAAAATCTTTAGATGCCTATGCCAGAAGAATAGTAATGCCAAGATTGCTTTTCAATTGATCTCTAGTTTTGGGAATTGAATTTGTAACCCCCTTGACCTGGCCTAGACGGTAGACCGAACCGAACGGGTCACACGGAGAATATTGAAGTAAAACGGAAAGTTTACTCCAATAAACAACCCTAATTTTTTTCTTTTATCTTGTCTAGATGCTCATAAGTATCCTAAGTGTTTAACATCGCATCAGAACATTCATAACTCAAGCAAACATCGATTAGGACTCGATTGCATTTAATTACAATTTTAAGGACCATTTTGCAAACTTAACAAATTACGATAAATTCTTCCAATTTTAGATTACCATTTTTAAATTAATCATGCTACATGCATCTCTGTCAAAACTCGGCTCAAAACAATCATCCAAGCTCACTTAATTGCATCCACAACATTCAGGGACTAAAACGTAAGGAAACAGAACATGCAAAGATCAATTTTAACTAACAAAACTGCCACTGTATTGATACCCTTAGAGAGGTTATCGATACGCCCTCGACAACACAGCTCCCAAGCTCGACATAACAAAACTCGTATCGATACCCTCACAACCCGTATCGATACCCCATAAACCAATAGCCAAAATCAGTACTGATATGCCCTTGTGTATCGATACTCCCCTCTAATTTATGAAGCTTGTACCGATACCCTATCAAGGGTATCAATACCCTACAGCCTACAATGACTCAAATTGTTGGTTTTACAATTTTTAAACCACTAAAAGACAATCCAATATGCTTCTAAAACACAAGCAATGAATTCAAACATCAATCCTCAAGCATGCATAGCAATTTCAACAACAAGACGTAGCAGTTAACATCAAAGAGTTCTAAAGGCATGCTTCCTATGAATTCAATCCATCCAAGAGTCATAACTCAATTCAAAGCTTTAACCAACATATAGAGGCCTTTTACAAGATTAAAATCAGTAAATAAACATGCGCATAAAGGGAGTTCATACACATCTCCCAAATAGACCATGGAATCCCCATTGCCCTTATTACTTTAGTCTAACCCGAAACATACATTCTAAAGAGAAGTCTCTTGGAATTCTCTTGCCTCTTGCTGCCTCCAAACCTCAAGTATTTGTATTGATGGACAAAAGTAGAGCGTAAGCACACAAGGCTTAGTGAGGAGTGCTCAAATACGAAACACCATCAATGCATTAAAAACATTTTCATGCTCAAATTGAAATCTCATTTCAATTTACTAACATCCTTTGAAAACCCATCATGCCCTTTTTAAAACCATGTACTTCCCTTAACAAATCAGCATGTTAAACATCGTGCAACATGTGTTATAATCCCAACAACAAATCCATTGCTAGCACTCAACTTAAGCCTTTCCATGCAAAGCTACCATATGCAAAGCTTAAAGAGTTAAAAATGCATTTTCATTTTTATGCATCATAAACCATACCATAACACATTATCAATTATATTGGCTCACAAGTGATCATCAATATGTTCATTTCTCAAAACCACACCAGATACTCGGATTCACAAGTTTCATCCCAGCACTTCATACATTCTCACCGGCATCTCAAGGTTCACACACGGTAGCTACCCTCCTCCGTTGTGACACCCATGGTGGAGTATTCGGTACACAATATAAACCCCTTGATACCACTCATCGATAGATGTATAACCCTACAAACGAGAGACGGGACACTATACAATTTCCTCAATTGTTAGAGTACTTGGATGGAGTATTCGGTACACCGTATAAACCCCTCTACATCCAAGGCGACTTGTTTATAGTGTACTGAATCCTATAGCCGGCTAACTATATCTGATTTTCATTTATAAACCAATTTCACAACATCACTTGCCAATATAATTCACATTTAACATAAACCTCAATGTTTTCAAAGCATTACCAATAAACCACATTTCCAAGCATCAAACCATGCTTCATAATACAAGTATAAGCATATACTTACAAACATCACTTACCATGTGCATCCTTCATCAATATATCATAAAAAAACAATAAATCACTTACTTTAAAACATGCTTTAGATATTAGGTAAAACGCATTTAAAATCAAGTGCATCATCAAACTCATAATAGCACATTCCGAGGGAGAAAATCCTTTTACTTACTTCCAAACTTAGTAAAGCGTTTCAAGATTACAGTTGCTTCCGATGTATTCTCCCCTATTTATACCACACCTCAAAAATCCAAAATCTAACAATCCAACAGTTAGAGATCCATCTTATCTCGGGATTATTATTACAAAACCATTATTATCACATCATTTAACATCCAAATCAAGTTTAAAATCATTCTCAAACCAATAAAAATAATGCTCAACAAATTTCTTAGAATTTCACCAAGAAAAGCTAGATTAATCAATTTTCCATTAATCAAAACATGAAACTTAGTCAATAAACATATTTAGGAAACCAAAGACATGGGAATTTCATTAAAGAACCTTGATTAGAGGAGTTGAATGAAATCTTACCTCTAACCTTGCCTCTTCCCCTTAAATGACAAGATTTGATGAAGTCTTTGAAGATAGCTTAAGGGAAAATTGAAAGGAACTCAAAGAAATCTCTACCTCTTGTCGAATTTTCTTATAATAACATTTATCAAGCGTCCATTCAATGGCCCCGTATGAAGCATTGTATTGTAGACGATTCAGAACTCCGTTGTGCTAGTCGGAGCTGGGTGAGGGCAGAGTGTTAGGCCCTGATTTGCTTCGTGAAACCGAAGAAAGAGTGACCCTAATTCATGATCGTCTTAAGGCTGCCTTTTATCGGCAAAAAGCTTATGGTGATCTCAAAAGAAGAGACATTCAATATGAAGTCGGTGAGAAAGCCTTTCTTAAAATGTCACCGTGGAAGAAAGTCTTGAGTTTGGCAAGAACGGAAAATTGAGCCCTCGGTTCATTGGACCCTTTGCAATTATTGAAAAGATTAGCCCAGTGGCATATTGACTGTAACCCCCTTAACCCGGCCTAGACGGTTGGCCCGAATTAAGAAAGTCACACGGGGAAAACCAAAGTCAACCCGAAAGTCAACCTTGATTAACGACCCTTTTTTTTCCTTTTAAACTTGTCTAGATGCACATTAACCCTAGTTATGATCATTCAAACAACATACTCAAAGATCATAAACATCAGAGATCAAATAGGGACCCAATTGAACAATTTACAACTTTAGGGACCAAATTGTAAATTCTGATAATTATGTGAACTTAATCCAAATTAAAGTTACCAACTGTTAATTAATCAGGTTTCATGCTTCACTGCCAAATTTCAGCTCAAACGGACATCCCAAACTCATACAATTGCACATTCAAGTTTCAGGACCAAAATGCAAACATTTCAAAACATGTAACTGCTAATGTCAGCCCCCAACGGTCAGGTGTTCCGAAACAGGAAGAACCGTTTCGAAACGCGGGGCCGTTCCGCAACGTGTTCCGAAACGAGGACTGGCAGAGGACCTTCCGTTTCGGAACGGTGTCTTCCGTTTCGGACGCCTGGGCTGCTACAAGGCCCCGTTCCGAAACGGTAGCTACTGTGACGATACGGCCTGCACAGAATGCTGAAAAATGCTTGCTTAAACACACAATTGATCAACCAAACATACTCCAAATGCTACCAAACTTTACCAGCAAGACATTCAACATGTAAGGAACATAAATGCATCACCCAAACATCATCATGGCATCAAATATGGAAAGCCCCAAATCTAAAGGCATGCTTCCTACTTAGCAAACCATTCAAGCATAAAATTTCCAAACCAACCACATAATGGCCAATTACAAAATCCAGCATTATTAACAACATGAAACAAACTTAGGGAATTCAAAACGTCTCCCAAAACATCCACATAGGTCCCCCATTGCCAAATGCCAAAAGCTAAAAGTGTTTAAGAAAACCTTCCCATACTTGAGCTTAACTTCCACTTGATTGCTTGCCTTCCTTGCTGCCCTCAATGCACCTTAATGCTCTGCATTATTGATTTAAGAAAAAGAGAGAGAGCGTAAGCAAAAGCTTAGTGAGGAATGCTCATTAAAACCATTCAATAATGCATTTATAAAGCTCATTTATAAATCATGCCTCAAGCAACATTAAACATGCTCTTTAACATTTAAAACAAGCATCTCATGCTTCAAGTTCATAACAAGTCATATTGGCAACAAGTGATACAATTCACATAAGATCCACACATGGACTTTTAAACACCATTGTGATCTTATCCCCATGGACTTTTAAACACCATGGCAAGGACCACACAAGGACTTTTAACCACCTTTGTGTCCTTAACAAGAATCTCCCAAGGACTTTTAACCACCTTGGAGTTCTTAAGTAACCAAGGCTTACACAAGGACTTTTAACCACCTTGAGCCTTAACCAAGAACCAACCATGGACTTTTAAACACCATGTTGTTCTTAAACTTTACAAGATCCACACAAGGACTTTTAACCACCTTTGTGATCTTAACCAAGAACCATCCAAGGACTTTTAACCACCTTGATGTTCTTAAATATACAAGGTTCACACAAGGACTTTTAACCATCTTTGTGACCTTAACCATCACTTGCCAATATGTATCATTATCATCATTATCTCACTGTTTTAAAGCATTTAAACCAAGCCATAAACATCATGCATCTTTAAGCATTAAACCACATTTAAACAATGTTCAAAAACAAGGAACTCTTACCTTGAGCTTCCTTCAACACATGGCTTAAAATCTCAGCAAATAAACATGCTAGATATGCTTTCAAAACAGATTTAAAATCATGCAAACAACACATTGCATACAACCAAAAACCATGGCTATCACCAAGAGAGTTTTTCCGAAAAACTTACTCTTGAGCTTAGCTAAGTTGCTTAGACTCAAACTAAGCTCCCAAACCTCCAAAACACTGGTTTCAAAGCCGAAAACCAAATTCCACTCACCGATTCCACTTCGCCTCTTGCCGAAGCACCAATTCAAGCTTCCGGATCACCAACACTTGGATCCAAAGATGACTCCCCTGTTTTAAACACATCAAAGCAGAGGATTAATGCATCATCATGCATTAATAGCTTCAATGAAAGCACCTAAACTCGCTGCTCTCATCCACACTCCATTTCCGGCCACCAAACACAACCGAAAATGCATCCAAACAACTCCTCAACAATGCCCAGCCAAAATCCATCAAAACTAAACATCCTTTAACAACATTTAACATCTAAAAAAAAGACCTAACAACATCCTTATATCTCCAGCAACATCAGATCCACAAGATCACACCAAAAACAACCAAGAATCACAAGCTAAACTTAGGAAATTCAACCTATCCGGGATTGCATTAATTAAAACTCAATTTCCAATCAAATTAACATTCATTTAACATCAAATTAACACCTTAAAACACAGCCCAATCAGATCATACGAAAATCCATCAAAAATCACCAAATCTTGCATTTTAAGCCAAGATCCATTACACAACTTTAAAACCATTTATAAATCACCAATTAAGGATTGAGAACTTAGGAATTTCAGTAAAGAACTGAGAGTTTAGAGGAGAAGGACGTTCTTACCTCCAAACTTGAGTTTCTCCTCTTTTAGAACCAAAAAGCTTGAAGAATCAATTAGCAAATGGTGAGGTTTTGTTGATGAGATGATTAGCAATCAAAAGAGAATTGAGAAGAGATGTTTAGGTGACAAAATCAGAGGAAAAAGCTCTGGAGAAAGATGTTTGGTTTGAGAGAAAATGAGAGAAAAGGAAAATGAGATTTTAGGAAAAATTAGTTATAAATAACTTCCCTCCACTTTCCTTTTGTTTAAAAATCAGAATTAAAACATTAAATATCTTAGAAAAATCTGGAGAAACTCCCTTTGGGTAAATAGCTCCTTAAAGATTCAAAGTTTCAATCCTTTCTAAAATAGTCACGCAGTTTTCAAAAATTACATTTTGGTCACTAGCCAAAATGTCACCCTTCCAAACCTCATTTTGTAAAATTGATTTCACAGTTCACTTATATATATTAAAAGAGGATTTTAGAACATTTTTCCATATTTTTAATGCAACCCGAACTAGGCTTTCCTAATTTCACCTTTTTATATTCGAACAACACTTTGACCGAACCGGTCCAAACCCAAAACTACCAAGCCCAAAACCGGGGCGTTACATCGGCTATTGCTACCCTCAGAATTGAGTAAAATCCACAATGTCTTCATTTATCGATGCTTTCGAAGTATCAGTCTGACCCCTCACACATTGTGGAACCCAAATCTGTAGAAATACGGCCAAACTTATCTTATGAAGAAGAACCGGTGGAGATTCTTGCTAAGTCAAAAGGTTTCGCAACAAAACTGTACCCTTAGTTAAAGTGCTTTGGAGAAGTCACACGATTGAGGAGGCCACTTGGGAGTCTGAAGAAACTATGCGACAACAGTACCCGCACCTCTTCAGTTCAGGTAAAATTCGAGGACGAATTTTTCTTAAGGGGAGAGAGTTGTAACACCTAGAAATCTGGTCTAGTCTGAATTCATTTTTGATGATCGGAAATTTTACATTGATGAAGCTTAAAGATTTCACCAACTAGTTAATTATTGTTATCGAACCCTAACTAGGCTTTAAACATCAGATTTGAATCCTATTAAGCAATATTAATCTTTTAGTGGCTAAAATGGAAGAATTATAAGTTGGAGGGTAAAGTTATATTAGTGTGAAAAGTGAGGGGCTAACCATGCGATTATCCCCTTGAGTTAAACTCTCCACTTACGTGGAGTTACCTGATGACCTTCCTTCAAATGAAGGAAAGCCTTGAATTAAAAATAGAAAACAAGGAAGTAAAGAAAGCTTACCCGAAAATATAGGAAGCAAGCACCTCTCTATCATCATCTTCTTCACCTAAGCACACACCTCCATTGGTGGGAATCTAAGCTTGTTATTTCTTCACTTTAACGATATCGAAACGTTGTTATCGATCGAGTAAGCTATATTCCTCATTCAATTAATGGATTCCATGGATATTGTGGGTGTAATCTAAGCTAGGGTTTTGACTATCCATGGATATCTCCTTGTTGCTATCTTTATTGAAGCTGGATATTGATTTCGATATCCCTATGTTATTTTGATGTTGAAACATCAATTCTAATAAGTTCCTATTAATCTTTCTAGCTAAAGAAGGGGAGAAAGAGGTATCACCATCTCCGTCACAAGCTAGGAATAAAAGAATCTCTATCCGAGAGCCTTGAAGCTTCAGATTGCTAAGGTGAGTGTAGTCGGAGTCTCGGGTTTAGGCGAAAGGCCTTCCTGGACCATTATTTATTGTATTAAATCGTTTCGCTAACATTGCTGTTGAAGCGAATGTATTGGATGTTAAATCGGACACTTGGGTAAGTGTCGGTAAGTTATCTTTGAACATTGATTATGGCCATTGTGCATTTACATTGATATAAGCATTGTTAAGAGATCATTGAATTGAAATCATCGGACATTGATAATGTCACCAATTCATGAGATATCGATGTTGAGATATATGTGTATTAGTCATTGACTGTATCGAATTTATGGAATATTGGTATATCATGGATCATTGAAATTAATATGTACATTATGACCTTGGATTGGAATGGACTCGGGATATAATTGGAATGCCATAGAATTCATGAGCTCAGTGTACGGATGGACTACAGTCTTAAGGCTACAACCTATATTGATTTGGCGAGGCGGAGGGATTGGACCATTCATTGTTTTGGCGAGGGGGAGGAATTTGCGTATCCACGATTTTAATTCAATCCAAGGGAATTATGAATGAAAGAGATACATACTTATTGCTTATTGCATTGTTATATGGCATTAATTATGTTAACATGAAATTAAGTATCATTGTAGCTATGGCATTCCATCATTTATGTTATTTGTGACTACCTCACTAGGCAAGGTGTGCCTAATGTGTTTTCCCTCATGCATTTTCAGGTTAAAGAGTTGTATGTTGGAAGATCGGATCGGCCGCAAGAACAAGTCACTACTAAGCTACAAGTAATATAAATATGACCTTAAACTCATAGGAAGGTGGCAACGTAGTTAAACTAGTAAAAAATACTCATTTTGTTGTGTTGGTGTTTTGTCTATCTTGTAATAAGGTCATTAGCCTTAAATGGCCCTTTTGGTCCTTTGGATATAGCCTTTATTTTGCATGCTTTGCTAAAAAGGTAAAAACGAGGTAAACGTATTCATATAGCTATGAAATTTGGTATGTTATTAGCTTATATCTTTGGAATGTTGCATATAAAGTTTCGTTGCAATTGGACATCATTTGATAGGGTAATTTGCATAAAAACCAGACAAAATCTGTTATTACAGACCTCCTCGTATCGAAATGGGTGATGACGTTTCGATACGGGTACCCTAACTTTGAACCTGTGATTAAGGGCGTTCCGGAACGAGGTGATGCCGTTTCGGAACATTTTTGCCTCTAGAGACCCATGTTTCGATACAAATTTCGGAACGGTCAAGTCAAAGTCAATGTTAGTCAACCCGTTCCGATACAGGTCAAGCCTGTATCGAACCGGTACGTGATGTCAGGTCAACAAGGTTTACTCTAGTGCACCCATTCTTATACAGTCTAGAGTGTTTCGAGACGGGGTTAGGTAAGTTTTTTATGGCTCATTGGACAACTTTGATTATTTCACAATTTAGTTACTGATTCTTGTAGAGTCAAATTGATAGTGCTAATCGCTTCAGAATTGAATGAATTTTAGTAAGTATAACCCTTTAGTAATGAATTTCACTTTTACGGGGTCTATTCGATAAGGGACCTCAAGTTTGTTAAGATTTACCAATTAGTCCTACATGTTTGTAATAATTATAAAATGACCGTTGATTGATAATTTTGTATTCCCCTTGATAATATGGATTAAAGAATGCATTAGCTGTATGTTGGACAACATCCATTGACCAATCATGAGTTTATTTTGAATTTTATAACATTGTTTGTCGCTTCGTTTTTCGGTAACACATTTCGACCCGATTCTCTACCAGACCGGGAAGGGGGTGTTACAGTATTAGCTATCGAACTAGGATTAATCTGCTAGGTTGGGAAGAAGGAAACAAGAGATGATAAGTACAAAGTTGTACTTAGTGAGGTAGCAATTATTATTCAATTTTAAAACAAGTTAGATCTTATTCACGGTATTTAATAAGAAGACCTAGCTAGTCTCATGGCATATTCAATCACATACATTCATCGAATTAGTCATATAACAATAACTAATGCTTGCAAAACAAGTCACAATAACAATTATCATTAGAACAATTCATGTAAGAAAATTCATTTTATGTTTAATCTTGAAATTAAGATGCCTTGGTTATTAGATTGGTCTAGGTAAGCGAGTCACAAGTTGGTACATTTGTAACTAAACAAGAAGATACTAGATAGTATCACAAGTAGGTGCTAAGACACCAAATCCACTAGTACATATAGTACAATTTCACAAGACACACAAGGTGCTAATCAAGAAGGTGTATAATCATCATTTCAAGAAGGTATGTCAATACCCAAATCAAGAGAGCTCTAGACCCTAAGGCATGCCCTTCTACCTAAGCCATCTAGTAAACCAAGGACTTGTAACTTTTTAAATTAGCATATTTCATGTCATAGAAGGTAAATCATGATACAACAAGAGGTTATTCAATCAAACCATGGCATGAAAATTTTCAGCAAGCTTTCACATGGATTTTCATATCATTCAATCATTTAAATTAAGAGCAATCATACTCAATTCTTACATATAACAATCAGTCATGGTAAACTAACATGTATCAACCTTTAAATAGCATCCAAATTCAGTAGCATACAAGAAATATCATGCCTCATTCGATCATTCATACCATCACACAAAATAGTCCAATAATACACATAATTCACAATGTCAAACAATCCATTCGAGCATACTTTCATGTTTAATTATTTAGCCTCCTTCCCTTACTAAATTACCAGTTTTAATTTAAGTCATTTTCATGCTTGTAACATAAGTAAAATTAATTTATAAATGGTGGTTAGGACACTAGTCCCAACCCTAGGGTAACTACACTCACAAACTCCCAAGCTATTCTTGTTCCTTGATAGTAATCCCCTTGCTC
Source organism: Hibiscus tridactylites (assembly GCA_958450335.1). Taxonomy (NCBI): domain Eukaryota; kingdom Viridiplantae; phylum Streptophyta; class Magnoliopsida; order Malvales; family Malvaceae; genus Hibiscus; species Hibiscus tridactylites. The sequence goes on along the minus strand of OY288285.1, from coordinate 19,748,505 downwards.
CTCCTTTGGGATGATCCAATCTTGGCTTCCTCCTCCAAGTTGTCAATCCCTTGCTCTTGTTGATCATAAACATACATATAAAAGACATATTAGCACCTAAATTATGCGTTAGACCACCAATATGCAAATGCTAAATTCAATTTCTCAAGGTTGTCCTAATCTGGCAGACTTGAGCACCAGCCACTAAATTGGTCATAACTTTCTCTATAAAATTCCAAAAATCAATTATCATACATTCTTAGAAAGTTAATTAAATATATTATTTAAAAAAATTGACCTCACATTTTTATCACTTCTAGATTATTACATTTTATTACTTCTTTACAGGTATTCCGGACTCAAAACAGTTTTGGAGTGCCTAATTTTATTCACTTCCAGATTTTAGCACATAGCTCTAAATTGAGTTCTGTTTTCCCTTAACTAAAATAAACATATGAAAGTTTAATCCATCAAAATTTCAGCTTAAAATTCTTTATATACAATTTATAGTGAATTTTCCAAGTTGATGTCCGGAACAGGATTGTTCTTGGACAGATTTCGCTAATTTACTTAATTTATCAAATTGAGCCATTTTTAAGTTTAATTTGAGTTACTAAAATTTTTCTAACATGATCCCATGAGTTTTAAATCAATTTCCAAAATCATAATTTAACAATTTTAACCCTAGCATTTTATAATTATTACAAAACAGTCCCAAATTTCAGTTTTCTTAATTCATTGTACTAATTTGTTAATTCCTTCAATCTCACTTCATTTTAATCACATTTTAGCCAACTCAAAGCCTAAATCTTATAATTAAGACCCTAATCTTCAATTCATTCCTAATGGAAATTTTCCAATTTAAATCCTAATTCTTTCAATTTTACAGTTTAGTCCAGGGCCTTAACATTATCTTCAAATCTGTCCTAATTTATTCGGTTCACTAATTCGAGTTTAAAAATTCAATTTCCAGTATAGACCTCAATTCAAATTCATTCCTAAGCTCATAAACATTTCATGCATGCATAAATCAAGAATTTCCAGCCATGAAACATAATAAAAATCAATTCAACTCATCCTAGCATCAATCGACTATCTAGCAAAATTTAAGGTTTAGTTCACTTACATGTGATAGATTTAATCCCTCTTGAAAACAAGCTTAAATCAAGTTTCTAAACACTCAATAATGGCTGAAGAACCAGCAAAGTTTCCCTCTCTAAGCTCTCTAATTTTTCACGGTAAAAAGAAGAAGAAAGGAAGAAGGAGAAGAGAAAGTTTTGTTTGATAGTGGGACATGTCCAATCCCCTTTCTCTCTCATGTGGCTGGCCAAATTGATGATTAGGGGTTGGGAAAACTCAATTTTATCCCTCAACTCTCTTCTAGAGTTAACTAATTACAAGGGGCAGGCTTAGTCTATTTAAAACTTTAGCATGCAAACTTTTTATTTAAGCTTAATTCTAGTTAAGCCATCTTAATTTAGCTCTTATCTTTCCAAATTCATTCAATTAGGTGCTAAATCATCTAATTACAATTAATTTGTGATCAATTAATTTAATTAAATAAATCGACTTAATTTATTTTCTTCTAGGGTACATCGAGGGTATTACAACACCCTCGACTCGGATGTTACAATTTGGGCGCCAAACACAAACCTAAACCATTAAAATTCTCAAACTGGGTTTAGCCCAAACAAGTTATTTCTCAAAAGCATTAAAAGTCAACAATTGAAAACATAGATAAACAATTTAAATCGTTACAAAGGATCTCCCTTTTAGATTAAAATATTTAAAAGACTCTACCACGTAAGGTCCTATGAATGCATAGCCCACTAAACCCAAGTATCGTACTCTAAAAGCCCTCATATGTTGAAATCTCGTACTATTAGTGCTCCTCGATCCCACGATCCAACGGTCAACCTACACACGACAACAATGATTCTAAGCACTGAGCTTACAAAGCTCAGTGGTACATTGTAAAGTGTCCATAAGTTCTATATTTTGTGCACATTCCATCTCATATTATTGTAGTTTTTGAGTACATTTTAGGCATAATTAGGATCATGCATTGCATTTTACAGTATTCTTTACTTTGCCATGCTTCTTATGGATTATTTGTTATTTGGTGAGTAAAAGGTATTGTTTTAGTTTAGTTTTAGTTTCAGGTACTAGAAGCTGGTAGAAGGAGAGAGGATCTGAGGACATGACACTGAGGCAACAAATCAAGGAGTTGTACTGATGCACTTCCAAACAGAGACAACATATGCCGCCGCCCTACCTGCCGCCCAAGACAGCAAGCTGAGGAATTGGAGAACCGGAGTGCGATCTGTAGAGCAGAAAATCTTGATTCTAACGATGCTATCCACTCAATATCCCGATGATTGTAGCAACGAGCAGAGCCGCCGTATGAGGAGTTCGAGATTACTTGTGGAACAAGACAACGTGAAGAAGTCCATATTCAACGCAAAGAAGTTAGAATTTAAGGCAAAAGCTACTTTGAAGACTTCTACTCCAATAAGGACTAGACCTAGCTAATTTCTATACATACTCAATGTATTTTTACTTCAAGACAACTTAGATTTTCCCTTAGGCATAGTTTAGGTTTTCTTGCCGTCAATTATTTTCTAATTCTTCTTTGGGTTTGGGTTATGTTGTAATTAGTGTGAGAACGGTTGTTTAGGATTTTAAGTTTCTTTTTGCAATAAAGTTTCATGGTTTGCTTATTCCATGTTCTTCATAGTTTTCAATTAAGGTGAAAGATTAGTTGATTACTATCCATTTGTTCGGTATCGAGAGAGTCAAACTCACGAAAGGAGTAAGTACGGTCCTCACCTTAATCAAGTGTTGATCAATCCAGCCTAGACATAGGTTAGGGTTTAAGGTGGCTAAAAGATAACTAACCAAACATTGCTGTCTTTGCACGATTCACGCCACGACTGGTATTATCTGCAGTGGACATCAACAACATTCTGACTTAGACATAAGCGGGATCACTTTTGAAGCGTTCTGCCGAGCCTTGTAGTTTTGCCGAGTTTGCCGACGTGACACAAGTCCATTCCCCTACCGAGGCAGCGAGAGCGTCTTAGAGGCAGAAAAGTCTGGTAGCGTAAAGAAACTTGTCATATTCAACGCAGTTTCACACTAAATAGCTCAACTTATTTGTGCATTTACTTGTGTTTTATTTTATTTTCCTTTCAAACAACACAACTTATTTGTGCATTTAATTTTCCTTTGTGCATGAGTTACGATTAGAGTCAAGCTGTACAAGTTTTTGGTGTCGTTGCCGGGGATTGGTAACAGCGAATTTCGTCTTTAAATTCTGCACTTCTATTTTATTTGCAATTAATTTTCAGTTCTTATTATTTTTATTTTTAAATGAAAAAAAAAAGAATTTTACAGTTTCCTTTGCTAGTGCATGCACAAGGAAAACTCAAAAGGCGAAATCGTTTATTTTGATGATATCGTACGAAGAGCAAGAGAACTCAAAAAGGAAATCAGAACAGCTCTAGGGAAAGTTAAAGAAGAGAGAAAAGCAGAGGAAATCATTGAAGAAATAAACAAAAACCCTGCCAACAATGCTCAGAACGGTAGGGATGGGCAGCAAGACCCGCCACCAAGATAACATCAGCAAGATCCACCTAGGCAGTCGCCCCCTATTACGCCCAGGTAGCCCCAATATGTTCTAACCACCAGGGATTACTTGGAACATGACTTCAGAGGGTTCGATCCTACAGTGACCGAACCTGAAATTGAGGCGGATCACTTTGAGTTGAAGCCCATTATGTTTAACATGATCAACACTTTGGGGCAATTTGGAGGGACTGCCACAGAAGATGCTCGGCAGCACTTAAGAGGATCCCTGGACATATGTAGAGCTTTCAAAATACATGGAGTCCACCAAGATGCGCTAAGGCTGAGGTTATTCCCCTATTCACTAAGGGATAGGGCAAAATAGTGGTTGAACAACCAGCCAGAAGGGTCATTCAACATATAGGCAGAACTGTGCAAGGACTTTTTGGATCGTTTCAGCACATCTAAAGTCACAGACTGATTGAGAAACGAGATCACAGCCTTCCGACAAGGGGATGATGAGCCAATGTATGAAGCATGAGAGCGGTACCAGCAGATGCTTAATAATTGCCCGCTTCATGGTTTTCCAGCTTAGACATAGGTGTCAATGTTCTACAACGGGGTGAACTACCCAACTCGAATGATGATTGATGCCTCAGCCAACAGAACCATCCTTGACAGACCACTAGAGGAGACACTGCGGATCCTGAACCAAGCCGCCAAAAATGACTATAAGTACCCAACAGCCCGCCGAGGCGGCATTAGGCGGCCAACAATTGTGAACAAAGCGTAAGCCTCAAAATCTATCAATGTCTGCCTCGATAAACTGACAGAGCTGGTTATGAACATGGTAAAACCCACTGGGAAAGTCTATGAGACCAAGGCTGTAGAGCCATTCTGTGATGAGTGTGGGGGCATCCACGATTCCTCCGAATGTACTGCATCTGCTAATTTCATGGGAGGATACGAGAGGAACAACAAGCCCGCCACGAACACATACAACCCTGGGTGCAAGAATCATCCAAACTTCTCCTGGAGCAATCCAAAAACTGCTGCCAATCCACAACACCAACATGGAGGTTACCAGCAGAACCAGTCTAGACAGCAAGCTCAGCAACCACAGAACAATTCACTAGAAGCAACTTTACAAACTTTTATGTCTAATACTAGTGAGTTTATTGTTCGTACAAATAAGTTTAGGGTAAACTACTGCAGGGGTCACTTTCGTTTCCCGTTTGTACAGATTTAGTCACCACTTTTGAAAAGTGTCTATAAGTGGTAATCTACGTTTTCGATGTGTAAAGACTTGGTCACTCCGACGTTATAGTCCGTTAATCCCCTAACGGATTGCTGATATGGCGAAATTAATTTGGCTTTCAAACCCTAAAAGGGTTGTTTTCACGCCATCGTCATCAGACCAGCATCTAGAGCCGCGCGATTTCGCCTCTTATCGTCGGCGGCCGTCAATCCCCTCTCCTCAACGTCGACCAATCATCTAATGATATGGACACTATCTTTTCTAGTTAAGAAAGATAATAATCATATCTATTTTATTCAACGGTCTCGTAAGGGGAAGATGACAATCAATGGTGTACTTCTACTAAGAAACTATATAGTTAATCATGGATCATACCTTGCATTCGGGGTTACTATAAAACTTTGAGAAGATTTCAGATAAATTATAGAGATAGTCGAACAAAACATTTGGCAACAAATTGGTGAAGGCCTCTTCAACAACCTGAGAGAGAGGTAATCTGTAAAACTGAGTACAGGCTAAGAAGAAAGGGAGCTAATTGGATTTTAGTTCTTACCTCAGCAAACTGCAGCAGATGAAGCCCCAAATCACGTTCATCCTTGTGCCCCAATATTAATGTTCCCTTCTGTTAAAAACAAATGGATACATTGCAATATACATTTGAGCGTTCAAAGGGACTCAACTACATAGTCTCAATTATTTTTGCAAAAAATAACATGTTTTATTTTCATATCTATATTGCACGGTAAGAAGCGCAAACATAACTAAAAGCTTTAGAAAGATATTTTGAGGAAACATACATTCTTCAGTTCCTCTATGTCTTTACCAGACCTCCGGATGATTGAACAGATTCAAGCATGAGCATACAGCAAATAAACATCAGTGTTGCCCTGACGTTAAAGTTTTTGAAAGGCGAGAATCAGATGCTAATAATGATCATATAAAAGTAAAAAAACAGAAAAAATAATAGTAGGAACTGTCAGCAAATGATGACCAGAAGAAACTGAGGAATAAAACATACGAAACCTTCATCATAAAAATGTTCACAAAAGTTAGCTTCACAAAATCTGCAGTCTAAAACAAAGCAAATGGTTTACACACCTTATCATTTAGCATCTGTTCAAAATTAAACGTGTAATTGGTCAATCGGTTGTTCTTCAAGTCAGCATACCTGTAATTAGAATTCATGAATTTGAAAACAATAACATGGAAATACCAGAAAACATCAATAACAGTTGGATTAGATGATTGGTCGACGTTGAGGAGAGGGGATTGACAGCCGCCGACGACAAGAGGCGAAATCGCGCGGCTCTAGATGTCGGTCTGATGACGACGGTGTGAAAACAAACAACCCTTTTAGGGCTTGAAAGCCAAATTAATTCTGCCACATCAGCAATCCGTTAGGGGATTAACGGACTATAACGTCGGAGTGACCAAGTCTTTACACATCGAAAACGTAGATGACCACTTATTGGCACTTTTCAAAAGTGGTGACTAAATCTGTACAAACGAGAAACGAAAGTGACCCCTGCAGTAGTTTACCCATAAGTTTATTGGTAAAACTGGGTCGTTTATGGACAGGACGGAGATGAGGATGAATAATCATGAAGCTGCGATAAAGAACCTAGAGACCCAATTTGGGCAATTCACTACGATTTTTAGCAACGGGACAATGAGTGCAGCATCCAGCAGTACAGAGGCAGCGGCTAAACCCACATATGAGTAGTGCAAAGCCATATCAACCAGAAGTGGGAAACAGTTGGATGAGCCCATATGGGAAAAGCTAGCAGAAAAACAGCCAACACAGAAAGAACTACCTGTCGCGGCAGCATCGACACCTCCCGCCCCAGCAGCTGAGCCAGACAACAACCCTGAGGCAGATGATCCTCCACATATCAAGTTCCCATACAAAGAATGTATATAGGACATCCACCTGCCAGCTTTTCTCCCACAGAGGCTTAAGCAACAGAAGCAAGAGCACCAGTTTAGAAAATTCTTGGATATTCTGAAACAGGTGCACATAAACATCCCTCTCATAGAAGACATTCATAACATGCCCAACTATGCAAAATACTTAAGGGACATGGTTTCTAAAAGGAAGAGGATTAAGGAGTTTGAAACAGTTGCAGTGACAGAGGAATGCATGGCTATGCTGCACAACAAGCTGCCGTCCAAGCAAACAGATACGGGCATCTTTGTTATACCATGCAGAATAAGTAGCAAGCATGAAACTAAGGCTCTGTGCGAACTAGGATCCATCATCAACTTAATGCCCAAGGCAGTCTTCGACGAACTGCGAATTGAGAAATCCAAACCCACCTCGATTATGCTGAAACTTGTTGATCATTCGTTTGTACAACCGGAGGGCAAGATTGAAGACATCCTAGTTCGAGTGGACAGCCTTATCTTTCTAGCATACTTCCTCATTTTAGACTGCGAGACCGATGAAAACACACTCATCATCCTTGGGCGACCATTCTTGGCCACATGCAGAACGCTAATAGATGTAGAACATGGGGAGCTGATCATGAGGGTAGACAATCAGAGCATCAAGTTGAATGTGTTACAACCCTCAGAAAAGAAAAAATGCTTAGAAGCTCATGCCGCTAAAATCAACACTGAGAGAGGCCCAGACAACAGCTGTCACGGCAGACTCAAGGGCAGGCTAAAGGACCCATCAGCACACCGCCTTAAAGAACATGAGGACCCCCTAGGAGGGAAAGACAAGAAAAAACACCTCGGGAAGTGGTTATGTCTAGGAGATGCACCCAAATGCACTCCCAACATAACTTAATTATTTTTATTTTTATTTTTATTTATTTTTATGTTTTAGGAATAGAGTTTAATTTATTGCAATTTATTTTCTGTTAGAATTAGATTTTAAATTAATTTAATTTATTTTTCACATTTTTATTCTCTTCAGAATTTATTTAATTTTTGTTATTTTATTTCAGGCTTTAGGAATAAAAGAGCTTGATCAAGAAGAAAGCCCAACAAGGAGCCCGCCCACTGTCCCGCCGAAACAGCCAAGGGCGGTCAAGCGCAGACAGTGCGTAACAGCTAGTTGCCCGCTAACGGCTAGCTGCCGATGGCTATAGAAATAACGAGCAGAAAGCCTGTAACGTGCGCGAGACAACTTGCCCGTTGGACATTTAATGCCGCCCCGGCATCTCTCGGCAACCTCTATTTAAACGTCACTCATCTCATTCATTCACTTTACTTCCACATCATTTCTATTTTATTCTTGTATCCACTACTCTCTTGCTAATTACCTTCTTTTAAAGTTTCAGTTATATCCCAACCGTCTCACACATGGCATCAATGTAAACACCCAAACCCAAACCCAACTTCCAACTCTTCTTCTCCAAGGCAGATGAGAAGAGATACAAAACGCAGTTTGCAAAGCAAGAAATTTGGGAGGAGCAAGGGTTCCACTACACAAAGCAAACATGGGACCTTGGCTTAGAGCCTGCCTTATTCGAAACCATTCGCAGCAAGGGATGGGAAATATTTGCACGACAGCCGGAGATGGCCAACATCACAATGGTCAGAGAATCCTATGCCCATCACCCCTGGTCAGAGCTGCCGAAGGGAGCCTGTCAAGCTGAACGCCGTCGTGATCAACAGCTTTTATGGCCTAGAAATGGAAGACAACCCCCACGAGGAATGGAGGCAGTCACTGACGGCTGCCGACTACGACAAACTCAAGGCCAAGCTGTGCGAGCCCAACACGCCATGGTTGGCAGGAAAGCATGGCGGCTCAGTCCAACACCGATGATTGTTGTCTGAGCCCATGATGTGGAATACCTTCATTAAACGGCGACTGCGGCCCACCTCCCACAACTCCACCGTCGATCGGCCGCACCTCACACTCATCCACAACATCATAGTGAACCGGCCCATCAATGTTTGGGAGATCATATGTAAGGAGATTCACAATTGTTTCCGCAAGACAAAGGGCAGGTTGTACTTCTCTTCACTCATCACCAGCCTTTGTGCCAACTTCAACGTCCCAACCGACCTCGAAGATGAGATGACAGCTGCCAAGGAGAGGTGGACCAGGAAAGTTCGTCTGCAGATGATGCAGGCCCAAGAGACAGAGCCCATCACCCCTAGCCAACCCTCTGCCGCCCAATCAGCCACACCAGCCGCTTCCGGAAGTACTGAAGCTGCACCGGCCAATGAAGTCCTCATTCTGTTGCGCACCCTCATTGACAGCAACAAATAGATCGAGCGGCAGCAGTTAACCTTCATAAAGTATGTGAGGGAGGTCCAAAAGGCTTTTGTGGCCTATCTCCTACATAAATATCCAGATGACGGCCCCACCCGGCCACCCTACCCCACCGATCTAGGCGTCGCAGCTGCCCCTGGACAAGGAACACCATCAGCAGCAGCTGCCCACCACGTCACCTTCCACCGCCAGATGTCGTCTTGTAATCACTAATTTTGTCCGGGGTAAAGCCGTTTTTATTTTTATAGTAATGGGCTTTTTATATGTTACTACCCTATAAATAAAAAATATTGCATTATAGGCTTTGTTTAATTATAATTATATATATATATGTGTGTGTCTATTATTAAAATCCAAAAGCAAAACATATTACTAGTAGTATGTGTTTGTCATATGTGATTATTAGTATTATGATTTAATTTGATATAAACACGCCGAAAATATTAACCTTATAAGTATATTAGATGTTCGGTGACAAGTTATTGCTATTTAATAAAACTTATATTGATAAAATTAGAATATATATATATATATATATATATATATATATATATATATATATATATATACTAAGCTAATTTAAAATGAATAAGGCTCGAGTTTCTTATATATATAATAGCAGTCCATTTACAAATATAATTACCCATCTTTCAATTACATTATCTGGCCTAGTAGGGCCTGACTAGCCCAACTAATCAGAACCCTAATCCCCCTCTGTTGTCCTTTGCGCAGCCGGCTCGCAGCCCTTGGATCAGGACACGATCGGACAGCTCGGATTAAAGCTGAAGTGGCCCCTCATCTGCTCTGGTGCGCACGTGAAATTCACGTGCGGCTCTACAGATCCCCCACATGCGACGGTTGGAGCTTTCCACGTGTGCGTGCAATCCACCGCTGACTTTACAGTTCCACGTCGCCTAAAGGATCCAGTGGTTCAACACCACCTCCGCATCACCGCGCCAAAACGATAGCCACGTAAGAGGCTTGCTCCCCAAGCCGTGCATTTCTGGTCCCCTCCTCCATTATTTATCCACGCATGCAAGAGGACAAAAAAGAGAATATCAGCGGAAATAACAGATTTCTCAGAGGCAATCCGGCCAAAAATCAGAGGCGAATGTGAATACAAACAAGGGATAATAGATCAACCAATAGCAATTTATAGGACATTTTTCTATTTTTCTAAAAATTCATATAATTTCGGCTATAAAACCGAACGCAAACATTGTAAACCCTAAGTTTTCGACGGGGGAAAATTTCAGACAAATAGAAAGCAACCTTAAGCATTTTCAGAGGTATACTTCCTCTCTTTCTTTTTCGCATTCGAAAGCGTAAAATTATAAGGGGTTAGGGTTTTTAGTTTCTCACCTTTTGCGTACGTTCGCCTCCTCGCCGTTTCGAATCCCGTCGGCAACAAACCTCTCAACCTTCGTTATAGGGGTCGTGCGTAGTGAGCCTTTCAGATTTTGGGGTTTAGGTATTAAAAAGGGTTTTTGAAATCAAAAAGGGTTTTTTTTGCTTCTATTTCTTTTGAAAAAATGAAAGAAGAAATTTTATTTTCTAGTTTTTGGGTGCTAGTTGAGTGTGAAACATAGAAAAAGGTTTTTTTGGGCGTTTAGGGGTTTTATCGGCCACCGATTAGCGACGGCCAACGTTTTTAGGTGTCGATGCTGAGAGAATAGGGGGAGTTTAAGAGTTTAGGGTTAGCAAAAGGGGGCTGAAATGTTTTAAACCTGCTTTTATAATGTTTTAATAAATTAAAATTGGAATAATCATGTTTTTGGTCTTTCTGCGCTGCGCTATTTACGCGCATAGGGTTTTCGCGTTTTGAAATCTCGTCTCCAGTCCCAGGAATTTTGACGAGCTTTACAATTTAACCCTTGTTTCAATCGTAACCTGTTTTCAAATGGTTTTATCACCCTTTGAGTCCCTGGAGTCTGTTTCGGGTTCAATTTTAGTTCTTATTCAGTGTTTTTTTCCTTTATCGTGCATTTTTTATTTCTGCCACTGTATTTTAATTTCGTTAACTTCAGTCTTTTTTTTGCCTTTTTATTATGTGGTGTGAAATGTATGATTTGTTGTGATTGCGGTTATGATTGACGGTATGAATGTGTGTAGTTGTCAAGTGTGTAAAGTATGTCTTATGCAATACCCTTTTTTACAATGTAAGATTTGAATAATATCTAATATGTATAATATAAGGTTTTATCTTATATAATACGTAGCTTGGTACGCAATGTAACATATGATTTTACAATGTATACGACTAATACCTTTTTAGTAAAGTGTATAATTCCTAGTCTTTCTGGTAAAATGTATAATATATACATCTTCCTTGTAAAAAGAAATATATGCTTTATGAAAAATATATAATAAACATCTTTTAACGCATTATATGATTTCTCTATATAATATGGATATATATAAATGTTATACGAAACTTGTTTTCTTGGAATATGTATAATATGTTTTCGTAATATGTAGTATAGCATTATATTATAATGTATTGTTAGTATAAAATATGTAATGAATGTTTATATTTTTTAGCTTGGGCATTGGGCTTTGAAGGGCTTAGGGTGTTAGGATTAAGTTCGAGGCTTTGCTTAGTTTAGGTGGGTTTGGGCTAGTTAGATTTGACCTTTTAGGGGTTTTTAGATGAGGTCGATGTAATTGTTTCTAATCGTGTGCTCGTTTCATAGGGCACAGTTCGTACAATTAAGTCGATTTAGGTTTAGAGCTTTAATCGAATTTAGGGTTTAACTAGTTTAATTAGCTTAAATTTGTCCTTGCCTTATTGGAACGAATATTAAATAAATTAAATCGGTTAAACATTTCTTAATTATTTTTTTAAGATAAAGTTAATATTAAATTTAGATGGACATAACACAAGATAATTCATAATTTATTAGGACCTTCTAGTTTTTAGGGCACAATCAATTTAGGTTTAATATTAGGATCACCTAATTAATAATTAGATCACTAATCAGACTCCCATAATTTGGGCCTTTTAGGATAGGACCTTGGGTGGGCTTTTTGTGTTTACCTTAAAGCTTTTCTATGACATGCATTTATATTTGTGCCCTTTAATGGTTTGGCATGTTAATTAATCAATTTAAACCATACAAAATGGAAGTATCTATTAACCCCGACATTTGTGTCGAAACAGTTCGATCTCAATGGATGTGGACCAAATATTTGGGTTAATCTTTACTGTCTCGAGGTAAGCAATAATTTAAAAAGGGAAGCATCATAACATCATTCCTAAATGTTTGCATCATGCATAAATGTGACCTACGAAAGTCGAATCATAAATTAACACGGCAATCAGACTTATTTGATGTCGGTTTAATCTATGGTCTGATGTATCGTCATCCTTATTAATTAAATGCCTAATTAATTCTAAATCAATGATTTGATAAAGCCCGTACAAGTAGAGTCAAATTTTCAGTTAAGAACATCTATTTAAATTCACTTTAAACTTTAAATAATTTTCATCGATTAAAGGCAACAAATATTTTGGTACCGATTTCCGGGTGTGACGGGGTTGCTAATACTTCCCCACACGTAACCAACTCTCGAACTCTTTTCAAAATGAATCTTTGGTTTTTATGGTGTTCGACCACCTAAGTGGCCGATGGCGACTCCAAGTCTTTTCATTATTTTCTAAAACTTGAATTTTTCAAAAACAAATCCCCTTTTAATCAATTTTTCTAAAAAGGTGGGCTACCTAAAAGTAGTTTTCGAAAAACTTTATTACACATCTCCGACGCACTACCCATCGTACTCCGCCACCTCCGCTTCCAACACGGTGGCAAACTCCCCCGAGAGGCATCAGCAACACCACTCCCATGTCTCCACAGCGGCAACGGTTGCTAACACCTCCTCCTCCAATGAGGTCGAGCAGCAGCCGCCAACAACAGCAACAGCGGCAGAAGCATCAGCCCCAGTGGCGATAGATCCTCCAGCAACACCAACGGAAGCAAAAAGGAAGAGGAAGCGACACATCATAGCCGCCAAGCCAGTGGACGAGGAGACAGACTCCGAGGAGAGCGAAGCCCCTCCAGAAGAACCCCGTGAAGAACCTCACCCCACTCGTAAGAGAGTCCAGCCGCCGCGGACAGCAAAGGTCTCACCAACCAAGTCTACCGCCCGGGCATTTGTCGACCGCTGCCTTGTCATTTAATCCTCCTTTTCCTCCTCTGTTGCCAAGACCCAAGCCTCCTCTCAGCCTCATCCAATTTCTAGAGTTTTTTTCTTTTCTTCTCTTTATTTTATTTTTCTGTTTTTATATTAATTGTATTTATTTTATGTTTTTATTGTGCATTGGGGGCAATGCCCATCTCGAGTTTGGGGGGTTAGCATTTATCATGTTTAGGCATATTTTAGTGCATACTAGGTTGCATTTTGTACTTGCCCTGAAAATTAATTGAAAAAAAAGAAAAAAATTGTTAGAACTTGTGCCTATGATAGGATAGCCGACTTTAAAAATTTTGCACCAATTAAAAAGAACTTAATTTTGGGGAAAGCATGAAGTAAACTTAGGATTTTTCTATAATTGCTAAAAAATTAAAAACACTACTGTTACTTGCTGAATCTGTTAAAATTTCTAGTAAACATTGGATGCTTGCTTTATTTGAAATTTTCTAACATGGTTGTCAGGAAGCTGCCGCGACAGGCATCAAACAGGAAAAACAAAAGCACTGCCAAGGCAGGCTAAAGAGAAATTTTATGTTGTCTATCCCTAGAGGTGCCCGAAATAGGCTCTAGGAAGAATCATGTGAAACGGCACTTCGCTGCTATCAAAGTCCATGAATCTGAAAATCTTGAAGTGACGGACAAATTAGCATGAGTGAATGGAAGTCTTCACGGGATGACTCTACTCCATAGGTTCGAGGTTTTGTAGTTTGCTCCTATATTAATTTCAGACCTAGAAGAGTAGTTGTGATAAGATGAAGCCTTTATTGCCATGATTATTTAAATTGTGCTTAACTATGCTATCTCGGCAGCAACCTCATATATCATGACAGCATCTTTGTTTACTTAGAGTATTCATCAAATCCAGCCTGTACACAATTCTACACACACTTCGCTGGTATATTATAGTTTAATTCTGAGGTAATTCACGTTATTCCCCTCTTACTAATCTAATGACAGGTGCCACGACCTTGAGGTGTTAAATCAAGTTAAAAACAGAATTTTCTCTTTCTGATTAGTTTAAAGGGCAAGTAGGTTTAGGTTGCATTACTTGAGGACAAGCAATAGTTGGAGTTTGGGGGTGTGCAAAGTGTCCATAAGTTCTATATTTTGTGCACATTCCATCTCATATTATTGTTGTTTTTTAGTACATTTTAGGCATAATTAGGATCATGCATTGCATTTTACAGTATTCTTTACTTTGCCATGCTTCTTATGGATTATTTTTTATTTGATGAGTAAAAGGTATTGTTTTAGTTCAGTTTTAGTTTTAGGTACTAGAAGCTGGTAGAAGAAGAGAGGAGATGAGGACATGACCACTGAGGCAGCAGATCAAGGAGCTGTACTGATGCAGTTCCAGACAGAGACAACAGCTATCGCCGCCCTACCTGTCGCCCAAGATAACAAGTTGAGGAATTGGAGAACTAGAGTGCGATCTGTAGAGCAGAAAATCCTGATTCTAACGATGCTATCCACTCAATTTTCTGATGACTTTAGCAGCGGGTAGAGCCACCGAAAGAGGAATTCGAGATTACTTGCGAAACAAGACAACATGAAGAAGTCCACATTCAACTCAAAGAAGTCAGAATTTAAGGTTGCATTTAATGCAAAAGCTACTTTGAAGACTTCTACTCCAAGAAGGACTAGACCTAGCTAATGCCTATACATACTCAATGTATTTTTACTTCAAGACAACTTAGGTTTTCCATTAGGCGTAGTTTAGGATTTCTTGCCGTCAATTATTTTCTAATTCTTCTTTGGGTTTGGGTTATGTTGTAATTAGTGTGAGAACGGTTGTTTAGGATTTGAAGTTTGTTTTTGCAATAAAGCTTCAAGGTTTGCTTATTCCATGTTCTTCATAGTTTTCAATTAAGGCGAAAGATTAGTTGATTACTATCCATTTGTTCGGTATCGAAAGAGTCAAACTCACGAAAGGAGTAAGTACGGTCCTCACCTTAATCAAGTGTTGATCAATCCAGTCTAGACATAGGTTAGGGTTTAAGGCGACTAAAAGAGAATGAACCAAACATTGTTGTCTTTGCACGATTCACGTCGCGGCTGGCATTATCTGCAGTGGGCATCAACAACATTCTGACTTAGACATAAGCGGGATCGCTTTTGAAGCGTTCTATCGAGCCTTGTAGTTCTACCGATTTTGCCACCTTGACACAAGTCCATTCCTCTGCTGAGGCAACGAAGTATGGCAGCGCAAAGCAACTTGTTCTATTCAACGTAGTTTCACACTAAACAGCAGCATAACCCGGACCATTCCATCAATTCGATCTCTTCCCTTTTATTTACTTGTGCTTTATTTTATTTTCCTTTCAAACAACTCAACTTATTTGTGCATTTAATTTTCCTTTGTGCAGGAGTTACGATTCGATTCAAGCTGTCCAATCCTTGTAGGAGACGATATCTTTTATACTATTACTTGACAGGAGTGTGCACTTGTGCTCATATTTAGAGAGCACTAAAACGCTCTGCATAAACATATACTTCAGTATACTTCATGCTAATCATAACACAAGCATACAAGTTAGCACGAGCAATAAGGATAGATAAATAAACATGAGCTACCACTAGTCTCTTAAACACATGCTCTCAACAGCAACATATCAAACATGGCACACAAGGCCCAATCATACTCGGGATCTCACCAGATCAACCAAGCAAAAGCACACAAAATCATACCATAAACATAGAGTGAGGCCCGGTGTCACACAGCCTCGGGAACGTACACTCTGAGTGAGGCCCAATGTCATACAGCCTCGAGAACGTACACTTGTACTCAGCATCTCTCCTCGAGTATCATTGGATGAGGCACAGTGTCACCCAGTGTCAGGAACGTACATCTGGCATCTCTAACCATGGTGTCGCAACACTCTATCTCTAGGTATCCATATCTCATCAATCAATAAGACACAACCGACCAAATGCCTATCTGTCATGCAAGCAACACGATCCCAAGGATCCCCATATTGTTGTTAATCATCAGTGCATCATTTTTTTACATTACTGGTTGTTAACATATTATGAAGTATAGAATTAATCTCATTATCGAATTATCATCAACTTATTAATCAACACAATCACTTTTAGTGAAAACACATTTTATTTAAGGGTTTAATCATGTCATTAGCCATTAATTGATGAAACATCGATTTTATGTCCATTCGAAACATTTCTTAACATTTACAGCAATGCCTAACATCAACCTTCCTAAGGTATGGAAACCTTTGCCCAGAGGTTTGGAAACCATTCTAAAGGTATGGAAACTTTTGCCAAGAAGTTTCGAAACCTCTCTAAAGGTTTCAAAACCTTTGCTCCAGAATCTATTTTTCGTAGAAATTCATAAGGTATCAAAACATGTTCATGTGGTTTCGAAACCTCAATCCCATAACCACTTTTAACCCTTGAAAATCACTCTATCATGCCCCAAATCATCCCCTAGAAGGCCCTAATGATTACCAAAAGTTACTAAGTCATATTGGAGCATCCAAGAATCATTTAATCCTACTTTTAACACCAAAACCATACTTAAATCCTTAAATTATGTTTAACACATAAACACCCAACAAAACTATAAAATCAAGCAAGTTAAATGATTTATGATCATCCAAAAATTAAAGAAATCAATGATGTACTGACCCCTAGCAAGAAATCTCGTATTTATGCTCTCAAGCAATACCTTTCAACCTTCCCTCTTGACCCAAGCTTAGAAGAACCATCAAACCCCACCTTCTTCTTGAAAAGAGAAGACCACTTTCATGAAGCTCTTGGAATGGTGATTAATTCCTCCTTCACTAATAAAACCCAAAATCAACCCTTGGTAGATAAAGATTTGAGCTTTGGTATAAAATCTCAAGCTTGGAGAAGGAGAAAATAGTGTAGGAGAAAAGAAGGGAAAATATAAAGAGAAATGGGTGACCTCACCATGTCCCCCCTTTCCCACCTAAAAACAAGGGCCATAAAGGGGTGACCAGCCCTTTATTTTAAAATGGGCTTAGATTACAACATAAGCCCCCAAGGTATTCCCATACTTTCAAAAAGGTCATCTACCAAGCCAAACAACTCAATCTTCATCCAAACAAGCCCAAACTTATCCTAGAGGGTCTAATCACTCCAATCAAAATGAAGGTTTATAACCCGAGTCAACACTCAAAAATTGAATCGGAAATTCAGGTCGTTACACTAATCGGTTTAATTATTTAAGATTAGGGACATAATTAAGCTTAAAGGCATTTATGTAATAACACCACATAGTTAGAGTGTCATTCATATTAAGTCCCCTAAATTTCATATAATACCTGCTAATTGAATTAATTTAACTAATATCTAAAGTAGTAATCATAATTAAGGCTTTGTTTGATTAACTAGATCATTTTTCAAGTTCTACGTTAAGATGTGTATTAATTGTTCCACCTAAAGTTTCCTTTGAATAACATGTAATTGCAATGAGACACTATTCAAATTAGAACCCTAAGTTTTCCTTTTAATACACATTTATTTTCTACAACTATCTTATAAATTCAATTTATTTAATTTTAATTCAAGTACCTAAATCTAAAGGCTATAATAATTACCTAAACTAAGCTAGGTGATTAGATTGTCACTACTATGCTTAATTTAAAAATATGCAACATACATATAAATTAAATCAATTAAAATGAAATTAATAATAAAAATAGGGACTAAATCGAATTAAAACAAACTTTAAAGGAAATTTTATTGGAAATTAGGACTAAATTGAATGGAATACAAAACTGACAACCCAAAACATAAAGTCCCAAAAGAAGGGCGCAGATCCCTTGCACCCGACCCATCTTTGCGCGCGGATCCCCTTAACCCGGGGTCCAAAACGCGATCGTTTTGCTCGGCCTATAAAAGGCTCAATTCCGCCCAAAACTCGGTTCATGACTTATTTTACTCTTTCTCTCTCTTAAACCGATCACTCTCCCTTCTCTCTAAAATTATCTCATCCATTACACCTTGTACCCAGAAATCTCATCCCTTACGAGATCAAACTTTATTTTTCTTCCAAAGTTCATCATCGTTCTTCACAATTTCCCTCGTTTAATCCAAATTCACCAACCTTCGGTCACCAAACATGTTATTCGGCCGCCACTCTTGAACTCTAACCACCGTCCACTTCCGGCCGGCCGCCGCGAGGCGTTTTTCGGCCGCCGGTTGGAACCCTAAAAAATTCCTAAAAATTAGATTTTTCGATCCTAACCTTAAACTAAGCCAAGATTCGAGTGAATCCTCCCTTCTTTTCCGGCCTAGGACCTAGATCTACCCCAAAACGCTAATTTTCGACTCCGTTGTGGCTTAAAACTCTCCGACCAACAAAGACTACTCTCATCACTCTTTTCTTTTTTATTTATGTATTTTTATATATACAAACAACTAACATATGCTTTGTTTTGTAGGAATAAAAAATGAATAAGGAGAATTTTACCTTCTGATTGTGGTAAGGTCTTCGATGACAAATCGTCTTCCTCGGCGGCTTATAATCTCTCGGTGGTTCGACTTCAGGCGACGATTGTCTCTACAGTCGGTTCAACTATCAACGTCGGTTGACTTACCAAGATGGTAACTCTCTCTATCTCCTCTTTATTTTACTATTATTATTGGTTTATTAATGGTAGTGATTATTATAGTCATTATTATTTTCTAACAATTCTCTCTCTTACCTTTTATAGGATTATGTCATCAATTAGCTGGTGACAGCTAAGAGAAAAAAAATTCATAATATGTAGCTTCAAGTTTGTACCAATGAGAGCTTGACATGTGGACTGGTTTGGGCGGGAAAGAGTTATCAGATTTGTGTTTTTTGTTATAAAATGAGCGAAAAAAAGTAAATGGATTGGGGTTTTGGGCTTTGTAATGGGCCTTCGGGTATTCATTTGTTATTTGGACATTGTAAAGGGATTTTGGGCATTTGAAGTGATTTTTTTGTGATTTATTTTTTATTTACTATTTATGGTTTTATTTATCGTGAAAATTATATTATATATAGGTACCGGATAAAATTTGAGTATTACACGAGTTGACGCATCATATTTTAAAACTTAAATTTTATTTAAAAAAGTTTCGGTTCGAGTCGAGTTTTCGAGTTCCTATATAAATTTAATTTTAATTATTTATCATGTTATAATATAGTTTGATTCCAGTTTAAACGTCTTTATATAATCATATAAGATATGCATGTATATTTCATCATATTTTTTCATATGTGGCATATATTTCTTTATATTTTTATATAGGTATTATATATATTAGGAAAAATTGAAGGATTCGACTCGAACTTAAAAATCAACCCACTAGTTACTAAAAAATTCAAGTTATTTGAATTTCCACTTTACAACTTTAACTTTATTTGAAATTTTTTCGAGTCGAGTTTAGTTTATGTAATTTCGAGTCGAATTTTTTCGCCTTGAGTCGAGTAAATATTTTAATTTTTTCGAGTCGAGTTTTACTCATCCCTAAATATAGGTAAACTTCAAATCAGAGGCCTGCAAGATAGGGAGTAGAAATTGAGGGGGGAAGTTACAATTCCCTTATTAGAGTGGACCAAACTCCAACCTAACCATGAAAAAAAAGGAGATGGCATAACATAACACTCGCCCCACCATCCCCAAAACTTAGGGATGGCAACGGAACGAAGCAGGGTGAGGATTTGTCTGTCCCAACCTCGGTTCAAGATTTTAAAATTATATTTGATTCTAGTTTACCCCAAATTTAATATATTTGTAATTTGATTTGATCTGACTTGAGAATTGTAATAAAAAATTGGCTTAAACGTCAGATAGGTGCCCAAACTATACCCTTTTTCCAGTTAGGTGCCTAACGTTTGTTTTGGGCCACTTAGGTGCCTAACGTTTCATTCCGTAACCCATTTTAGGTTTTAGCCGTGACAGACGTTAAAATTTTCCGTTAAAGGACACGTGGCATGTTTTTAGATTTTCTGATATTAAAAGTAATAAAAAAATAAATTAAATTAATTAAATCCCTTAAACCCATTTCTTCCCCATCAATGTAACCCCCTCATCCCGGTCTGGCCGGATGACCGGTCCGAATAGGCCACATGGGGAAAACCGAAGCGAAACCCGTTAAGGTTCCCCCTCGGTTAGCAACCCTAAAAATTTCTTTCAATTTAATCTTCTCTAGAGGCACATTTAAAAACCTATGTGATCACAACAGCAGAATAATTTGAGAAAGACACACAACAAGACACAAACCGACAAATAAACAGTCCAATTTTAAGTTATTAGGCAGGCCATTTCGAAACACCATTGAGGCGTATCGAAACGCTTTGACCTGGTCAACTGCCCCAAGCCCACACGAGAAGGTCGTATCGGAACGGAGGTCAACCGTTCCGAAACACCTTCAACGGTCAACTTCTCGTGGTCAACGAGATATTGACCGTTCCGAAACCCTTAGACCCGTTTCGAAACGCCTTCATCTCGGCAATTTCTCAGATCTCTAGTAGCCAAAGTGTTCTGAAACTCGTATCAGAACAGGGGCTCACAGTGGCCAAACCGTATTGAAACGCGTTCCGATACGGGGTCCCTGAAGCCTTACCCGTTCCGAAACGGTTCAGCCCATTTCGAAACACTGGCTGTCTGCAACCTTCAAAAACCAGATTTAAACATTTCTCCACAACTCTAAAGGCCCTAAACGACCCCAAGGAGCACTCAACACTTACAAGCATGATCTAGAGGCATACACCCTATTGCAACCACACTCAACACACATACGGATATAAGATAGAGCATTCAAACAAGAGATCATACACTCACCACAACAGAGCATACATAGCCTTTAAGGTTACAAGCCTTAGCCAACAAAACATATAAGCATTTAAGACATGCAACACAAACAAGGTTTACAATACAAACGAAGCATCCAAAGGCCAACCAACAACAACATACAACAAAGCATTCACATCAACCACACCTATCCCATTGCTTGACTATTACAACCTACAATTTAAAGATCATACTTGAGCTAACCAAAAGCAACCCTTGGAGACATTTCCTTGCCCTTGCCACCCACAAGCTACTGATCTGCATTGTCGAACAAAAAGGAGCGTAAGCATAAAAGCTTAGTGAGGGTATGCTCATAAAACAAACCTTCGACAATGTAGGGTCCAAGCACAAGCAACTACCATGATGGAATGCGTGATCTTACCTCCGATCCACGAGAGCCAAATTAAACATGATGCATGAACATATAATCAACATTATGCCATGCTCAACATCTCATAAGCTCAACTTACAATGATGCATCAACATATAATCAACATTATGCCATGCTCAACATCTCATAAGCTCAACTTACAATGATGCATATATCAATGTATTATTAACACATATCTCAATGCATTTTGGAAACATATTACATATCATATTGGCAACACATCTCAAATCATAAAGGCACATATAATCTCATATTGGCACATACATACATTCTCATATTGGCACCTAGCTATGACTCGAATACGCGGATAACATGTTGGAACGCATTTCCAACATAACCATTACCTGCGGTGGGATTACACTCATCACCGGTTCTCGCGGAGGGGATTCCATTCATCCTCACGCCTCGTCGATGGGATTCCACTCATCATCGACTAATATAAAGATTTCTGGGTGTACCCGTACTCCTCCTTGTGCCTTAACGCCACCAAGGCCACGCGCGACTTTGACTCTCGTGTACACACTCATCCTAATGATCGATCATTGTACCCAAGCATACTAGTGCCAATATCAATCAAATTCCATAACCTTTCACAACATCAACTCAACATAACTTCCGTGCTTAGAACGTACTCATCATGATCACTATCATGCACGATTCATAAACCAAACCACATGCATATATCAACGCATCATATCAAGCCTCAACAACATGCATAACACATTATACATAGCCAACACAAACGCAATTAGACATGAGGCATATTAAGCAATTAGGAGTTCAACCAAAGGTTTCCTAAGCTAAGCTTGAGATTAGGCTACCACTCTAATCTCAACTCTAGGTGGGTTTACCAAGCCCATCCTAGGTTCACATGCTTGAACCAATATTTGAAAGCCATTTAAAAATAGTAACCACTCACCTTCACCTCCAAGCTCCACTACCAAGCAACCATGGTCTTCAAATTTCCGGATTTGTTCCCAAGGCTTCACCAAAACAAAATCTCGCTTCTAATCACATCAACACAAGCAAAACAACTTCAAATCAACTCAAACATCAAAGTAGCTAACCCGGAATACTAATCAAACACCAAACACAACAATTCAAGCCACGAACAATCCTCAAAATCACCAAACCTGAGCAGCCCTTATGCCCAGCCCAAAACTTGTGATTTCAACACATTTAACACATTCAAATGCTTCCAAAACAACCTTCAACTAACATACTAACATTAGCCTTCCATTTCCAACATAGAACACACTCAAAAACCCTTCCAAAACCCTTCAAAAATCCCATTAAAACCCAAATTCGGGAGTCATGTTAAAACACTTTAAATTCACATATGTTGGACTTTAAGGGTTGCAAACAACTTATCTAACAATAATAAAGCAATAGCTTAGGTTAAAGACCATAAAGTTCTCATTTTTAAACAAAACCCCAAAACTTTAAATTTCAAAATCATGAACAATAATAAAAAATAATGGTACCAACATGAAGAGGAAGACAAGGCCAAATCAAAAATGTTATTACCTTGCAAAAAGCCCTAAGGATGAAGGTGTAGGAGAATGGAATAGTAAAAGTGGAGAAGAGAGTTCTCCTTGTCGTTGGAAATGGAAGATAGGAGTGAAGAAGAAGATGATAAGGCTCACTTTAACCAAAAGGGGGGGGGGGGTTAAAATGAAAGTTCCTTTAATTATGGTTTTGCCATTAATGAGATGGCAAGTCTCATTAATTCTAAAACTCATGGGATTTGATTCTCAAAATAATTTTAAATCCAACATAATTGTTTGCTTCGAATATATGAAGACCAAAATAATGAATTATTATTTAAATTATAAAACTGAAACCCGAAACAATATTATAATATTATTTTCACCCGACCCTCAAACCCGGGTGTTACAATCAAACCATCCCTCCCCCTTCCCCTGTTCTTCTTCCCTCTCCTCTTCACCGTTGAACCACATCTCCACTGGTGGAAAACTGCTCATTAGCATTTCATCCCCGTTATCTACATCTTCGTCTCCGGCGTCACCTTTCTTCGACTTCTTTATCTCCGTTGCAACATCCATCTTCTTCACATTTTACAACCGCCTGTGTTTCTGCAACAACAGCACGTTGGGAACCCTTCTTCTATGATGCAACAAAATGTGATGCCAATGATGGGGATTCCCACGGCGGCTTCGGCTTCACACGGTGGGCAGTTGGTGATAAGAGAGCCCCAACAACAACAACAGCAGCAACAGATGTTTGATGCTCAACAACAATTGGCTGCAGTGGTAGCAGCAAGGGAACAACAATATTTGCTTAGAGGATATGAGCAGCAGTAGCAACAACAACAGGGTCAACAACAAGAGATTGTGAGGTTTAATGGTGGGTTTGAAGGTGAGGCTGGTTCAGTCACTGCAACTGGTTTTAATCAAATGACAACTGCTGCCAACATGTCACCTTCTCTGGCTTTAGGGAGCTTTGATAACCCTTATCAGATTCAGACACAACAGCAAGACCATCATCCACTTCAAGCACAGCTTTTGATTCAGCCACAACAAGGACAACCACAGCAACAAAATCAACAACAGCAAAGATCAGAAAGTGAGGAGGGTAGGAGTTCTGGTCCTTGTTGAATAAACAAGAATCCCTTTTTTCCCTTTGTGTTTGTAGATAAAATGCATGTCTGCCTTCCCACTTTTTCATGACAGCAACATTTCATTCTAGGTAAGGTGTTTTGATTTTCCCTGGTTCATTAGTTTACTGTTTATGCATGTGTGAAGGGTTTTAATAGTTTTGCGACCAATATATCTTAGGCACTAGAATTACCCTTGATCAAATTTTCCGGGAAAATGATATCATTATACCAGGAAAATGAAATGAATGGACCGTTTTGATTACCTTGGTTTAACACATTACTGCACTAGATCCTGTGGAAAGTATGCACGAGACAAAAAGGGTAACTATATTGGATTTTTGTGGGAATTTGGTGTGAGCTTAAATCCCATGATCTTGACCTGTCCTCTAAGATATTATTTCGCACCTTCTTTGAAAGATAACAGTGCCTTTCTTAGTTCTTAGATAGTTTCCTTTTACCTACCTAATAAAGCACCCTAATTTTCAGTTTCTAGTAGCTTGAAATTAAGAAAATGTGAAGAAGATGGATGTTGTAACGGAGATAAAGAAGTCCAAGAAAGGTGACACTGGAGACGAAGATGTAGATAACGGGGATGAAATGCCAATGAGCAGTTTTCCACCAGTGAAGATGTGGTTCAACGGTGAAGAGGAGAGGGAAGAAGAACAGGGGAAGGGGGAGGGATGGTTTGATGGGGAAGAAGATGGGTTTAAGGGATTTAATTAATTTAATTTATTTTTTAATTACTTTTAATATCAGAAAATCTAAAAACATGCCACGTGTCTTTTAACGGAAAATTTTAACGTCCGTCACGGCTAAAACCTAAAATGGGTTACGTAATGAAACGTTAGGCACTTAAGTGGCCCGAAACAAACGTTAGGCACCTAACTGGAAAAAGGGTATAGTTTGGGCACCTATCTGACGTTTAAGCCTAAAAAATTTGACTAAACCCTTCTTGATTCGAAAAAATAAATAAAATATCAAACATATTATATATATAGTTAAAAGTATACCACCCGTCTCGACCCTCAACTCAATCTTTATTAAAACTCGCCCCGAACCCAAAATTAAAAATTCGTGTGACGGATTCAAATAATTATTTCAATCCTTACTTTTTCAAAATTCAAGGGAGAAAAACCCGAACCCATACTTTTCTCTTGCTTTTCTCTTCTACGCGTTTTATAACCGAAGTAGTCATAATTTGAATAGTAAGATTGTTATATGTTGACATCAAAGGCAAAAATATAAGAGATGCTTATATGATTTTGAATAAGCGATTAAAAGATCATATAATAGGAGTATAAAAATATAATTTTGTTTGAAAGGTCACTCCTTTTATTTTCTCTCGATTGCTTACCGCCTTTTTCTCTCATCAAAACACTTAAAAATACACCTTAATTCCCACCTCTTTTCTTCTCTCTTCACATATCCCTTTCTCTTTCACTCTATTTCTCCCTAGTTTGCTACCACTTGAGCTTCAACATGATGATGGTTGATTGTAGAAGGCAACTGGTTCCACTACTTCTCCTCTGCTTCTTCATAACGCTTAGCCACTGCCATGGTTCAAGAACCACCGACGTTTTCAAAATCAACCCAAAATCTCCCTACGTAGGCAACTTCGTCGGATTCTTGCCTAGACATCTCCCGGTTCCAGCTTCGGGTCCTTCCAGGAAACACAATGGCATCGGCTTACAAAGCCGGACATCACCATGAGGATGTTATTCCTTACAATGCCTCCAACTACTTTGGTCTTCCTCTCTACATGCCTTGTCTGGTGTCTGATCGCATCAACAAATTTCAATTTCGTTTTTTCTTACCGGAACTAGATATGTGGAGTTGGTGGCCTACTCACTGATGTATATGGAAATACTAGTTGGTTTGATCTTAATTTTTGTAATCTGTGAATCAGATCATGTAGCGAAAGAAACCTAATAGCATGGCCGACAGTAGTTTTAATTACTGGCCACTACTTCGGTTCCTATATCCTCTGTTTGTGTGAGGACACATCTTGTGTATAAATATACATGTATATCATTATTAATACATGCAAACTTTTCAATTTTCAAATACTCTTGTAACTTTATATCTGAGGGAACAATAATTCCAATTATTCGTGCAATTATGTTTGTCAAATCTTATTCGTATGGTGTAGTCAAAATTGACTAATCTAAACACCAAAACCAAGGATGGTAATGTAATGCAAATGCAATCCAAGCAGAAAGCAACAAATAGGGCCAATTATTATAACCCAAAGTTTTTCTTTTGCATGTTTCACATCATATTTGTCATAACAAAATGCACACAACTTGATAGCTTCTATCAATTGTGGGGTTGTTGATGGATCCAAAGTTGTTTTTTTGGTCGTCATTCAAGGGTTTCATTGGATTCATCTCTACCTTTAAATTTTTCAAATAACGTGACATTCTTACGACTTTTTTTTATTAAATAGAGATGTGTTATATTTTTTAATATAAATATTTAGATTCGAACCCACACAAAGTGAAAGCAATATGAACATCCTTGACTACTCAATCAATTAATAAATTTCGACATTCTTACGTTTTTAATTAAATAATTAAATAAAAGGAATATAATATTGATGAAGTGAGAAGTTTATTTAGTAAATTAGTTAGATCCCAAATCAAATGTTAGTTTACTTAACTTCAGCGCGCGCGCACATATTTGGAAAAACTACACATTTAGTACCCTAGTTATGTTCATATTATTAATTTGGTACTTCAACTATTATTTTTGGTAAAATGGTACCTAACGTTACGTTTTTGTTTTGTTTGGTACCCCGACCGTTAAAAAGTAACGAAGATGATGATGTGGCTTGGTATAATACAATTTTAGTCCTAAACACTTATATATATGATTAATTTAGTCCAAATCCATCAATTTAAAACATCAACTTAATTTTTGGGGTAAAATTGTAAATTATGTTCGACTGGAAGAAAAAAAATGAAGATTTTACAATTTTAATCCAAAAATAATGTTTAAATTGATAGAATTGTAGACTAAATTGATAGATTGTATAAGTTTTTAGACTAAAAATGTTATTAACTCAAGCCACGACACTATTTTCGTTAGCTTTTAACGGTCATGGTACCAAAACAAAATAAAAGTGTAACGCTATATATTATTTTACAAGAAATAATAGTTGAGGTACTAAAACAGTAATGTGAGCATAATTAAAATATTAAATATGCAGTTTTCCCTATGTATAACTAATGTGTTGAAATCAATGGTGATTTTTAATCAAATTGGAAACCACATATATAAAATATGATTCCTCTCTATCCTCCCTATGAAATTTTTGGCCTTTAAAGCTGCTGTTTTTGGTGGTCGGTGGGAAGAAAATCTATAATTTACTTCAACATCTCTATTATTTAGTCAAAATTACAATAATTTATTCACTACCCATGTGATTTTGTTGGCTTTTTTTTTCTTCCTACCCATTTCTCTTGTACACATAAAAAATTAAGATACCTTAGGAAATAGGATCCATTTTTTATTTTGACAAGAAAAAAAGAAAAGATGTTAGAGATTAAATTTGGGATCAATGTGCATATTTTTATTAGTTTTTACGGTCACTTTATAATATAACATCGGTAAGGGTTGGGTATAGTAATAAAGTACATTGTGGTGAGGATTTATATTCAAATTTTAGAGACAATATTATTAGGCATCGGATTTTGGCAATATAGATTGGGGCTACTTGTTAGTAATGTCTAGAGTAGATGGTTAAAACTCTCAGTTGACATCCTCCATTTCTTCTAAATTGTGGGTTCAAGATCCAGTAGGAGCGAAATTCGTCTTCCCCCTCCCCTAGATAAAAAAAAAATTGATTATATTTAAAAATTTTGAGAGTGAACTTAATTAAATATATTTAAAAATTTTGAATACATAATAATTTTTTTTTGAAAATTTTAAGTACATAATAAAAATTTTGAAAACATACTAAAAATTGTTCCTAATGGTGTGTTCAGTTCCGGAGAATATAAGTCATTTTTAGAAAAGTGAAAAATATGTTAAAGAAAACATGTTTTGTTGTAAAAATTGAAAATTAATTTTTGAAAATGAAAATAAAAATGAGTAAAATTTGAAAACATAAAAAAATGTTTTCACCATTTTTATTTAAAATGTTTTTAGAAAAGTGGAAAACATGAAAATAAGTGTTTTTAAATTTTAACCCTATTTAACCTGGGTTCGAATCCTTTTAATGTCAATTTTAGAACTTTAGTTTATTTAATCATATTTTACTTTTATTATAATAATATTTTTAATAATTATACTTTAATTTAATTATTTAATGAGTAATTGTTTATTTATTTTTATTTGGCTTAAAGATCATATTAGTTCTCAACGAAAAATAAAAAAATCAATTAATCAATTATTGATTTTTTGCACCCAATTTAACTCTCATTAGTCAAAAAACACTCAATTTAGTCCTTTCGCAACGGTTGACCAAATTTTGACCACTAACTCATTAAAAACTAAAAAATGATAACATGTGGCACACTTTGAAAGTGTTACGTCATTACACCGTAAAAATGTAAAAAATATTTAAAAATTATAAAAAAAAATAAAAAATTAAAATTATTTTCTAATTTGGTCATTTACGGATTTTTTATTTATTTCAAAAGAATCATAGTTTTGATTTTTTTTTTTCAATTTGGTCTTTATTGATTTTTTTAAGGCTTAATACCAAAATAAGTGCTCAAACTATCATGTGTTCACCTTTTAAGTGTCTAAACTATTTTTTGTCCCTTTTAGAAGCCCCATCTATCTCTTTTTCCCCTTTTAGATGCATAAACTATTTTATACCCCTTTTAAGTGCCCAATCTATTTTTTTGGTCAAAATAGGTGTCCAAATTATCATTTTTTTTTATCAAAATAGATGCTCCGATTTGACCTTAAAAGGGACAAAAATGATAGTTTAGGCACCTAAAAGGGGGCAAAAATAGTTTAGGCACTTAAAATGAAAAAACATGGTAGTTTGGGCACTTATTTTGACATTAAGCTTTTTTTTAATTCAAATCTTAAACCCCATTGTTATCATTGCTGTGAAGTTGCTGGTAGATCCCCTATCCATTCTTCCTCCAATCCATGCGAATCAAGTTTTTCACTGAGATTTTACTATTTTTCTAGGTAACAAACAATCCTTAACAAATAAATCACGTGTTTCAAGAAGAAAGTGGATGTTGAAATCTGGAGATGTCAGATTTAATTCAAACCCATGCAAATTTCATAGCGTTTCAATGGATCCAAGTGAAGACGATAATTATGGAGGAGAACTAATTAGCAAACTATTTTAAGGTGGGTAGTTGTGGAGCGGTTAATTTTAAATATGTTTTTTGGATTTTTTAATATTTTCAAATGTACCATGTGTCACTATCTTAATGATTGTTTGTGAGTTAACAATCTATAATAGTCAACGTCATGAGAGGGCTAAATTGATCGCAATTTGAATTATGAGGGCTAAATTGGGTGTAAAAAATTATAAGACCTTAATTGATTTTTTTATTGAGAGCTAATTTGACTTTTAAGTCTTTTTATTTTTTGATACCAAACACATTTCCACTGTTTTTTATTTTTGAAAACAAATTTTCATTTCTATCAACCAAACGTATTTTCTAATTTTTAGAAAATAGAAAATGAAAAAAAAATGAAAAACAAAAGTAAAAAAAGTTTTCTAAAACCAAACGGACGCTTAGTTTTTTTAAAATTTTAAGGGTCATGGGCCCTGGACCTATAACGATCCATCTATGCTGAGAGAGACAGCCATAAATTTAAATATCAATAGTAAATCTCAATAAGTAATAATGTTGTCTTTAAAGTTTAAATATAAATTCTCACCGTAATGTACTTTACGACTATACCCATCATTTACTGATATTATCCTAACAAAATTTTCGATTAGCTTGGTCTGCATATGTTTATTGTCTATGGGTGGAAAGGAATGTAAGAAAATTTAGGGGTTTAAATAGTAGTACAAATGAGTTCTTGAAAGTATACGGGATATCGTAGGATTCGTTTGCTTGGCAAAAAAAAAATATTAACAGGTTAGATAATGTCAATTCTTGAATTTGTATAGAGTGGAGTCTAGTTTAAATTTGTACAGACTTCGTACACGTTATTTATATTAACTTGTTTTTTGAGTAATAAAATCACAATTATTCAAAAAAATATAATATAAATATGAGCTAGATTATGTGGTACTGTATTGGCTATTCGGTTAATATAGTAAACATGTAACTGATGAAATTATCGATTTGTCAAATGTTGTCCCCCCGGTTGAGAAATCTAAAGTCAGATTAGTGTCACGGACTAATTCTCTCAAACCCGATCCGTGCGGTGTTAGCAAGCCTCGATGATGCTAACCAGCCTTGATCCTTCACGCAACGCAATTGGCTAAACAAGGAACACAAGAGAAGGCAAGATAGTTTACAAGTAAAAGACTTGTATTGAACTAAGAAGGAAGCTTTACAAGAGCTTTACAAAGTATGCTTAAGTGGCTATTTGCTTGAGTGATTACAAAATGAAAGGGGTGGCCCTATTTATAGGCTCCCACCTCCTCAATGGACGGTTGAGATCGATTTGATCCAACGGTCCAAATGTTGCCTCCCAAAATATCTCCTAAGAGACTACACTAATCTAGAAATTTCTACATATGTGTATACATATCTATATGTATCCAAAAGGTTCTAGAGAGCTCCAGGGTCTTCCAGAGTTGTCCCGAGCTTTCCCGAGTCTTCCCGAACCTTCTGGGGCCTCCCGGGTGTGTCTAGACTTGGAGAGAACGTCCCGGATCTTTCTAGAACGCTGTGGCATGTCTCTAGAGTCTTCATGGCCGTCCTAGGCCTTTATAGTGCCTTCCTTGGTGCTAGCTTGCCTCAAAAGTGCCCAAGGGTGGCAAGAACCTCGGTTTGGATTTTAGGGAAAAATGGCGGGGTGTGACATTCTCCCCCACCTAAGCTCGCGACGCCCTCGTCGCGCATTCGTTGAACTATCGGAGTTGGTCCTTGAATTGCCAAAGGGCTTCCTCAGTCTCCCAACTCGCCTCGGCAATGGGCAGACCCTTCCATTTGATGAAGTATTCCTTATATGCTGGCACGCCCCTTCGCCTAATAAGTCGATCGGCTAGCACTTCTTCAACTTCCTTGTCGAAGGAAGTGACCACGGCTGTGGGTGCTCGAGTGGAGACTCCCCTCGATGGATCTTCCAAGTCTTCATGATAAGGCTTCAACAAACTCACATGGAAGACTGGATGAATCTTGAGCCTCGGTGGAAGCTGAAGTTTGTAAGACACCTTGCCAACTCTTTTGATCACTGGGAATGGTCCCTCGTACTTGCGGACTAGTCCCTTGTGCACCCTTCTAAGGGTCTTGAACTGCTGGGGTAGGAGCTTGAGCATGACAAGGTCTCCTTCCTTGAACTCTAGGGGCCTTCTTTTCTTGTCTGCCCACTTCTTCATCCTCTTGGCAGCCTTGTGTAATGATGCTCGTGCAAGCTCATTTTGCTCGTGCCATGACTTGGCAAGTTTGTAGGCTGCGGGGCTCTTCCCTTCATAGCGTGTGGCAAGGGAGAGTGGTGTGGTCGGTTGATGTCCCAAGACAATCTCGAAGGGGCTTCGGTTGGTAGCCTCACTCCTCTGTAGGTTGTAGGAGAACTGTGCAACATCGAGAAGCTTGGCCCAATCCTTTTGATTGGCACTGACGTAGTGCCTTAAGTATAGCTCCAAGAGAGCATTGATGCACTCGGTTTGCCCAATCGCTTTGGGGATGGAAGCTTGTTGAGAAGTTAAGGTCGGACCCTAGCATCTTGAAGAGTTCGGTCCAAAACCTCCCTGTGAACCTTGGATCTCGATCACTCACAATGTTGCTTGGTATGCCCCATAGCTTGACCACATTGTGGAGAAATAGCCTTGCTGCCTCATCCGCTGTGCAATCGGGTGATGCTGCAATGAAGGTGGCATACTTGCTGAATCGGTCCACCACGACCATTATGCTTCCAAACCCTTCTGACTTGGGAAGACAAGTGATGAAGTCCATAGAGACACTCTCCCAAGGCTTGTCGGGTACGGGCAATGGATCTAAGAGCCCTCCTGGTTGTTGTTGAACAACCATGTCTTGTTGACACACAAGACAAGTCCTCACGTACTCTTCTACATCATCATGCATCCGGGGCCAATAGTAGTTGGACTTTAAGAGTGCAAGAGTACGTCGCATACCTGGATGCCCGGCCCATAAGGAGTCATGACACTCATTGATCAGCTCCTTGCGTAGATTGCCCCACTTTGGCACATATAGACGGTTGCCCTTGGTGTAGAGTAGTCCATCTCTCACCCAAAACCGTCGGGTCTTCCCCTCGTTGGCTAGTGCGATGATGTTCTTGGCAAGGGGCTCTTGGTGTAGACCCTCCTTGATCCTATCTAGAAGTGGACTGGTGGCTTGGCTTAGTGCTACGAGCTCTGCCTTTCGACAGAGTGCATCGGCGACTACATTTGCTTTGCCCGGCTTGTACTGTAGGATGTAGTCGAACTCGGCTAGGAAATCTTGCCACCTAGCTTGCTTTGGGCTAAGTTTCTTTTGAGTTTGGAAGTAGCTGGTGGTTACGTTGTCGGTTAAGATCAAGAACTTAGCCCCTAAGAGGTAATGTCGCCATACCCTGAGGCAATGAATGATGGCATCATCTCTTTTTCTTGCACGGTGTAGCGCCTCTCGGTGTCGTTGAGCTTCCGACTCTCGTAAGCGATCGGATGCCCATCTTGCATAAGAACCCCTCCTATAGCAAAATCCGATGCATCAGTGTGCAACTCGTAGGGCTTGGTGTGGTCAGGCAAGCTCAATACTGGCTCCTCACAAATAGCCTTCTTCAAGTCTTCAAAGGCCTCTTGGCAAGCTGGGGACCACACCCATGGCTTGTTCTTCTTCAAGAGCTCGGTTAAGGGTGTTGCTCTTGCTGAATAGCCCTTGATGAACCGGCGATAGTAGTTCACCAGTCCGAGAAAGGATCGTAACTCATGTACCTTGGTGGGTGGCTCCCACTCTTGAATAGCTCGCACCTTTCCATCCTCCATCATTAGCTTCCCATCCTTGATTCGGTGCCCTAGGAACATGACTTCGGGTTGTGCAAATGAGCATTTCTCCTTCTTGATGAAGAGCTGGTTTTCTCGCAGAACCTTGAGCACTTCCCTTAGGTGTTCAACATGTTCCTTAAGGGTCTTGCTATACACCACAATGTCGTCAAGGTAGACGACCACGAACCGATCGAGGTAGGGATGGAAAAGCTTGTTCATTAAGGCGCAAAAAGTTGTTGGGGAATTGGTTAGTCCGAAGGGCATGACTAGAAATTCATAAGAACCATACCTTGTGACGCATGTGGTCTTGGGCTCATCCCCTTCCGCAATGCGCACTTGGTAGTATCCCGATCGAATATCCAACTTGGAGAAGTATCGTGCATGCCCGAGCTGGTCAAACAGATCTGAGATAAGAGGGATTGGATATTTGTTCTTGATAGTGACCTTGTTGAGTGCTCGGTAGTCAATGCACATCCTTAACGAGCCATCCTTCTTCTTCTAGAAAAGAACTGGAGCCCCAAATGGTGCCTTGGATGGTCGGATGAACCCTGCATCGAGTAGCTCTTTGAGTTGTCTCCTTAATTCCTCCAACTCTGGGGGTGCCGTGTGGTAAGGCCCCATGGCTGGTGGCTTGGTGCTGGGTTCCAACTCGATCTTGTGATCAACTTCTCTTCTTGGTGGTAGCCTTCGGGGTAGTTCGGGTGGTGCAACGTCCTTGAACTCATCAAGCACCTGGACTACCTCCCTTGGAAGGTCTTCGTCGGGCATGGCCTCCTCTTCATCATACTCACTAAGGATGGCCAAGTAGCTTTCTTCATTTCTCTTGACGCCCTTCTTGAACTACAAGGCGGAGAGTACTTTGGCTTCTTGCTTGGTGGCCCTAGTCGTGGGCACCATGCATGCTTGGTTGCCATCCATGATGCACATGCTATTGGCAAAGGGCACGGGGAATGCTTTGACTTGATCAAGGAACTCAAGCCCTAGGACGATCTTGAAGTCGTCCATCGGCACCACGGAGAAGTTGATGTGCCCTGACCACTTTCCCACAATGATCTTGACTCCTCGTGCGATTCCATGGATGGGCTTGGCTGCTGAGTTAACTGCCTTGATGGATCCGCCTCCTCCTACGGCTTTAAGACCTAGTCTCTTAGCTTCTTCTAAAGAGACAAAGTTATGAGACGCACCTGTGTCGAGCATGCCCTCGATGCTTTCCCATTTACAGTGACGTCTACATAGAGCAATCCCTTGGCTTCGGTCTTAGGGGCGGATTGGATGACATTGAGTAGTTGCATTGACCCCATCTGGACACCTTCATCCTCTTTGTCGGTGTCACCTCCTTCTCGATGCTTCGCGAGGAGCGAGTTGAGGGCTTGCCTTTGCGGACACTCTCGGACCCAATGGTCTCCATCACAAATGAAGCACTTGTTGGATGAAGGTCACCTCGGGCCTCGGGTGTCTTTAGCTTTGCCTTTGTCTTTGCCTTTCCATGAAGATGAGTCTTTGTGCTTGGAGGCGTTGTCTTCATGGTGTCCCTCCTTGCGATGGCTTTTGTCTCCCCCACCTTTGGCATGGCCACCTTTCTTGTCTTTCGACTTGTTGGACTCCTTGTTGCTAGATGTTGCGTGTAAAAGAGTCTATCGAAATTGTAGTGCAAGTGTACACGACGCAAGTAGTAAAGTGATATTAAGTATCAGATATCGTCTCCACAGAGATTGGGCTAATGACTTCACCTTAGTTTACTGCACGAAAGTAAAAGAAATATTTGAGAGTTGTCACGAGAATAATAAGATAAAAACGTAAATAAAAGGGATTGAATTATCAAGATAGAGAGAATGGGCTGGTATTGAATTGCTCGGTAGTGCAGGTATTGAATTGCTAAGGATCTCCAGTTCTGTCGTCGCTCCCGTCGCCGACAGCACCTGTCGCGACGTCTGTCC
This sequence comes from Hibiscus tridactylites, assembly GCA_958450335.1. Taxonomy (NCBI): domain Eukaryota; kingdom Viridiplantae; phylum Streptophyta; class Magnoliopsida; order Malvales; family Malvaceae; genus Hibiscus; species Hibiscus tridactylites. The sequence goes on along the minus strand of OY288285.1, from coordinate 19,713,447 downwards.
GTTGGCAGTTGCGGCAGCAGACACACCAACTCCGTACTTCAAGTTTGGCAAGAATCCCAGATCTGCCTTGCCCTATCCCTAGGCAAAAGTCTGTCGATGATCACGTCTTTGATGATACCTCCCGGCGTGAATCGAAGGATGAACACCGATGCGTATGAATTCTTCTTTAGCCACTTAACCTCGCCCTATCCCTAGGCACAAGATGGTTCAACTATAAACTAGAGAACGCGCTCTTATCTCTTTCGTATACTTAACTCTCCCGATGCTAAGTAAATGGATAACCTCACAATGCTCTCCCGATGCTCTTGCAAGATATTAAAACCGAGATAAAAGAACTTGAAGTTTATTTTATTGAACTTGAAAAATCCTAAAACAAAGCAACCCTTGCAACTACTTTACAAAACAACCCGTAGCCCTAGGGGGAATTTAGAACATGTCGGTGACGGGTGGACGGCAGGGTTTTGGTTTCGGTTATGGGGTATCGGTTTATTGCCTCCTAGGTTAAATCTATGCCCTTATATAAGCTTTGGGCTCAAGTTATCTAAGGTAACAAGGATTACAACTTTAATTAAAAGTAAGATTCTAATAAAGACTAAATCTCTAAAGTCTCCTACTTTCCAGCTGCATCCTAGCTTTTAGGGATTTCTTCTCTTTGAGCTTTGGCTTGACATATCTTTTGATCCGGGGCTTGGAAAAATATTTGGCTTCCACACGACAGACGAGCAGATTTTTCTCTATCTATCGAGGTCCACTTGACTTTTCCTCTTCATAAGTCTGCTGTCGCCATGCTGTCACGACAGGTCCATGACAGGTTCGTCTTCTTTGGCTGCTTGTCCAGTTCAGCTCTTCTGCTTATCTGCCCTGCGCCTGCCTTCATCGTCAACCATGGCAGCTACCTGCAAAATACACCATCTTTTAGTAGAATCCGTGCCTTTTATATAATTGTGATGTTTTATTGAAAACTAACCTAAATGCAATGCAATGATGCTTGAATGCAGCAGAAATATGGGTTAAAAAGGGTGTAAATAATAGAACTTTTACACACTCAACACTAGAGTAGTCAACAAGGCTTTCTGCTATGGCAATGGCATCGGCTAGGTTTTGAACTCCTCGTCGCTTGAGCTCGGTCTTGGCCCATTGTTGGAGACCATCCATAAAGTGGAAGAGGGAGTCTTTATCGGACATGTCGGGGATCTCGAGCACTAGATTGGTAAACTCCTTGATATAATCTCGGATGCTCCCTGAGTGCTTTAGCCTTCGCAAGCGGCCTCGTGCTTCTTCCTCGGCATTCTCGGGGTAAAATTGTTTCTTAAGCTCCTTTATGAAATCATCGAGAGTAGAGATAGTACACGTACCTTTCTCAATGTCTTGGCGCCTTCTCCTCCACCATAGCATGGCGGTGTCGGTGAGGTACAAAGTAGCGGTTTGGATCTTGGAGGCCTCGTCCATAATGCCAACGGCCCCAAGGTACTGCTCCAAGCCATATAGGAAGTTGTCGACTTCCTTAGCGTTGCGGGTTCCTGAGAAGGTCTTTGGTTTGGGAACCTCAACCTTCCTAGACTCATAAGAGGTGCTTGGCCCGGCAACCATAGCACGCTTACACAAGGCCACATCGCCTTGTAGTGCCTCGACTTGAGCACGGGTGTGGTCTAGCTCTTCTTGAAGAGAAGCACGTACCTTGGAGAGCTCACTCATGAGAAGGTCGCGAACTTGTCCCAACTCGGCTCGCATGGCTTCTTCTAGCTTCACCATCATAGCCTTCATGGCGGTGTGGAGCTCGGCGTCCTCTGCCTCAAGGCCTTCCACCCTTTGGGTAAGGTCGTCCACATTGGCACTGATGCCCCCTACGTTCTCCTCTACGTGGGTTAGACGGTTCTCAAAGCTAGAAATCACGTCCCTCGACTTGCCCCTCGGCTTCGTCGCATTAGGGTCGACCACCTCCTCGCGCCCTCGCTGTTCCTGTGTGACTTCTGCCTCGGTTGAGCTAGCACCTTGGTTCTTTACTGTCTTGGCCATTATCCCGGGTCTCGTAACACGCTCTGATACCAACTGTCACGAACTAATTCTCTCAAACCCGATCCGTGCGGCGTTAGCAAGCCTCGATGATGCTAACCAGCCTTGATCCTTTACGCAACGCAATTGGCTAAACAAGGAACACAAGAGAAGGCAAGATAGTTTACAAGTAAAAGACTTGTATTGAACTAAGAAGGAAGCTTTACAAGAGCTTTACAAAGTATGCTTAAGTGGCTATTTGCTTGAGTGATTACAAAATGAAGGGGGTGGCCCTATTTATAGGCTCCCACCTCCTCAATGGACGGTTGAGATCGATTTGATCCAACGGTCCAAATGTTGCCTCCCAAAATATCTCCTAAGAGACTACACTAATCTAGAGAGTTCTACATATGTGTATACATATCTATATGTATCCAAAAGGTTCTAGAGAGCTCCAGGGTCTTCCAGAGTTGTCCCGAGCTTTCCCGAGTCTTCCCGAGCCTTCTGGGGCCTCCCGGGTGTGTCTAGATTTGGAGAGAACGTCCCGGATCTTTCTAGAACGCTGTGGCATGTCTCTAGAGTCTTCATGGCCGTCCTAGGCCTTTATAGTGCCTTCCTTGGTGCTAGCTTGCCTCAAAAGTGCCCAAGGGTGGCAAGAACCTCGGTTTGGATTTTAGGGAAAAATGGCGGGGTGTGACATTAGGCAGTCTATTATGGGATAATGTGAAAAATATACATTTAACGTTTGACTGAATGATCATTCAGCCCTAATTTTTTTAAGTAATTTAATTTTTTATATTTTATTTTGGGTCAAAATGGCCCATATGATTTGAAATAACGTGACAAACCTATATGGCAGTGCACGCCGCAATAGCAGTGTCATATAGGCAAATATGTTGACTTTACATAATTACACAACAGTCAAAATAATTTTAAAAATTATATAAAATATAAAATATTTTTTTTTCTTTTGATATATCATTCTGTCAAGTTATTTCAAGTTGTTTACCGTCAGTTAATTAACCATTTTTATTCACCAAGGTGCCATTTTGATCTAAAATAAAATATTAAGGGCTAAATTACTTCAGAAAAAAAATAAGAACTAAAATGACTATTTAGTGAAACGTTAGGAATATTTGTTAGCATTATGTAGTCTAAATTAGGTCAATGGTATCGCCCTCAATCACTGCACCAAACCATTTTCGTTCTACAGCGAGTGGGATACCCTCACTAAATTAAAGATAATTATGATTGAATCAGATTATTTCAAGCACTATTTCAAGCGTTATTATATGGATCTGAAAGCACTATTGTAAGTTTGTAACAAAAACTCCAAGCACAAACGTACAACATGAAATCCGAGAGAAGCATGGTCATGATAGAACGCACGTGCAGCTTCAAACATCTCGTCTGATTGTCATACGCTCCAAAATGCTTGTTTTCATTCCCATGATACTCGTACATGTGCCCATGTCAATTATGATTCGCTTGGTATTATAGTTAAAATGTGTTTTGAAGATAAAAATTTATATATACGTTGAAAGTCATAAATATTGTTAAATAGATAATTTTTATGTTTGAAAAAACATTTTTATATTAAAAATATAAAATATACAGAATTATTTACAACCATAAAAGTAATCTACTCCCTCATTCACTGTAAGACTGGCAGTTTTCCTTGTACCCATCTTGGTATTCCTGTTGGGCAGCCAAAGAAGTCTATTCATCTATGGGATCCAGTTGTGGAAAGAGTAAAAGGTTGGGAATTACTTTGATAAAATCAGCTTTATCCAACTTGCCCATTTATTTTATGTCGATCTTTCCGTTGCCGAATGCCATTAGCTCCACCTTTTCTAAACTTGTTGCTAAGTTTCTACGGGGATCGATGGATGGGCGTGCTATACATTGGGTCAGTTGGGAAGTTTTGTGCCTTCCTAAAGCTTATGGTGGTTTGGGTCTATGTGATTTTAAGGTGAAGAACCGTTGTTTGTTATGCACGTGGCTTTGGAGATTTGCTTCGGAACTTGACAGCCTTTGGCGCAAGGTATTTATGAACCATCTATCAGGACTATGTTACCTTCTAATGTGAGATCCTCTAACAAGTACCTGGATCTAGCGGGGCATTACTTCTCAGCTTGTTAGCCCTAGCTGCATCTTCATGAATAACATTCGATTCTTGGTGGGTGATGAAAAACATATTCTTTTTTAGTCGGCCAAGCATCTTTAAAAGAGGCTTGCCCTAGAATTTTCGCTCTAGCTCAACAAAAATATGGAGTTATAGCTGAGTTCAGGGAGGTCTCGAATGGAATTTGGCGTTGGAAAGTCCTTTGGAGAGATTTATTTGATTGGGAACGTAATGTTTGGAAATCTTATTAACTCTTGTTGTCTAAACTTATCAGTGCCTGATAGTCTAAGGTGGTCAGCTTCTTCTGATGGTCTATTCATAGCAAAATCATTTTTGCCTTGTAATGCTACAAAAGATCCTATTTGGAAGTTAGTGTGGTCCAGTAGTGCGCCTCCGAAGGTTGAGAGTTTCGTGACAAAATTCCTACTAAGTTAGCTTTATCTAAACGGGGGGCTCTTCGTCATCCATCTATTCTGTGTTTTATGTCTTCAAGATATCGAATCTGCATCGCATTTATTTTGTCACTGTCGTGTTACCTGGCTGGTTTGGCAAATGTGGTGGAAGTTGTGGGGAGTTCAGATAATAGTTCCTTACTGTGTGTGTCATATGCTGGAAATGTGGTTACCGTCTGCCAGATCAGGATTACATGACCAGGTTTGGCTACTGAGTTTTTTTTGTTTTGTCTGGTCAATTTGGCTCCATAGGAATGATGTGATTTTTAAAGGTATTAAAGTGGATGCTTCTCATCTTTATGATCTATGTTTACAAAGATTTTGCTGGTAATGTAAGGCCAAATGGCCTTTGAGTGTTAGTTGTATCACTTCCTAAGGGTTATCTGGTTGCTCAAGTTGGCACTCCTCTCATTCCTTGGTGATCGAAAGTGACAGTAATGTGGTTTAGCTATTTGCTTTACTGTGTTTTTGGTTGTTCTAGGAATGTGGTTTCTGCTGTAGTGTTGGGTTTTGGTGAGCGCTCTTAACGACAGTAAATTGGTGCACTCTTTTCTCCCTATATAAGTTAAAAGGAATATTTTTTAATGAGGCCTATTCTTTATGGATAAAATTCGTCTGCCCCTTTTCGGTGCCCCTACATATGCCCCAACACTAAAAAACACTATAAAATTAAAATCTAAGCCCTAACCCTAAATTCTAAATCCTAAACCCTACACCCTATACCCTAAAAAATACACCCTACCCTAAATTCCCTAAACCCTAACCACTACCCCTAACCTAAAACCCTAAACCCTAAACCCTAAAATTATTTTTGAGCGTGGGGGCATATATAGGGGCACCGAAAAGGGGCAGGGGAATTTCATCCATTCTTTATATGTATGATTTTCTTCAATAAAATTGTACATTTAACTTTCAAAAAAATCTAAACATATAATTTAAACATTTTTCTAAAATCATTGTATGATACCCAATTTTTGTCTGGTCTATATACAATATATCGAATATAAAAAAATAATAATAGTAATGAATAAATCCCAATCATTAAATAAATTCATACAAGTATAAAGTTCACTTACAAGGTCCAACAACCATTCTCTTCAGCAAGGCCCAAAACCTATTACTAACCAACCCATTACAGTTCATACCCAGCCCAACAAATACAAAAAAAATTTGTAAAGTGTCCACAAGTTCTATATTTCATGCACATTTTATCTCATATTATTGTTGTTTTTGAGTACATCTTAGGCATAATTAGGACCATGCATTGCATTTTACAGTATTTCTTTACTTTGTCATGTTTTTCTAGATTATCTTTTGTTTGGTAAAGAAAATGTATTGTTTTAGGTACTAGAGGCTGACAGAGGGAAGGGGGAGATGAGGATGTGATGCTGCGGCAGCAAACCAGGGAGCTGTACTGATACAGTTCCAGACAGAGACAACATTTGTCGAGTAGCTATCGTCGCCCACTGTGTCGCCCAAGACAGCAAACTATGGAGTTGGAGAACCAGAGTGCGATTTGTAGAGTAGAAAAACCTGATTCTTCCAGCTGATTTTGTTGAGTGGATTAATGGATTGATCAAAGCCAAGAGGGGGTGAATTGGATTTTTAAAATTTTGTTGGAGAAAGTGGAATGACTAAAATTGAAGAACAAGACAATTTAGAGTGATTCAAGTTCCAAATGAACTCTACATCCACTACCTTAGCTACCACTAAGGATTTTCCAACAATTCACTAATTGCTCTTCCCCTTTTCTAGGCTTAGGAGGTAACATTTACAATACCGATCAAATTTTCTATCCAAAATTTGACCAAAACCCTCACAAGGATACAAAGAAGAATTTTAAGGCAAGTAGAATATCTCACAATACAAATTTGCCCCTTTTGATACAAGCACTCAACCCAAATTGGAATACAAGATAGGAATTACACTCAACACAATTTGAGATTTTACAAGAATGAGAAATTAGGCACTTCGAGCTTAGATTTTTTTTATAGATGTTTCTCTTGGATGCAATAGTTGTTGTTGGTTTTCAATATGCTTAATTTTATGTCTTCTTCATTAATTCTAGCCATTTGGGTGGTTATGGTATTGATTATAGCCGTTGGGACACTCTCTTTCCACCATAAATGCACTTCTGCAGTCTACCGTATCGGTACATGAGGGTCCGTATCGATACCTGTCTCAAAACAAAGAGCCGTTGCACAATTACAAGAGGGTCGTATCGATACGCGTGTAGGCGTATCGGTACGGGTTAGGGAAGTGTTTCGGTACGGACAAGATCGTATCGATGCAATTTCTCCCACAAAGCTCACTGGAAGAATCTGAATCGATATGGGAAAGAGCGTATCGGTACGGGTTAACCAACTCTTTAAAAGTTTGTTACCTACCAACTGACACCAACAATCAAAAACATTTAAGGCTCTAAAATTTAAAATTACTTTAAATCTGTATCGCTACGGGAGACACTATATCGATACGCCATTCCAACTTAGTGTGATTTTATAGAGAGAGCGTATCGATACAGATACAATTTGTTTCGATACCATGTTTCGATACGGTAAGGGGTGTATCGAAACACATTTCTCTAGTGGCCAAGTTGGTAAAAAAGGTATCGATACGGCAAGGAGCGTATCGATACGCATAGACGATTTTCAATAGTTTGGCCTTGGAACACTTATAAAATATTTTAGAGTTTGAGTTTTTCAAACTAGAGTAAAGCCTTGTTGATTTGAAACCTTTTGTCGGACTTAAAAATCTATTTCAAGTTTTTCAATTTAATCCTTAAAACACTTTGTTATATCAAAAATCAAACATAGGTTTTACAATCTCCCCCTTAATGTTAGCTAGGTAAGATTCCTTAATGTTAGCTAGGTAAAATTTAAGTTAAAATTTTAACTGTAAAATTTTAAGTGAGCAAAAGGCATAAACAATAACCAAGCAACATATAATAGATAAGCATTAAGTTCATAAATGAAGAAATGTAATCCTCTTGTCCCGGTCCGGACGCTTGACCAATCCGAGTGGGCTACACAGGGATAACCGAGGCGAAACCTGTTAAGGCTCCACTTCGGTTACCGACCCTAGAAAACTTTTTCATTATTATTATCTTGTCTAGATGTAATATTAAATCCTATGTGAGAAAAAGCAACAACGGAAGAAAACAAACGAGGTAAACAACCAATCAGTGCAAAAAAACAGCCCATTATAAACTTAAACAACAGGTCGTATCGGAACACCCATAGGGTGTTTCGATACGCCATGACTAGGTCAACTGACCAAAGTCAACCGAGGAGACCATTTCGAAACAGGGGTGGACCGTATCGAAACGCCCTCAACGGTCAACTTCTCGTGGTCAACGATACAAAGACCGTTCCGAAACGCCAGGACCCGTTTCAATACTTTAATTTATCGTCAAAATCTCAGATTTCCGGTAGCAAAATCGTACCGAAACGCCCCCTAGCGTACCGAAACGCCTGGCCAAAACAAAGGGACTGTATCGAAATGAGACCAACAGTTTCGAAACACCCTCTGTCTGCAGATTGGTTTTAGCTGGTTTATGGCACAAGGCTGCCCCAAAATACAACTAAAACATCCCACAACACACAAGCTTTAACTCTAGATACAAGACATCCTATACAAATATGCTTAACACACATCGGACATATAAAAACCATACATTCGAAGGACTATCAAATTAACATAAGAAGCATACATGGCATTTAAGATTCATGCTTCAACAAGAACATACATTTAGGCATCCATAAAGGAACAAGGCCAACATACATGATAAGCAACTTAAACATGGTTTACAATCCAAACAAGGCACCAACAAGCCACACCAACAACAACATATTAAGGTGTCTAACATGCTCCTAAACAAACCAAACATCATCATACTTCAAAAGCTCAAAGCAACAATACATATCCCATTGCTTGACCATTACACCTCAATATTCAAAAGTCCACACCCTATACTTGATAGCTAAGATAGCACCACAAACACACTTGGAGGCCCTCTCCTTGCACAAGCAACCCACGAACTACGGATCTGCATTGTCGAACAAAAGAGAGCGTAAGCATAAAGCTTAGTGAGGGTAAGCTCATAAAACAAACCTCAACAATGCAGGGTCCAAGCACGAGCATACAACCAAGGTAGAATGCATGATCTTACCTTCGACCCACATGAGCCAAAATACACATGATGCATGATCATATATTCAATATTATGCCATGCTCAACAAGTCCAAATCCACATCATATGTAAACACATATATTAATCCATATTGGCACCTAGCTATGACTCGAATACGCAGATTACCGTTGGAACTCACATCCAACAGAACCATGACGTTACGGTGGGATTTCACTCATCACCGTTCACGCGGAGGGGATTCCACTCATCCTCTCGTCCCGTCGATGGGATTACACTCATCACCGACTAACATATATATAAGAATGATTTCCGGGCGAACCCGTACTCCATCTTGATGACTACCATCACCAAGACCACGCGCGCATTTGACTCACGTGTGCACACTAAACATCCTAATGATAGATCATTGTACCCAAGCATACTAGTGCCAATACTAAACACTTTTCACAACATCATTTCATATCAACTTCTGTGCTTAGCACGTACTCACCATGATCACCATCATGCACAATCCACATGCATTTAACAATGCATCAACACCATGCCTCAATAAACATGTATAACACAATATACATAATCACAACAATCACAAGTAAACATGAGGCATAAACAACAATTAGAGTTCAACCAAGGTCTCTAACTAAAGCTTGGGATTAGACTACCAATCTAATCCCAACTCTAGGTGGGTCTACCAAGCCCAACCTAGTCCACATGCTTGAACCGACACTTGAAAACCATTTAAAAACATTTAACCACTCACCGACTATTCCAAGCTCAACACACTAGCCGATCAAGCTTCCAACGATTCTGGATTTGTTCCCGATGCTTTACCAACACAAATTCTTGCTTCTAATCAACTCAACACAATCAAAACAACCTCAAATCAGTTCACAAATCAAAGTAGCAAACCCAGAACACTACTCAAGCACAAAACACAAGATTTCAACCTAAGAACAACTCCCAAAACCTCAATCACGAGCAGCCCTTTAGCACAGTCCAAAACTCTTGATTTCAACCTTTTTGACACACTTAAATGCTCCCAAAACAACCCCTAACTATCACACTAACATCATCCTTCAATTTCCAACACATAGCAACCCCAAAACCAACCTTTAAACCCTTCAAAACCCCTCTAAAACCCAAATCCGAGAATCTTTATAAAACTCTTTAAAATTCACATATATTGGTCCTTATGGTTCACAAACAACTTATCTAACAACAATAAATCAAAAGCTTTGTTAAAAATCCATAAAGCCACAACCTTTAGCAAAATCTTTGAAAAACCCAAAATGCAAAATACTTGGATTTATTGAAAACTAACGGTACCAACATGAAAAGGAAGGTAAGGGTAAGTCAAAATGTAATTATCTTTAAAAAATCACCAACAAAGAGCAATGAGATGATGGAATAGTGAAATGGAGAAGGACTCTCTTTCTTGTTGTGAAAATGCAAATGGAGGGGAGGGAAAGAAGATGACAAGGTTATTTTAATGAAAAGAGGTTTTAATTTGAAAGTCCACTTAATTACACTTTTGCCATTAATTAGATGGCAATCTCATAAACTCTAAAATCCATGAAATTTGAGTTTCAAATCAATTGAAGTTCAACATGAAATGTTTGTTTTGAAATCACAAAGTCCAAATATTATTTTATTATTTTAAATTTTGAAACCAAAACCTGAAACATTATTTTAATATTATTTTCACCTGACCCCTAAACCCAGGTGTTACAACTCTCCCCCACTTAAGGAATTTCGTCCCTGAAATTACCTAACGGAAACAAGTACGGAAACTGCTCAAGCATATCAGCTTTCCTCTCCCACGTGGCCTCTTTCACACCTATATGTCTCCACAACACCTTGACCATCTCTATGGTCTTGCCACGCAACACCTTGCTATCAGAAGCACGTATCTCAACTGGCTCTTCATTGTAAAACAAATCCAGATTCAACTCTATCTCCTCAACGGGCATAACATGAGACGGATCCGATCTATATCTTCTAAGCATCGACACATGAAAGACATCATGAATCTTCTCTAACTCTAAAGGCAATCTAAAACGATAAGCTACTGGCCCAATCCGCTCAACTATATCATAAGGACCAATAAACCTTGGACTCAACTTGCCTTTCCGGCCAAATCTCATTACCTTCTTCCACAAAGATACTTTCAGAAACACTTTCTCACCCACTGAGAACTCAATCTCTTTTCTCTTCAAATCCGCATAAGATTTCTGACGATCGGAAGCTGCTTTCAAACGGTCACAAATAAACTTCACTTTGTCGGTAGTTCCTTTGAGCAAATCCGGCATAGGTAACAGTTTCTGACCTGTTTCAGCCCAACAGATCGGAGTCCTACATCGTCTACCATACAAAGCCTCATAAGGAGCCATCTGTATACTAGCCTGGTAACCATTGTTGTAAGCAAACTCAACTAAGGGTAAATGCTTCTCCCAAGAACCCTGGAAGTCAATCACACAACAACGGAGCATATCCTCTAAAATCTGTATCACTCGCTCTGACTGTCCATCTGACCGCGGATGATAAGAAGTACTGAAATGCAAACGGCTACCTAAGGCACTATGCAAACAACTCTAGAACCACGAATCTCTGTCTGACACAATAGACTTTGGAACTCCATGAAGTCTCACAATCTCGCGAATATACAAATTCGCCAACTTGTCTAAAGAATCTGTAGTGTTCACTGCTAAGAAATGAGCACACTTAGTAAATCTATCAACAATCACCCAAACAGAATTCTTCTTTAAAGGAGACAACGGTAACCCTGACACAAAGTCCATAGTGATTCTCTATCATTTCCATTCCGGAATCTTCAAAGGTTGTAACAAACCTGAAGGAACCTGATGTTTTGCCTTCACTCTCTGACAAACCATGCAACGACTCACATACTCGGCTACATCCTTCTTCAAACCAACCTAGAAATAATCATTCTTCAAATCTCGGTACATCTTGGTACTACCCGGATGCATAGAAAAAGGACTCGAATGTGCTTCGCTCAAAATCATACGTCTCAACTCAACATCTTCAGGTACAACAACTCTGTCTCTGAAACACAACACATTCTCACTACTGAAACTATACTCGGTCGGCCTACCTTCGGCTATGTCCTGAACATGCGGAACTAAAGGCACATCTTGCAACTGTTTCTCTCTGATCAACTGAATCAAATAAGGCTTCACTTGCAACTCTGTAATCAAACCACCATCCCCGGATACACTCAACCTAGCAAACATAGCTCTCAAATTAACTACAACTTTTCTGCTCAACGCATCGGCTACTACATTTGCGTTACCCGGATGGTACTCAATAGTCAAATCATAATCTTTCAACAGTTCAAGCCATCTTCTCTGTCTCAAGTTCAACTCTCTCTGAGTCATCAAATACTTCAAGCTCTTATGGTCAGTGTAAACCGTGCACTTCTCACCATACAAGTAGTGAGGCCAAATCTTCAATGCAAACACAATTGCGGCTAACTCTATATCGTGTGTAGGATAGTTCTTCTCATGCACTTTCAACTGTCTCAAAGCATAGGCAACAACTTTTCTCTCTTGCATCAGAACACAACCTAAACCTATGTAGGAAGCATCACTATAGATCACAAATTCTTTCCCTGATATTTGTTGTACTAACACTAGAGCATTCCTCAAAGCTTCTTTCAATTTCTCAAAGGCCTTCTGTCTCGCATCTGACCTCTCAAACTTTACTCTCTTTTGCAACACTTTAGTCAACGGAGCAGCTACTCTAGAGAAACCATCAACGAATCTCCTATAGTAACCGAGTAATCCTAGGAAACTCCTAATCTCAGTCACTAACTTAGGTTGTTTCAACTCAAAAATAGCCTCAATCTTCGTCGGATCAACACATATACCTTCAACTGGCACAACGTGGCCAAGAAACACAACCTCTCGAATCCAGAACTCACATTTACTAAGTTTAGCATACAACTGATTACTCATCAATCTTTGCAGAACAAGTCTCAAGTGTTCATCATGCTCTTCTTCTGATCTTGAGTACACAAGGATGTCATCTATAAAAACAACTACAAAACGGCCTAGATAGTCTCTGAAAATTCTGTTCACCATATCCATGAAAGCTGCTGGTGCATTTGTGAGCCCAAACGACATCACAAGGAACTCATAGTGACCATATCTAGTCCTAAAGGTTGTCTTCGGAACATCACATTCTTTTACCTTCAACTGATAGTACCCTGATCTCAAGTCTATCTTCGAAAACACTGAGGCACCTCTCAACTGATCAAACAAGTCATCTATACGAGGCAACAGATACTTGTTCTTCATTGTCAACTGGTTCAACTGCCTGTAGTCGATACACATTCTCATACTGTCATCCTTCTTCTTGACAAACAACACGGGAGCACCCCAAGGCGAACTACTAGGCCTAATAAAACCACAGTCTAACAACTCCTGAAGCTGACTCTTCAACTCTTTCAACTCTTTCGGAGTCATACGATACAGAGCAGTAGAAACCAAAGTAGACCCTGAAACAGTCTCAATCAAAAACTCTACATCTCTGTCAGGAGGCAAACCTGGTAACTCTTCTGGAAATACATTCGGAAAATCACAAACTGTTTTGATATCTTTCGGTCTCACCTCACTCATATTCGGATTCACCATATATGCTAAGTAAGCCCCACAACCGGAATCCATCAACCTATGAGCCTCTAAAGTTGACACAACATTCGACAAGAACTTAATGTTCTGGCCTACTACCACTACCTCGTAGTCATCGGAAAGCTTCAAAGCAATTATCTTCGTCTCAAAATCTACACTAGCTCTGTGCTCAACCAACCAATCTATACCCAAGATAATATCAAAACCATAGAACGAAAGTTCCATCATATCAACAGGAAACACATGACCCTGAATCTTCAGCGGATACCTTCTATACATCAGTCTAACTACAACTGTCTCACCAAAGGAACTAGTCACATGCATCCCTACTTCTAAAATCTCAACAGGTATGTCTATCCTCTTTGCACGCTCACTCAAAATGTAAGAATGTGTAGAACCCGAATCAAATAAGGAAAGCAAGGACATGGACTGTAACTCAAAATTACCTGCTATCACATCGGTGTCATTCCCTGCCTCTCTCTGAGCGTAGACTCTAGCTGGTCCACCGGCCTCTGGCTGTACGGCCACAACATGAGCAAGGTTCCTCTGTGCCTCTATCCTAGGTGCATCAGCCCTAGGCTGGAAATAGCCACTACCGCGCCCACGACCTCTCTGATAATCAATGGCCCTCGCAAGAGCCTGAGCAAGATTCGGTGCTTGTGCCGCCTGATGCAGACACTCTCTCCTGAAGTGGTCTTTCGAACTACAGTTCCAACAAGCATGGAAGTTACCCCAACACTCTCCAGAATGTTGTCTCCCACAATGTGTGCACTCGGGCAAATGCCCTCAAGCTCTATGGCCCTGGTGGCCTCTACCATGGTGGCCACCGCCATGCCTATGGTCAAACTGTTGTCCACCGCCTCTATGCCTCTTGGCATCACCACTGTCAAAGTTGTTACTCCTCTTTCCAAAACTAGATCCTCTTGAACGCTTGGTCAGCCCCAAGCTATGCTTAATGTCTTTGGCCCTAGCGACCAAGACATTAAAATCAGAATAATCTAAAGCCAAGGTGTACCTCTTGACTTCCTCATGAAGTCTATATCTAAACCGGTTACAACGGTCCCTCTCAGTAGGAACCAACTTTGGAGCGTACTGACTCAAACGGACAAAGCGAATCTCATAGTCAGTCACTGAAGCATCTCCCTGAACAAGAGCCATGAACTCACGCTTCTTCTCATCCAGATACCTCGGCCCCAAATACCTCTTCCGGAAAGTAGTCTCAAAGAAATCCCAACCAATCTCAGCCTTTGGCACACCGGTAGTAATGGTGACCCACTAGGTGTAGGCATCACCCTGAAGCAACGAAATCACACAGCCCAACTTGCGAGCACCAACACAACCCATTTGATCTAAGATATGGACGATCTTCTCCAACCACAACTCAAATCTCTCCGGTGTAGATCCTCTGAACTCTTCTGCCCCTAGGCTACGAAGCCTCTCTAACGGTAAACTAGCATCATCACCTCTCGGCTGAGCTGCAGCCTAAGCTCCAGCAACTGCGGCCTGAAACACTCCCGCTATATCTTGTACAAGCGGAGCCATATATATTCCTGCAGGACCTTGGCCACCCTGACCAACCTGAGGTCCCGGTCCCTCATCTCCAGCCTCGTCTCTTACTTCGGGCTGAGGAGGTGGAGGAGGAGCTCCAACTCCAATAGCAGGCCCTCTCACGTGAGCCTCTACTCCAGCCACCAGCTCATTAACAGGAGCCGCAACACATGGTTCCTGTCGAACCAACCTCGGTCTACCTCTAGGCCTCGACATACGCGCTCAAAGATAACAACTACAACACAACAACAACAACAACATACAAAGATATGGTTAGCAAGGCAAGGGTCCAAGTGGCCCAAGTATGTTCCCTCACTTAAAAATCATTTTCCGATGTAATAGAAGCAATGGGACTCTACTCAACATGCTTCAAACAACATACGTATACGATCAAACAAGCATACATCAAGGCATACTTGATAAACAAGCAAACATGCTTACATGGCAAGCAAACACCGTGCAATTTCAATACAAGAACTTAACTTACCTCACTTACCTGCCCAAGGTCTCGGAAACCTTAGGCTCTGATACCAACAAGTGTAACCTCTCGTCCCGGTCCGGACGCTTGAATTATCCGAGTGGGCTACACGGGGATAACCGAGGTGAAACCCGTTAAGGCTCCACTTCGGTTACGGACCCTAGAAAACTTTTTCATTATTATTATCTTGTGTAGATGTAAGATTAAATCCTATGTGAGAAAAAGCAACAGCGAAAGAAAACAAACGAGGTAAACAACCAATCAGCCCAACAAAACAGCCCACTATAAACTTAAACAGCAGGCCGTATCGGAACGCCCATAGGGTGTTTCGATACGCCTTGACTAGGTCAACTGGCCAAAGTCAACTGAGGATACCGT
This sequence comes from Hibiscus tridactylites, assembly GCA_958450335.1. NCBI lineage: Eukaryota > Viridiplantae > Streptophyta > Magnoliopsida > Malvales > Malvaceae > Hibiscus > Hibiscus tridactylites. The sequence goes on along the minus strand of OY288285.1, from coordinate 19,697,672 downwards.
TTCGAAACAGGGGTGGACCGTATCGAAACACCCTCAACGGTCAACTTCTCGTGGTCAACGATACAAAGGTCGTTCAGAAACGCCAGGACCCGTTTTGATACTTTAATTTATCGTCAAAATCTCATATTTCCAATAGCAAAATCGTACCGAAATGACCCCCTAGCGTACTGAAATGCCTAGCCAAAAACAAAGGGACCGTATCGAAATGTGACCAATCGTTTCGAAATGCCCTCTCTCTGCATATTGGTTTTAGCTGGTTTATGGCACAAGGCTGCCCTAAAACACAATTAAACCTCCCACAACACACAAGCTTTAAATCTAGATACAAGACATCCTATACAAACATGCTTAACACACATCGGACATATAAAAACCATACATTCGAAGGACTATCAAATTAACATAAGAAGCATACATGGCATTTAAGATTCATGCTTCAACAAGAACATACACTTAGGCATCCATAAAGGCACAAGGCCAACATACATGATAAGCAACTTAAACATGGTTTACAATCCAAACAAGGCACCAACAAGCCACACCACCAACAACATATTAAGGAGTCTAACATGCTCCTAAACAAACCAAACATCATCATACTTCAAAAGCTCAAAGATACAATACATATCCCATTGCTTGACCATTACACCTCAATATTCAAAAGTCCATACATGATAGCTAAGATAGCACCACAAACATACTTGGAGGCCCTCTCCTTGCACAAGCAACCCACGAACTACGGATCTGCATTGTCGAACAAAAGAAAGCGTAAGCATAAAGCTTAGTGAGTGTAAGCTCATAAAACAAACCTCGACCATGCAGGGTCCAAGCACGAGCATACAACCAAGGTAGAATGCATGATCTTACCTTGGATCCACATGAGCCAAAATACACATGATGCATGATCATATATTCAATATTATGCTATGTTGAACAAGTCCAAATCCACATCATATGTAAACACATATGTTAATCCATATTGGCACCTAGCTATGACTCGAATACGCGGATTACCGTTGGAACTCACATCCAACACAACCATTACATTACGGTGGGATTACACTCATCACCGTTCACGCAGAGGGGATTCCACTCATCCTCACGCCCCGTCGATGGGATTACACTTATCACCGACTATCATATATATAAGAAGGAGTTTTGGGTGAACTCGTACTCCATCTTGATGACTACAATCACCAAGACCACGCACGCATGTGATTCACGTGTGCACACTAAACATCCTAATGATCGATCATTGTACCCAAGCATACTAGTGCCAATACTAAACTCTTTTCAGAACATCATTTCATATCAACTTCTGTGCTTATCACGTACTCACCGTGATCAGCATCATGCACAATCCACATGCATATAACAATGCATCAACACCATGCCTCAATAAACATGTATAACACAATATACATAATCACCACAATCACAAGTAAACATGAGGCATAAACAACAATTAGAGTTCAACCAAGGTCTCTAACTAAAGCTTGGGATTAGGCTACCTATCTAATCCCAGCTCTAGGTGGGTCTACCAAGCCCAACCTAGTCCACATGCTTGAACCGACACTTGAAAACCATTTAAAAACATTTAACCACTCACAGACTATTCCAAGCTCAATAGACTAGCCGATCAAGCTTCCAACGATTCTGGATTTGTTCCCGAGGCTTCACCAATACAAATTCTTGCTTCTAATCAACTCAACACAATCAAAACAACCTCAAATCAGTTCACAAATCAAAGTAGCAAACCCTGAATACTACTCAACCACAAAACACAAGATTTCAAGCTAAGAACAACTCCCAAAACCTCAATCCCGAGCAGCCCTTTAGCACAGTCCAAAACTCTTGATTTCAACCTTTTTAACAGACTTAAATGCTCACAAATTAAGCCCTAACTATCACACTAACATCACCCCTCAATTTCCAACACATAGCAACCCCAAAACCAACCTTTAAACCCTTTAAAAACCCCTTTAAAACCCAAATCCGAGAATCTTTATAAAACTCTTTAAAATTCACATATGTTGGATCTTATGGTTCACAAACAACTTATCTAACAACAATAAATCAAAAGCTTTGTTAAAAATCCATAAAGCCACAACCTTTAAAAAAATCTTTGAAAAACCCAAAATGCAAAATACTTGGTTTTATTGAAATCTAATGGTACCAACATGAAGAGGAAGGTAAGGGTAAGTCAAAAACGTAATTACCTTTCAAAAATCACCAACAAAAGAGCAAGAGAGATGATGGAATAGTGAAACTAAGAAGGGCTCTCTTTCTTTGTCGTGAAAATGCAAATGGAGGGGGAGGGGAAGAAGATGACAAGGCTATTTTAATGAAAAGGGGTTTTAATTTGAAAGTCCACTTAATTACACTTTTGCCATTAATGAGATGGCAATCTCATAAACTATAAAATCCTTGAAATTTGAGTTTCAAATCAATTTAAGTCCAACATGAAATGTTTGTTTTGAAATCACAATGTCCAAATATTATTTTATTGTTTTAAATTTTGAAACCGAAACCTGAAACATTATTTTAATATTATTTTCACATGACCCTCAAACTCGGGTGTTACAAGAAACATAAAAAATAAAATCCAAACAACAATAATCAAAGCATAGGTTTTAAAAAGTAAACTTAATCCTATGAACATGATTCAAAGTGCATAACTAGAAATCCTAAATGACATGGATGGAATGCAAAGACAATCTACTACTTTTCTCCATCGCCATCTTCATCGTCATCTTCGTTGGCATCATCATTCCTCCTAGATTGAGGCTGCTCATCATGGAAGGTCGTGAGAGAGATGTTCATCGAGTTGTGCCCGACCTCGATGGATGAGATACAATTCTCCACATTTGTCATAAGATCTTCTAAGCATGTGAAGCGTGTGTCTATTGCGACAAACCCCGAATTCATAACTTGATCCATGGAAGCAATCCTCGTGCGTAGGCTCGTGAATTGTTCATTGAGAAAAGTAATAAGAGCATCCATGGATGGAGGAGGAGCATGAGGATTGGCAATCTCTCCCGAAATCGCATCACTAGGAAGCTCGGAGATGCGAAGTTAACTACCATTGAAGTAATGAAACTTCCCCCTAGAAAGAGATCTCTCATCAATGGGATCGGTAAGGGGTGTAGGATAGTCGTGAGATCAATCAATCTCCTTTTGAGTGAAGAAATAACTCAAGGCGGTGCCATAAGTGAATGAAGTGACAAGAGTTGTATGATGATGTTGCACGAGATAGACAATCTCCGCAAACATGATGCGAGCAAGATTTGGTTGTTGTCTCTAGCGAAAGCACCGAATCCAAAAGTCATCAACTTGGCGGATGGTTGAATATTTCCCTCTCGTAGGCCTAAACCACCAAGTAACCATCAAATGCAGGATTCGATCTTGAGCATTGAGAACGGTCACGAAACCCCCCAAGACATGGACAAGAGAATTGTCATCTTCGGTACCCTCATCCTTTAACTTAAAAAACAACATAAAGAGATGGAACATCTACGGTAATCTTTTTGCCCATGAGATAGGAGTTAGCGACAAAAACATTACCCGAGGGATTGGCAACACACTTGGTATTAGCATAAAATATCAAAACCAAATTGCGAAAGAAAAAGCTCGTGATTTGTAGAAAATCCATAAATTTCCATTCTTGGAGCAAAGGTAAGTAGACAAACTTGAAGCGCTTTGAATTAAGAAAAGGAACGGAAATTACCCTCTCCGGTCGGATTTTGTAATTTTGAAACGAGCAAAAGTAGTTGAGTTCCCCGGTAGTTGTAAACCACCTTTGATAGATAAGAGTCAAATTAGGGCGAGTACTATCTCCGGGATTGAATCTTTAACCGACTTCGCTAGTACACGCTCTCTTTTTGGGTGCCATGAGTCTTGATATTGATATAGAGAGGAATGGATGAAGAACTTACACCAAATTGATGGAGAGCTTTAAAAACTTGTATTGATGTTGAAAACCCCCAAGAGATTTTTAGTTTTGTGGTGAAAATATGAGGGATTGAGATGCTTTTTATAGAGGGAAATCGGCTAGGGTTTTGAAAATTTAGTTTTGGTAAAAGTGAAACTCTTTTAATGCAATTAAGTAGCAGTCTTCACGATCGAGTATCGATACGCCAAAGGGTGTATCGATACGGTGTAAAATGGTAATTCCCTAGAAACGCGTGTCAAGGGATCGTATCGAAATGGATGGTATCCGTATCGAAACATTCACAACTCGTATCGAAACAGGTTTAACCGTATCGATACCCATAAGAGAGAAAATGCAGTCTGGTCAACTAATGAAGTGCTCGTATCGATACGCATAAGGCCGTATCGATACCATATGACCGTAAATGAATTTTTGGCTTTTAGAACAACCAAAGGCTCGACTTTAACATTTTCTAAATGTATGCAATTGATGAATGAGCAAGTCTAAGCATATAATAATAGAAGCATACTCCCCCTAGCTATAAGCATGGTTTCTATCAAGATCAACAACACATAAACATGCATTTTCACAAATTCAAGCAATTTAACCTCAAAAGAGTCCTAAAGGGTCAAGATAGGCTAGTTAAACCTAACTCTCTCCTAAGGGACCAAAAATGCTCTCTGTCTAGAGGTTTGGTAAAAATGTCCGCTAGTTGGTTCATGGTGTCAACGTACTCTATAATAACATCTTCCTTAAGGACATGATCTCTAATGAAATGATGCCTTATTTCTATATGTTTAGTTTTAGAGTCTTGGATGAGATTTTTGGTTAGGCATATATCACTAGTGTTATCACACTTAAGGGGTATGATTTCAACTTTAACTCCATTATCTAAGAGTTGTTGCTTCATCCAAACGACTTGAGCACAACAACTCCTTAAGGATATGTACTCGGCTTCGGTGTTAGATAGAGCTACACTATTTTGTTTCTTAGAAAACCAAGATATGGGCATACTACCTAAGAATTGGAAAGTTCCCAAAGTACCTTTCCTATCAATTTTACATCCCCCAGAATCCGCATCTGAATAAGCATGAAGGTTGAAGGTTGAGTCTCTAGGGTACCAAAGACCTAGATAATGAGTATCTCTAAGGTACCTAAAGATCCTTTTAACGACTATAAGGTGAGACTCTCTAGGACTAGCTTGAAACTTAGCACACAAGCAAACACTAAATAATATATTCGGTCTACTTGTGGTAAGGTAAAGAAAAGATCCAATCATAGAGCGATAAAGTTTAGAGTCAACACACTTACCTCATTCATCTTTGTCAAGCTTTATAGATGAGCTCATTGGTGTAGCTTGAGGCTTTGCTTGCTGCAAGCCAAACTTCTTGAGCATATCTTTCACGTACTTCGCTTGATTGATGAAGGTGTCATCCTTCCTATGTTTGATTTGGAGTCCTAAAAAGAATGAGAGCTCCCCCATCATGCTCATCTCGAATTCACCTTGCATTAACTTAGCAAACTCTTTGCAATGACACTCATTAGTAGATCCAAAGATAATATCATCAACATATATTTTCACTACGAAGATGTCATTTTTATATCTTTTTGAAAAGTGTAGTGTTCACCTTACCTTTTTCAATCAAAAAGTTTGAAAGCCTTTCATACCAAGCTCTTGGAGGTTGTTTTAAACCATAAAGTGCTTTGGTTAGCTTAAAAACATGATTTGGAAATTTTGAATCCTCAAAACTCGGTGGTTGTTCCACATACACTTCTTCATTTATAAAACCATTTAAAAATGCACTTTTCACGTCCATTTGAAAGAGCTTAGAATTATGATAACATACATATGCAAGCAACATTCTAATAGCTTCCATTCTAGCTACGGGTGCATAGGTTTCATCAAAATCTATTTCCTCTTCTTAAGTGTAACCTTGAGCAACTAATCTAACTTTGTTTCTTACAATGTTACCACTCTCATCTAGTTTATTCCTAAATACACATTTAGTTCCTATAGTAGATTGATTACTAGGCCTTTCAACTAATGTTCATGCATTACTTTTCTCAAATTGGTTTAACTCTTCTTATATAGCTATAATCCAAAAATCATCTTTTAATGTTTCTTTAATATTCTTAGGCTCAATGAATGAGATAAAAGCAACATGATTCATGAGTTTGAGAGAAGATCTAGTAGTTACCCCTTTGGGTGGATCACCCAAGATTTCACCACGTTTGACATAGTTGTATTCCCTTGGGTAGCTCATTTCCTTTTCCTCAAGAGCCAATTCCTTCAAGGCTTCAAGAGGCGGATCTTGTGCATCTTCTTCTTTAGTTGGAATATCATCCTCCTTTTAAGTTTGTCCTCCATCAAAGGCATCAAGGATTCCTACATCATCATCATCACAAGATTCCTTCCTCGGAAGGAGGTTATCATCGAAAACAACATGAATAGATTCCTCTACAACTAAAGTTCTTTTGTTAAACACACGATAAGCTTTAGAGTTTAAGAAGTAACCTAGAAAAATAGCTTCATCACTTTTTACATCAAATTCACCTAAATTTTCTTTTCCATTATTTAAAACAAAACACTTGCAACCAAAAGGATGAAAATAGCTAATGTTAGGCTTTTTCGATTTTAAAATCTCATTAGGAGTTTTCTTTAAAATAGGCCTAATCATTACTCGGTTAATAATATAGCAAGCGATGTTAGTGGCTTCCGCCCAAAAATATTTAGGTAAATTGTTTTCACAAAGCATGATTCTAGCCATTTCTTGTAAAGAGAACTCGGTTCCATGATCACTTCTAATGTGAGAAATCTTAAGCTCAAGATCATTTTGAGTTATTTTTGAAAATGTGATGAAGTTTTCTAAAGCCTTATCCTTGGTGCTTAAAAATAGAACTCAAGTATATCTAGAGTTGTAACACCCCAATTTAGCCCCAATTTGTAAACCCTAAATTGTGAAAATTCCCAATTGGAAACTCTAGAATTTGGGGGAAATCTCAGATTTTAACCTAATTTGATTTCGGGACCTAATTGAATAAAGTTAAAGTATAGAGGTCAAGTTGTTATGCTAGCTAAAGTTGGGACCGTTCTTCTGTAATTTACCCATTTGTTTAGGGTAAACACCTTTTTGTCTCTATTTGGAATCAATTCGCCGCTCTTCCCCTCCCCTTTTCTCTCAAAAAACAAATTGAACACCTGTTGTCCGTTGAAGCTCCAGCCAAAGAGCTCTTTCGGCCGTTCGTCATTTCGTTGCCATCAGTGGCTTCCCCGTGACCATCCGACCAAAACCTGCCTTAGAGTGTCCTGTTCGTTGTCTCCTATCGTCAGAACGGAGAGGCCGAAAGCTTCGACCTCTCGTCTTCGACTGCCGTCCTCCTCGTGCGCCGCTTCCGTCCTGGGTATTGGTGAGTGTCATGATCGAGTTTATGGGTTTTCATTGCCGCCGTCGTCGGTTTGTCGGCCGTCATGAATCTTTCTTGGTTGTCGTCGGGTTGGGTCAACCCTTTAGGGTTCGTTTTGGGGGGATGTTGTTAGGGTTTGGCTGATTTGGGGATTGAATGTGATACAAGGGTGTTGATGGTGAAAACAACATTCCTCGTTCACTCGCGGATCTAGGATAATAGCAAGTATTTCTCTGTAGTAGAAACAAACACGATGTTGAAGTTAGATATTTTAAACAATAAAAAAAGAAAAAAAATCAGAATTGGGAGAGAAGAAAGTTGCAGAAATTTTTAGGATAATTTGAACGACGAAGATGACATTCTTCAAGCATTCAACAACGGTAGCAACGTTCTTGGAATTTGACATGATGAACTCGAAAGAACCTGCATAATCTGTTATGCAAACCCAAATCGAATTTGTTCTTCGTAGTCGGAAAAGATGAACAAACTCCAAGGAAGAACTCGAACAATCTGTTGAACGAACCCGAACCTTATCTTGAATTTGCTCGAATATGGACTTGGACCCTTCAATTATCGAACAATTGAGAACCCGAAGTATCAAAGAAAAAGTTCTAAAAAGAACCAAATTTGAGAGAAAAATCTCACAAAATAATTATTCATTCAAGTGTGTAAACTTCTTAATGAATTTGGTTCATACATATATAAACAAGGGAGGGTGGTTGGCTGAATTAATTATGTGGCTAAAATTAAAGAAGTTGACAATTTAAAAATTGAAACTGAAACTTCTTTTGGCTGAATGAATTTCGGCCACTTATTTGAATGTATGGCGCCACCTTGAATTAAGCACATGGTAAATGTGTGTTTGAAATTCAAATGGCAGCAACTCCCCTTGATTGTTTGAAATTCAAATGGTAGTAACTCCCCTTGATCCTATCCACCATGCCGCACCATGTAAGCAAGGAGGTGGACTGCATCGGCTAAGCAATGTGCGCACAAGGCTGCTGCACGGGCTAGGAATGCCAACACGCACAAGAGTTGGCTGAGAGCATGGGTTACGCATGGGCCATGCAGACGTCCACTTGCTGCCCTTTTGTATTGTAACTATATGAAGAAAAAAAAGAAAAAAAAAACACACTTTAACATAATATATATACATAGCAAACACACCGATATAAATAATATAATATAAGTATGTCACATATCAGCATGCAACACATTATACGTCCTATTATTTAAGGCACAAGTATTATCAAATGATTCAGAAATATTAGCACAAGTGTTGAGTGTGTAAAAGTTCTATTATTTACACCCTTTTTAACCCATATTTCTGCTGCATTCGAGCATCATTTCATTGCATTTAGGTTAGTTTACAGCAAAACATCACAAATATATAAAAGGCACAGATTCTACTAAAAATGGTTGTTTTTGGCAGGTTTCCGCCGTCATAGATGGTGAAGGCGGGCGCAGGGCAGATAAGCAGAAGAGCTGAACTGAACAAACAGACAAAGAGGATGATGCTGCCATGGTGCTGCCGTGACAGCAGAGGACGACAGCAAATTAGTGGAGAAAAAGCAAAGTGGACCTCGATAGATAGAGAAAATTCTGCTCGTCTGTCGTGTGAAAACCAAATATTTTTCCAAGCCCCAGATCAAAAGATACGTCAAGCTCAAAGCTCAAAGAGAGAAAATCCCAAGAAACAAGGAGGACGGCTGGAAAGTAGATTCCTTGGAGATTAAGTCTTTATTAGAATCATACTTTTAATTAAAGTTGTAATCCTTGTTAACTTAGATAACTTGAGCCCAAAGCTTATATAAGGGCATATATTTTAACCTAGGAGGAGATCATATCCGAAAAACCCCATAACCGACAACCAAACCCCTCCGCCGTTTACCCGCCGTCGATATGTTCTAAAAACCCCCTAGGGCCACAGGTTGAATTGTAAAGTAGTTGCAAGGGTTGTTTTGTTTTAGGATTTTCCAAGTTCAATAAAATAAACTTCAAGTTCTCTTATTTTGGTTATTAATATCTTGCAAGAGCATCGGGAGAGCATTGTGAGGTTATCCATTTACTTAGCATCGGGAGAGTTAAGTATACGAAAGAAATAAGAGCAAGTTCTCTAGTTTATAGTTGAACTATCTTGTGCCTAGGGATAGGGCAAGGTTAAGTGGCTAAAGAAGAATTCATACACATCGGTGTTCATCCTTCGATCCACGTTGGGAGGTATCATCAAGACGTGATCATCGACAAACTTGGACCTAGGGATAGGCCAAGGCAGATCTGGGATTCTTGCCAAACTTGGAGTATCGAGTTGGTGTGTTTGCTGCCGCAACAACCAACGGACAGCTGCCGCGACAGGCGCGACGACAGAACTGGAGTTCCTAAGCATTGCAATACCTGCACTACTGAGCAATTCAATACCAGCCCATTCTCTCTATCTTGATAATTCTACTCTTTTATTTACGTTTACTTTATTAATCTCATGACAACTTTCTCAACTATTTCCTTTACTTCGTGCAGTAAATTAAGGTGAAGCTATTAGCCCAATCCCTGTGGAGACGATATCCGATACTTCGCATCACTTTACTACTTGCGTCGTGTACACTTGCACTACAATTGCGATAGACTCTTTTACACGCAACAACAAGTAAGGAACAGAGCTTCCATAAAACGTTGTGCCCTAGATCGTGTAATTGGTCCTAACGGTAGGACCTCCAGATCAGCAACATGTGCTGGTGAAGACGTGCTCACATCAGAATGGCTGAAATCGGAATCGAACTATTATGTACACATATCTTAGTTATTTAACAAGATTGCATTCGGACTCTGAAATCGGATAACATGTCATATAATTGGGATGGGATATTGTATAGAGGAAGCTCAGCGACTTCATCCTTCATGTTGAACTTCGCTTCAGATTAGTAGTTCCATCTTTCGGGATGAGTTCTGCTTCGGACATGGTGTTGCGGTGTAGAGTGGTTCATGGGAACCTCACTCTTCGGGCGGTGATGTAGATGGGTGCATGTCATGTTAATCTATCATTATGTCTTTCTTGTAATACTTCGGAATAACTGTTTAATCTTGATTGTTGATGGACTGTTGGTTATACCTATGTTATGCACTTTAGAGACACACTAGAGCATTCGCCACAACATCAGGAGGACCTACCACATGAGCAGGCTAAGGAGCAACCTGAGGTTCATACGAGTGATCAACAGACGGATCACTCTGTTCAGCAGACTCAGAGCAGAGGTCCTCGTGCAGTCGGTAATAGTGAGACTGCTGGAGTTGATGTTATTGTTGTGCATTTGAAGTTACTTGAGTATCTTCGACAGGGTTCTAGGAGACCCAAATCTGCTAAGTTTTTGTCTACTGGGATGTCGATATTTGATGGTAAGACGACTGTAGATCCGGCTGACGCAGAGTATTGGCTGAAGAAATCACATCAGTTATTTGATGAGATGGACTATCCTACTGATGGAAAATTAAGAGCGACGATATCATTATTGAAGGGTGAAGCCCAGAATTGGTGAGAGGCTGAGGAGATTGTTATTTCTGCTAGTCGGGTCACATGGGATCACTTTCGTCAGGCTTTCCGAGACAGATATGTTGGGGCAAAGTATCTAGCCAAGTGTCGAGAGGACTTTATGAATCCGAAGAAAAATGACATGACCGTGAATCAATATGAGATCGAGTTTTTGAGGCTGATACAGTACGTCCCTGGGTTAGTTACTATAGAGAAATAGAAGTGCGACTGGTTTCTAAGGGGTCTGCGACCTTCGATTAAGACTGGTGTTGCTTTGCATTTGGACAAAGAGTACAAGGATATTACCTTACAAGCTAGGACTGCTGAATGCAATGAGGCAGAGATGAGGCAAGTTGAGTCTCCAGGTATGGATCAGGGTAAGAGGTAGTCGACTGCGTCTGTTCAGTATAGTAAGGGTAATCAGACCTGGAAGAGGGCAAGAGATGAGAGTGATTATCAAAGTTATTCCAGAGTCAGACCAGTGACCACTGTTGTTCCGTCTACTAGTGTTGGAGGATCGACTAGCACACGATGGGTACCACAATGTTCTTTCTACAAGAGATGGCATTCACGAGAGTGTAGGAGACAGACTTGGGCTTGTTTTCATTGTGGGTCGTTGATACATTCAACTCTTGCTTTTCACGAGGTTCTCTTGTTTATGCGCAGATCTAAAAGAGGTGAAGATCCTGAGTATCCATTAGATCCGAAAGTTGAACGTTCCTTCAATCTCAAGAAACAACTTCGTCACCTTCTAGCCAGGAACGAGTACCTTGAGGAGCAGCTAGAGAAGATGGCCCACGTTGGAAACGACCCGCCTGTCGGCGAAGTTATACAGCCTGTCGATAACCCTGTCGCCGACAGACGACGGTCATGTCGTGACTACATGTTGAACGATCATGTAGAGCTGGAGACCACGCTGCCGGATATTGATGTTGACAACTTCAAGCTTAAACCTGTCATGTTTAGTATGATCAACAATGCCAGGCAGTTTAGTGGCGCTGTGACAGAGGATGCTAGGGAGCATCTCAAAACATTCCAGGAGATCTGTGGTTCGTTTAGACTGCCAGGAGTTAATCCGGAGATACTGAGGCTTCGGTTATTTCCCCATTCATTGAGGGACAGAGCTAAAACTTGCTGGAATAAACTTACGTCGGGTGCAATTAGAACTTGGGCAGATTTATCTCGTGAATTTTTATCTCGTTTTAATCCTTCACATTTACCTGAGCGATTACGTAATGAAATTGCTACTTTTCAACAGGAAGATGACGAGCCAATGCACGAGGCCTGGGACAGATTTACTACTCTTCTACGGAACTGCCCAATGCATGGATTCCCCGTCTGGAATCAGGTAACAAAGTTTTATAATGCTGTCAACTTACAAACTCGTATTCGAATTGATTCAGCAGCAAATGGACTATTATTGGATAAAGATCCGGACGAGGCATTGCAAGTTTTGAAAAATCTGGCTAAGAATGAGGAGCAGTTTCCGACTGCAAGAAGAGGGGGTAAACGGGTACTTGCTGTCAAGGATTATGAAGCCGGCAGCACTATGAAATCACAGGTAGCATTCCTTACTAAAGCAACGAAAAGGTTATTGAATGATGATGGATTACAAGGATTTGCTGTTGAGGAAATTTGTGACATCTGTGAGGGAAATCATAGTCGGGATGAGTGCCCAATACAAGTAGAAGAGGGAAAATATGTTGGAAACTACAAACCAAATTATAATTCCAACAATTATAATCCCAACTTGAGGAAGGATCCCAAATTTTCCTGGAGTAATCCCAATAATGCCTTGAATCCGCAAGCACATAATCAGAATCAGGGAGGACCCAGATTGCTGACGCGACAGCAACTGCCGCCGCATCTGCCGCCGCAGCAGCAACCAGCTGCCACGAGCAGTATACTAGAACAGACCCTGGCCACCTTTATGTCTCAGACCGGTACATATATTGAGAATATGAATCAGTTTGTCAAGAAGACAGAGAATTTCATGGATAAAACAGAGATGAGAATGACAAATCATGAAGCTACTTTGAAATCTCTGGAGACACAAATGGGTCAGGTTTCCCAACATATTAAGCCGAGGCAGAATGGAGGATTCCCTAGCAATACTGAAAATGCTAGGCAGCCCACACATGAGCAGTGTAAGGCAATTACTACTAGGAGTGGGAAGAAACTTCCAGGGCCGGAAAAAGAAGCTGAAATAGCAAAGGAACCTGCCTTGGATAAACCTGCCGAGGAAGCTGCCCCGACAGGTGATAAACGGACTGCTGCCGATGAGCCTGTCACGACAGCAGAAGCGACAGAGGAGAAAAACGATAATATTCGTCCTTAGATTCGTATGCAGTGGGAAGGACGTATTGCTGATTATCGTCCCCCACCTCCTTTTCCTCAACGGATACAGCAAGCTAAGCATGAATCTCAACTTAAAAAGATTTATGATATTTTTAAGCAGGTTCATATAATATTCCGCTGTTAGATGCCGTTAAGGAGATGCCCGGTTATGCTAAATTTCTCAAGGATGTCATGTCAAAAAAATTTAAACTTGGAGAGTTTGAAACGGTAAAGATGACAGAAGGTTGCATGAGTATTCTTCATTGGCAGCCACCCCAGAAAAAGAAGGATCCGGGGAGCTTCATCATACCTTGCGTAATCGGAAATAAATTTGTGGGTAAGGCACTATGTGATCTTGGTGCTAGTGTTAATTTAATGCCAAAGTCTGTTTTTCAGAAATTAGGTATTGGAAAAGCGCGGCCCACGACAGTAACTCTGCAGCTGGCAGACCGCTCTTACGTTCATCCAGAAGGAAAAATTGAAGATATTCTGGTAAGAGTGGATAAGTTTATTTTTCCTGCTAACTTTCTTGTTTTAGATTGTGAGGCAGACGAAAACGCACCAATCATCCTTGGGTGACCCTTCTTAGCCACGGGAAGATCATTGATTGATGTGGAGAAAGGAGAACTCACCATGCGAGTGAATGATCAAGAGATTAAGTTGAATGTTCTCCAAGTGATGAAACAGGCTGATGTAGATGAGGAATGCAAGGCTATCACTGACGTTACCCTTGATCAACCCTGCATCAGGTCGGGCTGTCATGATATTAAATTTGGTCACTACCGCGGCAGCCACCTACAGGACTGTCACGATAGCATTGACGGCAGCACCGACGACAGCAACTCCTCTGAATCTGATACATCTGATACTGAAGACCAGGAGGAGATAAACTGGTTAGGCAATTGTCCAGGTAAGTTATTCGAACCTTTGAATTATACTTCGGATAACCATTTAATCCAAAAGCCATCTACTGTTGAACCACCTGCCTTAGAACTGAAGCCCCTGCCAGGGCAGTTAAAATATGCTTTTCTTGGTTCAAATGACACACTGCCCGTAATCATCTCTTCTAAGCTACCACAGGAAAGGCAATTAATCGGCATGCTAAGGCAGCACAAAAAGGCGATTGGATGGACGATTGCTGATATACAAGGCATTAGTCCGACATTATGCATGCACAACATCCTTTTAGATCAAGATCATAAGCCGACTATAGATGCCCAAAGGCGGCTTAACCATGCGATGAAAGAGGTGGTGCGTAAAGAGATAATTAAATGATTAGATGCTGGTATTATTTACGCCATCTCTGACAGCAAATGGGTGAGCCCGGTGCAATGCGTTCCAAAGAAAGGAGGAATGACCGTGATAACAAATGAGAACAATGAGTTAATCCCAACCAGGACTGTGACCGGTTGGAGGGTTTGTATGGACTATCGGAAGCTTAACAAAGCTACCCGAAAGGACCACTTTCCTTTACCCTTTATTGATCAAATGCTTGATAGATTAGCGGGTAAACCTTACTATTGTTTTCTTGATGGTTATTCAGGTTATAATCAAATTGCTATCACACCGGAGGATCAAGAAAAGACGACTTTCACATGCCCCTACGGAACATATGCTTTTAGGAGAATGCTGTTTGGACTATGTAATGCACCTGCCACTTTCCAAAGGTGCATGATGGCCATATTCTCCGACATGGTAGAGGACTTCCTTGAGATTTTTATGGATGATTTTTCCGTCTTTGGAGACGATTTTGAGAGCTGCCTTGGCAACCTACAAAAGGTACTTGAAAGATGTGAAAAAGCTAATCTTGTTTTGAATTGGGAAAAATGCCACTTTATGGTGGACGAAGGGATAGTCCTTGGCCATAAGATTAGCTGCCATGGGATGGAAGTCGACAGGGCTAAGATTGAAGCGATCGAAAAGCTGTCACCGCCAACTACAGTTAAGGGTATTAGAAGTTTTTTAGGGCATGCTGGTTTTTATCGGAGATTCATTGCAAATTTCTCAAAAATCACTAAGCCCCTATGCCATCTCTTAGAGCAGAACCGACCGTTTGACTTTAATGATGAATGTACTGAAGCATTCAAGGTTCTGAAGGAAAAACTAGTAACAGCCCCCATAGTACAGCCACCAGACTGGACACAGCCATTTGAGATTATGTGTGATGCTAGTGACTATGCTGTCGGGGCAGCACTTGGGCAGCGCAGAGATAAGCTGTTTCATGTCATATATTATCCCATCAAGACATTGAATGACGCCCAAGTAAACTACACCGCCACAGAAAAAAAGCTATTAGTTGTGGTATTCTACATCGACAAGTTTTGCTCTTACATACTTGGAACGAAGGTAATAGTGCACACAGACCATTCTACCCTGAAGTATTTGTTCGCAAAGAAGGATGCAAAGCCTAGATTAATACGGTGGATCCTGCTATTGCAAGAATTTGACCTTGAGATCAAGGACAAAAAAGGGACAGAAAATCAGGTGGCAGACCACTTGTCAAGGTTGGAGAAGGGACAGAGTCTGCCAATAGATGAGACTAACATACTGGAGACCTTCCCAGATGAGCAGCTCTTTGCTACCGCAGTCGCTGCCGCAACAGCCATGGCGGCAGGCAAGTCTTCTGAACTTCCCTGGTATGCTGATTTCGTTAATTTTATAGTTAGCGGAATACTTCCTTCTGATCTTAATTATCAAGCTAGGAAGAGGTTCCAAAATGATGTTAAGCATTATTATTGGGACGAACCTCTTCTTTTCAAAATGTGTGCAGATCAGGTTATAAGGAGATGTGTACCACAAGAAGAGCAAGAAGACATTCTCCATCACTGCCATGCTTCACAATATGGAGGTCACTTAGGAGGTAATAAAACTGCTGCCAAGGTGCTGCAGTCAGGGTTCTACTGACCGACACTGTATAAAGATGCACATGACTTCTACAAGAACTGTGACAGGTGCCAGCGGACAGGTAACATCTCGAGGAGAAACGAGATGCCACTGCAGAACATTCTAGAAGTCGAGATCTTCGACGTTTGGGGGATTGATTTTATGGGACCTTTTCCATCTTCATGTGGAAATTTATACATCCTCCTAGCAGTGGATTATGTCTCTAAGTGGGTTGAAGCTATCGCCACTCAAAAGAATGATGCCAAGACAATCCAAAAATTTCTACACAAAAACATTTTTTCGAGGTTTGGCACCCCTAAGGCGATTATCAGTGATGAAGGGAGACATTTTGACAATAGGGTAATTGCTACCGCCTTGAAGAAATATGGTGTCAAGCACAGGATCGCGACAGCATACCACCCACAGACCAATGGACAAGCTGAGATATCCAATAGGGAAGTTAAGAACATTCTTGAGAAGATGGTTAAGCCAACTAGGAAAGATTGGTCTTTACTCCTTAATGATGCATTATGGGCATATATGACAGCTTTTAAGACTCCATTGGGCATGTCTCCATACCGATTGATTTATGGAAAAACCTGTCACCTGCCTGTCGAGATAGAGCACAAAGCATACTGGGCAATCAAGGCAGTGAATATGGACTTGGACAAGGCAGGCCAGAAAAGGCTGTTAGATCTGAACGAGATCGAAGAAATAAGAACAATGGCCTACGACAATGCAAGAATTTACAAGGAGAAAACTAAGAAGTGGCATGACAGGAAGTTGCTCCCACGACAGTTCTGTCCAGGGCAGCTTGTATTCTTGTTCAATTCTAGACTAAAACTCTTCCCAGGAAAGCTAAAATCTAGATTGTCTGGCCCGTTTCAAGTAGTACAAGTTTTTCCCCATGGTGCCATCACAATCCGATCATTAAAAGACAGGCATCAATTCAAAGTCAATGGACAGCGCCTCAAGCATTATCAGGGGACTGAAGCCCCAGGAATACAGGAAGTGGTTACCTTAGGAGATGCCCCACAAGGCATCCCTAATTTAACCTAAATTTTATTTTTATTTATTTACTTTTATTATTTATTATCTATTAGGAAATAAGGTTTATTTTATTCGAATAATGTTTTTATAATTTCTATTTTTAGGAAATAAAGGAGTCAAGAAGAAAAGGAGAAGTGACCCAAGCCCACCATCCATACATCAGCCCAACAGAGCCCATTTATTGATGTCTGTCGTTCCAGCTGTCGCCGCAGACACGGATAAGATAGGCTGTAAACAGACTGTCACGGCAGACGCAGAAGCGTATGACAGACGCGTAACATACACATAAATGCGTGTCAGACGCGTCAAACACGCCAAAGCTCAACAGTCGCCCCATTATACACGCCTGCCGTTACAGCATTAAACGGGCAGCAAACTCTACCTCTATAAAACCCCGTTTCACTTTCATTTTCCTCACTTCTGCTTATCCTTACTTGATCTCCCCTTTCGTTTTTTCTTTGTTTTCTTTACTTTCACAACCCTTGCAACTAAAATGTCTTCCAGACGTACCCGCCAGAGTGCTGCTTCAACCTCTGCAGCGGCAGCACCCACTCCGCAAACCTTCGCGACTAAGGAATTATGGGAAGAGAGAGGTTTCACCTACATCCGAAAGGCAGAAAACATGAGGCTCAAACCATTCATCGCAAGGGCGATAAGGGCCCAGCTATGGGAGCAATTCGCAGAGCAACCAGCGGAATTGAATGACACGCTGGTGAGGGAGTTCTATGCTGCCATCGACAGCAGGACGTCAACATCAGTAACTGTCCGAGGGACAGAGGTACCATTCACAGCCGATAGCATCAACCATATGTATGGCCTCTATTTTGGACCCAACGACGATGCCCATCAGCAGGTTTTAGACACATTCGACTCTGCCGCTTTCGATGCTGTCATGGCAGAAGTGACAGAAGAAGGGACGGAGTGGAATACGAGCAAGAAAAATCCCAACACCGTCAGAAGGTGGCAGTTGCTTCCAGAGGCCAAGTTATGGAACGCTTTCATCAAGAAGCGAATTATGCCGTCCTCCCATCACACGACAGTGGACCAGCAGAGGCTAGCCCTCATCCATTCGATCATGCACAATCGGCCTATCAACGTGGGACGCTACATGAGGGAGAGCGTCTTGGAATGCACCAACAGATCAACCGCCCTCCTCTGCCTGCCATTCATGATCACATCTCTCTGCCGCTGTGCTGCCGTACCGGAAGCCACCATCGATAAACTAGTAAAGGGACGGGGCTGGACCGATAAGAACATTCTCAGCCTCATGGAGCTGACAGTCGCAACCCCCCTCTCCTCCTTCAATTCGGCTGCCACCCCAGCAGAATCATCTGAGGAGCATGCCCCTGAACCTGCCGCAGCAGCTGCTTCGACAGACCAATCGGCTCAGATCCTTGCCGCCATACAGCGAGTGGAAGACAGACAGATGGGGCTGATGACATTCATTAGGGATTTCACCAACTCAACGGTAAATTTCATTACCAATACTTTAAATTATCCCGATGTTGTTTTCCCCACCTCCCCTGCCCACTATTTCACCATCCCCACCCCTATCCACACACCTACACCACCTGCCTCCCCACACGCACATTCTGCTGCTTCCACCTCATCACCTACCCGACGGCAGCTGGCAGTCCTCCGGCAGACACCTCCGCCCGAGGAACGAAGCGACAGCCCTCGGATGACATCGACGCATATGTAGTTGGTTTCTCCTCTTCATCTGTCTAGGCCGACAGCGAGGCAGAACCTCCTATTCAGAGGAACTTGTCGAAGGAATTTACACCGGTAAAGAGACAGAAAGAATGGCAGATAAGAAAACTCTTCTAAGGGCCAATAGCAGCAGTGACAGCAGCGGCAACAACTCTGATATTCAGGTTGTACAGCAACCATCCCAGCCCGCCCCGCGAACCAGAACCCGCCGCCAGATCCGCCTCAGCAGCAGCACTGAAAACAGTGATTAAAATTTAAGTTTCTTATCTTCTTATTGCTGCTTGCCATATATATTTTGTGATGTACTGCCTTCATATGTTTTCATTTTTATTTTGTCATTTGCATTGAGGGCAATGCAACCCTCGAGTTTGGGGGTGGCAACCCTCCATATTCATGGAGTACATCTTAGTTAAATTTTGTGTCTTTTACTTAGTGCTTTTCTAAAAAAACGAAAATTAAAAATTTTTGGCTGAAAACTGTGAATTGAACTTGCCTGTCGTGACAGCTCTGTCGTGGCAGCATCTTTAGGATAGTTTAAGGAGAAGTTTAGAGCCTTTCTATAGTTCTGAAAACTTAAACACCATTGTGACTGTTATACTGCTTAGACTTCTTTTAGCCAAACTAGAATAGGAAGCTTAGCACTTGAATAGCCCCTAGAGGTGCCTAACACTGGCTCTAGGAAAGAAGTTTAGCAAAAGAAACTCAACAGCCCTAGAGGTGCCCGAAACTGGCTCTAGGAAGTTAACTAGAGGTGCCCGAAACTGGCTCTAGGAAGTTAACTAGAGGTGCCTAAAACTGGCTCTAGTAAAACTTTAGCTTGAAAAATAGAGAAATCGAGTCAAAACAAAAGAAGCATGAAAATGTGCCTTCAAAAAGATAAACTTTGGCATAAGAATTCAAGTTAAGAGTTGAATATTCTAGTGAAACTAAGAGAGTCTTAGCATATAACTATTCACAAGCATGCACACACTGCACGAGAACTATAGTGAGAGTCCGGACAGATCCTAAATTATCCGACAGGTTGCTGCCGCCACAGGGAACGAATGACGGGTAAGGGAAAGTTCACTGTTTGAAAGCCAAAACAAAAATATTTCATTTTTATTTTAGGTCTTAGTTGCTTGAGGGCAAGTAAAAACTTGAGTTTGGGGGTGTGTTGAGTGTGTAAAAGTTCTATTATTTACACCCTTTTTAACCCATATTTTTGCTGCATTCGAGCATCATTTCATTGCATTTAGGTTAGTTTAAAGCAAAACATCACAAATATATAAAACGCACAGATTCTACTAAAAATGGATGTTTTTGACAGGTTGCCGCCGTCGTAGATGGTGAAGGCGGGCGCAGGGCAGATAAGCAGAAGAGCTAAACTGAACAAACAGACAAAGAGGACGATGCTGCCATGGTGCTGCCGTGACAACAGAGGACGACAGCAAATTAGTGGAGAAAAAGCAAAGTGGACCTCGATAGATAGAGAAAATTCTGCTCGTCTGTCGTGTGAAAACCAAATATTTTTCCAAGCCCCGGATCAAAAGATATGTCAAGCCCAAAGCTCAAAGAGAGAAAATCCCAAGAAACAAGGAGGACGGCTGGAAAGTAGATTCCTTGGAGATTAAGTCTTTATTAGAATCATACTTTTAATTAAAGTTGTAATCCTTGTTAACTTAGATAACTTGAGCCCAAAGCTTATATAAGGGCATATATTTTAACCTAGGAGGAGATCATATCCGAAAAACCCCATAACCGATAACCAAACCCCTCCGTTGTTTACCCGCCGTCGATATGTTCTAAAAACCCGCTAGGGCCACGGGTTGAATTGTAAAGTAGTTGCAAGGGTTGTTTTGTTTTAGGATTTTCCAAGTTTAATAAAATAAACTTCAAGTTCTCTTATTTTGGTTATTAATATCTTGCAAGAGCATCGGGAGAGCATTGTGAGGTTATCCATTTACTTAGCATCGGGAGAGTTAAGTATACGAAAGAAATAAGAGCAAGTTCTCTAGTTTATAGTTGAACTATCTTGTGCCTAGGGATAGGGCAAGGTTAAGTGGCTAAAGAAGAATTCATACACATCAGTGTTCATCCTTTGATTCACGCTGGGAGGTATCATCAAGACGTGATCATCGACAGACTTGGACCTAGGGATAGGCCAAGGCAGATATGGGATTCTTGCCAAACTTGGAGTATCGAGTTGGTGTGTTTGCTGCCGCAACAACCAACGGACAGCTGCCGCGACAGGCGCGACGACAGAACTGGAGTTCCTAAGCATTGCAATACCTGCACTACTGAGCAATTCAATACCAGCCCATTCTCTCTATCTTGATAATTCTACTCTTTTATTTACGTTTACTTTATTAATCTCGTGACAACTTTCTCAACTATTTCCTTTACTTCGTGCAGTAAATTAAGGTGTAGCTATTAGCCCAATCGCTGTGGAGACGATATCTGATACTTCGTATCACTTTCTACTTGCGTCGTGTACACTTGCACTACAATTGCAATAGACTCTTTTACACGCAACAACAAGTAAGGAACAGAGCTTCCCTGAAACGTTGTGCCCTAGATCGTGTAATTGGTCCTAACGGTAGGACCTCCGGATCAGCAACATGTGCTGGTGAAGACGTGCTCACATCAGAATGGCTGAACGAAACCGGGTTGGGGAGTTAGACCGGACCAGAATGATGAACCATATTGGTCAACTTTGACCGAGATGGATGACGTCAGTAGTGACGTCATCTGCTGTTGTAGAGGTGATGCAGGATGACGTTAGCGTTGACTTTTGGGTTAACTTTTTCTGCCGAGTTCACCTTTATGTTTTTTGACATTCTGGTTCCGTTTTCTTTGTCCGTTTCTTCAAATTCGAACCCGAAATACCTTTTTGGATCAAGTTTATTTGTTCAACTCAGAATTTTTTTAAGTGTTGCATCAGTGTTTGACTCAGTTATTTGTTCAACTATTTCCTCCTCCGCCAAGCAGACCTCCGGTGGTATAGTCTTTGAGATCTGCTAGTAAGATTTCTGTTAGCATAGTTTATTCGAGTGTGGCATAGTAGGAAATCTTATATAGTGTTCTTATTTTTAGGAGCTGATTCTGTTCGACCTTCCGCTAGGGCTAAGCGTGGGAGACGTCACTATCGACGTTGATAGTTTAGCTGCCTATAGTGTGTTCTCTGTCTGTGCTACATGAATGTGTTTGTGTGATTGCCTGATCTGTATGAGATATGTTTATGTGTTATCATGCTCTATTGTTTAATAAATATTTATGATTCGATTATTGTGATCATGTCATGTAACACATATCGGAATCGGACTATTATGTACACATATCTTAGTTATTTAACAAGATTGCAATCGGACTCTGAAATCAGATAACATGTCATATCATTGGGCTGGGATATTGTATGGAGGAAGCTCAGTGACTTCATCCTTCGTGTTGAACTTCGCTTTAGATTAGTAGTTCCATCTTTCGGGATGAGTTCTGCTTCGGACATGGTGTTGCGGTGTAGAGTGGTTCATGGGAACCTCACTCTTCGGGCGGTGATGTAGATGGGTGCATGTCATGTTATGCTATCATTATGTCTTTCTTGTAATACTTCGGAATAACTGTTTAATCTTGATTGTTGATGGACTGTTGGTTATACCTATGTTATGCACTTTAGAGACACATTGGAGCATTCGCCACAACATCAGGAGGACCCACCACATGAGCTGGCTGAGGAGCAACCTGAGGTTCATATGAGTGATCAACAGACGGATCACTCTGTTCAGCAGACTCAGAGCAGAGGTCCCCGTGCAGTCGGTAATAGTGAGACTGCTGGAGTTGATGTTACTGTTGTGCATTTGGAGTTACTTGAGTATCTTCGATAGGGTTCTAGGTGACCCAAATCTGCTAAGTTTTTGTCTACTGGGATGTCGATGTTTGATGGTAAGACGACTGCAGATCCGGCTGACGCAGAGTATTGGCTGAAGAAATCACATCAGTTATTTGATGAGATGGACTATCCTACTGATGGAAAATTAAGAGCGACGATATCATTATTGAAGGGTGAAGCCCAGAACTGGTGAGAGGCTGAGGAGATTGTTATTTCTGCTAGTCGGGTCACATGGGATCACTTTCGTCAGGCTTTCCGAGACAGATATGTTGGGGCAAATTATCTAGCTAAGTGTCGAGAGGACTTTATGAATCCGAAGAAAAATGACATGACCGTGAATCAATATGAGATCGAGTTTTTGAGGCT
This sequence comes from Hibiscus tridactylites, assembly GCA_958450335.1. Classification (NCBI taxonomy): domain Eukaryota; kingdom Viridiplantae; phylum Streptophyta; class Magnoliopsida; order Malvales; family Malvaceae; genus Hibiscus; species Hibiscus tridactylites. The sequence continues at coordinate 19,674,605 of OY288285.1, read as the reverse complement.
GATAATGTACGTCCCTAGGTTAGTTACTATAGAGAAAGAGAAGTGCGACTGGTTTCTGAGGGGTCTGCGACCTTCGATTAAGACTGGTGTTGCTTTGCATTTGGACAAATAGTACAAGGATATTACCTTACAAGCTAGGACTGCTGAACGCAATGAGGCAGAGATGAGGCAAGTTGAGTCTACAGGTATGGATCGGGGTAAGAGGTAGTCGACCGCGTCTGTTCAGTATAGTCAGGGTAATCAGACCTGGAAGAGGGCAAGAGATGAGAGTGATTATCAGAGTTATTCCAGAGTCAGACCAGTGACCATTGTTGTTCCGTCTACTAGTGTTGGAGGATTGACTAGCACACGATGGGTACCGCAATGTTCTTTCTGCAAGAGATGGCATTCACGAGAGTGTAGGAGACAGACTTGGGCTTGTTTTCATTGTAGGTCGTTCGACCATCTTTTCAGAGATTGTCCGCTTGCACCTCCGTTAGCTCATATGACGAGTAAGTCACAGGCATCGGTACAAACTCCTGTTAGGGGTAGAGGTCGAGGTAGACATGATACTATAGTTTCTACTAGTAGAGGTAGGCCATCTCAGAGTGGAGGATCAGCTGGATCTGGGGTGAGACAGCCAAGTTTGGTTTATGGTACCAGAAGACTTAAGGATCGTGATGAGCCAGATGTTATTGTTGGTACCTTTTCTATTCACTCTATCTCGCATTTTGCATTATTGGATATTGGTTCTACCCATTCGTATGTCGCGAGTTCGGTATCTGGGCGACTTGAAATTCCGGGTGAGAATAGTTTGAATGCAGTTTCAGTTTATAGTCCAGTGGGTGACCATGTAAAGGTTACTAAGGTGTACAAGAATTGCCCTTTGGAGATTCAATGGAAAATATTCTCTGCTGATTTGATGGAGTTACCTTTCAGAGAGTTCGACCTTATTTCAAAACAGATTGGTTACCCCCTCATCGAGTCAATTTGTATTGTGAATGGAAAAGGGCGACTCTGAAAACCTCAGATGGGTGCGAAGTGATTCTGGTGGGAGAGCGTAGAGGTTACATGTCCAATGTTGTTTCGACTCTCAAAGTAGAAAAGATTATTCGACATGGGGCCATTGCCTACCTTGCTTATATCCTTGACTCGAGGTAGTCAGATTCTGGTTTGGATAAGATCCGGGTGGTTAGGGATTTTCCAGATGTTTTTCCGGAGGAATTGCCGGGGGTACCGCCAAAACGTGATGAGGTTGGGTTTGGCATAGATGTTTATCCAGGTACAACCCTCGTCTCTGTGGCTCCTTACAGGATGGCTCCGAAAGAGCTTAAAGAATTGAAGATTCAGTTGTAGGAATTGTTAGATAGGGGTTTCATCTGACCTAGTGTTTCTCCCTGGGGAGCCCCTGTTTTGTTTGTGAAGAAGAAGGACGGATCACTTCGGCTTAGTATTGACTATCAGAAGCTGAACAAGATAACGATCAAGAACAAGTATCCCCTTCCTCGTATTGATGAATTGTTCAACCAGTTCTGAGGAGCTACAATATTCTCTAAGATAGACATGAGATCGGGTTTTACCAACTCAAGGTTAAGGATTCTGATGTGTTCAAGACCGCTTTTCGGACTCGTTATGGTCATTACGAGTTTCTGGATGCCGTTTGGAGTGACTAATGCCCCTGCAACATTTATGGATATGATGAATAGGGTGTTTGAACCCTACCTGGATTAGTTCGTGGTGGTTTTTATTGACGATATATTGGTTTATTCCAAATCGGAGGCAGAACATGAGGAACATCTCTTAATTGTCCTACAGACTTTGCGAGAGAAGTAGTTGTATGCAAAGTTCAGTAAATGTGAATTTTGGTTAACCGAGGTTACCTTCTTGGGACACGTGGTTTCTGCTAATGGTATTCAGGTTGATCCAAAGAAGATTGAGGCTATTTTGAACTGGAAACAACCCAAGAATGTTCTTGAGATTCGAAGCTTCTTGGGTTTAGCTGGCTACTATCGGAGGTTTCTGGAGGGTTTCTCGATTATTGCAGGTCCGTTGACTAAACTTCTAAGGAAGGATATTCCTTTTGTCTGGACTGAGCCTCAGTAGATCAGTTTTGATAAGCTTAAGACTGTGTTGACTGAAGCACCAGTTCTGATTCAGCCTGAGCCTGGGAAGGCTTATACGGTATACAGTGATACCTCCCACGCGGGATTGGGATGTGTTTTGATGCATGAGGGGAAGGTAGTGGCCTATGCGTCTCGTCAGTTGAAATCGCATGAGTGCAACTACCCTAATCATGATTTGGAGCTTGCTGTTGTGATCTTTGCTCTGAAAATATGGAGACATTGTCTCTACGGAGAGAAGTGCTATATCTTCACCGATCACAAAAGTCTAAAGTACCTCCTTACGCAAAAAGAGTTGAATCTGAGACAGCGTCGCTGGTTGGAACTTCTCAACGATTATGACTGTGAGATAGAGTACCGCCCGGGGAAGGCAAATGTGGTTGTCGACGCCTTGAGTTGTAACGCCATCTCGGATTTGAGGACCTTGTTTGCTCGGATGAGTTTGTTTGAGGATGGTAGTTTGATGGCAGAACTTCGGGTTATTCCTATGCTGATATCTCATATTAGAGCTAAGCAACCTATTGATCCTTTTCTTATGTATCGTATCAAGGAGGTTTATGAGGGTACATCTGTGGATTTTACTATTGATCGGGATGGTGTTTTATGTTTTCGAGGTCGGTATAGCATTCTGAGGAAATCTGGGTTGAAACAAACTATTCTTCGCGAGGCACATGATAACCCCTATTCTATGCATCTTGGTGGTGATAAGATGTATAAGAACCTTTGTCAAAGGTACTGGTGGAAAGGTCTTAAACGGGATGTTGTCGGATTTGTGTCTAAATGTATGACTTGTCAGAGAGTCAAGGCAGAGCATCATCGTCCATTTGGGTTGCTTCAACATATCGAGATTCCTCAGTGGAAGTGGGAGCGTGTAACTATGAATTTTGTTAGTGGTGTTTTGATGACTCCGTCTTAGAAGGACTCTGTCTGGGTTATAGTGGACCATTTGACTAAGTATGCGCATTTCATTTCGGTTCGAGTCAACTATCCTTTAAGTAAGTTGGCTCGACTTTATATTTCTAAGATTGTTCAACTTCATGGGGTACCAATATCGATTATTTCTGATCGTGATCCGAGATTTATAGCAAAGTTCTTGAAGGCACTTCACTCTACTTTGGGTACCCAGTTGAACTTCAGTACATCTTATCATCCGCAGACTGACGTACAGTCCGAGAGTGTGATTCAGATTCTTGAGGACATGTTGAGAGGTTGTGTTCTTGATTACAGTGGTAGTTGGGAGGATTTCTTGTCGCTCGTAGAGTTTGCATATAATAACAGCTACCAGGCCAGTATCAAGATGGAACCGTATGAGGCTCTGTATGGACGTAAGTGTAGGTCACCGATTGGATGGACTGAACTTAATGAGCATAGACTATTGGGACAAAACATAGTCTGTGAGGCCGAGAAGACATCCATATTGATTCGAGATCGGCTTAAGGTTGTTTTTGATAGACAAAAGTCTTATGCTGACTTGACACGTCGAGATCTTGAGTTTGAGGTCGGTGACGAGGTTTTCCTGAAAGTATATCCATGAAGGAAGGTACTTCGATTTGGACGGAAGGGCAAGATGAGTCCTCGATATATTGGCCCTTATCGAATTCTTCGTTGGGTTGGACATGTTGCTTATCAGCTTGAGTTACCACCAGAGCTTCAGCGTATTCATGATGTTTTTCAAGTTTCTGTGTTGAGACGCTACCATGCTGACTCGTTTCATGTTTTTCCTGTGGATGAGATTGAGATTTGTCCTGATTTGCGATTTGAGGAGGAACCTATCGAGATTCAAGCTCAGGATAAGAAAGTTCTTAGAAGGAAGACCATTAAGATGGTCAAAGTCTTGCGGTGTGGTCGCAGTCATGATGAGCGTACCTGGGAGCCCAAAGCTGTCATCAAAGCTTAGTATCCGCATTTGTTTGCTCTAGGTAAATTTCGAGGCTGAAATTTCTTTTTACGAGGGGAGAGTTGTAACACCCCAATTTAGCCCTAATTTGTAAACCCTAAATTGTGAAAATTCCCAATTGGAAACCCTAGAATTTAGGGGAAATCTCGGATTTTAACATAATTTAAATTCAGGACCTAATTGAATAAAGTTAAAGTATATAGGTCAAGTTGTTAGGTGGGCTAAAGTTGGGACCCTTCTTCTGTAATTTATCTATTTGTTTAAGGTAAACACCATTTTGTCTCTATTTAGCATCTGTGCACCGCCCTTCCCCTCCCCTTTTCTCTCAAAAAACAAATCGAACACCCCCTTGTCCCCGTTGTTCGTTGAAGCTCCAGCCAAAGAGCTCTTGCCGATCGTTCGTCGTGCCATTGCCATCAGTGGCTTCCCCATGGTCATCCGATCAAAACTCGCCTTAGAGTGTCCCGTTCGACGTCTCCTATCGTCGGAAGAGGGAGGCTGAAAGCTTCGACCTCTCGTCTTCCGTCGCCGTCCTCCACCTGCGCCGCTTCCGTCCCGGGTTTGGGTGAGTGTCGTGGTCGAGTTGATGGATTTTCGTTGCCACCATCGTCGGTTTGTCGGCCGTCATGAATCTTTGTTGGTTGTCGTCCGGTTGGGTCAACCCTTTAGGGTTCGTTTTGGGGGGATGTTGTTAGGGTTTGGCTGATTTAGGGATTGAATGGCTGAACCGAACCGGGTTGGGTAGTTGGACCGGACCAGAATGCTGAACCAAACTGGTCAGCTTTGACCGAGACAGATGACGTCAGCAGTGACGTCATCTGTTGTTGTAGAGGTGATGCAGGCTGACGTTAACAATGATGTCATCATGGTCAATGATGACGTCAGCGATAACGTCAGCATTGACTTTTGGGTTGACTTTTTCGGTCAAGTTCACCTTTATGTTTTTCAACGTTCTGATTCTGTTTTCGCTGTCCGTTTCTTCAAATTCGAACTTGAAATACCTTTTTGAATCAAGTTTATTTGTTGAACTCAGAATTTTGTTAAGTGTTACATCAGAGTTTGACTCAGTTATTTATGTGTTCAGGTGTTGTGGATTCTGACCCCGAGACTTTACCTCCTCATTCGCCAGGTAGACCTTTAGTGGCACAGTCTTCGAGATCTGCTAGTGAGATTTCTGTTAGCATAGTTTATTCGAGTGTTGTATAGTAGGAAATCTTATATAGTGTTCTTTGTTTTAGGAGCTGATTCTGTTCGACCTTCCGCTAGGGCTGAGCGTGGGAGACGTCACTATCGACGTTGATAGTTTAGCTACCTAAGGTGTGTTCTCTGTTTTTGCTGCATGAATGTATTTGTGTGATTGCCTGATCTATATGATATATGTTTATGTGTTATCATGCTCTGTTGTTTAATAAATATTTATGATTCGATTATTGTGATCATGTCATGTAACACATATCGGAATCGGACTATTATATACACGCATCTTAATTATTTAACAAGATTGCATTCGGACTCTGAAATCGGATAACATGTCATATCATTGGGATGGGATATTGTATGGAGGAAGCTCAGCGACTTCATCCTTCGGGTTGAACTTCGCTTCGGATTAGTAGTTCCATCTTTTGGGATGAGTTCTGATTCGAACATGGTATTGTAGTATAGAGTGGTTTAGGGGAGCCTCACTCTTCAAACGGTGATGTAGATGGGTGCATGTCATGTTATGCTATCATTATGCCTTGTTTGTAATACTTCAGAATAACTGTTTAATCTTGATTGTTGATGGACTGTTGGTTATACCTATGTTATGCACTTTAGAGACACACTGAGCTTTATAGCTAACTCCCCCTTAGTATATGTTTCAGATTTCTAGACTTAGGAGTCGGTACTTGGAGGGCCTCATTTGAACGGATTGATATTTATTATTCAGTATGGATTATTTTAAGTTTTCTTTCTTTACTTATGTATTTCGGACTTGATTGTAATTTGGACTTTGGACTTTTATTTTTGGATTGATGAACTAATTTCTGCATGCATTTTTTTACGACGAAACTTCAAAGGATTTTTACAATTGAATAATAAATTTCGACATGTTTTTCTTTAAGTGATCTATCTTGAGGGGCAAGTTTCCTTAAACGACAAATATAATTTAAGCAAACCTTTTAGGTCAAAATAGGGGGTTACAAGAGTAATCATCAACAAGCACAAAGGCATATGATTTTCCACCCAAGCTAGTAGTCCTAATTGGCCCAAATAGATCCATATGAATTAATTGTAAACATCTACTAGTAGAGACATCATTAATGGATTTAAAGGATGATTTATGTTGTTTACCCTAAGAGCATGCATCACATATTTTATCATTTGAGAACTTAATCTTGGGTAAACCTCTAACTAGATTCAAGTAAACTAATTTTTCTAAAACAGTAATGCTAGCATGTCCTAGTTTCCTATACTATAAACATACATCATTTTCATTTTGAGCAACAAAACATGTATGAGATGAATGAATGTCATCTAGATGCACCATATATATGTTACCTATTCGATGACCAATGAGCATTATTTTATTTGATTTAAGGTCAACAATTTTACATCCATTTTTATCAAATAAGACATTAAACCCTTTATCACACAATTGACTAATGTTCAATAAATTGTGTTTTAGACCATTGACATACAATACATTTTCAATGAGTATAGTAGAGTGATTACCTATGGAGAAAATACCTTTAATGTGGCCTTTGGAGTTGTCACCAAATGTCACTACTCCTCCACTTTTTGGCTTTAAATCTATGAATCGACTCCTGTCTCCGGTCATGTACCTTGAGCATCCACCATCTAGGTACCATGATTTTTGGCTTTGTGTTTTGGCCTTGTAACAATGCTCCCCCTACAAACAAAGAGATTAAGCTTTGATTTTTGGTACCTAAATCATTTTGGGTCCACGAGTGTTAGCTCCCAAAAGCTTTGTTCCCTTAGAAATCCAAGGTGACATGGCATCAACATTATTAGATTTGACAAGTTCCTTAGGAACCCATACACTTCTAATTCTTTTAGTTATATTATGCCTATATAAGCCACTTTGTTTGTAGTTATAGTTCTTTCTCTTAGGTTGGTTTGTTCTAGATGATTCACCTATTTCATTTTTCACATTACAAACACTCTTGAAAGACTTTTTGAGCTCGTTAAGCTCATCTAACACCTTTTGGTGTTCAATGTTACATTGAGAAATAAGATTATTTAAATCTACATTTTCATTTTGAAAGTATCCAAGTTCATCTTGTAGACCTAAAATCTTTTTTCTCAAATTTCAAGTTAGCTTGAGAAAGTAAATCACTTTTAGCATTTAAATCTGAAATGATCTATTTTATTTTTTTAAACGGACTCCTTATACTTCTCAACTAACTCATCATACACCTCTTATAACTCATCATAAGCTTCATGCAATTCATCAAATGTAAAATCAAAAGTAGATGAGTTAGAGGTTACCATAGAAGAATCCTTTTCAAGAGTCATGAGGCAAAGGTTGGCCACTTCTTGTTCCTCATCCTCGGATGACTCTTCATCACTCCAAGTAGCAAGCTTAGCTTTAAGCTTCTTCTTCTTCTCAAAGCCCTTCTTCTTGAGTTGAGGACACTCGGAAAGAATATGATCCGATTTCTTGCACTCATAGCATATGATCGGATCCTTTTCTTCTTCTTTGTTTTTGGTTTTGAAGTCCATCTTTCTTTGAAACTTCCTACCCCGGTTGGACCTCATTCACCGTGAGAATCTCTTGGCTATCATAGCCAATTCTTTAAAATCTTCCTTCTCACTAGAAAAGCTTTCCTCTTGTAGAGAGGCTTTGAGAGAAACTCCTAGCTTCTTTTTTTATCTACCTCATGCTTCTCTATCCTTCTTTCTTCCTTCCTTCTTCTCTTCCTTGCTTCATAATCTCGTGTGTAAGAAGAGGCCTAACAAGCTTCAAAGGTTTTAAATTCTTTGCTTCAATGATGGTCGTCCTCTTACCGTCCCAAGACTCCGGGAGAAAGTATAGAAGCTTCCGGACTAGCTTGTCCTCCGAGATGATCTCTCCAAAACCCTTTAGCCCATTGACGATTGTTGAAAAACAATCAAACATCTTTGAAACGGTTTCGTCGGGCTCCATCTTGAAATTCTCACAGCTAAGATTGAGAATTCAAATTTTTGTTTCCTTCACATCGCTTGTTCCTTCATAAGTTGTCTCAAGTGCATCCCATACTTCTTTAGCACTTTCGATGGAAGAAAATTTAGAGTAGATATCGGGTCCAAAGGGAAAAAATAGCATGTGAAGAGCCTTATCGTTGATTTGAAGCTTCTTTCTATCATCTTCACTCATTTCATTTTTCCTTTTTGGCACAAGTCTTCCTTCATCGTCTCTTTTCATCGGAATAATAGGACCATCCTCTATGGCATCCCAAACAAGATAATCACTAGACTTTATGAAGAGACGCATTCGGTTCATCCAAAAGGGATAGTTGTCACCGTTGAAGAAAGGCGGTTTGGTGATAGATTGAGACTCGTACATACTAGAGTCGGAGGTAGATATCATGTCTTCTATTGTAGATGATCACACTCTTCCTAGAATCTCCTATTTCGGTTGTTAATCCTTCAAAGAGGTAGGTTCTGATACCAATTGTTGAGTGGATCAATGGATTGATCAAAGCCAAGAGAGGGTGAATTGGGTTTTTAAAATTTTGTTGGAGAAAATGGAATGACTAAAATTGAAGAACAAGACAATTTAGAGTGGTTCAAGTTCCAAATGAACTCTACATCCACTACCTTAGCTACCACTAAAGATTTTCCAACAATTCACTAATTGCTCTTCCCCTTTTCTAGGCTTACGAGGTAACCTTTACAATACCGGTCAAATTTTCTACCCAAAATTTGACCAAACTCTCACAAGGATACAAAGAAGAATTTTAAGGCAAGTAGAATATCTCACAATACAAATTTGCCCCTTTTGATACAAGCACTCAACCCAAATTGGAATACAAGATAGGAATTACAAGAATGGGAAATTAGGCACTTTGAGCTTGGTTTTTTTATAGATGTTTCTCTTGGATGCAATAGTTGTTGTTGATCTTCAATATGCTTGATTTTATATATTCTCCATTAATTATAACCGTTTGGGTGGTTAGGGTATTGATTATAGCCGTTTGGACCCTCTTTTCCCACCATAAATACACTTTTGCAGCCTACAATATCGATACACAGGGATCCGTATCGATACTTGTCTCAAAACAAAAAAGTCGTTGCACAATTACAAGAGGGGTGTATCGATACGTGTGTAAGCGTATCAGAACGGGTTAGGGAAGTGTTTCGGTACAGGCAAGATCATATCGATGCAATTTCTCCCACAAAGCTCACTGGGAGAATTCGTATCGATACGGGAAAGAGCGTATCGGTACGAGTTAACCAACTCTTTAAAAGTTTGTTACCTACCAACTGAGTGGATTCGGATGATTTCCTCCCTTTATCTCCTCGCCATAAGTTGAGGAGACAGTGGCAAGCTCGTCAATGTGAGCTTCGTTAGTTTCAGACATATCTATATGAAAAATCGGATTAGTCGACAAGTCACAATATACACAATATATAACTCCTAGGTGGAAAAGTAACACAATAACAATGCAATAAGCTCCGGTTTAGTCCTAGAATCGACTAAACTCTAGCTCTGATACCACAAATGTAACACCCCTTTCCCGGCCTGGTCGAGAACCAGGTCGGAAGGTGATATCGATAAATAGTACAGTGATCGATGCAATAAAATTTCAACTTATAATCAATACTTTGAACAGTGTTGAGCAATAATACATTACCACAATGCATCTTAGTCCAATTAATCCTTATGAAATAATAATTACTCATTTAGGATCAATTCTTAACTATTACAAGTTTTAGGGACTAAACTATAAATCTGATAAATTCTAGGTCCTTTGATGTCATTTATTATTCCTTAATGAAATTCAATACAGTAATAACAAGTCTGTAAAATTTCATAGAATTTAGAGTTCGTTTAGTCATCCAATTGAATCGTTCTAAAAATTCAGTGACCAATCTGTGAACATTGTAAACTGTCAAATTATGCCTTTAACCAACTTAACTAACCTTGTATCAAAACACCTTAATGCTGTTTCGATACGGGTGTACGATGGTCAACCTGAGTTGAATTTTCCTTTCATACCGTATCGATACAGGCAAGCCCTGTATTGGTACGAGTTGATTCTCTTTAACCTTGACTTTGACCCGTTTCGATATAGGTTAGACCTGTATCGGAACAGAGGATTCCAATAGCAAAATGTTTTGATACAGCTCCAGACCGTATCGATATGCCATGTTCCGTAGGTTCAATAATGCTTAACCATATCGATACGCTATTACCCTGTATCGATACTGCCTGACATGTATTGACAGATTTTTGCTGGTTTTTAATCGAATTAACCTACCAAACGATGTTCAAATGCAATGAAACTTTACACACAATATTTCAATACTATAAACTACTTGCATGTCAAATTTCATCATCATTCGAATACATTTACTAGGTTTTGACCTATGTGAGCCAAATATGTCATTTTTACCCACCTTTAACCATTCCAAAAGTCATATTAGGGCCTTTAACATCTTTTGAACTAATACACACAATAGGCATACCAAAATAGGCACAAGAAACTAGTTCAACTACTTTGCCACCTTCCTAGGAGTTCATAAAGTCAATATATATTACTTTGGCTGGTAGTAACTTGTTTTGCTGCGACTTATTCGATCTTCTACGATGATCGATTTCTTAACCTGAAATGCATGAGATGAGACACGTTAGGTTTACATAGCACAACGACAAGACCACCCATATTTCATCTGGAGAAAAGGCATTCTCAAGTCGCTCGAAAGCATTCAAACTAATTTGATTCAGCTCGCAGTCAAACTGTTTTAAAGGTAAGGTGTTGGATGTAGTGTAAATGTTTTTAAAATGCTCCATAATGGCTTTTTTCATCTATATCGGTTTGCTGAAGTTACCCTCCCCACTATTAATGCTAGAAATGAGATTTGATCTTCTTCTAATAGAAGGACATTAACTCCATTAGCTGATTGTATAAAAGTGTTTGATAAAATTAACTAATAGCTAATAGTTGATAGTTATTTGATTTTTTGAACAAGAAAATGACATATAAAGACATGATTATATTTGATATTTGTATGAATAATTTATTAGTTATTAACATTTTATATTTATTAATATTAATTAAATGATGAAAATTATTTTTTAATATCATTACTAGCATATATGAGGATGTTCATATAAATTTTTTATTTGTGAAATTATCTTTTTAAATATAATTTTAATAACTATTAAATTTAGATGTATATATTAACTTTTTATCTATTAAATTATATTTTGAATATAATTTTATTAATTACTAAATTTATATGTATTTATTAATTCATATATTAACTTCTTATTTATGATTTTTTTTCATTTTATTAGTTAATCAAATTTATGTTATTTAGAGAATTTTATATAATTATCAATGACAAAATAGTCTTTACAAGTATTTTATCCAAACATCTAACTCAAAAAGCTCCTAAAAGAAACTTTTTGAAAATAAGAGATTTCAACTCAATCCGCTATTACAATCCTCTATTTACCAAATATTCAAGTTAGAGAATCTGGTTGGTCAAACTTTTAAGAATGCTTCAAACCTCTAATTTTAGCTCAAAAAATTGTTTACCAAACAGGGCCATAATGATTTACAAGTCCCAAGAGATTTATAACGAATATGATATGATTTTTTTTGAAATATCTTAATTTTTACTACAACCTCTCAATTTTTTCTAAAATAACCAAGGATAAAATTCTATTATCTTGAATTTAGATATAAGGCATCAACTTCGAAGTTTATTTAGACTACAAACCAGAACTAGAAAGAGTAAAACATATTTTGCAGAATAATTAGTGAAACAAATTTCTATGAACTAAAAATATTTTTATGTCAATTAAAGGTTTCACCTATTACATTATATTTTATTGACGTCGTTCAACGATATTGATTTAACGGAGCGTTTAGATTGTGCACGTGCCTAATTTTTCTTAAGTACGTTGGAGATCTTTTCATGAATCGCATAGGAAGTGGTCACACCTTATACTTATACCTATGTAGGTCATCAAATGTATTTTGTAGATCATACACCATATGTAAAGGTTATATATAAAATTAAAGCTTTACTTGGTATAGAAGAAAAGTAGAAGGGAGGAAGGAGTAAAGAGAAAATTGGAAAGAAAATGAATTTAAAGGTTATCTAGTTGAGTGGAAAATTAGAAGGAAATGAAATAGAAGGAAAAATAATTTTCCTTATTTCGGTCCAAATAGTTTTTCTTCCAATTTTGGTAATAGAAAAGAAAAGTGAAAGCTATCCCACTATCTGTAAAAGGTTATATACCGAATCAAGGTTTTGCTTGGTAGAGAAGAAAAATGGAAGGGAGAAAGGAGTGAAGAGAAAATTGGAAAGAAAATGAATTACTTGGTGGAATGAAAAATTAGAAGGAAAGAAAATAGGAGGGGAGGTAGTTTTTCTTGTTCCAATACAAATAATTTTCTCTCCAAATTGGGTGGAAAATAGGAAATAAAAGTGAAAGCTATCTCACTTTAGTAATAAAATTATAAAAATATGTTTAAAAAATTTTAATTTTATTTTAACCATATTTATAATTTATTTTTATGATTTTATCTAATATTTTTATTATGATTTTATTTTATTCATTTTAGTCCCTAAAAATTTATTTAATCTAAAATTTACTCTTATTTGTTTTTTATCTTATTACTAAATTCAATATTATTAATATAATAATATTTTTGTTCACTTTAGTTCCTAAAATATTTATTTAATCCAAAATTGAACTCTATTTGTTTCTAATTTTTTATAATTTTATCTAATATTTTTACTATAATTTTTTTGTTCAATTTAATCCCTAAAATTTTATTTTATTTGGAATTTAACTCTATTTTATAATTCAGTCCACTAATTTATAATAGCAAACTTTACATTTCAGTCACTAATTTTATAATTGCAATTAAAGACTTGTTTAGCTCGGATTAACCTGAAACTTGTTCTATATGTCAACGATGATATTATTTCATAAAGGGATATTTAATTTCACTTTTTAAAAGTTTTTTTTGGATAATTGTTGTATTTATTTATCCAAGACAAGAAAAACATACATCATACAAGACTTAGGACTTAGGCATCCAACCAAGGAATTCCCCAAGCCTCAAGTAAGTTCCTATTTACATCATCAATATGAACATGTCTATGTTGAATCTTTACACTCAAAATCGATTGAATACAAGTAATTAAAGAATCTATCTCCCTATTTATTCCTTTGAACCGTCTTCGATTTCGTTCCTCCCAAACACAATACACAAATGAGCCCCAGGCTAATTTCAACATGTAAACAAGCAAAGACTTGCCTTTCAAACGAGAACACAGCCAGGCAAGTTCCTCTTTCCATTCCACCATCCTATGCTGTAGGCCACATCTCTCAAGAACATCATTCCAGATTCCACGCGAAAAAGAGCACTCAGCAAACAAATGGTTTCTTGTTTCACAAGCCTCCCAACACAGCACACAAGACTCATTCTGATCAGAAGGTAGAATCCCCATCCTCTTCAATCTATCCAGGGTTGGTAGCCTATCCAGTATAACCATCCAGGCTCGAATCGAGTGCTTTGGCACATGGCCCCCAAACTAGATCAATCTGTGCAACATTACTGTAGGATGACCCTCACGAATCAAGTCCCAGACAGCTTTAATCTTATCAACCGATCTTGAAGCTAGAGAAGCAGAAAGAACAGGTTTGAGCTTTAACATCTTCCTCAAGTACCAGCTATGGTGAGGCTTTCCCTCAACATCCCACACCTTATTTCCTTTGAGAACATATTCTTTAACCCAGACAACCCATAGGGAACCCTCATCAGCTAGCATTTGTCTCAGCAGCAACACTAAGCAAGCTGTATTCCATTCATGCAGGTTCCTCATGCCCAAGCCATCTTCCCTCTTAGGCTTACAGATAGAACCCCAACTTATCCTGGCACCTGCAACAGCAACATCTTTGCCTTTCCAGAAAAACCTCAGACAAAGAGATTCAATCTTCTTAATCACACCCTTAGGGAGCACCACTTGTCTACACCAATAGTTTATAATACTGAAAAGAACATTTCTGATCAGTTGCATCCTACCAGCAAAGCTCAACAATCTGCTTGACCAATGCCCCAATCTTGCTTTAATGCTCTCCAACAGGCTATTACAGTCCTTTTCAGTAAGCTTCCTGGTAACTAAAGGGATGCCTAAGTACCTAACAGGTAAATGGCCTACCTTAAACCCAGTCAAGCTACCCATTTCATTTTGTTGGTCAAGGGAAACACCTGCAGTAAAAAGCTCAGACTTTGCAGCATTCAACCTAAGACCAGAGCATTCATAAAATTTCTCTAAAACGCACTGAATACCAACTAGAGAATCCAAATTCCCCTTACAGAAAATAAGGAGATCATCTGCAAAACACAGATGAGTAAGTCCAATTCTCTTGCATTTTGGATGGTACTGAAAGATCTTATTTGCTGCAGCAATGTCCAATAAATGTGAAAGGACATTCATAGATAAGACAAAAAGGTAAGGGGACAATGGATCCCCTTGCCTCACTCCCCTTTTCCCTTCAAAGTAACCAACAAGACTCCCATTCAAAGTAATGGAGAATCTGCTACCAGTGTAACAAGCAAGAATCCACATTCTAAATCTCTCAGGCAGATTAATAGCCTCCAGAATTGTAGCCATAAACTCCCAACTCAAAGAGTCAAATGCCTTCTGCAAGTCCACCTTGAGGGCACACCTAGGTGAAATAACCTTCCTCCCATACCCCTTAACCAGCTCTTGTGCAAGGAGAGTATTATCAGTAATACTTCTATCCTTGATAAAAGCAGATTGACTCTTAGTGATCAAAGGAGGCAATGCAGATGTTAATCTTCCCACCAAAATCTTAGTAATGGCCTTATAAATGACAGAGCAACAAGATATTGGCCTAAAATCCCTTGCCTTACAAGCACCAGATGACTTAGGTACTAAAGTTATTGCAGTAGCATTAAATGCAGAGATAAGAGAAGAAGTGGCAAAAAAGTACCTAAGAGCAGCAGCACAATCACTCCCCACAATGGACCAAGCAAACTGGAAAAACCAGGGAGTGTAGCCATCAGGCCCAGGGGCCTTGTTCTTCCCCTGAGAGAAAAAAAGCTTGTTTAATCTCCTCATCAGACACCTCTCGAATCAAGCCATCATGATCCTCATCTGGAATTTGTACTTGTAGAACACTCTTAAGATCATCAACAGAGCAACCACCAACCCCCTGATCCACTTGACCAATTTGTCCAGTGAAAAAATGCTCAAATTCAGCAGCTATGCTCTCAAAAGTCTCCAATCTGTTCCCCACCTCATCATACAAGAAACTAATTGTGCTCTTCTTCCTCTTCACAGCCACCATATCATGAAAAAATTTTGTCCCTTGGTCCCCTTCAGTAAGCCACTGAACTTTAGCCTTCTGTTGATAAAAGAGCCTTTCAGCCTTCTCCAAACTTTGAAGCTCCTCTTGAACTAACTTTTCCTGCATCACACTTCCTTGAAGCACAGGCCCTCTCAAATTCAAATCTTGAATAGCCTCCAATTGAGCCCTTTTATCTTTAACCCTCTTAGAGATCTCAGAAAATTGACTCTGATTCATAGACTTCAGATGCAACTTAAGCCTCTTCAGTTTTGTGAAGAGAACTCTCATTGGATTGCCTACTGCAGGCTCTCTCCATGAATCTTCCACCACCCTCTTAAAATCTGGATGTTCAGTCCAGAAATTAAAGAACTTAAAAGGCTTTGGCCTCTGAACAGTGTCCTTAGCACATAGCCTAACCACAGCAAGACAGTGATCTGAAACCCCTGGCGGAAGGAACTCAACTCCAGAGTTAGGAATCTCAACACACCATTGATGGTTGACAAGGACTCTGTCAAGTTTCCTTGGAAGGAAGCCCTCCTCATGCTTGTTAGTCCAGGTAAAGATAGGGCCAGCAAAAGGATGATCCAACAACCCTACATTACTCAAGCACTCCTGAAACTCAATCATATCCGCAGAAGTATGGGATCCTAACAACTCAAAATCTGAACTCTCCTCTGCAGTGAGAGTGACATTAAAGTCACCTCCAACCATCCATGGCAAACTACCAGTGAGAGCAGCAACAACACTAAGTTGGACCCACAACCCACGCCTCTGTATAGCATTATTACTACCATACACAGCAGAAATGAAAACAACCCTTCCATCTAGATGACCCTTCACAGTAAGGACTTGATCATCAACATGAGCCACAGTGAAGTCAGATCCATTTTTGCATAATACCCAAATTCTTCCCAACTCCACATGTTGGTAATTATGAAAACATCTCCACTTAGAACTATACTTACTGAACAGCTGAAGAAAGTTCACCTCCCGTACTCTAGTTTCAACCAAACAGACAACAGAGGCCTGCACACTACTCAACCTTTTGAAGACATTACTCTGCTTCAATGGGTTATTGAAGCCCCTAACATTCCAAAAGACTACAGTCATTAATGAGTTTTAGACCCCCCTTGTGAGCCCCTCAACTTTAGCTTATCACCTTTCTTAGCTTTCATCTCTTGAAGCAAATTAGCTACTCACATCGCAGCAAGTCTAGGTTTCCTAGGCTCATCCCCATTAGATATATCATTCAAAACCCCAAAATTATTCTTCGAGCTACTAAGAACAGATTTGTCCTTAAGTTTGGAAACCGGGCTCACCAGAGGAGGGAATTCTTCATTTGTTATCACCATCCCCTCACTAACAGCAGTCATAGTGACACAAGGAACCCCAACCCCAACAGCTAGCTCAACACTACCCCTAGACTCATCAGTGGCCACTGCCGAGACAAGCTCAACACTAACTTGTCCAGAGGTAGCGCCCTCAGCTGAAGAAGAAGGTTCAGCACTAGACCCTGCACAAGCTCCAGAAACAACCTCATTGCCAATAATAGAAGCCTTAACCAGACTTGCATTCGCATCAACATTAGCCGACACATCTACTTTCCTAACTCTCCACTCTTGATTAGGAGCAGCATTAGCAGTGTGATCCAGTTTATCACAAGCAGTTGTAGCATGACTAAAAGTATGACAATTATTGCAGCATGCTGGCATCCATGGAAAACGTACCTTAACATAGGCCAGAGACTTATCAGGAAGAACAACCGGAATAGTGCGTGGTAACTTAGAACCAGCAGTGACCTCAACACAGACCTTTGCAAACTCCAGACGTTCACGCCCCGCCGTTATATTGTCCATGTACAGCGGCACACCCAGCGCACTCGCAATGTAACTCAATCCACGACGAGAGAAGAGCTCCAGCGGCACATTGTACAGATGAGCCCATATCGGCATTTTGGTGAGATCAAAATCCAATCGCGTGAGATTTGGCTCCCATCGACGAAGAAGCAATGGCTTATGCTGAACATGCCAAGGTCCTCCCTCAAGCACCCAATCCCTTGCCGCAGAAGAGGCAAAGGAGAAGACGTACAAATTCGGCCCCGCGAGACTCACCTTCATTAGGGTAGATTTCCCCCAAATTGACTCCAACATCGAACTCATTGCCTTGAAATTGGGAGCCGGTCCGAGGAATTGCCCAACTAGTGAGTTCTTCCAATCAGCTATTCCTTCCTCAAATAACTCCGACAGCGGAGAAATTGCAATCGAACCCTCCGGAGTCACCGGCGGAGGAAAATATTCTAGTGCCAAATCCCCACCCGTACCAAAGAGCTTACGCCAATCAGTTGTAGCCATAGTACAGCGTCCACACAGCAGAAACAAGCGAAATTCCTCAACAACCGAGAAGAAATCAGCAATAGAAAGCAAGAGAACGATGAAGAAATGAAGATTTCCGCAGGCAGTTAGACCCGCTAACGTGCACCTAGAGAGAAAAATCTCATTTCTGTCATATACGAATCCCACTTTTTAAAAGTTGGCCCATGTATTTTATGAATGTTTTCAATATGGACCATAAACTACTTACCTTTTGCAATTAACACTATTTCAAATTCGATTTCAACACGAATTTACCATTAAGTCTAATTAGAATTAATGAGTCTAAAAAGGACCTGAAATTGAGTTTTTTAAATTAAAATCCAACTTATAAATTATGTACATTTTAGTCCCTAAACTCAAATTCAGTTAAATTTACTTCGATTTGAACTTCTTTTTTAGCAAAACAAATGTATACAATGTTTCTACTTATATTACACTTTTATTTAAGTTTTGATATTTTTTTTGTTCAAATCTTGTAAAATTACCAAAATGCCTTTTTTAAATTGTTTATTTTCTAAAGTTTTTAAAGGTTTATTTTCTCAGGTGACTTTAGTTGATTGTTTCTCTTTCATGTTCATGTTGGTTGTTTATTTTCATGTAATCAAATATGCTTGTTTTTTAATTTATTTTAGGCCACAAATGGGCCATTTGTAGCATTTGATATTCATTTTGGATTCGTTTATATCGTATATTAGGTGTTATATTGACAGTCAAACTCTCGAGATTAGATTATACAAATATTAGACTAAATTATAAAAATTAGAAATAAATTGAGGTTAATTTTGGATTAAATAAAAAATTTATGGGCTAAACTGGAAAAAATAAAATCATATTAAAAATATTGGGCTCAAGTATAAAAAATAGAAACACATATATGTCAATTTTGAATTAAAGAAAAAATAGAGATTAAATTGAATAAAAATAAAAATATATTAAAAATATTAGATTAAATTATAAAAATTAAAAAATAAATATGTGTTAATTTTAGATTAAATAAAAAATAGAGACTAAATTGAATAAAAATAATCAAATTAAAATATTATACTAAATTATAAAAATTAAAAATAAAATTATAATTTTCAAAGCTTAATATTCTTTCAGCTCACTTTTTCATTGTACCAACAAATAGAGAATTAAAAAACTTATTTTCCTTCTAGTTTTTTATTGTCTCAACTAAGCACACTGATAGAAAGAAAAAAATAATACTTTCCATCCTTTTATTTTTTTTCACTTCAAATTTTCATCCTTCCAACTTTCTTTCATCTCTACTGAGCAAAGCCTAAGAGTTTTATTCCACAGGTCATACACCACCAATTCGATCTCGTTAATTTAAAATTTAACTGGTAATGTAGGGTTGTAAGATGCAATTAACCCAATAGAAGAATGTTTATCGGGATAAAAAGGTACATAATGAAGCCCAGACTCACAGGCCCAAATTGGAGACAAAATAAATAAAGGCCCCCATTGGGCATCGGCTGTTTGAAACTGAAGAACGAATAGCGAACATCTCTCCCAATTCCCACAGTTTCGTAGTACTCGCAGCCGCAACACAGCCGAAGAAAGAAGAAAAATGGCGTCGAACGCGGCGGTGCCGTTCTGGCGTGCAGCCGGCATGACTTATATCACCTACTCCAACATCTGCGCCAACCTCGTGAGGAACTGCTTGAAGGAACCTTACAAGACTGAAGCCCTTACTCGTGAGAAAGTCCATTTCTCCATCTCCAAGTGGACCGATGGCAAGCCTGAAAAGCCCAGTATGTCTCTCTTTTTCCCTCTTCTTCGTATTATCTCGGATCTGGGTTTTCTCTTTGTCATTTCTGATATATTTTCTGTAATTTAGTTGCTATTTTGTTTTGAGTTTTGGATGATTAATAAAAGGTTTAATTGTCCTCTTTATGATTGCGATTGGTTCTATATCTAATCTGTTATATATTTTAAATCTGCTTAATTTTTCGCTTTTGATTGCTATATTTTGTAGCCAAAAAGAAAATTAATGAATAGAGAAAATAAGCACGAGATTGAAATTATACTGAAACCCTAAAATATTTCAAATTTGGGGTTTATTTGGTTGTTACTTTCTCTAATTGCTTTTTTTTAATCTGGTTCCAATATAAGAACAATAATCGATTAAAATTAGATAATAACCTGAGTTGAATCTGCAACTCAGCTAGTTTTATTCGAACCCTTTTCTGAATCCATCCGTGCAGTGTTTAGTTTGGCTGGTTTTTTGCAGCGCATTAATTTGTGCTTTGCATCTGCCAAATTCTTTGTTTGCTGTGGAACTTTCCCTGATTAAAAGATAACTATTGCAGTGTACTGCGACATAAATGCTTTAATATACTGCTTGATCACACAAAGCTCTTATCTTGTGGGTTTACTTGACATTGTTTGTGAAAACAAGTTGATCAGACCGAATTATATCAAATGTAGTTTGCTTTTATGGATCCTTACTGAGTCTGATCGATGAATTGTGTCACTGGCTTCTAGTTTAAAGTGATGAAGTTTAATTTGGTGTGAATCTTGTGACATTTTCAGCAATTCAAATTGTTTTCATGTTGCTACTGCAATATGTAAAGGAATTCAGATTTAGTCTTCTGCAGATCTCTCTGATATCTATAATAGCATTCTTTAGTTGCTGTACGAGGTTGCATGATTTTCTCAGTTTCTGTGTACATTTCATCAGTTTAATTGCAAAAATGTAAAAAAGAAAAAACTTTCTGGTTTGCCCAAATTACTTCCATCTCTGAGTATGAGTATTTAAGGGTCTGTTTGTTTCACTGAAAACTGTTTCCGGAAAATGAATTCTAGAAAATGAATTACAGTTGTTGGAAAACTAATTACAGAAACCATTTTCGGGTGTTTGGATGATGTTGTACAATTCATTTTACATTGTTTGGTAGAGTTTCTTGAAAATTTCATGAACAATCCACAAACAAGCATCGATAATGGTAAAAACAAGTTCCAATCAAAATATGGTTTAATGTTAGGTTAGGGTTTAGGGTTTAGGGTTTAGGATATCATTTATGGTTTATGGTTTAGATTAGTATTTAGTGTTTATGGTAGCATTTAGGGATTAGTATTTAAGGTATAGATTTAGGGTTTAGATTAGTGTTTATGGTTTATGTTAGTGTTTAAGGTTTAGGGTTTAGGGTCTATGATTTAAGGTTTTATGTTAACATTTAGGGTTTAGGATTTAAGGTTTTATGGCAACATTTAGGGTTTAGTTATTAGAGTTTATGGTAGCATTTAGAGTCTATGGTTAATGTTTAGGGTTTATCATTTATGGTTTAGGGTTATATCAGTGTTTATGGTTTAGTGTTTAGTTTTTAGTGTTTAGGGTTTAGGTTATCATTTAGAGTTCAAGGGTTATGTTAGTGCTTAGTGTTTAAGGTTTAGTATTTATGTTAGTATTTAGGATTTAGGAGTTAATGTTTATTGTTTAGGGGTTATGTTAGTGTTTAAGGTTTAACATTTAAAGTTTAGGGTTTATGTTAAGGTTTAGTGTTTAGGTTTTAGGGCTTATTGTTTATATTAGTATTTAGGGATTATGGTTTATGTTGGTGTTTATTGTTTATGGTTTAGTGTTTATGTTAGTGTTTATTGTTTATGGTTTAGTGTTTATGTTAGCATTTATGTTTTATGGGTTAGTGTTTAGGGTAAGGGTTTATGTTAGTGTTTGGGGTTTAATATATACGGTTTAACATTTAGGGTTTAAGGTTTATGTTAGTGTTTATGTTAGCATTTAGTGTTTATGGTTTAACATTCAGGGTTTATGGTTTTGTTTTAGGCTTTTGTGTTTATGATATACCATTTAGGGTTTTGTTTTTATGGATCATTGTTTATGGTTTATGGTTAGGGTAGTGTTTATGGTTTAACATTTAGGGTTTACGATTTTTAATGTTTAAGGTTTAATATTTATTGGTTAATGTTTTATGTTTAAGGTTTAGGGTTTATGATTTAATGTTGATGGTTTAAGGTTTAGGGTTTAGAGTTCAGGGTTTAGGATTTAGTTTTTATGTTAGTATTTAGGGTTTAGTTTTTATGTTAGTATTTAGGGTTTAGGTTTTAAGGTTTATGGTTTAGGTTAGTATTTGTAGAGAGAATGAGAGGAAGGAAAGCGACTTACCGAAAATTAATGGGTAAGTCATTTTACACTAAAACAAAGTCTGTTTTCCATTGACTGTAGTTGGTTTTCCGTTGACTTTTCATTTTCCATGAACCAAACAGCGAAATGCTGTGAAAATGTTTTCAGGAAAACCAATTACAAGGAAACAAACAGACCCTAAGTACATCTTCACTTGTCTTGGATCATGCCATATGTGGAGCCGAGTCGTGCATGATTATGAGCTGACCATGTGTGATTCAAATGATCTGTAGAACACTTCTACTCTCATCGGTCTCTCATTCTGCTATGGTTCTTTTAATCCCTGGTTGGAATAATGTTTTGATGATATCATTAATTTCCTTTTCATTCTGATGACTTGTCTTCTTGGTTTAATATCAGCTCTCCGCTCAGATTTGCCAGACGAATGAGTTGCAAGTTTGGTCATCAAAGTTTCGAGACAGGGAGGATTTTAATGGAGTTTTTATTTTGTAATGTCTGAATAGATTTCAGGCTTTGAGATGGTCATAACAATAATAATGCACTTTGATTAACATGGACCCTTAATGGGTTATGTGCATCTCAAGTATGAAGTATTGTTGTCAGGATTCCAAAACATTGTCCCGTTTTAGTGGAGTGGTTTGATTGATTTTCTTGATTCTTGGTGGAAATGTATGAACTTATGCATCAACGAATTCAAAAATCTTCATAGCTCAAAATAAAAGCTGAGAGAGAAAGGGGGTTCTTAGTAAAATATTTTTTTGAAGACTATTTAAAAGAAATAACACAAACCATTTACATAGCGTTAAATGTATATATTTGACCCCAAAGTTATCTATTTTTCTCACTTTGATATCTGAGAGAACTTTTTCATCACTTAATTTTCATCATTATCCTTTGTTAAGATAACGTCCAAATAAAATAATATATTATTTCACAAAAAGTCCAATAAATCATCACTCATATTTACGTCTAGACCTATTTTGATCATTCATATTTTGATCATTCAACTATCAAACGTGCAATTTACTCGTTTAACTTTACATTTTAAACAAATTTGGCCACTCCTCCGTTTTTCATTAACGTGGATTAATTTAATATTTTTTAGCCACGCATGAATTAACTATTTTAAAACGTTTTTGGTATTTATAAAAGGGTGATTGGGTTTAAATCGTGTAGCCTTAATTTTGTACTGTTCGAAGGAAAAAAACTGAAAGTGGCTTGAAAAAGAAGAAGCTAGAAAAAGAAGATATGGACTCAATATCTGAGTCAAAGGAGATTTCATTCTGTAGGTATGATAAACCAACAATGTTGAAGACATCATGGTCGAAAGATAATTTAGGTAAGCGGTTTTTTGTTGTAATAATTATGAAAATAGGTTGTACAAATCATATAAATTTTTTCGATGGTATGAATCCCAAACAATCCTCATGCAAAATTAATTTTTTGTTAAACTATTAAGAAAAAAACATGACAAATGATAAGAGAAAAAAAATGAGAGAATTTTTTGGATTATTGCTTAGGTACTATTGACCTGTTTATTTCATGGATAAGAGTTGAAAAAAATGTTGTCAGCAAACTGGTGACTACAACGACTAAAAAAATCTGGAGTATCTCACTTTTTATGAAAATTTGGATTTGGGATTTCTTTTTAAAAAACTCTTATTTTGAAATAAAAACTAGAATTGTCGTCGGTCATTTGAGTTAGGTAGATCAGACACTATAAAACAACTAGACATTTCTATTCTTTTAGGTTTGAGAGTCGGGTTACGTGTGTGGAAGGATTCACACCCACCACGCCTAAATTTGGTATTAAATTAATTACCATTTTATTAATATTGAATTTTGTGAGTTAAAGTGACGATTAAATTAAAATTTGATTTTACATGCGAGCAAATTTTAAGGGTTCCGTTATTCGAGAATAAACAAAAAATTACCACCATGTTACTAAACAACGTTTAATCTCAAATAAATGTGCATCGCATTGACCATTTAAATCCTTATGCAACATAATAATGACATGGCATGCATATAAACATGGTAAAAGAGGAGGGCACAACATAAAACATGAATATTAGGCTCGAATTAGGGGTGGGCAAAAATATTCGACCCGGTTAACTCGACCCAACGATCCGATGACCCGAACTTAAAAATACTTGGTAAGTTTTTAAAAAAATTATCTGACCAGGCCGGGTACCCGACCCAAGAATTTTCCCGGGACAGGGGCCGGGATTTTTAAGTTACCGGGTACTCGACCCGACCCGATAATATTTAATATATATTTTTTATATTTTCAATTATATTTTTATTTTAAGTTTCTTAATATTTTTACTTTAAAGCTAAATTTAAATCCATTAATTCTTTTTATGTTTGTATTATATACTTTTAAATTTTAAGTTCCTTAGCTCGAATGATAACATACATACGTAACAATGCACACATAATAAATAAAAGCAGAGTATATATAAGCATAACATATAAATATAATATGTATCGCATGCACCTATATACTAGATGACAGAATCCAAATCATGCATTAAACTACACATGTATAAATAGAAATTATCTATCACTTTTTAGTTCTTCTGTATATGCCCCAACTGTAACTCCCTCGTCCTGGTCTAGCCGGATGACCAGTCCGAGTGAGCTACACGGGAAAAACCGAGTGAAAACTCCCTAAGGAATTCCCCCTCGGTTAGCAACCCTATTTTTTTTCATTTTAAAATCTTGTCTAAATGGATATTAAACCCTAAGTGATCATACAGCGGAACAACAATATATAAAACAACCAAACGAACTCAAACAATCATGATTACAGCTCGATTTTAAACCTAAACTGCAGGCGGTATCGATACCCTTAAGGGGTGTATCGATACCCCTTGACTAGGTTTAAGCTTTAATTGCGGGCGGTATCGATACACCCAAGGAGTGTATCGATACCCTCCTCAACGGTTGACTTCCCACGGTCAACGCTAAGATGATGGTATCGATACACCAGAGGCCGATATCGATACCGATATGGACAGTAGCTCCAGTGACCAAAATGGTATCGATACTCCCCTCAAGTGTATCGATACACGATGCCTGAAACAAGAAGGTGGTATCGATACCGTACCAACCGTATCGATACTCCCCTCAAGTGTATCGATACACGATGCCTGAAACAAGAAGGTGATATCGATACCGTACCAACCGTATCGATACCCCTACACTGCAAAACCTCCTAAACTCAGCAAAAACGATCAAGACTCGAGTCTAAATGCAATTTAGGACTTCCCTAGCCCCAACCAAACATTCTCACAACATTTACATACCACTTTATAGCCATACAAGCACCCAACATGTATAAACATCAAGGAAATCATGCAATTGAATCAAAGATGACATTTAAGCACTCAAGTCTCGTACTTCAACATTCAAACACAAGGGCAACCTCAAAAGGACACATAGTCAACATTCATGGTAAGCATTTTAGGCATGGATTACAATTCAAACATGGCATCAACAAGCCAATCAAAACAACATAATTAAGGAGTCTAAACATGCTCCTAAACAACCAGTAAAAGCACAATCAACAACACCTATCCCATTGCTTAACTATTACATTCTATCGCTTAAAATTCATACATTGAGCTCACCAAAGCAACACTTGGAGACCTTCCCTTGCCCTTGCCACCCACAAGTTAGTTATCTGCATTTTCGAACAAAGAGAGCGTAAGCATAAAAGCTTAGTGAGGGTAAGCTCATAAAACAAACCTTCGACAATGCAGGGTCCAAGCACGAGCTACAACCAAGATAAAATGCGTGATCTTACCTCCGATCCACACGAGCCATAATTATAAATGATGCATGAATATATATTCAACATCATGTCATGCTCAACATGTTTAAATCCACAACATATGAAATCACATATATTAAACCATGTTAGCAACACATCCCAAATCACATTGGCTCACAATTGATCACATATTGGCAACATAAACCACAATCCGTATTGACACCTAGCTATGACTCGAATACGTGGATAACCGTTGGAACTCACATCCAACAACTCAACCATTACCTGACGGTGGGATTACACTCATCACCGTTCACGCCGAGGGGATTCCACTCATCCTCACGCCCGTCGATGGGATTCCACTCATCACCGACTAATATATATAGGAAGATTTCCGGGCGAACCCGTACTCCATCTTGATGACTACCATCATCAAGACCACGCGCGCATTTTGACTCACGTGTGCACACTAGACATCCTAATGATCGATCATTTGTACCCAAGCATACTAGTGCCAATACTACACATTTCATTACTCTTTCACAATACCATTTCATAATAACTTCCGTGCTTAGCACGTACTCACCATGACTCACCGTCATGCACAAACCACATTTCCATGCCTAGCATGTACTCACCATGATCCTCGGATCATACATTCACCTCATAACATCACCACACATGTCAACACTACACGCATCTCAATAACACAAATATCACATCATATTACATACATATGCATATCCCTATCACATTTATCATCAACATGCATGTAACAATGCATTAAGCCATGTCTCCACATACATGTATAACAACATAAGCATAACCACCATAAGCATGATCAAACATGAGGCATAATTCAACACTTTAAAGATCAACCAATGTCTCTAACTAAGGATTGGGATTAGGCTACCACCCTAATCTCAACTCTAGGTGGGTCTACCAATCTCTACCTAGTTCACATGCTCAAACCAACACTTGAAAACCATTTAAAAATATTTAACAACTCACCTTACTTCCTTAAGCAATCCAAGCAAAGCCGACTCAAGTCTCCACAACTTCCGAAATCGTGCCCGAACCTCCCAAGGCCAAATCCGATGTCTCTAATCAATCAAAGGCAATGTATTAACCTCTTAATCAACCACAATTTACTGGTACACATCAGCTCTCAATTCTCTAACATTTTCTCAACAATTCAAAGCCGAAATCTTCTCAAATAATCCCATTTTCGTATTCCAGCAAAACCCAGCCCGATTCACAATCTCATGCAGCACTGTTTTAATACTTGACTTATAACCTTCTCTAACTGACCATCTGCCTTCAACAGGAAACCAGACACTATGCAAACGTCTTCAAAAAAAATAATCTAGCAGAAATTTTGGATCTCTATTACCCACTTCCTTTAAGAACCTTCCACGGATGTAACAAACTAGAAGAAAACTGGTACTCGGTCTTGACACGCTGGCAATTTACACATTTACTCTCATACTGAACCACATTATTCATCAACTCAATCCAGAAGTACTCATCTTCAACCCACAATACGTCTTCATACTACTCAGATGCAATACAAATGAACTATTGTGTGCTTCGGCCAAAATAATATGTCTCAAAACACTATGTCAATCGGTACAACTATTATGCCTCTGAAATGAAAAACTCTTTCATCTCTGAAACTGTATTATGAAGGTCTTCCTTTTACCATGCCTCGCACGTGAGGTGCTAAGAATCTGTCTTGCAACTGTTTCTCTTCGAGCATTCTGACTCAATGTAAGTTCAACATGAAACGCAGCCACAAGAATACTGTCATTCGGTAACTGAATTTGGAAAATACAACTCGCAACTCAACCACTAATCTAACAACAATTACAACTCGGAACATCGGTTACTACGTTGATTATCTTCGGATGGTACTCAATCTTGATATTACAGTTTTCAAGCAGTTCTAACACTTATGTTGTTCAAGTTTCAACCCTTTCTAAGTTGTCTAACAATTCTAGTTCTGATAATATGTACGTACACACCGTGCATTTCTTACTATACAAGCTTTGTCTCTAAGTCTTCGAAGCAAATACAACTGTAATTAACTCTACGTCTCATATCGGATAACTCTTCTCACGGTCTTTCAACTAACTCGATGAACAAGTCACAATCTTCCGTCTTACATAAGCACACAACCTAACCCTACATGTAACACATCACTACAGTTCACAAGCTCTTTCTCTAGTATAGGCTGGATCAAGGTCGAAGCTCTCTTCAAAGTTTCTTTCGATTTCTCAAGGGTTCAATGTCTCGCATCTAACCTCACAACTGAACATTCTTCTGTAGCAATCTAACAAAAGAGCAGCTATCTTCGAACGTCTATTTACAAACTTCCGGTAGTAACACTGCTAGACCTAGAAACTATAGGTTCCTATCACAGTCTTCAATTTCTTTCAACTCACATGTTCCTCTGTCTGTTCAAGATTTGTTCTAATACATTCGGCTAATCTACATGTCCTAAGAGAACATCTTCATTAACTCGAAGTTCATGTTGGCTCAACTTGGCATACAACTGATTCTCTAATAGAATCTACAATACTAACTCTAAAGCTTGTCATGGCCTTCTTCGGTACGTGAATATACTCACGTGACATATATAAGAGCTACTACAATTGATCAAGAAACTCAGGAAAATATTCCGCTCAACATCTCTATGAAGGTAACTAATACACTAGTCCAACAAAACGGCATAACTCAGAGCTCAAGGTGATCACATATTGCCCCTAAAGTTGTCTTTGGTACTTCAACTTTCCTCACTTTCAACTGGTAGTAAACGGATCTCAAACTAATCTTCAAATAGACTGAAGCACACACTAACTGACCAACAAATCGTTGACACTCGGAAACGGATACTAATCATTCACTACCACTTGTTTCGACTGTATGCAATCTGAACACATTCTCGTACTGTCACTCTTTCTTCTTCACAATTTACACTGTAGAACTCTGAGATGATGCACTAGGCCTAATGAATCTAAGGTCTAACAAGTCTCGAAGTTAATTCTTCAACATTCTCAATTCTTCCGGGATTCATAAGTTACAGAGCAACAAAACTGAAGCAACCTCGGAGATGGTCTCAATAACGAACTCTTCTTCTCTATCAAGAGACAAACTGGGTGAATCTTCCAAACAAACTAATTTAGTATTTTGTGGTCTAATCTTCATTAAAAATCAAATCCATCACACTTGCTAAGCAAACCTGCCAACTAAACTCAATCAATCTTCGACCTCCAAAGCTGGATCAACATTCAATAAGGAGTTCACATCCTTACCTACTACTATAGTCTCACAAAAATCTGCGACTTCAAGGCAATTCTCTCTCTGTCTCAATGTATACTCTAGCTTTGTGTTCTATGAGCCAAACCATGCCAAATATTACATCAAAACCGTAAAAAGACAAATATTTCACATCTACTAGAAACTAGTAACTCTGAACCACCAACAACATCTTCTGTACATCTTTCTGATCACTACTATCTCCCAAAAAGGCTAGTCACATGTGTCCATACATCTAAGGTCTCAACAAGGATATCCAATTTCTTACATGCTCACGCAAAAGGAGGTATCCGCAGAAATTGCAACTTCACAGGCACACAACTGATAGTCTTCGACCCTCTTGCTTTCAGATTGGTTCTTCAACAAAATATGACTCTTCTAAATTGTTCCTTAAGCATCTCGTAACTTCAAGATTCAATTCTGATCACACACAACCTAGAGTCAAAGCTCAAGACTCCCTTCCCGGCTCGACTGTATCGAAAGTGACTTCATCTCTTCCGCTTGCTGAAGGACAACTCAACGTACACTGACCCAAATCACACAAACTAGATCCCACTCACGGACACTGACCGGCTGTCTTGCATTAAAATCATAGGCCGAACCCCAACAGTCACCAACTAACACTTCACCAGGCATGTTCAAACTTGCATGCTTGCTAACGATATACAAAAGCACGAATTTAGAATCAACTGGAGGAAACCAACTCAATATTGTACCAAGGGCTTATCTAGTGTAACATCGATACCACTCTAACTCCCACTCATAAGCCTTCACTTCTTCTTACCAACTAATGCCAGAGTTGATCACATCGTCCCTCATCCACATTAATCAACCCACATACACACCGTCTCAAACAAATAAATTGTACCTCAATCCCGGTACAACCATACCTCTCTAACTGAGGTGATGGACTCCCTCAACATCGTCCACCCTTTCAGAAACTACGACTTCTACTTACCGAAAAGCAATTAAATAAACAACAACATCAACAGTAAAACATACAAGATTGGATTAGCAAGGCAAGACTTCCAAGTGGCTCAAGTATGATTCCCTCACTTAAAAATCTCTTTTCCAATGTAATAGTAGCAATGAGGCTCTACTAAACATGCTTCAAACAAATCAACACATATACATGCTCAATCAAGCATATAACAAGGCTTACTTGCTAAACAAGCAAACATATGCGTACTATCAAACAACATGCATTCTCAATCAAACAATCATACATCACAGCTTACACGGATAACAAGCAACATGCTTATATGGCGAGCAAACACCGTGCAATTTCAATGCAAGAACTTAACTTACCTCACTTACCTGCCCAAGGTCTCGGTAACCTTAGGCTCTGATACCAACAAATGTAACCCCCTCGTCCCGGTCTAGCCGGATGACCGGTCTGAGTGAGCTACACGGGGAAAACCGAGTGAAAACTCCCTAAGGAATTCCCCCTCGGTTAGCAACCCTATTTTTTTCATTTTAAAATCTTGTCTAAATGGATATTAAACCCTAAGTGATCATACAGCGGAACAACAATATATAAAACAACCAAACGAACTCAAACAATCATGATTACAGCTCGATTTTAAACCTAAACTGCAGGCGGTATCGATACCCTTAAGGGGTGTATCGATACCCCTTGACTAGGTTTAAGCTTTAATTGCAGGCGATATCGATACACCCAAGGAGTGTATCGATACCCTCCCCAACGGTTGACTTCCCACGGTCAACGCTAAGATGATGGTATCGATACACTAGAGGCCGGTATCGATACCGATATGGACAGTAGCTCCAGTGACCAAAATGGTATCGATACTCCCCTCAAGTGTATCGATACATGATGCCTGAAACAAGAAGGTGGTATCGATACCGTACCAACCGTATCGATACCCCTGCACTGCAAAACCTCCCAAACTCAGCAAAAACGATCAAGACTCAAGTCTAAATGCAATTTAGGACTTCCCTAGCCCCAACCAAACATTCTCACAACATTTACATACCACTTTATAGCCATACAAGCACCCAACATGTATAAACATCAAGGAAATCATGCAATTGAATCAAAGATGACATTTAAGCACTCAAGTCTTGTACTTCAACATTCAAACACAAGGGCAACCTCAAAAGGGCACATAGTCAACATTCATGGTAAGCATTTTAGGCATGGATTACAATTCAAACATGGCATCAACAAGCCAATCAAAACAACATAATTAAGGAGTCTAAACATGCTCCTAAACAACCAGTAAAAGCACAATCAACAACACCTATCCCATTGCTTAACTATTACATTCTATCGCTTAAAATTCATACATTGAGCTCACCAAAGCAACACTTGGAGACCTTCCCTTGCCCTTGCCACCCACAAGTTAGTTATCTGCATTGTCGAACAAAGAGAGCGTAAGCATAAAAGCTTAGTGAGGGTAAGCTCATAAAACAAACCTTCGACAATGCAGGGTCCAAGCACGAGCTACAACCAAGATAAAATGCGTGATCTTACCTCCGATCCACACGAGCCATAATTATAAATGATGCATGAATATATATTCAACATCATGTCATGCTCAACATGTTTAAATCCACAACATATGAAATCACATATATT
The DNA here is from genome assembly GCA_958450335.1 of Hibiscus tridactylites. Classification (NCBI taxonomy): domain Eukaryota; kingdom Viridiplantae; phylum Streptophyta; class Magnoliopsida; order Malvales; family Malvaceae; genus Hibiscus; species Hibiscus tridactylites. The sequence goes on along the minus strand of OY288285.1, from coordinate 19,642,889 downwards.
AAACCATGTTAGCAACACATCCCAAATCACATTGGCTCACAATTGATCACATATTGGCAACATAAACCACAATCCGTATTGGCACCTAGCTATGACTCGAATACGCGGATAACCGTTGGAACTCACATCCAACAACTCAACCATTACCTGACGGTGGGATTACACTCATCACCGTTCACGCGGAGGGGATTCCACTCATCCTCACGCCTCATCTCACGCGGAGGGGATTCCACTCATCCTCACGCCCGTCGATGGGATTCCACTCATCACCGACTAATATATATAGGAAGATTTCCGGGCGAACCCGTACTCCATCTTGATGACTACCATCATCAAGACCACGCGCGCATTTTGACTCACGTGTGCACACTAGACATCCTAATGATTGATCATTTGTACCCAAGCATACTAGTGCCAATACTACACATTTACTCTTTCACAATACCATTTCATAATAACTTCCGTGCTTAGCACGTACTCACCATGACTCACCGTCATGCACAAACCATATTTCCATGCCTAGCATGTACTCACCATGATCCTCGGATCATACATTCACCTCATAACATCACCACACATGTCAACACTACATGCATCTCAATAACACAAATATCACATCATATTACATACATATGCATATCCCTATCACATTTATCATCAACATGCATGTAACAATGCATTAAGCCATGTCTCCACATACATGTATAACAACATAAGCATAACCACCATAAGCATGATCAAACATGAGGCATAATTCAACACTTTAAAGATCAACCAATGTCTCTAACTAAGGATTGGGATTAGGCTACCACCCTAATCCCAACTCTAGGTGGGTCTATCAATCCCTACCTAGTTCACATGCTCGAACCAACACTTGAAAACCATTTAAAAATATTTAACAACTCACCTTACTTCCTTAAGCAATCCAAGCAAAGCCGACTCAAGTCTCCACAACTTCCGAAATCGTGCCCGAACCTCCCAAGGCCAAATCCGATGTCTCTAATCAATCAAAGGCAATGTATTAACCTTTTAATCAACCACAATTTACTGGTACACATCAGCTCTCAATTCTCTAACATTTTCTCAACAATTCAAAGCCGAAATCTTCTCAAATAATCCCATTTTCGTATTCCAGCAAAACCCAGCCATTACCTCCCAATTTAAACACTCCAAAACATGTCTAAAACACCCTCATAATGTTGTACAACCATCAGCCCTTCATTTCCCCACACAAACACTTCAAAAACTCTTAATTTCCACTCCTAAAAACCACCTACAGCAGTAGCTACGGGAATCCCATCAAACTAACATTATAACCTCTCAAAAATCATCACAAAACATCTAAAAACACCCACCCAATGTTGCTATAACATCAACCCAACTATTTCTCACTAAACCCTTCCAAAAACACAAATTTTTGACACTTTAAATACACCCCTAAAACTCATTTCGGAAATTCATCAAAATCCAACCAAATTAACATATAATGTGCACTTTAACATGATTAAGCAAAGCCCCAACTCAATTTATCAAAACCAATTGGAAAACCCCCTTAAAAATCCAAACTTGATATAAACCCTAATTTTCAAAAGTTTATATTTTTAAAATCTATGACCATGGATAGATAGGAAATGGAAAAGGAGAGTTCAAATATGTGATTACCTTTCAAAAACCCCTTGAATTGATGAAGAAATCGAAAGAAATATATGCTTGAAAATTGAGAGAGTTTGGGGAATGGGGGGAGGTATTTCACGTGGGGGGAATAAGGGAAAAGGGGAAGAAGATGACAATTTGAAAGTTGTCATCTTTTTTTTAAAAGCTTTTGGGCAAATTACAACATAAGTCCTTCCCTTTTTATTAAAGTTCAATTACACCACATTTTAGGTTGAATTTATTTTAATTTAATTTTATTGACTCGAACTATAAACCCGGATAACTCCTAACCCCAAAACACGGGTGTTACACCAACACTGAAAATCAAATTTAGGGTTAAGTGTTTAGGATTTAAAATTAAGGTTTATGGTTAGATTTTAGGAAATTTAGGGTAGGGTATATTTTTAGAGTTTAAGCTGTAGGGTTTAAAATTTAAAATTTAGGGTTAAGACTTAATTTTTTTTAATGTTGAGACATATATAAAAACACTCAAAAGAGGCAGGGGATTGATATGCCACATGTATATATGCATACAAGACATAAATCATGCAAAAGAAAACATAAACCGCTCACGGCATAAGCTGGAAAAAATAAAAGGGAAAACTACACCGGTGGTCCTCAAACTATTACCGTTTTTCTATTTTAGTTCCTAAACTATGTTTTTCGGCAATAATGTCCCTTCTGTTACATAGTTATCCTATTTTGGTCCCCCGACGTTAAGTAGCTAACAGTTTTGTTGACATGGCATTTTTTAAATATTTTTTAATCATTTCTCTCTCCTCTTAAAATAATGTCACGTCAGCAAAACAGTTAGCTATTTAACGTTAGAGACCAAAACAGGAGAACTATGTAACAGAAGGAACGATTTTTCTGAAAACATAGTTTGAGGACCAAAATAAGAAATAGTAATAGTTTGAGGATCACTAATGTAGTTTTCCCTAAATGAAAACAAGCATAAGCATACCATAAAGGACATATACATACATCACACACACAACAGTGGGAAACTAAAACATATGTAGTATTACGTGAAAAGGGAACAACACTGTAATATATATAAGGGAAAACTAACTCACTGACCACCAAACAAATTGGAGATACCTATTTGGACCACCGAACTATAAAAACGTTAATTAGACCACCGAACTTATAAAATCAACCTATTTTGACCACCGCCGTTAAAAACCTAACAGTGGAGTGACGGAACTGCCACGTGACAAATGACAGAAAAATTTAAAAATTACACATTTGGTCCATGTTATTTACACATTCTTTCAATTTAGTCCTAATTTTAAATTAATAAAATAATAAATTATTTAATTAAGTTGCGACACTTGTCAACACCTTATTACATGACTTTAATTATTTATATTTGATTTTATTAATTTATTTTCCCCCACCAATTTAGAGGAGAAAAATAAATTTCTCTTCACCTGTACTTAGAGGATTCAAACCTAAGTCTTGAAAGGGGAAAGCCAATGACTTTGCCACTGCACCAAGCACAACTTTATGCTATAATTCTCCATGTACAATATATACCTCTTATTAGTTTCCACATTTATAAGCCAAAAGCTCAAACCTTAAACATTAATTTAACATATATAAATCACAAACCCTAAACTCTAACCCTAAATATTTCAAATTAATTTCACGCTAAAATTTTAAATTAAACCCCAAACCCAAACCTTAAACCCTAAAAGTTTCAAATTAATTCAATATTAAATATTTTAAATTATACCCTAAACCCCAAATATTTCTAATTAATTTTACGCTAAATATTTCAAATTAAACCCCAAACTCTAAAATTTTCAAATTAATTTCACGCTAAATATTTTAAATTAAACCCCAAACCCCAAACCCAACCCTTAAAACCTAAAATTTCAAATTAATTCAACGCTAAATATTTTAAATTAAACCCTAAACCCTAAATAATTCAAATTAATTTCACACTAAATATTTCAAATTAAACCCTAAATACTTAGCGTGGAATTAATTTGAAATTTTCAAGGTTTAAGGTTTGGGTTGAGGGTCTAGGGCTTAATTTGAAATATTTAGCGTGAAATTAATTTGAAAATTTTAAAGTTTTGGGGTTTAGGGTTTAATTTAAAATATTTAGCGTTAAATTAATTTGAAATATTTAGGGTTAGAGTTTAGGGTTTGTGATTTATATATGTGAAATTAGTGTTTAAGGTTTGAGCTTTTGGCTTATAAATTTGGAAATTAATAAGAGATATATATTATATCTGAAGAATTATGGCACAAAGTTGTGCTTGGTGTAGTGATAAGGCCAATGACTTTACCTTGTTGAGACCTAGGTTCAAATCCTTTAAAGCGCAAGTTAAGAGAAATTTATTTTTCTCCTCTAAATTGGTGGTGACACGTGTCACCACTTGATTGAAGGGATAAAATAAATTAATAAAATCAAATATAAATAATTAAAGTCCTCCAATAAGGGGTTGACAAGTGTCACCACTTAATTAAATAATTTAGGTGAATAGAATTTTTTTCCTCTAAATTGGTGGTGACACGTGTCACCACCTGATTGGAGGGGGAAAATAAATTAATAAAATCAAATATAAATAATTAAAGTCCTCCAATAAGGTGTTGACAAGTGTCACCACTTAATTAAATAATTTATTATTTTATTAATTTAAAATTAGGACTAAATTGAAAGAATGTGTAAATAACAGGGACCAAATGTGTAATTTTTAAATTTTTTCGTCAATTGCCACGTGGCAGTTCCGTCACTCCACTGTTAGGTTTTTAATGGCGGTGGTCAAAATAGGTTGATTTTATAAGTTCGATGGTCTGATTGACGTTTTCTATAGTTCAGTGGTCTAAATAGATATCCTCAATTTGTTTGGTGTTCAATGGGTAATTTTCACTGTATAATCCACATGATATACTATATAATATGCTTTTTTGAAACTTCATTTTTCATTCATTTTGAAAATTTCAAGTACAAAACCATGGAGAAAACAGTGGTTTCTCGGAAAATTCTGGAACCGACCCCCTATTCACCGTTTACAGGCGGCGATCTCAATCTTATCGTTCACGACAACGGTCACCTTTGACCGACCAACCCAAAGCTCGGAACCTTAAAAACAAGGGCCATAAATCTTAATCTCCCAAGACGAAATCCTAAACTAAACAAGGGTTTTCGAATTTACCTTTCGAAATGGATGGATGGTTTAAGAACGATCCCCCGAATTTCAAGCGGGGTTTTTTTTCAATCAAAGGGCGAAGGTATTTTTATAGATGAAGGGTGGTGAGGGACGGCAGTTTTGGTGATGAAAAACAAGAAAAAATGGTTCAATTTCGTGATGTTTGAAGGGTTGTGGTGGAGGAGAGGATTTTGGTTTAGGAGAGTCAAGAATAGAGGTGGTTACGATAGTGAAGGGTGTTGAAACCAAACCATAACATAATATGAAATTTAACCTAATATTTATCATGTCAAATCATCAAGAACAATAAACTGAATGCGGAAGCGTACCTCAATGAATCGATAGATGAAAACTTTCAATCCTTTGATGAAGATCGTTTAAAGGCGATTGTAATCTTCCAAGAAGATAGGTTAGCCATTGACGTAAAAACTCTCTGAGGACAAGAGTAATACAAGTTAATTTTTTTTAGACCACTATTTCTTTATATAGTTGATTATTAAATCAACTATTAAATATTTATAACTCTGCCCCTCATTAAATTATAAATGTATTTGATGATATCTACACTTTTATTTTCATGACAATTTAATAACTATGACACGCCTAACATAATTGGTCACTTATTTTTGTGTCATACTTTATAATAGCATCATGCATTTTACATATGTGCCCACAATTGAGAATTTTAATTCAACAATCTCCCACTTGGGTAATATATGTTTCTTGATAAATGTACAACTTTATGACCTCAAAAATTGCTATTATATAATAGATATTCTATAACAATATCGTCCACCAACTATATTCATACAGGATCAAAGCGATATTTGTCATATCAATCATGACTGGCCCATCAATGGTCAGATATACAAATAGAGTCAAATGACATAGATCAATCAATGATGTGTAGCATGGAAAATTACATGAAATGTGAACCGAACGTGTCTATTTCCAACTGGTCCTCCTAAACTTTAGTGAGATCAACTTTACTAAATTCAGAGTGTGCATAAACCAAAAGAACTTTATTTTTGCAGAAAATAATCTTAAAATACCCTCAAACTGACGTAACCGAAATTGTGTCTAAAACGAATGAACATTTTTCAAAATTACAAACTCCCACTAAAATTGAATATCCTTAAATAACATTACACTCACATGAGTAGTGTGCTCATGAAAGACTTAGGGTGACAGTTTCTTAATATGCGCGCAATTATGAAGTTTATACCAACATGCTCTATAGACACACAACCACTCTGAATTTTCTTTAACGACTAGGAACTTAGTATTTATGTGCTTCAAATTTGAAGTGTTCATATTGTTTATAGAATAAATGAATGCATATTTATTGTCACAAAATAACTAAAGTGGTCTTTTTATTCAATTTACAATTAGCAGCTCAAGTGACAAAATTCTTTTGCATCAATATTCTATTAGAATCGAAGTTTGTAAACCTGATGATTTCTAACTTACTAGAACTCTAATATGTGAGCATGCAATTTTTTGTTCTCTAAATATATCTCATAACTCTATTGGCTTCTATCCAATAGTCCATACTAGATTTTCTTAAAGATTTGTGTAACATTCTAACAATGTACGCAATATCCAAACACATACATACTTGAACATAAATTAGATTCTCAATAGCTCATGTATATGGAATCATTTGTATTTTTCTAAATTTCAAGGTTACTTTTAGAGCATTGAGTAAGATAAAATTTGTCTTCTTTAACAATATGAGTATCACTTGGTTTAATCCCACTGAACTTGTAGTATATACAATTGTCAACGAAATTTATCTCAAAACGAATGAGATAATCAATATGAAATTTATAATTTCTTTAATGAGAGTCTTACTTAAGCTCATAAATGAATTTCTTTAATTTACATATCATAGATTTTGTATCATAAGATACAACACTATGATTGTACCATATAAATAATTTTTTTAATCTTGCCATTGAAAAACACAAGCTTAGCAATCATCTTATCTAGCTCAAGATTAAAATAAACAACAAGCGTCATGATTATCATGAAAGATTCTTCAATGAAACTTAAGAGAAAAATTTTACAAAATCAATGTCTTCTTTTAGAGTATATCCTTTAGATACAAAACGTGCCTTATGTTCATCCACATTATCATTTGCATCCTTCTTGGTTTTAAATATCCATTTACAACCAATTGGTTCACACCTTCGAGTAATGGGATAAGTTCTTAAACTTTATTGTCTTGCATAAAATTGTACTCTTCTTATATGACATCAATCCACTTTTGAGTGTTAGAAATTTTATGGTATGATAAAAAAATTATTGATCATTTTCTATCATTCCATTGTTACCTTATTTTCTTGAATAAATACAATATAATAATCTAGAATAATATTTCATCTTTCTCTCGTGGACCTCTTTAATGACACTTGTTTTTTAAGGTTGTTGAGGTTGTTTTTCTTAAACAGATACCTTATCTTGAATGAGAGTTGTTCAACATTGTTTTACTGAGGTACTTGATTCACTTCTTGATTAATGATAGGCGTGAAAACCTAAACATCGTCAAAAGTGATAGTAGGAACTAAATTATAATTCAACTCCTCCTCAATAACAATGTATCTAACCTTATTTCTCCCTCCAAACTCAACACCCTAAAAAAGTTATAAATCTCTCCTTAAAGTAATCTTAATTGTGGGATCATAAAATTTACAGCTCATGAATCACTTAAAATAACCGAAGTAGTTGCTCACCTTTGAAGTTTAATTACTTCACATATGTCCTAACTTATACAAAAATTAACACTTTGTAACTTATTGTTGTTTCTTTTAACTAGGACCCTTAGCAACTTTATTCTAACATTTTCTTTTATTGCCCTTATTCTTAGAGACACTAACTAAATGAACACTAACTAAATTAGTACTTTTTACACTTATAATGCTTCAACTTTGTAACACTCGGGTTTAGGGGTCGGGTGAAAATAATATTTAAATATTATTTTGGGTTTCCCTCTTTATCTTAAAAATTCGTTTTATGTGTTGGATCAATTTCGAAATTTAATTAGAACTCTAAATCTCTTGGAATTTAAGATTTTGGTGATAGCCATTCATTAATGGCATTATTGTAATTACAAGCCTTTGAAAAATAAAATCCCTTTTTTACTTAAAAGACCACTTTTAAGTCATCTTCTTCCCTCACCCATTCTCTATTTCAACGTGAAAACCCTCTCCCTTTCAAGATCACTATTCCATCTCTTTACTTCTTCATTGTTGGTCGGTTTTGAAAGGTAATTACATCCCCATCTTGCTCTCATCTTCCTCTCTTTGAAAGTACCATTAGTTTTCATTTTTGTCCATGATTTTGGAATTTGAGTTTTTGGGAGTTTTGATTAAAAATGCTACCTTTATTGTTTTTAACTAAAGATTTTGATTTTGTTAATGATATATGAGTTGTTTGTGAACCATGAGGTCCAACATATATGATTTTTAAAGTGTTTTGTTAAGATTCCCAGATTTGGGTTTTAGTGGGTTTTTAGAAGAGTTTTAAAAGAGTTTTTGGGGTTGTTTTATGTTGGAAATTGATGGCTAAGGTTAGTATGATAGTTGGGGGTTGTTTTGGAATCATCTAAGAGTGTCAAAGAGGTTGAAATCATAAGTTTTGGATTGGGTTTAAGGGCTGCTCGAGTTTGATGTTTTGGGGGTTGTTCTTGGCTTGAAATCATGTGTTTGATGCTTGAATAGTGTTTCGGGTTTGCTACATTGTTGTGTGGACTGATTTGAGATTATTTTGATTGTGTTGGAATGATTAGAGGCAAGAAATTGTGTTGGTGAGACATCGGGAGTGAATCCGGAAGCTTGAAGGTCTTGGTTGCTTGGTTGTTGAGCTTGGAAGTGAAGGTGAGTGGTTAAATGCTTTTAAATGGTTTTCAATGAGTTGGTTCAAGCATGTGGACTAGGTTGGGCTTGGTAGACTTACCTAGAGTTGGGATTAGATTGGTAGTCTAATCCCAAGCTATAGTTAGAGACTATGGTTGATCTTTGAATGTGTATGCCTCATGTTTAATTGTGATTGTGTTGGCTATGTATATGATGTTATACATGTATGTTGAGGATTGGATTGATGCATTGTTATATGCATGTGGATTGTGCATGATGTTAATCATGGTGAGTACGTGCTAAGCACAGAAGTGATATGAAATGATATTGTGGATTGAGTTAAATGTTGGCACTAGTATGCTTGGGTACAAATAATCGATCATTAGGATGTTAGTGTGCACATGTGAGTCAAATGCGCGTGTGGTCTTGATGATGGTAGTCATCAAGATGGAGTACGGGTTCGCCAGGAAAACCTTCTTATATATGTGTTAGTCAATTATGAGTGTAATCCCATCGACGGGGCGTGAGGATGAGTGGAATCCCCTCCGCGTGAACGATGATGAGTGTAATCCCACCGTAAGGTAATGGTGTTGTTTGATGTGAGTTCCAACGTGTTTATCCGCGTATTCGAGTCATAGCTAGGTGCCAATATGATATGAAATGTGATTTCCTATATGGATTATTATATGTGTTTACCTATGATGTGGATTTGAGCTTGTTAAGCATGGCATACTATTGGATAATTGTTCATGCATCATGTGTAATTTGGCTCATGTGGATCGAAGGTAAGATCATGCATTCTACCTTGGTTGTGCTCGTGCTTAGACCTTGCATTGTCGAGGTTTGTCTTTAATGAGCTTACCCTCACTAAGCTTTACGCTTACGCTCTCTTTTGTTCGACAATGCAGATCTGTAGTTCGTGGGTTGCTAGTGCAAGAAGGGGGCCTCCAAGTGTGCTAGTTGGGCTTTTGAATCTTTCAAGTATGGATTTTATATTATTTGATGTAATGGTCAAGCAATGGGACATGTATATGTTGTTTGAGCCTTTGAAGTATGTTGGTGTTGGTAGTTCAGGAGCATGTTAGACTCCTTTAAATGTCATGTTGTTGGTTGGCTTTTGGTTGCCTTGAATGCTTGTAAACCATGTTTGAATTGCCTACCTTAATGTCTAAGTGTATGTTCTTGTGAAGCATGAACCTTGAATGTTATGTATGATCTTTTAAATGGATGCCCCTACCTTGTATCCTTATGTGTATTCGAGTGTGTTTGCTATAGGAAGCATGCCTTTAAAATGTGTTTGTATGTTGTGTATGCTCTTTGGGGTCGTTAAGGGCGGTTGGGATCATTTGGAGATGTTTGAAACTGATTTTGGGAATTCACAGGCAGCAGGTGTTTTGAAACGGGTTGTGCCGTTTCGGAACGGGTGTGGTTCCAGGGCCCCTGTATCGAAACTCGTTTCGGTACGTTTTGGCTACTATGAGCCCCTGTTTCGAAACAAGTTTCGAAACACTTTGGCTACTGGAATTGCCTGTTCCGAAACGGGTATCGAAACGCCTAGGCAAAAATGGGACCCTGTTCCAAAACGAGGTGGATGCGTTTCGGTACGGGTGTCTGGCTTTTTAAACTGAAGCCCGTGTTTCGAAACGGGCTATGTCTGTTTCGAAACACATGCCTTTAAATGGGCTTTTTGTCATCTCTAAAGGGTCTCAAGGGTTGGGCTTAGGCCCTATTTGCTGTTAGGCTTCTCGTGAGCCTTGTTTCCGCTGTCGTTTCACACATAGGGTAAATTAACGCATCTAGATAAGATATTAAATGAAAAAGTTTTTCCTTGGATCGGTAACCGAAGTGGAGCATTAACGGGTTTTACCTCGGTTATCCCCGTGTAGCCCACTCAGATCGGTCAAGCGTCTAGACCAGGACGAGGGGGTTACAAACTTTTCTTCCTCTTGAACACAATGAGAAATGAGCCCAATTAGAGTCTATTTATCCTTTTTGGCAGTTGTAACTAATTTTGAATTTGTTAAACTGTATAAAAAGCGATACCAAAGTCATAAGAACAAACAATTGTTAAAGAGTTTGATCTTACGTGCCTTAAATTTTGAAGCAATATTAAGAATTTTCATAATTTACTCCCTCACATTTCCTTACCCTTATACTTTATAGACATCAAAGAAGACATAAGTGATGTCATCTTAACCTTAATGTTTTGGGTAAAACTTTCTTAATTTCGTCAAGGAAACCCTTAATACGAGTAATCTCTTTAGATTATTTTTGTTCCTAAAGACTAATAAAATTTTATTTATTATGATCATTAGACTCATGCGATTTGAACAATCTCACCTCTCAAAATCTCTTTTATGGGTGCTTACCGCGGTGAGAGGTACAAGTTATTCTTCTCTTAGTGCAAATTCTATGTTCATACAACCAAATACTATATGTGTCTTTTCTATTCCTTGAAATTAGTTTCACTAAACATGTTTGTAGAATGTATTTAACAGATATTATGACAGCAAAGATAAATTACCTAAATATAGAACAAAAATAAGTAAATAAAATAAAAAACAAGCCCACATAAATATTCATAAGTAAACAAATAAATTCAAAATAATGGCTAGTTCCCCTCAAGATACAAACACAACATTAATATCAAGTCTTTGGACAATAATATTAACTGTAAGCGGTACTCTTGTTGTAGCAATCAAACATTGACAATAAACTATGTCAAACAATAGATTAATCTTTGGACTAACGTATTGCTCACATAAAATACTTCATAATTGTCACAGATTTATTGCCACAATTGTCGTTGTAATTCTGCCAAATAAACTAACCTACACAAAAGCGGTCACTTTGGTGGCATTATGTTTCAATTAATTAATTAATTAAAATACTAGACATTTGAAGCCAAAATATGAATTTATTTGTTTCAAAATATTTTTTCTTAATTTTATCTTTTAATTAAATTAAAAGATAACCAAAATAATAATAAATTTGATTAAAGGTAAACCTAATATCAAGATAGCGGACACTTTCATTAATATTTCATCTTTGGACAAAACATTAACTTGAAAGTGATATCTTGGTATAGTAATCAAACATTAATAATAAGAACATGTCAAACAGAAATCTTCTTTTGGACCGATTTATTGTTCACATATAAAATTAAATAACTATCACATGTTTATTACCATAGTTGCACATATGTAATAATGTTAATTATTAACCTTTCTTTGGGCTGATTAATACTAACATAACCCGACTTACATGCACAAAACCTTCTATATTTTAAATTAAAATAATCTCTACAATAGAGGTCACTTTGGTGACGTAATGCTTCAATTAATTTATCTCAAAATATATAACATAAATATACAATCAAAGCTGAAATTTTTTGATAACACTTAAGTTTTCGAAATAAACCAAAATAAGGTTGTCTGAATGAGGCTATTAGAAATCTAAAAAAACTGAAATCTTTGAATGTTTCTAAAAAAAACTTTAAACTGCAACAAATATCTAACAGAAATATACAATCTATATTTTGAATTTAATAAATACATATTCTGAAAGAACATTAACAATTGCATTTACTAACAGAACATTAAGCATACAATATGGCTTCAATAATTAGAAGAACCAACGTAAACCGTTCAATTCATATATGCTATAGCACTTATATATATTGCTTGAATTAATATTTCTTAGTATTAGAATAAATCACATCTACCGTAAACTCATTTATTTAGATGTGTTTGGCATAAAGAAACAAAATTTTAATAATCCGAACTGAATCAGTAAACCACCATAATCATATAAAAACACTGATTTCAAAACCTATAGTTATTGGACAGTAATATAATATTGAAACCAAAATGTATTTAATTGTCTTTATCATAACATCGAATATCACATTTACCGCAACTGAGTCTTTGTGGGTAAAAGATGATTTAATCCCTACCGACTTTATAAAATTCCAGTTTACCTTAATAACAAAACAAAAAATAATGACTACCAATATATATATATAATACTTAACTGTAAATTCAAAGGTTGAGCCCTAAAACCCTAATCCATAATTTATAAAAAAATAATTAAACTGCACCCAATTAATGCTTTGATTAATAAACAAAACCTAAACATTGAAATATGAATAAAAGGTTTACGAATGGTAAAACAAAAAAATACTTTAGTAATTCTGATCCCATAAAACTCTAAAACATAATTTCATAAAAACAAAACTTGTATACCCGGTTTCAAATACTCAACCATATCGTAATAATGCTTTAAAAATTAAATCCAGAATCCACTAATTACAAGGGTTGAATGGCAAATTATTGATCTCTTTATATCAGACAAATATAAATATTCGTTAGATCTATAAACATAAATTCATAGAACAACGATTTCATTAAATAATTAAAACCTAAAGATTCAACATCAATAATTAATTCAAATACCAAATAAAAATTGAAACCTTAAAAAAATTTCAGGGCGAATCAATCAAAATACATAAATAGATTAGTTTTTAATGATTCAACATGACGAGGCGATGATGCTATTGTGGGAATCAAACCATAACATAATATGAAATCTAACCAGGATCTATCATTTCAAATCATCAAAAACAATAAATTGAATGCGGAAGCGTACTTGAATAAATCGATAGATGAAAACCTTGAATCGAAGATCGCTTAAAGGTGGTTGTGATCTTTCAAGAAGATAAGTTAGCCCTTGTCGTAAAAATTCCCTGACGGAACAAGAGTAATACAAGTTAACCTATTTCTTGCGACCACTACCTCTTTTATATAGTTGATTAATCAACTATTAGATATTTATAACTCTGCCCCTCATTGAATTATAAATATATCTTATAGTATTACACTTTTATTTCCATGACACTTTAATACCTATGACATGATTAACATAATTGATCACTTGATTTTGTGTCATATTTTATAATAGTATCATACATGTTACAGAATTTTTGGTGGTGAATAGGGATGTAAAAACAAGTCAGAACCTGGAAACCCGACTGAAACCTGCTCGAGTAAGAACCTGATTTGACCCGAGGTTTTGATGACCCGAACCCGATCTGCAACTGACTGTTGTTGATCCGATACCGAATTTGACCTGTTACTGTAGTAACCGAACCCGATCTGCGTCCGACTGAAAACGACCCGAACCCGAATTGGACCTGTTAATTTGGGCCTGAAACCCGACCTGCGTCCGACTGAAACGAACCCGAACCCGACCTGGCAAATAATCGAATTTACCCGACTGAATTGACCCGATATCCGATTTTACCCGACCTGAAATGAACCCGACCTGAAATGGACCCGACCTGAAATGGACCCGACTTGTTTTGAACCCGACCTGCTTTAAACTTGACCTGTTAAGTGACCCGACCTGTTGTTGACCTGAGCTGAAATTAACCTGAAACCTATGACATGATGAATTAAAAATTTTTAGAAGTTGATATATCATATACATATATAATTTATATACATATACACCTACATATATTGATGTAGGTGATGTATATGCGCACATACATATATATATTAAGTACTAAAGTTGAAAAAAGAATAAGTAATTGATAATTTATGAACTACAAAATTAAATGAAGAGTTGTTTTTAATTTTTAAGTTTATTCATTAACTTGAATAAAATTGTAGACTTACAAATTATAAAAAAATAACAGTTGTATAAGTCTTTAACGTTAATTTATGAACTATAAAAATTTACTAAAGTTGTATATGCATTTGTAGTTCATAAAATTTACTAAAGCTATAAAAAAAATTGTAAGTACAATTTTATTTTTTTTATACTTAACAGATTCAAGTTATAAAATTTAGTAAAGTTATAACTTATGTATAACATTTGTAGTTCAAAAATGATTAAGTAAATTTAGTAAAGTTACAAAAAAAATTGTAAGTACAATTTTATTATTTTATACTTAACAGATTCAAGTTATAAAATTTAGTAAAGTTATAACATATGTATAACATTTGTAGTTCAAAAATGATTAAGTAAATTTAGTAAAGTTACAAAAAAAATTTGTAAGTACAATTTTATTATTTTATAGTTAACAGATTCAATTTATAAAATTTAGTAAAGTTATAACTTATGTATAACAGATTCAAGTTTAAAATTGTAGACTTAAGTAAATTAACGTTAAAAAGAAAAAGATTAATTAGAACAAATTAATTAATTTTATTATTTTTGTAGTTAAAAAAATTTCGTACAAGTCTTACTACAATTTTTGAAGTTCAAAAATGATTAAGTTATAAAATAGTGATTTACTTAATTAGAACAAATTAATTAATTGTTGTCTTAAGTTACAAATTCTAGACTTAAGTTAAGATATAAAATAGAATTAATACACTTAAGTTAAAAAATTAATTGTTATAACATAAAAATAACTTAAAATTAATATACTTAGGTTGACCTTCGACAATCGTCATTGATTTGGAGTTAATTATTTAAAGTTATATCAAATTAAAATTATAAAACATTGGAGTAATTGAAAAAATAATGAAAATGAGTCAATTTGGACTGAAAATGGGTCAATTTGGATTAAAAATAAAGTTTCACGGATTATAATGAACAAAAATATCAAATTAAAATTATAAAACATTAGACAAATTTAAAATAAAACAATGAAAACGAGTCAATTTGGAATAAGAATAAAGTTTTGAGGACTATAATAAACAAAAATATCAAATTAAAAGTATAAAAGATGATTAATTAAATATATATATATATAGGTCAATATGGAATTATAATAAAGTTAAAGGACTAGAATGAAGAAAATATTAAATTAAAATAATAAAACATTGGACAAATTAAAAAAATAAATGTAGGTCAATTTGAAATAAAAATAAAATTTAGGGAGTAAAATGAAAAAAAAAATCAAATTTGAAATTTTTGTGGGAAATTGTCTGCCAAATTTGGACAAATGTAATATTTGGAAAAGAATTTCCAATTTAGATTTGGTGGGATACAATCCCGCCAATTTTTTGATTTAGGGAAAATCATTGCTATAGTCCTCTTATGCTTTGATACTTTACGTTTAGGTCCTAATTTTGATTTTTAGGTTTCAATTTAACTCGTTAAAACTTTAAATTATTAAGGTTTCATGTTTTTTTTAGAATTTATATTACAATATATGTATATATAAAAGTGGATACCCTAAACCCTAATCTCTAAACAATAAAACCCTAAGCATTAAACATTAAACCTCAAACCATAAACACAAAAACCTAACCCTTAATTTATGTAAGTATGTACATGTATACATATTAATGCATAAACCCTAAACCATAAACCATAAACACTAAAACACAACCCCTAATGTATGTAAGTATGTACGTGTGTACATATTAATGCATGAACACTAAACCATAAACCTTAAACACTAAAACCATAAACCCCAAACACCAAACCCTAAACAATAATCCTTAACCCATAAACCTTAAACAATAAAACCCAACCCCTAATGTATATAAGTATGTGCGTGTGTACATATAAATACATTAACCCTAAACTGTAATCCTTACACACTAAAATCTAACCCCTAATGTATGTAAGTATGTGCGTGTGTACATATTAATGCATTAACTCTAACCCTAACCCTAAACACTAAACCATAATCCTAGACCATAGACACTAAACCCTAAACCTTAAAAACTAAAACCCAACCCTAATGTATGTAAGTATATATGTGTGTACATATTAATGCATGAACCCTCAACCCTACCCCAAACCCTAAACCCGATCCCTAAACCATAATCACTTCCCCTAATCTTTAAACCCTAAACCTTAACACACTAAAACCTAACCCCTAATGTATGTAAGTACGTGTGTGTACATATTAATGCAAGAACCCTTTAACTTTATTTTAATTTCATATTGACCCTTATATATATTTTAATTCATCATGTTTTATAGTTTTAATTTTAAATTTTGTTCATTCTAGACACTAAAACTTTATTTTTATTCTAAATTGATCTATACTTATTGTTTTTTTAATTACTCTAATTTTTATACTTTTAATTTGATATTTTTGTTCATTATAGTCCCCAAAACTTTATTTTTATTCCAAAATACCCATTTTCCTTGTTTTCTTTTAAATTTGTCTAATGTTTTATAATTTTAATTTGATGTATATGTTCATTATAATCCCTGAAATTTTATTTGTAATCCAAATCGACCCATTTTCAGTCCAAATCGACCAATTTTGATTATTTTTTAATTACTCTAATGTTTTATAATTTTAATTTGATATGACTTTAAATAATTAACTCAAAATTAATGACGATTGACGAAGGTCAACCTAAAGTCTATCAACTACTTATACGGTTGTACGGCCGAACTCAAACTGAATACGAATTTCAATCCTGAAAATACCCCGACCTGAATTACCCGACCTGAAACTACCCGACCTGAAATTACCCGACCTGAAATGCACCCGACCTGAAATGAACCTGACCTGAAATGAACCCGACCTGAAACGAACCCGACCTGAAATGGACCCGACCTGAAACGAACTCGACCTGAAATGAACCCGAACTGAAATGGACCCGACTTGAAGTGTATCCGAACTCGAATTAACTTGCCAATTATCTGCTTCGGACCCGACCCGTTCTAACCCGACCTGAAATGGACCCGACCTGAAATGGACCCGCACCCGACCTGAGTCGAGTCAAATTTTTTTTACCTGAAATGACTTGTATCCGATTTTACCCGACCTGACAGAACCCGACCTGAAACCTGTTTGATTACCCGTTTTTACATCCCTAGTGGTGAAGAGTGAGTGAAAATAGTGATGATGAAGCTTGGTGTGTTTTGTGTTGATCGAAATGGTGGGAATCAAAGGTAAGGGTGTAGGTTTCGGTTGAAGTTGAAAATGAGTTGGGTTCAAGGAAGTTACAGGCAGTAAGGTAGAATATTAGGAGCATTGGTTGATGGCAGGGGGATAGGATTTGGGTGATAGGTGATAGAGGCATGGGATATAATAGGGGAGGGCATGGGTTTGCCGTCCCATTTTGTCTTTTTTTTTTTTGTAATAATAAAATATAGTAATATTCGGACGAAAATAAGTGCTTATAGTGATAGATATTGTATCAATTGCCATTTAGAAAGTTGAAGATAAGAGTTCATTGGGTATTTTGTTATGAATAATATTTAAGGTTGAAGATAGGATTTTAATGGGTATTTTATTTATTAATGAATGAATGAAGTTAATTTTTTGTCATTTGTGTATTAAATTAGTACATGCAAAAATAATTAAATTAGCACATACAAAAATAATTGAATTTGTAAAATAAAACTTGGTGTCCAAATTGTATTAATATCCAAAAAGAGAGAGGCTAAAAAAATGTTCAAACACCAATTTGTCATTTCTAGTTAAACATTTTGTGTGGGTGAGTGCTGACTTGGACTTACTACATTGTTTCTAGTTGGTCTTCTAACCTACATTACTTTTATAGTTTAATTAAAATTTACTTTAACATAATAAAATATATTTATAGAAATTAGTTAATAAAACTTACAATATATGTAATAGGAGCAGTCTTCCTTGCGTTGGAAGTAGGAGCAATCTTTCTTGTATTGAAAATAGAAGACACAATAGGTGTGTTGGCATCAACTTGCCACTCCAAGACTTCTTATTGTGGCCTATTTTTTTTTTTTACATATTGAGTAGGTTATTTGAACCCCCTTAAGTTGCTATTAATACTTCACTAGCCTTTTTCTATTCTTTTTTTGACCAAAGAAACTTCCAACCTTAAAATAAAACAAGAAAAGGCCCTACAACCATGCAAGGGCCATGCATGAAAACACACAAGAGAAAACCAGCAAACATCCTAAAGCAAACGATGAACAACAAAAAGGTCACCGGAGTGGCCAACAAGACAAACCGTTCACCAGAGGAACGGGAGCCAAGAAACAACAAGGAAAGAACCAAACACAAACAACCGAGAAAACAAAGGCGTCCCAAAATTGGTGACGCAGCACCCTTCTCCTTCCTCAGGGGATAGGCAGAAGAAACAACACAAGGACCCTTGCTACGTACCGACGAACGACCAAAGCGAGTTCTCGCCAAAACCAACCAAAGGGCCTTCGCCGTTAAAGCGTCTGAGAGCTCACGAAGGAGACAGGCTTCCGATGATAACTCGGTCCTTATCAAGACGGCGACGGTAAAGATCCGATGGAGAGTGGACTGTGAGAGCTCAGGGACGTCCATCTGTAGCAAGGATACAGCCAGCCAACAACAGAAAAACAGTAGAACAAAAAACAAAACAACTAAGAAAAGCATCAGATCACCACGTTCACACCTGGACTCAATGATCCAAAGGGAAGGCTGAGAAAACCGTAACACCCAGATCTCCTTCCTAATCCTGGGTGCGGTTAAAAAGGTCATCCTTAAACATCCGGATAACTCACAAAGGAGTTATCCGTATTAACGTTGTCCGAAAAGCAAGGGGACGGTGGCTCAGGAACTTGCGCAGAAGCAGAGTCTTCATCGCTTATAAGAATTTCCTCGTTTAAAACGAAGTTATCGTCGATGCACATGGTGGGAGTGTGTGTGATTTTCTTCCCATAAGGGTCCAAACCTAACTCAATGAGACCAGCTTCATCAACCAGCATTCTGGTGTATTCCATATTGAATTTTCTCCTTGCAGCTTTCTTAATGATAGTAAGTCTTTTAACACCGAAGGTTCTACCTCTCTTGGCACGTTCAACTCGTTGGATGATTTGAGAAGAGTTGAAGATCGACTCTGGAAATAGGGTTGCCATGAGAACGTCATCCTTAGCAGCAGCGTTCTTCTCCGAGATACACCAATTCTGTTTGTCAACCTCGACTATCGTTGCAGACACTTTATCCCAGAGTTCACGTCTTTTAATTGTGCCGAAAAGTTCCAGGCTTTCCTCCTCCCGTTTTCTTTTACGTGGGCCCGACACCTGCATGTTATCCAGGCCTGAAGCAAGGAAGTTTCCCCAGGCCGTTCCGCCCTGAAAATCCAAATCCTGGGGAGTAGATTTTTTGCAGGGCACAACAGCAGCTTTGGTTAAGGTGCCAATATAGCCAACCTTAGTTTTCTCCGAAAAGGTGAGAGGATCTGCCAGCCCTCCCTTGCTGCTGTTTTCCCCAGTTTCCTGGAAAGGAAATATAGGGTTGACTTTGGAAAGGGATGACATGACTTCCCAAGCCTCGTCAGCATCTGATATCTTAGAGCAGATTTTGTTTCCTTCTAATCCTTCTGTCTTGTTTCCGGAAGCAGCCAGCTGTTTGGCTACTCCTTTGTCGTGTAGCTTGATATGTCCTTCCGAGACAGGCTGTGCAGCAATACTGGCTTTCCCCTGTGTCTCAGTCGCCTTAATGTTTGGTTTTCCCCGGAACGGCGCCCGCATCCATGGGCCAAATTTCCCGGTGAACTTGAACATGGAGGTGTCAAAGCTGCATTCTCTTTCAGTATGACCAAGCCTTCCACAGTGGAAACAAAACTTTTGAAGCCCTTCATATTTGAAGGCTACATCCAAAGATTTGTCTTTTTTTCGGTTCAGAACGAACCCTATTTTCAACGGATCCTCCACACGAACGGCGACTTTGATACGCAGCATATCAGTCCATAACACTTTCTTGTTCTCATCAAGATTTGACCCATAAAAGATAGGGAAGAGCTTACCAATTCTCTGGACGTTTTCAGGGGTTCGTAAACCGATGGGTAGGTGGTGCACTTGCACCCAGAATTCCTCTGTGGAAAAGTCGAGTTCCTCGAGAGCTTTTTCCGGTTGCCAATCTTTTAGGATTAGGAGAGCGTCTTGGACAGACCAAGGTCTAGAACCCATGATACGTAGCCTATCTTCCATTGAGTCAAAGAGAAACAAATAGAAACCTCTGCCTAGTTCGTGGCATTCTAGTTTAGCACACTTCCATGCTTTTTTAAGAATGGCCGTTAAGGCAAGGATCCGGATGGGATGTGGGGTAAGGAGCTTACCTACAATAGCAAAATTCTTTAGGACAGCATTTACTTCGCTGTCTTCATTCAATTCCAACTCATCAATGGCTTCCTGGTTGACAAAGTTTGCGTCAGCAGAGAATGGAGGTGGGTAGTCATTAACTACACCTGTGCTGAGAGAGGCCAGAAATTTATCCATGGTGATAAAGGGCACGTGCAAAGGAGGGACGCGAAAGGTGAAAAGCCACAGGACAAACATGAGTAAAGAACCGGGACTCTGAATGCAGCAATGAAAAAGGAGGAAGAAGAAACCAAAGACCAGAAGCAGAGGCTCCTAACCTAACACAACTGTCTCATACTCACTCCATCGAGTTTGGTTTCCCTATTGCAAAGAGAAGGCAACAGAGATGAACAACAAAACTAGATTTCGGATGAAAACTAAGTTGAGAGAGAGCTTGCCTTCAATTTTTTTTTCTTTTTTTTCCCCTATCTAGCCTTTTTCTATTCTTTTGAGGCTTGTCAACAAGCCTTTTAATGACAAGAGGTTGGATGGGCTCATTTGTGCTATATGGTTAACCTATTGTTTTTTACCTCTAACGGCTTAACCGTGTTTAAATATATTTGTATTTTTTTTAATATGCTAGTGCGATGCAAGGGTAGCATATGTTCAACTTTCTTAGTCTTTTCAAAGACGGCACACATAGCATGACATTACTGGTGTTCGAACCCGGGTCTCAAGGGATGATAAACATCTACTTTTGCCACCAATACACAAGGGGATGAGCAAATATATTTGTATTTGTGTTTTCTTTGAGTAGTAGTTACTGATATATTTTTTTGGTCTCGTTTGTCTCATCAAAATTACAGAAGTAACTAGTATACAAGGTATTCATTATCATTCTACAACAAGTATAATTAGTTTATTATATATGCAATATACATGATAATATAAAATCATAAAAATATACTAGTAAGATCTCGCTTTTTACAACTGCATGAATAATTTTTTAAATTCACAACATATTAATCTAGAGGTCCTTCAGAAACCTAATAGTTATTGGCACCTAAAACTCTAGGACAACACCTGCCAACATGTATTCAGAGTAATTGATTAATCTAGTAAACTTAGCGTGAAATCGATAAAAAGATTTTAATATAACTAAAGAATTTAAGGACTAAATTGAAAATGAGAAAACGAATTTTTAAGTCCTCAAACTTTTCTATATGTTTAAAAGAAAATGCCTAAGTTAAAAATTTATATTGTCAAAATTTTTCAAAGTGTTCTTGAAGCCAAAAGAGTGTTTTTCGAGTCACCGTTTCGGAACGGCTTAAGGCATTTCGAAACACTTTTAAAACTGTGAACTCATGTTTCAGAACGGGTATCGAAACGGTTTTGATACTGTGAACCCTTGTTTCGAAACGAGTTTCGAAATGACTTAAGAACATCGAGACATCGTATTTAAACGACATCCAACGTTTCGAAACGGTATTCAAATCAGATTTAAAAATATAACCGTTGAAAGTTTTCAACTGATTTTACACAAGTCGTTAAGGCGTATCGAAACGATTTCAAGCCGTTTCGGCACAGGCCTTGACAGTAGCTAAAATGTTTCGAAACGAGTTTCGAAACAGCTCTTAGCGTATCGAAACAAGCTTAACCGTTTCGATACGGGCTCTTTAATGCACCCCAACGACTCTTTCTATTTTGGTTTGTTTCGAAACAGGGTCGGGCGTTTCGAAACGGTTGGTTACAAACTGCATTTATGGAGGGAAGATAACATCCCCAACGGCTCTATTGATGAATGCAACAACCACAACAGCTAGAATTCAATGAGAAGGTATAAAAGGGACCTCTAAAAGCTTCAACAACAACTATTGATCCAAAAGCAAACATCCAAACATCAAATCCAAGCATTTGTGCCTAAATCCCATTATTGTCTTGTAACATCAATTGTATTTTTCATTCTTATCATTTCAATTGGGTTGAGTGCTTGTAATTGGGCTACATTGTGTATTGAGAGATACTTGTTTTAGCCAACTTCTTTGTTTCTATTGTGTGAAGATTTGGTCAAATTTTGGGTAGAAAATTTGACTGAAATTGTAACGGTTACCTCCTTAGCCTAGAAAAGGGGAAGAACAATTAGTGGAATTGTTTAAAATCCTTAGTGAAGCTAAGGTAGTAGATGTAGAGTTCGATTAGAACTTGAACCACTCTAAAATTCTTTGTCTACTAATTTTTATTTGTCAATTCCACTCCAAAAAGTTAAAAACCCCAATTCACCCCCTCTTGGTTTGTATCAATCATTCGATTCACTCAACACTTAATAAGTTTGACTGGAAATTATATATTTATATTGCTCAATAGTGCTATCAACTAGGGGTGGGAATTGTCGGGTACCCGGGATTCGGGTACCTCGTTAAACGAATTGTGTCCCGGCCCATTATATCCGGGTACCCGGGATTCGGGTACCCGTAAAATTCGGGTACTCGGGTACCGGGTACCCGGTTCCTATTTTTTTAATTTTAAAATTAAAAAAAATCACATGTTAAACACAAAAATATTTAAAAAAATTAAACTTAAAAAGAATATAATACAAACATAGAAAAAATGTAGGGATTTAAACTTAATTTTAGAATGAAAAGATTAAGAAACATAAAATAAAAATATAATTTTAAATATAAAGAATATATATTAAATTTTATCGGGTCGGGTCGGGTACCCGGTAAGGGAAAACTTTCGGCCTGTGTCCCGAGAAATTTGCCGGGTCGGAAATCCAGCCCGATCGAGTAATTTTTTTCGAGAATTACCCGGTATTTTAATTTTGGGTCGTCAGGTTTTCGGGTCGGGTCAATCATGATGAGTATTTTCTCCCACCCCTACCAACCTTTCTCTAAATTTTCGGATAAAGTAGACTATTAATTTTTTCAGCTTAATTTTTTTAGCGGCAATTTTTTCATAATCTTACTTCTAATCATTTTCATCATGGTCAATATTAGTTTATCCCTTGATTACACTATCATCCGACAAAAAGAAAATATGCCGAACTTTGTTTGATTAACAAATTATAAATTATTAAAAAAAAATATAGATTTTTACCTTGTTAAAACTAAAACTTTTGGAAAAAATAGACCTCTAATCTTTTCAGCAGTAATTTGTTTCATGATTTTACTTCTAAACATTTCCATCAATATTGGTTTATCACTGGATTCTACTATCATCTGACAAAAAGAAAATATACATAACTTAGTTTGATTGACAAATTATAAATTATTAAATAAATTATAGATTTTACCTTGTTAAATCTCTCGCACATGTTGTTAAAAACATGTTAGACTTGCAAATTATCGAAAAAGGGGACTTTGATCATTGTCTTGGGTCCTTTACCTTCATCCACTTGAATGGTGCTTCTGACATTGACTACATTTCTTTCGTTGCATCATTGAATTTCTTGATATATGTTTGTAAAGTGTCTAAAAGTCCTATATTTCATGCAATTTTTAACTCTTATTATTATTTTTCCAGCTCATTTTAGCATAATTAGGTTCGTGCATAACATTTAACAATATTTCATTGTTCTACCTTGCTTTTATAACTTATCATTTATTTGGTGAACAAGAGATACCGTTTTAGTGCATTCTTGCTTGTATGTACTAACAACTGTACGAGAGAACGGGGGAATGGAGGTGTAACACCCGTGTTTTGGGGTTAGGAGTTAGCCGGGTTTATAGTCCGAGTCAATAAAATTAAATTAAAACAAATCAACCTAAGTTGTGATGTAATTGAGCTTTGATAAAGAAGGGAGGGACCTACAATGCAATTTTCCCCAAAAGATTTTAAAAGGATGACAACTTTTAAAAAGTTGTCATCTTCTCCCCTTTTCAACATATTCCCAACGTGAGAAACACCTCCCCCATTCCCCAAACTCTCTCAAACTTCAAACTACTATTCCATTGATTTGCTACTTGATTTCAACACCATTTTAAGAGGTAAACATGTTTTCTTACTCTCCTTTTTATTCCCTATCTATTTATGGTCTTAGATTTCAAAGTTATGGAGTTTTGAAAATTAGGGTTTATATCAAAGTTTAGGTTTTTAAGGGGTTTTCCAATTGGTTTTGATAAATTGTGTTGAGGCTTTTTTAATCAAGTTGAAATACACATTATATGTTAATTTGGTTAATTTTTAATGAATTTCCGAAGTGGGTTCTTAAACTCATTTTTGAGTTATCAAAAACATCATTTTTTGTGGGTTTTAGGTTGAAAACAAAGGGCTGATGGTTTAGGTATATTAGGAGGGTGATTTGGGACATTTTAGATGTCATTTGAGTGTTTGAAAATGGAATTTTCTGTTGAGTAAAATAGGAGTACGAAAATGGGAATTTTGGTGATTGTTCGGGTTGGAAATTGTTGGAGCTTGGCTTGCACCTATGGGTTGATGTTGTGGCTGAATTTAGCAATCATTTGTGAGTATAAAATGTGTTGGAAACTTGAGTTTTGGTCAAGGTTTATGGGCTGCTTGAAATTGATAAAGTTGGGGTTTGATCATGACTTGAAATGTTGGGTTTGATGTTTAAATTGTATTCCGGGTTAGCCACTTTGATGTTTGAGTTGATTTGAGGTTGTTTTGCTTGTGTTGAGGTGTTTAGAAGCGAGGTTTTGGATTGGTGAAGCCTTGGGAGAAAATCCGGAAATTGAAGACCATGGCTGCTTAGTACTTGAGCTTGGTTGTGGAGGTGAGTGGTTAATGTTTTTAAATTGGTTTTTAAGTGGTTGGTTCAAGCATGTGGACTAGGTTGGGCTTGGTAGACCCACCTAGAGTTAGGATTAGGGTGGTAGCCTAATCCTAAGCTTTAGTTAGAAACCTTGGATGTACTCTTTAATTATTGTTATGCCTCATGATGATTATGTATAATGTGGTACACATGTATGTGGAAGTATGGCTTAATGTATTGATTATAAGTATGTTGATGACAAATATAATGTGGATATATGATGTGTTAATTGCTTGGATGATATACATGTGATGTTGGTTTGTGAAATGAGGTTATGAGGTGGATTGCATGATTTTGGGAGAATCATGGTGAGTACGTGCTAAGCACGGAAATTATATTAAAATTGATATTGTGAAAGGTTGTGGAATTTGATTTATATTGGCACTAGTATGCTTGGGTACAATGATCGATCATTAGGATGAGTGTGCACACAAATTGAGTCAAAACGTACGTGGCCTTGGTGGCGTTAAGGCACCAAGGAGGAGTACGATGATGTAATATTCCACCGGAAATTTATATATATTCTACGTGATGATGAGTGGAATCCCATCCGTAGGGCATGTGGTGATGAGTGGAATCCCGCCCATGGAAGGACCGGTGATGAGTGTAATCCCACCGAGGTAATGTTGTTGTTGGAAATGCGTTCCAACGAGTTATCCGCGTATTCGAGTCATAGCTAGGTGTCAATATGAGGTTGTATGTGTATACCAATATGAGATTATGTACATATGTTTATATGATACGAAATGTGATGCCCTTTATGAATTGATATATGAGGTGGTTAATGCATCGAGTTATGTATCATTGTACGTTGAACTTATGAGTTGTTGAGCATGGCATAATGTTGATCATATGTTCATGCATCATGTTCATTTTGTCTTTTGCGGATCGGAGGTAAGAACATGCATTTCATTATGGAAGTTGCTCGTGCTTGGACCCTGCATTGTCGAAGGTTTGTTTTATGAGCTTACTCTCACTAAGCTTTCATGCTTACTGTCACGGACCGTTCGTCGTGACACGCGGGACCGCGCGAGATGCTTGCTGGTTGTGCTTAATGTAGGATGTGTGGGATAGCATTAAGGGTGTAGTACGTGCCGTACAGCCGTCTAGTCCTCGGACTGGCGCGTTGGTAGGCACCACACTGGTTGGGAGCTGTCCCCGCTTCCCTGATGAGTCCATGGGAGGACGAAACCAGTGAGCATCGGAGATGGAAAAGGCTTAGCCCTTGGCTGGTAATAGCCCTGGGTTGCCGCACGGGTAGACGTCCCTGCGCCAAGACTCTGACCCCGTGACAAAGTGGTATCCGAGCCAGACTGTGTGCTAGCTGTGAGTTTGCCAAGCGCCCCAATGCTGCGTAAGCGAGTCAATCCGTGGACGAGCGCGTGTAGCTCGCACTCCGACTGTAGGGGTGTTCGCAAGCGGGTCAACCGGACGAGCGTGTGTAGCTCGCACTCCAAACCGTGAAGGGGTGTCCGCGAGTGGGTCCTCTAAAAAGAGATGAGATGAGGACGGGTAGGCAGGAAGCCATAGCGAAAGTTCGCCAAGCACTCGTAGCCAAATGTGTCGTAGCCTCAAGTGAAGAGGGCGAGCAGGCAGGGAATTGCACACTAGATCCAGGCCAATCAAAAGAGGGAAAGAGCTTTCTCCCCATGCACGAGGGCGTGCATGAATCGGGTGGGGGAGAATGTCACGGACCGTTCGTCGTGACACGCGGGACCGCGCGAGATGCTTGCTGGTTGTGCTTAATGTAGGATGTGTGGGATAGCATTAAGGGTGTAGTACGTGCCGTACAGCCGTCTAGTCCTCGGACTGGCGCGTTGGTAGGCACCAAACTGGTTGGGAGCTGTCCCCGCTTCCCTGATGAGTCCATGGGAGGACGAAACCAGTGAGCATCGGAGATGGAAAAGGCTTAGCCCTTGGCTGGTAATAGCCCTGGGTTGCCGCACGGGTAGACGTCCCTGCGCCAAGACTCTGACCCCGTGACATTACGCTCTCTTTTGTTCGACAATGCAGATTAATAGCTTGTAGGTGGCAAGGGCAAGGAAAGGTCTCCAAGTGTTGCTTTTGGTGAGCTCAATGTATGAATTTTAAGTGATAGAATGTAATTGTTAAGCAATGGGATAGATATTGTTGATTTGAGTTTTGATGTATGTCAATATTGGTTTGGTTCTTGGATGCCTTGTTTGATCTATATATATTGCTTATGCTACATGCCTTGAATGTCTACATGTTTTGGCTACTAAGGCATGAAATTTTAAGTGCTTGTATGTCCATATATGCTTAAGTTGCTCCTTTTTATGAATGCCATGTATGGATGTCTTGCTATTGGCTTGATTGCTTCCCGTGACTGTTGTATGTTGTGTAAATGTTTGTATGTGCATAGGAGAGTCCAAAAATGCATCTAGAGTCGTGTTTGGGGTCGTCAAGTTGGCAATTGTAGAACTGCAGTGCAGGGCGTATCGATGCGCCTCAGGGCTGTATCGATACGACCTTGCCCAAAGGCCACGAATTTTGCCTGGCGTACCGATACCCTAAGGGTATCGATACCCTCCAAAGTTACTAGAAGTTGGAGAAGTGCAATGTGTAGTGCATACCGATACGGGGTTCTTGAGTATCGATACGGGACTAATCCGTTGACCAAGAAAGATTGACCGAGAAGGGCGTATCGATATGCTCAAGGGCTGTATCGATACGGCCTTCCCGGAGTTGACTCCTTGGGTTGACCTGGTCAGGGCGTATCGATACCCCTGGTTAGGGTACCGATACGATCTGCCCTGTAATTTTAAAAATGGACTGATTTTGTATATGGCCGTAGTTCGAATGTGGTTTCCTTTGAATGTTTTCCGCTGTCGTGATCACTTAAGACCTAATGTTCCTCTAGACAAGATTAATATAAAAAGAAAAAAATAGGGTTTCTAACCGAGGGGAACCTTAACGGGTTTCACTCGGTTTTCCCTGTGTGGCCCACTCGGATCGGTCATCCGGCCAGACCGGGACGAGGGGGTTACATTTGTTGGTATCAGATCCTAAGGTTTTCTAGACCTTAGGTAGGTAAGTGAGGTAAGTTTAAGTTTTGAATTGATATGCACGATGTTTTCTTGCTCTGTAAGTATGACTGCTTGTGTGACAAGTATGTTGATTGTTTGTTTAAAATCATGTTGTTCGTTATCTGTGTATGCTGTAAGGTATGATCGTTTGATTGAGAATGTATGTTGTTTGATCGTACGCATATGTTGCCTGTTTAGCAAGTAAGCCTTGTTATATGCTTGGTTGAGCATGTATGGGTGTTGAATTGTTTGAAACGTGTTTAGTAGAGTCCCATTGCTACTATTACATCGAAAAAGAGATTTTTAAGTGAGGGAATCATACTTGAGCCACTTGGACCCTTTCCCTTGCTAACCCAGTTTGTACGTTAATTTACTGTTGTTGTTGTTGATTCATTGCTTTTCGATAAGTAGAAATTGTAGTTCCTAAAAAGGTGGACGATGCTGAGGGAGTCCATCATCTTAGTTAGGGAGGTATGGTTGTACCGGGATTGAGGTACAATTTATCTGTTTGAGACAGTGTGTATATGGGTTGATTCCTGTGGATGAGGGACGATGTGATCAACTCTGGCATTAGTTGGTAAGAAGAAGTGAAGGCATATGAGTGGGAGTTAGAGTGGAGTCGATGTTTTAGCATATAAGCCCTTGGTATAGTAATAAGTTGTTTCCTCCAGTTGATTCTACACCCGTGCTTTTGTATATCGATGGTGAGTATGCAAGTTTGAATATGCCTGGTGAAGTGTTAGAGGTAGGTGCGAGTACCTTGGTTCTTTTAGCGAGATCAAGGTAGGGGTCTCGTGTGAGTAATTTGAAATTCAGAAGTGCTAGTTAGTGATCTTTGGGGTTCGGCCTATGATTTTAATGCAAGACAGCCGGTCAGTGTCCGTGAATAGGAGCTAGTTTGTCTGATTGGGTCAGTGTATGTTGAGTTGTCTTCCAACAAGCGGAAGAGATGAAGTCACTTCCGATATAGTTAAGCCGAGAAGGGAGTCTTGAGCTTTGACTCCAGGTTGTTTGTTAGGGGTAGAACAAGTCCAACATGACTGTTTGGGTGTGATCAGAATTGAATCTTGAAGTTACGAGATGTTCTAAGAACAGTTTAGAAGAGTCAGATTTTGTTGAAGAACCCGTCTGAAAACAAGAGGACAGAAGACTATCAGTTGTGTACATGTGAAGTGGCAATTTCTGCGAATACCTCCTTTTGTGTGAGCATGTAAGAAATTAGATATCCTTGTTGAGACCTTAGATGTAGGGACACGTGTGACTAGCCTTTGGGAGATAGTAGTGATCAGAAAGATGTACAGAAGATGTTTGTTGGTGGTTCAGAGTTACTAGTTTCTAGTAGATGTGAAGTGATTGTCTTCCTACGGTTTCGATGTACCTTTTTGACATGGTTTGGCTTGTAGAGCACAAAGTTAGGATATAGATTGAGACAAAGAGAGAGTTGCCTTGAAGTTGCAGATTTCTGTTACTGTAGTAGTAGGTGAGGAGGCGAACTTCTTGTCGAATGTTGATCCAGCTTTGGAGGTCGAAGATTGATTGAGTTTAGTTGGCAGGCTTGCTTAGCAAGTGTGATGGATTTGATTTTTGAATGAAGATTAGAGCGCAGAATGTTAGGATAGTTTGTGTTTTCTTTTCCTAGAAGTATTTGGAAGATTTACTCAGTTTGTCTTTTGGTAGGGAAGAAGAGTTTGTTGTTGAGACCGTCTTCGAGTTTGCCCTCGTTTTGATTGCTTTGTATCTTGTGACTCCCGAAAGAATTGAGAGTATTGAAAGATCAATTATGAAGTTTGTTGGACCTTAGACTCATTAGGCCTAGTATGTCATCTTAGAGTATGACAATACAATTTGTGAAGAAGAGAGAAGACAATACGAGAATGTGTTTAGATTTCAGACAGTTGAAACAAGTGACAGTGAATAATTAGTATCCGTTTCCGAGTGTCAGTGAATTGTTAATCAGTCAGTGTGTGCTTCAGTCTTTTCGAAGATTAGTTTGAGATTCGTTTACTACCAGTTGAAAGTGAGAAAAGTTGAAGTACCGAAGACAGCTTCCGGGCAAGATGTGATCACTTTGAGTTCTGAGTTATGCCGTTTTGTTTGACTAGTGTATTAGTTACCTTCATAGAGATGTTGAACAGAATAATTCCCGAGTTCCTTGATCGGTTGTAGTAGTTCTCATAGATGACACATGAGTATATTCACGTACCGAAGAGGGCCATGACAAGCTTTGAAGTTAGTGTGGTAGATCCTTCTAGGAAATCAGTTGTATGTCAAGCTATGCAACGTGAACTTCGAGTTAATAAGGATGTTCCCCTAGGACATGCAAAGCATCCGAGTGTATTAGAGTAAATCCCAAGTAGGAAAAAAAAGATACGAGTTAGAAGAAATTGAAGACTGTGACAGATATCTATAGTTCCTATGTCTAGCATTGTTACTTTCAGAGAATTGTAAATAGTCTTTTGAAGATAGTTGCTCCATTGATAGATTGCTACAGAAGAATGTTCAGTTGTGTGGTTAGATACGAGACAATGAGCCCTTGAGAAACCGAAATAAACTTTGATGAAAGCTTCGACCTTGATCCAATCATGTCAGAGAAAGAGTTTGTGAACCATAGTGATGCGTTACATGTAGAGTTAGGTGGTGTGCTTATGCAAGACAGAAGATTGTAGCTTATTCATCGAGATAGTTGAATGATCAAGAGAAGAGTTATCCAATATGAGACATAGAGTTAATTACAGTTGCAATTGCTTCGAAGACTTAGAGACAAGCTTGTGTAGTAAGAAATGCACAGTGTATATGTACGTATCATCAGAACTTGAAATATTTGAAGACTTAGGAAGGGTTGAAACTTGAACAACATAAAGTGTTAGAACTGCTTGAAGACTGTAATATCAAGATTGAGTACCATCCGAAGATAGTCAACGTAGTAACCGATGTTCCGAGCTACGTTGTTGATAGATCAGTAGTTGAGTTGCGAGATGTATTTGCCGAAATTCAGTTTACCGAAGGATAACAGTTTTGTGGCCGAGTTTCATGTTGAACTTACATTGAGTCAGAATGCTTACAGAGAAACAGTTGCAAGACAGGTTCTTGGCACCTCACGTGCAAGACATAGTGGAAGGAAGACCGTCAGAATACAGTTTCAGAGATGATAGAGTTTGTATTTTTAGAGACAGAATAGTTGTACCTATAGACATAGTGTTTTGAGACGTATTGTGTTGGCCGAAGCATACGATAGTTCATTTGTATTGCACCTGAGTTGTATGAAGACGTATTGTGGGTTGAAGACGAGTACTTCTGGATTGAGTCGATGAATAATGTGGTTCAGTATGAGAGTAAGTGTGTAAATTGCCAGCGTATTAAGACCGAGCGTCAGTTTTCTTCTAGTTGTTACATCTGTGGAAGGTTCTTAATGGAAGTGGGTAATAGAGATCCGAGATTTCAACTAGATTGTTTTTGAAAACGTCTGCATAGTGTTTGGTTAATTGATGAAGTCAGATGATCAGTCAGAGAAAGTCATCGGCCAAGTTTTTAAACAGTGTTGTATGAGTTGTGAGTCGGGCTAGATCTGTTGTTTATCTGTTGCGGTTACCACCAGAGTTAGAAAGAGGTTTGTGATGTGTCTGTGAATCTATAATTCAGGAGTGTGAGTCAGTCATGTTCTGTGCTATGTTGGTAGAAGAGATCGAGTTGAGTTTAAAATCGACACGGCTTTAAGAATTGTTGAGTGTGTAAAAGTTCTATTATTTTCACCCTTTTTAACCCATATTTCTGCTGCATTCAAGCATCATTGCATTGCATTTAGGTTAGTTTACAGCAAAACATCACAAATACATTAAAGGCACGGATTTTACTAAAAGATGGCTAATTTTGCAGGTTGCCGCCATCGTAGATGGTGAAGGCGGGCGCAGGGCAGAGAAGTAGAAGAGCTGAACTGGACAAGTAGATGATGAGGACGATGCTGCCATGGATCTGCCGCGACAGCAGAGGACGACATCAAGTTAGTGGAGAAAAAGTAAAGTGGATCTCGATAGATAGAGAAAATTATGCTCGTCTGTCGTGTGAAAACCAAATATTTTTCCAAGCCCGGATCAAAAGATATGTCAAGCCAAAGCTCAAGGAGAGGAAATCCCAAGAAACAAGAAGGACGGCTGAAAAGTAGGATACTTGAAGATTAAGTCTTTATTATAATCATACTTTTAATTAAAGTTGTAATTCTTGTTAACCTAGAATACTTGAGCCCAAAGCTTATATAAGGGCATGTATTTTAACCTAGGGGAGACATCATATAACCCATAACCGATAAACAAACCCCTCCGCCGTTTACCCGCCGTCGATATGTTCTAAAACCCCCTAGGGCCACGGGTTGATTTGTAAAGTAGTTGCAAGGGTTGTTTTTTTTAGAATTTTCCAAGTTCAATAAAATAAACTTCAAGTTCTCTTATTTTGGTTATTAATATCTTGCAAGAGCATCGGGAGAGCATTGTGAGGTTATCCATTTACTTAGCATCGGGAGAGTTAAGTATACGAAAGAAATAAGAGCAAGTTCTCTAGTTTATAGTTGAACTATCTTGTGCCTAGGGATAGGGCAAGGTTAAGTGGCTAAAGAAGAATTCATACACATCGATGTTCATCCTTCGATTCACGCCGGGAGGTATCATCAAGACGTGATCATCGACAGACTTGGACCTAGGGATAGGCCAAGGCAGATATGGGATTCTTGCCAAACTTGGAGTATTGAGTTGGTGTGTTTGCTGCCGCGACAACCAACGGACAGCTGCCGCGACAGGTGCGACGACAGAACTGGAGTTCCTAAGCATTGCAATACCTGCACTGCTAAGCAATTCAATACCAGCCCATTCTCTCTATCTTGATATTTCTACTCTTTTATTTACGTTTACTTCATTACTCTCGTGACAACTTCTCAATTATTTCCTTTACTTTCGTGCAGTGAACTAAGGTGAAGCTATTAGCCCAATCCCTGTGGAGACGATATCCGATACTTCGTATCACTTTACTACTTGCGTCGTGTACACTTGCACTACAATTGCGATAGACTCTTTTACACGCAACAAGTTTTTGGCGCCGTTGCCGGGGATTGGCAACATAACTATACCTTTCTTTTATTGCACTTTTCATTTTCGTTTTTATTTTTATTTTTATTTTATTTTATGTTTTTCCATTGGTACATTCAACTCTTGCTTTTCACAAGGTTTTCTTGTTTATGCGCAGATCAAATAGAGGTAAAGATCCTGAGTATCCATTAGATCCAGAAATTGAACGTTCCTTCAATCTCAAGAAACAACTTCGTCACCTTCTAGCCAGGAACGAGTACCTTGAGGAACAGCTAGAGAAGATGGCCCACGTTGGAGACGACCCGAATGTCGGCGAAGTAATACCGTCTGTCGATAACCCTGCCGCTAATAGACGACGGTCATGTCGTGACTACATGTTGAACGATCATGTAGAGTTGGAAACCACGCTGCCAGATATTGATGTTGACAACTTCGAGCTTAAACCTGTCATGTTTAGTATGATCAATAATGCCAGACAGTTTAGTGGTGCTGTGACAGAGGATGCTAGGGAGCATCTCAAAACGTTTCAGGAGATCTGTGGTTCGTTTAGACTGCCAGGAGTTAATCCGGAGATACTGAGGCTTCAGTTATTTCCCCATTCATTGAGGGACAGAGCTAAAACTTGGTGGAATAAACTTACGCCGGGTTCAATTAGAACTTGGGCAGATTTATCTCGTGAATTTTTATCTCGTTTTAATCCTTCACATTTATCTGAGCGATTACGTAATGAAATTGCTACTTTTCAACAGGAAGATGACGAGCCGATGCACGAGGCCTGGGACAGATTTACTACTCTTTTACGGAACTGCCCAATGCATGGTTTCCCCGTCTGAAATCAGGTAACTAAGTTTTACAATGCTGCCAACTTACAAACTCGTATTCGAATTGATTCTGCAGCAAATGGACTATTGTTGGATAAAGATCCGGACGAGGCATTGCAAGTTTTGAAAAATCTGGACAAGAATGAGGAGCAGTTTCCGACTGCAAGAAGAGGGGGTAAACGAGTACTTGCTGTCAAGGATTATGAAGCCGACAGCACTATGAAATCACAGGTAGCATTCCTTACTAAAGCAATGAAAAGGTTATTGAATGATGATGGATTACAAGGATTTGCTGTTGAGGAAGTTTGTGGCATCTGTGAGGGAAATCATAGTCGGGATGAGTGCCCAATACAAGTAGAAGAGGGAAAATATGTTGGAAACTACAAACCAAATTATAATTCCAACTATTATAATCCCAATTGGAGAAAGGATCCCAAATTTTCCTGGAGTAATCCTAATAACACCCTGAATCCTCAAGCACACAATCAGAATCAGGGAGGACCTAGATTGCTGACGTGACAGCAACTGCCGCAGCAGCAACAACAGCAGCAACCAGCTGCCACGAGCAGTATACTGGAACAGACTCTGGCCACTTTTATGTCTCAGAAAGGAACTTATATGGAGAATATGAATCAGTTTGTCAAGAAGACAGAGAATTTTATGGATAAAACAGAGATGAGGATGACAAATCATGAAACTACCTTGAAATCTCTGGAGACACAAATGGCTCAGGTCTCCCAACATATTAAGCCGAGGTAGACTGGAGGATTCCCTAGCAATACCGAAAATGCTAGGCAGCCCACACATGAGCAGTGTAAGGCAATTACTACTAGGAGTGGGAAGAAACTACCAGGGCCGAAAAAAGAAGCTGAAACAGTAAAGAAACCCGCCTTGGATAAACCTGCCAAGGAAGCTGCCCCGACAAGTGATAAACAGACTGCTGCCGATGAGCCTGTCACGACAGCAGAAGTGACAGAGGAGAAAAATGATGATTTTCGTCCTCAGATTCGTATGCAGTGGGAAGGACGTATTGCTGATTATCGTCCCCCACCTCATTTTCCTCAACGGATACAGCAAGCTAAGCATGAATCTCAACTTAAAAAGATTTATGATATTTTTAAGCAAGTTCATATTAATATTCCGCTGTTAGATGTCGTTAAGGAGATGCCCGGTTATGCTAAATTTCTCAAGGATGTTATGTCGAAAAAATCTAAACTTAGGAGTTTGAAACAGTAAAGATGACAGAAGGTTGCATGAGTATTCTTCATCGGCAGCTACCCCAGAAAAAGAAGGATCCGGGGAGCTTCATCATACCTTGTGTAATCGGAAATAAATTTGTGGGTAAGGCACTTTGTGATCTTGGTGCTAGTGTTAATTTAATGCCAAAGTCTGTTTTTCAGAAATTAGGTATTGGAAAGGCGCGGCCCACGACAGTAACTCTGCAGCTGGAAGACCGCTCTTACATTCATCCAGAGGGAAAAATTGAAGATATTCTGGTAAGAGTGGATAAGTTTATTTTTCCTGCTGACTTTCTTGTTTTAGATTGTGAGGCAGACGAAAATGCACCAATCATCCTTGGGCGACCCTTCTTAGCCACGGGAAGATCACTGATTGATGTGGAGAAAGGAGAACTCACCATGCGAAGTGAACGATCAAGAGATTAAGTTGAATGTTCTCCAAGCGATGAAACATGCTGATGTAGATGAGGAATACAAGGCTATCACTGACGTTACCCTTGATCAACCCTGCATCAGGTCGGGCTGTCACAATATTAAATTTGGTCACTGCCACGACAGCCACCTACAGGACTGTCACGACATCAACGACGACAGCACCGACGACAACAACTCCTCTGAATCCGATTCATCTGATACTAAAGATCAGGAGGAGGTAAACTGGTTAGACAATCGTCCAGGTAAGTTATTCGAACCTTTGAATTATACTTCAGATAACCATTTAATCCAAAAGCCATCTACTGTTGAGCCACATGCCTTAGAACTTAAGCCCCTGCCAGGGCAGTTAAAATATGCTTTTCTTGGTTCAAATGACACACTGCCCGTAATCATCTCTTCTAAGCTGTCGCAGGAACATGAACGGCAGCTAATAGGCATGCTACGACAGCACAAAAAGACGATTGGATGGATTATTGTTGACATTCAAGGCATTAGTCCGGCGTTATGTATGCACAAAATCCTTCTAGAGGAAGATCATAAGCCGACTATTGATGCCCATATGCGGCTAAACCATGCGATGAAAGAGGTGGTGCGTAAAGAGATAATTAAATGGTTAGATGCTGGTATTATTTACGCCATCTCCGACAGCAAATGGGTGAGCCCGGTGCAATGTGTTCCAAAGAAATGAGGAATGACCGTGATAACCAATGAAAACAACGAGTTAATCTCAACCAGGACTGTGACCGGTTGGAGGGTTTGTATGGACTATCGGAAGCTTAACAAAGCTACCCGAAAGGACCACTTTCCTTTACCCTTTATTGATCAAATGCTTGATAGATTAGCGGATAAACCTTACTATTGTTTTCTTGATGGTTACTCAGGTTACAATCAAACTGCTATCGCACCGGAGGATCAAGAAAAGACGACTTTCACATGCCCCTACGGAACATATGCTTTTAGGAGAATGCCATTTGGATTATGTAATGCACCCGCCACCTTCCAAAGGTGCATGATGGCCATATTCTCCGATATGGTAGAGGACTTCCTTGAGATTTTTATGGATGATTTTTCCGTCTTTGGAGACGATTTTGAGAGCTGCATTGGCAATTTACAAAAGGTACTTGAAAGATGTGAAAAAGCAAATCTCGTTTTGAATTGGGAAAAGTGCCACTTTATGGTGGATGAAGGGATAGTCCTCGACCATAAGATTAGCTGCCATGGGATAGAAGTTGACAGGGCTAAAATAGAAGTGATTGAAAAGTTGCCGCCACCAACCACAGTCAAGGGCATTAGAAGTTTCTTAGGGCATGCTGGTTTTTATCGGAGATTCATCGCAAATTTCTCAAAAATCACCAAGCCACTATGCCATCTTTTGGAGCAAAACCGACCCTTTGACTTTAATGATGAATGTACTGAAGTATTCAAGGTTCTGAAGGAAAAACTAGTAATAGCCCCCATAGTACAGCCACCAGACTGGACACAGCCATTTGAGATTATGTGTGATGCTAGTGACTATGCTGTTGGGGCAACACTTGGGCAGCGCAGAGATAAGCTATTTCATGTCATATATTATGCCAGCAAGACATTGAATGACGCCCAAGTGAACTACACCACCACAGAAAAGGAGCTATTAGCTGTGGTATTCTCCATTGACAAGTTTCGTTCTTACATACTTGGGACGAAAGTAATAGTGCACACAGACCATTCTGCCCTGAAATATTTGTTCGCAAAGAAGAATGCAAAGCCTAGATTGATACGGTGGATCCTGCTATTGCAAGAGTTCGACCTTGAAATCAAGGACAAAAAAAGGGACAGAAAATTAGGTGGCAGACCACTTGTCAAGGTTGGAGAAGGGACAGAGTCTGCAAATAGATGAGACTAACATACTGGAGACCTTCCCAGATGAGCAACTCTTTGCTGCCGCGACAGCCATGGCGGCATGTAAGTCTTCTGAACTCCCCTGGTATGCTGATTTCGTTAATTTTATAGTTAGCGGAATACTTCCTTCTGATCTTAATTATCAAGTCAGGAAGAGGTTCCAAAATGATGTTAAGCATTATTATTGGGACGAACCTCTTCTTTTCAAAATGTGTGCAGATCAGGTTATAAGGAGATGCGTACCACAAGAAGAGCAAGAAGACATTTTCCATCACTGCCATGCTTCACAATATGGAGGTCACTTAGGAGGCAACAAAATTGCTGCCAAGGTGCTGCAGTCAGGGTTTTACTGGCCGACACTGTATAAAGATGCACAAGACTTCTACAAAAACTGTGACAGGTGCCAGCGGACTGGTAACATCTCAAGGAGAAACGAGATGCCACTGCAAAACATTCTAGAAGTCGAGATCTTCAACGTTTGGGGGATTGATTTTATGGGACCTTTTCCATCCTCATGTGGAAATCTATACATCCTCCTAGCAGTGGATTATGTCTCTAAGTGGGTTGAAGCTATCGCCACCCAAAAGAATGATGCCAAGACAGTCCAAAAGTTTTTGCACAAAAACATTTTTTCGAGATTTGGCATCCCTAAGGCGATTATCAGTGATGAAGGGAGACATTTTGACAATAGGGTTATTGCTGCCGCCTTAAAGAAATATGGTGTCAAGCACAGGATCGCGACAGCATACCACCCACAGACCAATAGACAAGCTGAGATATCTAATAGGGAAGTTAAGAACATTCTTGAGAAGATGGTTAAGCCAACTAGGAAAGATTGGTCTTTACTCCTTAATGATGCATTATGGGCATACATGACAACTTTTAAAACTTCATTGGGCATGTCTCCATACCGACTGATTTATGGAAAAACCTGTCACTTGCCTGTCGAGATAGAGCACAAAGCATACTGGGCAATCAAGGCAGTGAATATGGACTTGGACAAGGCAGGCCAGAAAAGGCTATTAGATTTGAACGAGATTGAAGAAATAAGGACAATGGCCTACGACGATGCAAGAATTTACAAGGAGAAAACTAAGAAGTGGCATGACAGGAAGTTGCTGCCACGACAGTTCTGCCTAGGGCAGCTTGTATTGTTGTTCAACTCTAGACTGAAACTCTTCCCAGGGAAGCTAAAATCTAGGTGGTCTGGCCTATTCCAAGTGGTACAAGTTTTTCCCCATGGTGTCATCACAATCCGATCATTAAAAGACGGGCACCAATTCAAAGTCAATGGACAGCGCCTCAAGCATTATCAGGGGACTGAAGCCCCAAGAATACAGGAAGTGGTTACCTTAGGAGATGCCCCACAAGGCATCCCTAATTTAACCTAAATTATATTTTTTATTTATTTTTATTATTTATTATTTATTAGGAAATAAGGTTTATTTTATTCGAATAATATTTTTATATTTTCTGTTTTTAGGAAATAAAGGAGTCAAGAAGAAAAGAAGAAGTGACCCAAGCCCACCATCCATCCATCAGCCCAACAGAGCCCATTTATTGATGCCTGTCGTTCCAGATGCCGCCGCAGACACGGATAAGACAGGCTGTCAACAGACTGTCACGGAAGACGCAGCAGCGTGTGACAGACGCGTAACAGACGCATAAATGCGTGTCAGACGCGTCAGACACACTAAAGCTCAACAGTCGCCCCGTTATTCACGCCTTCCGTTACAGCATTAAACGGGCAGCAACTCTACCCCTATAAAACCCCGTTTCACTTTCATTTTCCTCACTTCTGCTTATTCTTACTTGCTCTTCCCTTTCGTTTTTCTTTGTTTTCTTTACTTTCACAAAACCCTTGCAACTAACATGTCTTCCAGACGTACCCGCCGCAGTGCTGCTTCAACCTCTTCACCGGCAACACCCACCCCGCAGGCTTTCGCCACCAAGGAACTATGGGAAGAAAGAGGCTTCCTCTACATCTGAAAGGCAAAGAACATGGGGCTCAAACCATTCATCGCAAGGGCGATAAAGGCTCAACTATGGGAGCAATTTGCAGAACAGCCAGCTGAAATGAATGAAACGCTGGTGAGAGAGTTCTACGCTGCCATCGAAAGCAGAACGACAACCACAGTAAATCTCTGAGGGACAGAAGTGCCATTCATAGCAGAAAGCATCAATCATATGTATGGCCTCTACTTCGGTCCCAACGACGATGCTCACCAGCAGTTTTTGGACACCCTCGATACAGCTGCCTTCGATGCTGTCAAGGAAGAGGTGACAGAGGAGGGAACGGAATGGAACACTAGCAAGAAAAATCCCAACACCGTCAGAAGGTGGCAGCTGCTTCCAGAGGCCAAGTTATGGAACGCTTTCATCAAGAAGCGAATTCTGCCGTCCTCCCATCACACGACACTGGACCAGCAGAGGCTAGCCCTCATCCATTCGATCATGCACAACCGGCCCATCAACGTGGGACGCTACATGAGGGAGAGCGTCTTGGACTGCACCAACAGATCAACCGCCCTCCTCTGCCTGCCATTCATGATCACATCTCTATGTCGTTGTACTGCCGTACCTAAAGCCACCACCGATAAACTAGTAAAGATACGGGGCTGGACCGATAAGAACATTCTCAGCCTCATAGAGCTGACAGTCGCAACCCCCATCTCCTCCTTCAATCCGGCTGCCACCCCAGCAGAATCATTTGAGGAACCTGCCCCTGAACCTGCCGCGGCAGCTGCTTCGACAGACCAATATGCTCAGATCCTTACTGCCATACAGCGGATGGAAGACAGACAAATGGGGCTGATGACATTAATCAGGGATTTCGCCAACTCAACGGTAAATTTCATTACCAATACTTTAAATTATCCCGATGTTGTTTTCCCAACCTTTCCTGCCCATTATTTCACAATCCCCACCCCTGCCCACACACCTACACCTCTTGCCTCCCCCCCACACATTCTGCTGCTTCCACCCCATCACCTGCCCCAACGGCAGCTGGCAGTCCTCCGGCAGAAACATCCGCCCGAGGAACGAAGAGACCACCCCCGGATGACCTTGATGCATTTGTAGTTGGTTTCTCCTCTTCCTCTGTCTGGGCTGACAGCGAGGCAGAACCTCCTATTCAGAGGAATTTGGAAAAGGAGTTCACGCCTGTCAAGAGGCAGAAGAAGATAGCCGACAGAAAGTTAATGCCAAAGGCCAGCACCACCACCAGCAGCAGCAGCACTTGGGATAGCGGCAACAGTTCTGACATCCAGGTTGTGCAGCAACCAGCCCAGCCTGCCCCACAGCCCAGAATCCGCCACCAAATCCGTGTCAGCAGCAGCAGTGAAGATAGCGATTAAAATCTAAGTCTTTTATTTTCTTTTTATTGTTGCCTGCTTTATCTATATTTTGTGATGTACATGCCTTCATTTTTTCTGTCATTTGCATTGAGGGCAATGCAACCCTCGAGTTTAGGGGTGGCAACCCTCCATTTTAATGGAGTCATAGTACATCTTTAATTAATTTTTGTGTCTTTTATTAAGTTATCTTAAAAAAATCAGAAAAGACTAAAAACTGTTGGCTTAAAACTGTGAAGAAAACTTACCTTTCATGACAGCTCTGCCGTGGCAGCATCTTGAGGACAGTTTAAGGAGAAGTTTAAAGCCTTTCTATAGTTCTGAAAAACTTAAACACCATTGTGACTGTTATATTGCTTAGATTTCTTTTAGCCAAACTAGAATAGGAATCTTAGCATTTGAATAGCCCCTAGAGGTGCCTAACAATGGCTCTAGGAAAGGAGTTTAGCAAAAGAGACTAAAAAACCTAGAGGTGCCCGAAACCGGCTCTAGGAAGCTAACTAGAGGTGCCTAAAACTGGCTCTAGTAAAACTTAGCTTGAAAAATAGAAGAATAAAGTCAAAACAAAAGAAGCATGAAAATGTGTCTTCAAAAATAAACTTTGGCATAAAAATTCGAGTTAAAAGTTGAATATTCTAGTGAAACTAAGAGAGTCTTAGCATATAATTGTTCACAAGCATGCACACACTGCACGAGGACTATAGTGAGATTCCAGAAAGATCCTAATCTATCCGACAGGTTGCTACCGCCACAGGGAACGAATGACGGGTAAGGGACAGTTCACTGTTTGAAAGCCAACACAAAA
Organism: Hibiscus tridactylites; assembly: GCA_958450335.1. Taxonomy (NCBI): domain Eukaryota; kingdom Viridiplantae; phylum Streptophyta; class Magnoliopsida; order Malvales; family Malvaceae; genus Hibiscus; species Hibiscus tridactylites. The sequence continues at coordinate 19,600,834 of OY288285.1, read as the reverse complement.
ATATTCATTTTTTTCTTTTAGGTCTTAATTGCTTGAGGGCAAGCAAAAACATGAGTTTGGGGGTGTGTTGAGTGTGTAAAAGTTCTATTATTTTCACCCTTTTTAACCCATATTTCTGCTGCATTCAAGCATCATTGCATTGCATTTAGGTTAATTTATAGCAAAACATCACAAATACATTAAAGGCACGAATTCTACTAAAAGATGGCTAATTTTGCAGGTTGTCGCCATCGTAGATAGTGAAGGCGGGCGCAGGGCAGAGAAGCAGAAGAGCTGAACTGGACAAGTAGATGATGAGGACGATGCTGCCATGGATCTGCCGCGACAGCAGAGGACGACAGCAAGTTAGTGGAGAAAAAGTAAAGTGGACCTCGATAGATAGAGAAAATTATGCTCGTCTGTCGTGTGAAAACCAAATATTTTTCCAAGCCCGAATCAAAAGATATGTCAAGCCAAAGCTCAAGGAGAGAAAATCCCAAGAAACAAGGAGGACGGCTGAAAAGTAGGATACTTGAAGATTAAGTCTTTATTAGAATCATACTTTTAATTAAAGTTGTAATTCTTGTTAACCTAGAATACTTGAGCCCAAAGCTTATATAAGGGCATGTATTTTAACCTAGGGGAGACATCATATAACCCATAACCGATAACCAAACCCCTCCGCCGTTTACCCGCCGTCGATATATTCTAAAACCCCCTAGGGCCACGGGTTGATTTGTAAAGTAGTTGCAAGGGTTGTTTTGTTTTAGGATTTTCCAAGTTCAATAAAATAAACTTCAAGTTCTCTTATTTTGGTTATTAATATCTTGCAAGAGCATCGGGAGAGCATTGTGAGGTTATCCATTTACTTAGCATTGGGAGAGTTAAGTATACGAAAGAAATAAGAGCAAGTTCTCTAGTTTATAGTTGAACTATCTTGTGCCTAGGGATAGGGCAAGGTTAAGTGGCTAAAGAAGAATTCATACACATTGGTGTTCATCCTTCGATTCACGCCGGGAGGCATCATCAAGACGTGATCATCGACAGACTTGGACCTAGGGATAGGCCAAGGCAGATATGGTATTCTTGCCAAACTTGGAGTATTAAGTTGGTGTGTTTGCTGCCGCGACAACCAACGGATAGCTGCCGCGACAGGTGCTGCCGCGATAGACGCGACGACAGAACTGGAGTTCCTAAGCATTGCAATACCTGCACTGCTGAGCAATTCAATACCAGCCCATTCTCTCTATCTTGATATTTCTACTCTTTTATTTACGTTTACTTCATTACTCTCGTGACAACTTCTCAATTATTTCCTTTACTTTCGTGCAGTGAACTAAGGTAAAGCTATTAGCCCAATCCGTGTGGAGACGATATCCGATACTTCGTATCACTTTACTACTTGCGTCGTGTACACTTGCACTACAATTGCGATAGACTCTTTTACACGCAACAAGAATTAGTTGAGATCTTAGTGTCAGATAGCAAATGTTGTGTGGTGAGTCTATCGAGTTGGTTAGTATGATGTGGTGAGAGAGGAATGTGTGGAGGAGCATGTTTCAGTGGCCCTCCGTGTTCGAAGAATTTCGGGGATGAAATTTCCTTAAGTGGGGGAGAGTTGTAACACTCGTGTTTTGGGGTTAGGAGTTAGCCGGGTTTATAGTCCGAGTCATGAAAATTAAATTAAAACAAATCAACCTAAGTTGTGATGTAATTGAGCTTTGATAAAGAAGGGATGGACCTACAATGCAATCTTCCCCAAAAGATTTTAAAAGGATGACAACTTTTCAAAAGTTGTCATCTTCTCCCCTTTTCAACATATTCCCAACGTGAGAAACACCTCTCCCATTCCCCAAACTCTCTCAAACTTCAAACTACTATTCCATTGATTTGCTACTTGATTTCAACACCATTTTAAGAGGTAAACATGTTTTCTTACTCTCCTTTTTATTCCCTATCTATTTATGGTCTTAGATTTCAATGTTATGGAGTTTTGAAAATTAGGGTTTATATCAAAGTTTGGGGTTTTAAGGGGTTTTCCAATTGGTTTTGATAAATTGTGTTGTGGCTTTGTTTAATCAAGTTGAAATACACATTATATGTTAATTTGGTTAATTTTTAATGAATTTCCGAAGTGGGTTCTTAAACCCATTTTTGAGTTGTAAAAAACACCATTTTTGGTGGGTTTTAGGTTGAAAACAAAGGGCTGATGGTTTAGGTATGTTAGGAGGGTGATTTGGGACATTTTAGATGTCATTTGGGTGTTTGAAAATGGAATTTTCTGCTGGGTAAAATAGGAGTACGAAAATGGGAGTTTTGGTGATTGTTTGGGTTGGAAATTGTTAGAGCTTGGCTTGCACCTATGGGTTGATGTTGTGGCTGAATTTAGCAATCATTTGTGAGTATAAAATGTGTTGGAAACTTGAGTTTTGGTCAAGGTTTATGGGCTGCTCGAAATTGATAAAGTTGGGGTTTGATCATGACTTGAAATGTTAGGTTTGGTGTTTAAATTGTATTCCGGGTTAGCCACTTTGATGTTTGAGTTGATTTGAGGTTGTTTTGCTTGTGTTTAGGTGTTTAGAAGCGAGGTTTTGGATTGGTGAAGCCTTGGGAGCAAATCCGGAAATTGAAGACCATGGCTGCTTAGTACTTGAGCTTGGTTGTGGAGGTTCAAGCATGTGGTTGGTTGGGCTTGGTAGACCCACCTAGAGTTAGGATTAGGGTGGTAGCCTAATCCTAAGCTTTAGTTTGAGACCTTGGATGTACTCTTTAATTATTGTTATGCCTCATGATGATTATGTATAATGTGATACACATGTATGTGGAAGTATGGCTTAATGTATTGATTATAAGTATGTTGATGACAAATATAATGTTGTTATGTGATGTTTTAATTGCTTGGATGATATACATGTGATGTTGGTTTGTGAAATGAGGTTATGAGGTGGATTGCATGATTTTGGGAGAATCATGGTGAGTACGTGATAAGCACGGAAATTATATTAAAATTGATATTGTGAAAGGTTGTGGAATTTGATTTATATTGGCACTAGTATGCTTGGGTACAATGATCGATCATTAGGATGAGTGTGCACACAAATTGAGTCAAAACGTACGTGGTCTTGGTGGCGTTAAGGCACCAAAGAGGAGTACGGTGATGTAATATTCCACCGGAAATTTATATATATTATACATGATGATGAGTGGAATCCCAGCCGTAGGGCATGTGGTGATGAGTGGAATCCCGCCCATGCAAGGACCGGTGATGAGTGTAATCCCATCGAGGTAATGTTGTTGTTGGAAATGCGTTCCAACGGGTTATCCGCTTATTCGAGTCATAACTAGGTGCCAATATGAGGTTGTATGTGTATACCAATATGAGATTATGTACATATGCTTATATGATACGAAATGTGATGCCCTTTATGAATTGATATATGAGGTGGTTAATGCATTGAGTTATGTATCATTGTACGTTGAACTTATGAGTTGTTGAGCATGGCATAATGTTGATCATATGTTCATGCATCATGTTCATTTTGGCTTTTGCGGATCGGAGGTAAGAACATGCATTTCATTATGGAAGTTGCTCGTGCTTGGACCCTGCATTGTCGAAGGTTTGTTTTATGAGCTTACCTTCACTAAGCTTTCATGCTTACGCTCTCTTTTGTTCGACAATGCAGATTAATAGCTTGTGGGTGGCAAGGGCAAGGAAAGGTCTCCAAGTGTTGCTTTTGGTGAGCTCAATGTATGAATTTTAAGTGATAGAATGTAATTGTTAAGCAATGGGATAGGTATTGTTGATTTGAGTTTTGATGTATGTCGATATTGGTTATGTTCTTGGATGCCTTGTTTGATCTATATATATTGCTTATGCTATATGCCTGGAATGTCTACATGTTTTGGCTGCTAAGGCATGAAATTTTAAGTGCTTGTATGTCCATATATGCTTAAGTTGCTCCTTTTTATGAATGCCATGTATGGATGTCTTGCTATTGGTTTGATTGCTTCCCGTGACTGTTGTATGTTGTGTAAATGTTTGTATGTGCATAGGAGAGTCCAAAAATGCATCTAGAGTCGTGTTTGGGGTCGTCAAGTTGGCAATTGTGGAATTGTAGTGCAGGGCGTATCGATACGCCTCAGGGCCGTATCGATACGACCTTGCCCAAAGGACACGAATTTTTCCTGGTGTACCGATACCCTAAGGGTGTCGATACCCTCCAAAGTTACTGGAATTTGGAGAAGTGGGAATGAGTAGTGCATACCGATACGGGGTTCCCGAGTATCGATATGGTACTACTCCGTTGACCAAGAAAGATTGACCGAGAAGAGCGTATCGATACGCTTAAGGGCTGTATCGATATAGCCTTCCCGGAGTTGACTCCTTGGGTTGACCTGGTCAGGGCGTATCGATACCCCTGGTTAGGGTACCGATACGGTCTGCCCTGTAAGTTTAAAAATGGACTGATTTTGTATATGGCTGTGGTTCGAATGTGGTTTCCTTTGAATGTTTTCTGTTGTCGTGATCACTTAGGACCTAATGTTCCTCTAGACAAGATTAATATAAAAAGAAAAAAAATAGGGTTGCTAACCGAGGGGAACCTTAACGGGTTTCACTCGGTTTTCCCTGTGTGGCCCACTCGGATCGGTCATCCGGCCAGACCGGGACAAAGGGGTTACAGGAGGACACAAACTGAGAAGCAAACCCAGGAGCTGTACTGAAGCAGTTCCAGCTGAAGATAAGTTACCGTCGAGTACCTGCCGAGTAGAGCTACTGCCAACCTTGCTGCCCACGACAGCTGACTATGGAAGTTGGGAGAATTGGGACACGATTTGTAGAGCAAAAACTCCTTAATCTATCGTTGGCGTTCATATGATTTTCCGACCTCTGTAGCAGCGGCCGGGCTACCGAAGTGAAATTCACAAGCTTACTTGCGGGCGAAGGAAAACGAGGAAGAGTCCATATTCCAAGCAAAGAAGTCAACATTTAAAGCTACATTAAAGAAGAAAAGCTACTTTAGAGGACTTCTACTTCAAGGAGGACTTGACCTAGTTTGAGTCTATAAATACCCATTGTACTTCTAGTTTAAATCATCCTTGGTTTTCTATAGACACTTCTTGTTCTTTTCTCTGCCGTCGTGTTCTAAATTCCCCTTGGGTTAAGGTTATGTTGTAACTAGAGTGAAATGGTTGTTTTAGGTTTTTGAGTTATTTCTTCAATAAAATATTCCAAGTTTACTTAATCCATTGTTCTTTATTCTTTCAATCTTTCTACACCAGTTGTTTGAGAGAATCTATTGCCGGGCACGAAAGTGAATGGCTCACGAAAGAGTTAAGTACAGTCACAACGGGAGACGTGACTAACTTGGTTCCACACTAGTCCACAAGTTTTAGCGGCTAAAAGGGATCACTAACCGAGTTGATTGATTTGTGTGAAACCGATAATTTAATTTTGATATAACTAAAGAATTTAAGAACTAAATTGAAATGTGAAAATGAATTTGTAAGTTCTCAAGCCTCTCTATATGTTTAAAGGAAAATGCCTAAGTTAAAAACTTACTTTGTCAAAAGTTTTCTAAGTGTTCTTGAAGCCAAACTAGTGTATTTCGAGTCAGCGTTTCGGAATGGCCTAAGGCGTTTCGAAACACTTTTGAAACTGTAAACTCATGTTTCGGAACGAGTATCGAAACGGTTTCAACACTGTGAACCCTTGTTTCGAAACGGGTTTCGAAACGGCTTAAGAACATCGAGACACCGTATCGAAACGACATACAATGTTTCGAAACGGTACTCAAGTCAGATTTGAAAAATATGACCGTTGAAAGTTTTTAACCGTTTTTAAATAAGTCGTTAAGGCGTATCGAAACGATTTCAAGCCGTTTCGATACAGGCCTTGATAGTAGATAAAATGTTTCGAAACGAGTTTCGAAACGGCTCTTAGCGTATCGAAACAAGCCTAACCGTTTCGATACGGGATCTTTAATGCACCCAACGACTCTTTCTATTTTGGTTTGTTTCGAAACGGGGTCGGGCGTTTTGAAACGGTTGGTTGCATACTACATTTATGAAGGGAAGATAACATCCCAAACGGCTCTATTGATGAATGCAACAACCACAACGGCTAGAATTCAATGAGAATGTATAGAAGGGACCTCTAAAAGCTTCAACAACAACTATTGATCCAAAAGAAAACATCCAAACATCAAATCCAAGCATTTGTGCCTAAATCCCATTATTGTCTTGTAACCCTAATTGTATTTTTTATTCTTATCATTTCAATTGGGTTGAGTGCTTGTAATTGGGCTACACTGTGTATTAAGAGATACTTGTTTTATCCAACAACTACTTTGTTTATATTGTGAGGATTGGGTCAAATTTTGGGTAGAAAATTTGACCGAAATTGTAACGGTTACCTCCTTAGCCTAGAAAAGGGGAAAAGCAATTAGTGGAATTGTTGAAAATCCTTAGTGAAGCTAATGTAGTGGATGTAAAGTTCGATTGGAACTTGAACCACTCTAAAATTCCTTGTATACTATTTTTATTTGTCAATTCCACCTCCAAAAACTTTAAAAATTCAATTCACCCCCTCTTGGTTTATTTCGATCATTCGTTCCACTCAACAATTTGGTTCCACACTAGTCCTCAAGTTATCAATCTAGAGCATCCTACCCTAGAAATAAGAGGGATCACTGTCGACTATACTACCGAACTTGGAGTATCTGCCAAACTTGCCGCCAGGACGTCTTTCCATTTTACCTGCCGAGAAAGTACAAACCCCTGCAGTGGTAGTGACCTGCTGCTGTGATAAGGTTTTTTCTTAAGGTTCCCCTTTTTTGGAAAAATTAATTAAAAGGGGATTTTAAAAATTCGAGCTTTTAGAAAAAAATCTTTAAGAAAATCTTTTTGGTTGGAGTCGCCACCGACCACTAAGGTAGGCCGGACACCGTAAAAACTAAACCAGAGATTCGTTTGAAAGGGTTCGAGAGTTGGTTACGTGTGGGGAAGAGTTAACACCCCCATCACGCCCGGAAATCGGTACCAAAACAATTGTTGCTTTTAATTGATGGAAATTATCTGAAATTTAAAAAGAATTTAATTAGGGGTTCTTAATTGAAAATTGGACTTTAATCACACGAGATTTATCAAGTTGGCGGTTTCGAATTAATTTGACATTTAATTAAAAAGGATGACGGTACACCGGACCAAAGACTAAACCAACATCATATAAGTCTGACTGTCGTGTTAATTTAGGGTTCGGATCTCGTACGTCACCTTTATGCATGATGCAAGCAAATAAAATATGGTGTTATGGTTTGTTCGTTTTAATTACGAATTTACCTTTAGACGATTCGAATTAATCAGAATATCCGAAGAATATCCAATAAGCTAGGATATTTCAACTCGAATACACGAATTAATAAGTATCTCCTTTTTATACTTAAAGTTAAGGGAAAACTAACCCACTGACCACCAAACAAATTGGGGATACCTATTTGGACCACCGAACTTTAGAAAACGTCAATCAGACCACTAAACTTATAAAATCAACCTATTTTGACCCCGCCGTTAAAAACCTAACGGTGGAGTGACGGAACTGTCACGTGGCAATTGACGGAAAAATTTAAAAATTACACATTTAGTCCATGTTATTTACACATTCTTTTAATTTAGTCTTAATTTTAAATCAATAAAATAATAAATTATTTAATTAAGTGGTGACACTTGTCAACACCTTATTGGATAACTTTAATTATTTAGATTTGATTTTATTAATTTATTTCCCCCTCCAATCAGGTGGCGACACGTGTCACAATTAATTTAGAGGAGAAAAATAAATTTCTCTTCACCTACGCTTAGTAGGATTTAATCCTAAGTCTTAACTGGGTAAAGCAAATGGCTTTGCCACTACACCAAGCACAACTTTGTGTTATAATGATCCAAATATAATATATACCTCTTATTAGTTTCCACATTTATAAGCCAAAAGCTCAAACCTTAAACACTAATTTCACATATATATAAATCCCAAACCCTAAACTCTAACCCTAAAAATTTCAAATTAATTTCACGCTAAAAATTTCAAATTAAACCCCAAACCCAAACCTTAAACCCTAAAAAATTCAAATTAATTCCACATTAAATATTTTAAATTAAACCATAAACCCTAAATATTTCAAATGAATTTCACACTAAACATTTCAAATTAAACCCCACACCCTAAAACTTTCAAATGAATTTCACGCTAAATATTTTAAATTAAACCCTAAATATTTCAAATTAATTTCACACTAAATATTTCAAATTAAACCCCAAATCCTAAAACTTTCAAATTAATTTCACATTAAATATTTCAAATTAAACCATAAACCCCAAACCCAAACCTTAAACCCTAAAAATTTCAAATTAATTCCACGCTAAATATTTTAAATTAAACCAAAACCCTAAACTCTAACCCTAAAAATTTCAAATTAATTTCACGCTAAAATTTTCAAATTAAACCCCAAACCCAAACCTTAAACCCTAAAAAATTCAAATTAATTTCACATTAAATATTTTAAATTAAACCATAAACCCTAAATATTTCAAATGAATTTCACACTAAATATTTCAAATTAAACCCCAAACCCTAAAACTTTCAAATTAATTACATACTAAATATTTAAAATTAAACCCTAAATATTTCAAATTAATTTCACACTAAATATTTCAAATTAAACCCCAAATCCTAAAACTTTCAAATTAATTTCACATTAAATATTTCAAATTAAACCATAAACCCTAAACCCAAACCTTAAACCCTAAAAATTTCAAATTAATTCCACGCTAAATATTTTAAATTAAACCAAAACCCTAAAACTTTCAAATTAATTTCATGCTAAATATTTCAAATTAAACCCTAAACCCAAACCTTAAACCCTAAAAATTTCAAATTAATTACATACTAAATATTTAAAATTAAACCCTAAATATTTCAAATTAATTTCCACTAAATATTTCAAATTAAACCCTAAATATTTAGCGTGGAATTAATTTGAAATGTTTATGGTTTGGGGTTTAATTTGAAATATTTAGGGTTAGAGTTTAGGGTATGAGATTTGTATATGTGAAATTAGTGTTTAAGTGTCACCACTTAATTCAATAATTTATTATTTTATTAATTTAAAATTAGGACTAAATTGAAAGAATGTGTAAATAACATGGACCAAATATATGATTTTTAAATTTTTCCGTCAATTGCCACGTGGCAGTTCCGTCACTCCACAGTTAACTTTTAAAGACGGTGGTCAAAATAAGTTGATTTTATAAGTTCGATGGTCTGATTGACATTTTCTATAGTTCAGTAGTCCAAATAGGTATCTCAATTTATTTGGTGGTCAGTAGCTTAGTTTTTCCTTAAAGTTATAAAAGTTCCCAATTTCGAACCAAATATGCTTTTAACCCATATAAATAAGGTGTATCCTTTCCTTAAAGAATCCCGATCAGCTCATTTCTTTTCCTCCAGTGACCTAATCCCACTCGTGCATTCAAGTTTCCGACAGACCACAAAATTGAATAAGGTGATTTTGAAACCCTAAACTTGAAGATTGATTAATTGCTTGAGATTTTGAGATATGGTTCGGTTTGTGTTCTGCTATGTTTGATTTTCTGTTTTCAATCCTACTGTCTCGCTCGTACTCCCTCTGTTTAATTTGTTGAGGATGAGTTTTTTTTAAATTATTATATAAAAAGCATCGGTGTAGCGACATGGCGGACTATAATCGCCAGTGTTTTCCGTTACACTGCTATTTGCGGCTGTGATCCGCCTCTATTGTTGTGATATTTGTTCACACTGCTACCAAGATCTTTACCGATGGCGGGAACTGACACCGCTATGCCACCTCTAAATGAAACCCCGAAAGTTAATCATGCTTAAAATCTATCATGTCATAATTATTACAGTGTTTTCGTGTCTATTAATTATTAAACATGTAGTGTTATTGTCTAACGAATTACCATGTCTGAAATATCTTCCTATTTCATTGTTGCAGCTATGAAGGAAGAACAAGTAAACCGATGCCAGATTCAAGAATGGTACCCAATATTTAAGTCTGTGTCGATTAGGACTTTGATTCATGAGCTTCCTGAATCATTTGTCCAGTACCTGCTTGATGATTCGGGGCCTTTTGTCCTGCCTGTTTCGATCTCAAACGAGGATGCCTTTCCCAATAGAATTCATAATCCAGATGAGGAAGAAGATTATCAAGTATCAGAAGGATCGGGAGACGAAGCTGAACCTTCATGTCCCCCTTCTTTCCCTGAACTTGAGTTGAAGATTAAGGAGGCGATTGAATCCCTTGGGGGTGCAATCTTTCCCAAGTTGAATTGGAGTGCACCTAAAGACTCGGCGTGGATAAGCACATCTGGGACTCTCCGATGCACTACATTCACCGACATTGCTCTCTTGCTTCGCGCATCCGACTCCTTGATCCATGATCTATGTCATGCATATGATTCGTGCAGTGACAAAACCGTTTCAAGACCCCCAACTTTCTTCCTTGCCCTTCGTAAATGGTACCCGTCCTTACGACCGGAAATGGAATTCCGTTGCTTTGTAAGGGGAAAGAAGCTTGTTGGAATTTCACAGCGGGAGGTCACTACGTTTTATCCGATTCTTTGTGGGAAGAAAAATGATCTTCAAGTGTTGATTGAAGAATTCTTTCATGGCAATGTGAGGCCGAAATTTGAGTCGGATGATTACACATTTGATGTTTATGTTACAGAGGATGAACGTGTAAAGGTGATGGATTTCAATCCTTGGGGTGCTTTTACATTGCCGCTGCTGTTCACCTGGGAGGAATTGGAGCAGAATCCTGGGGAAGAAGATGATTTGGACTTGAGAATTGTGGAGAGCCGATGCACTGTTCGGCCAGGTTTGAAGACAGCAGTTCCATATGATTACTTGGATGTTAGTGAAGGGAGTGGTTGGGACCAATTCCTGAGAAATGCTGATGATGAGTTGCAGAGGCAGACCAAGTCTCCAGAAGCAGGAGCATAAGAACTTCATTTTTTTTAATTTCGATGTCAATCTATTGTGTAAGTGTTATGGCCAAGAACTTCTACTTTGTTCTGTAATGCAGTACTTACAGGGAGGAAATGAATAACTTTGAATTGTTGAGGTTCACCACGTTTTGATGTTAGGAATCTCTTAAAGCTTGCATGCTTGTTGGTAAACATTGATTCGGACTATCTGTGCCGAGCTGATAGCCATTCAATTAATCTGATCAGAGTGTTGAGGTGATTCTTTTATTCTAGAGTGATTCTTGTTCATGTTCAACATTTTTTTCACATTCCGATACAAAATACAATTAGCAGGTTGGAAGTCTAGAATATAAGAATCGATTAACATCTAAAAGATATATACAGTTCCGTAGATTAGAGAGAGAAAAGGGCGTTTTAGAAAGTTTTCCAGGCCAACAGATAAAACTTGTTTTGTAGTATAAATCTCATCTAAAACTTGTGTCATTTATATATACTTTTTATCTACACCTAAAAGTGGAAAATGACTTCCACCGTAGTAATCTCGGAAACATTAATGCTGTACATACCAATATAGAAGTTCATACTTCTCATGTACCTTTGCTGGTAGGGACAAAATGAGAGCTAGGATTGTGGATGGGGAAGGGGAAGGACAATACTCATCTATGTTCCTAATCTTGTTATGAGCTAGTGCTGTTTCAGGTGGCAACAGGTGAGAGCTCGGCCGCTCGGGTTAGAAACCAGAGAATGTAACTCTGAATGTGTTGGTGATGGTGAGAACGAAACCAAAGGTGGTGAAGCCCTCTGACGATCATAACTCCAATCCAACTATGCCTTCTTCAGAATGGTAAAGACGACGGAGAGCCCTGTGACACAGGACGAGAAGGAAATCTCCTCAGTGGGTCTTCCAACATAATCCGGTATAAATCGAGGGGACATAGGGGTTGATGACTCGGAGCTCGTATCCAGAAGAAGTGTCAACAGGGGTAAACCAAAAATCGCTGCATATCTGCCTCTTCTTTACGGGCACGGATTTGGCCGGACGAATCGAGTATAAGGACCTCAACAACAATGTCAAATTCTTATATAATGCACTCAAAATATTACAACTTGACATTCTATTTCCTAAATTACAATCCCTACCCTTTCTACTTCCGTGCTGCACAAACCGTCTTTCTATGATCTTTTCACTTTTTATCTCACTGCCTGATTCTTCTTGATCAAATTCCAGAACATGGAATTCTTGTCTTTAGTAGTACAAGCAGCAGCCATGCAGATTATATCAAGCAAAAGCTATTAGTAACTTTCCAACGGCCATTTGAAAAGCATTCACGAACGCAGCTTCAAACCCTGTTTTGCATATTAACGACTTGGTAGTTGTTTTGTAATTTTTTGAACTTCAGAAAATTAACATAAACTTTAGTCATTATTAGTGTAGTTTATCCACTATTGAAATACGAAAACTACTATAATACATGGTAGTATATGCTTCTTGTCGACGTCGTTTTTGGTCCGGGCCGAAGTTGATTGGGATTTCAAAGGCTCGTCGTGGATTGGAGTCGCCATCGGTCATTTTAGATTGTGTATGACCGAAAACCTGTAAAATTGGCCTGCGTCTGAACCGGAGTCAAGTTGGGCTCGGGAGTCGGTTACGTGTGGGGAAGGTTATAGCACCCCCACAACGCCCAAAATTGGTACCTAAAGGGGTTGTGTTGTCTAAAAGGCTTCAAAAATAGGGTTAATAGCACTATTATACGCGATGAAAAAATCGAGTAAATTAAAGAAAAACTAAGCATGCTAAAAATGATATATAAAAAACAAATGGAAAATTAATATTTTGATTGAAGACCATAACCTCAAGTCAAATCATAATTTATCTCAAATTAAGCGAATTATTAATCGAACCTATCTTAAGGCCAAATCGCATTATTCGCAAAATTTTAAGACCAATTTATAATTAAACTCAATTTTAAATCCAATTAAAAAAAATTAATCGTCCACTTTAAAAAGGAAAGAAAGAAAATAACTAGGACAACCTAAGTGAATTATTCGTTCTTTAATCATCTAATTAATTATTGGAATTAAGGATCTAATTAAAAGAATTTAAATATTGAAGTTCATAAAAAAAACTAAACCTACAATACACAGAACCTAAAGTAAAAGAGGGACCTAAGACATAATTAACCCTAAAACTTCCAAAGGTGAAATCATCACCCAACCTGCGCGTGATTCAGCTTCCCGAAATGTTGATTTCCAATGCATGAGCTGTTATTATTAAATTATTTAATTAAAAGTAAAATCGATTTGAATAAGCTTTATTTGGTTTCCCGTGCACTGTGAGCCATTATTATTAATGGGGTTTTTATTTTTTTTATTTGCTCTAACAATATATGAGAGCCACTTTATTTCATCTCTGTTTTCATTTTCTCTCGACCCACACCGTCGCCGTCGCCGGTGTAGCTCCGACGACGGTGAGTATACAAAAATAATACCTTTTTTTATCTATTCTTCCCCCTAGACCCAAATCCGGTATTAATTTTCTCAAAAAAATATATTCAAATAGATCTGAGTTTTTGTTTTACCTCTCGATTTCGAAATCCCACCGTTGGATTGCGTTGATTCTCGAATATGCTGGTCTACTATTATCTGCGAACTTTTTCACCGTTCGGATTTCTCAACCACTGCTTCTTGTGCCGGCAATCGAAGGTAGATGATTCGATCTCTCTTCCCGACTTTACTCGAACTGTTTTTCTTTGCTTCGACTGAGTATTTTATCTCCCGTTTTCTCTCTACCTCCTCTTTTTTCAGATCCTCAGCCTTCTTATTTATAGCCCAGAATTAGGGTTTTTTAAAGTTTTTTTCTTCCCGGATTCTTAGGGGATAAGCTTGAATGTGTGTGTAGAGCGCAAGAAACGGGTAATGCTGAGTAGGTGGATGAGTCCTCGCGGCCATGGACTCTTACGGGCGGCGGACTAGGGTTTTTTTAGGTTTTTTTTTCTTTTTCACATTATTATTATTTTTTTGAATTTTCTGTAATTTTTTTGGTTTTTTTTCCTTGTTTTTTTTTTCATTTTATTAAACCTGTTGGACCATATATTAGGCCCTAGAAAAAAATTGGTGTATACAACTGCCCCTCTTTTCTCATTGCTCGAATGAGAGGAATGAAGCAAAGATCAGAAACAACAATTTTTCGGTGATAACGTCATTCTCTTTTTGGGCGAATCACGACACTCCCTCTTGGAGGCGATTAACAGCATTCCTTCTTGGAAGCATACATTGGTATTTCATTTTGAAGGCCATTGATGACACTTCATCCTGAAGGCGATTGGCGGTATTTCATCTTGAAGGCGATTGGTGGCACCTCATCTCGAAGGCGATTGGTGGCACTTCATCTTGAAGGCGATTGGTGGCACTTCATCTTGAAGGCGATTGGTGGCACTTCATCTTGAAGGCGATTGATGGCACTCCTGTCAACCTGTCTTGATAAAAAATGCATGTGTTTCTAATGTATTTATCTTACATGCAAAATGCTCCACTATTCTAAATGCATGAAAATTGCATATATTTTAAGTTCTGAATTTATTTTTATTGAGATCGAAGTCCTTTTACTGCCTCGTATTGTGCCTCTTGAATTCGTTCCTTTCCATTTATCCAAGAATAGTGTTCGTGAGCATTTTCTAGCCTTATTATGTTCTAAAAATCTCTTTTCGAGTAATACATCGAACATCAAAATATATTGTAAACCCCCTTAGGTAGAGCAACGAGATTACCAATCAAAAGAATGCACAAATGTCCCAGATGACAAGTACAAGGAAATGCAAGATAACAAATATATATATATATATATATATATATATATATTATTGAATGAAAGTGGTCTGAGCCTTGACAGATGATAATCAAACGTTTAAGACAACAAAAGGAAACGAAAACAAAAGAAAGAAGGGAGAAAAAAAAAGAAAAAGAAAAAAAATGCCCCTAAATATCAATTGCGAGGACTCAATTGCTACTTCGCTCAAGGGTCTTTTTGAATATGACCTCCGCCCAGTAAAATTTGAGTTCTTGGACCACATATGAAGGCATGTAGATTTTCCCTTGATCATATTTGTACTATTCTTGAGCTTCTGACCCTTGGATCTTCTATTGATTCTCAAACGCCCTTTCGGTTTTTTACCTCTTGGCTTTTCTTTTTCTTTTTTTTTACCAACAGGGCCCTTTCGGGTTTTCACCTCTTGGCCCTTCTTTTTCTTTTCTTTTCTTTTTTTTACCAACAGGGCCCTTTCGGGTTTTCACCTCTTGGTTTTTTTTTTACCAACAGGGCCCTTTTCAGGTTTTCACCTCTTGGTATGTCATGAATTCAAGCATAATACTTCTTTACTGAGTCAGAATTCACAGGACTGGATAACTCGTTCCCATCCATCTCGGTTAGGATTAATGCTCCACCAGAAAAAGCTTTTTTCACAACAAACGACCCTTCCCAATTTGGCATCCATTTTCCTCGAAAATCCCTCTGCATAGGCAACCTCTTTTTTAGAACCAAATCCCCTTTTCGAAACGTTCTTGGTCGGACTTTCTTATCATGAGCTCGAATCATTCGCTTTTGGTACATCTGCCCATGACAAATTGCTTTCAATCGTTTTTCTTCTATCATATTCAACTGGTCATATCTAACTCGAATCCATTCAGCTTCGTCCAACTTAAGTTCCATTAAGACTCGAAGAGACGGAATCTCAACCTCAATCGGTAATACTGCTTCCATTCCGTAAACTAAAGAATATGGAGTTGCCCTCGTAGATGTTCGCACTGATGTACGATACGCTAGCAAGGCAAAAGGTAATTTCTCATGCCAATCCTTATATGTTATTGCCATTTTCCCCACAATCCGCTTGATATTTTTATTGGCTGCTTCTACGGCCCCATTCATTTTTGGGCGATAAGGTGCTGATTTATGATGCTTTATCTTAAACTGCTCACACACTTCCTTCATCATTTGGTTGTTCAGATTTAAAGCATTGTCAGAGATAATTCTGTCTGGTAGACCATATCGACAAATGATTTCCTTTTTTAGGAACTTGCATACTGTCGACCTGGTTACATTGGCATACGAAGCATCTTCCACCCACTTGGTAAAATAATCAATCATTACAAAAATGAAACGATGTCCGTTTGATGCTTTTGGCGTAATCGGTCCGATCACATCCATGCCCCACGCTGCAAATGGCCACGGAGCCGTTATAACATGAAGAGGTGAAGATGCCGCATGAATTTTATCTCCGTAAATCTGACATTTATGGTATCTCTGAGCAAAGTTGATGCAATCTTCCACCATAGACAGCCAGTAATAACCCAACCTCATAATCTGCCTAGACATACTAAGGCCATTTGCATGAATTCCACAAATTCCCTCATGAACTTCCTCAATAATCTTTTTTGTCTCATGGTTTTCTACACATCTGAGCAGCGTTTGGTCGCTCCCTTTTTTGTATAGAATTTCTCCGTCAAAAACGTACCCTGCAGCCATTCTTCGAATTGTTCTTTTATTCACATCATTTGCCCCCTCATGATTTTTTGATACTTGATATATTGTAGAATATCGTAGTACCAAGGGTGATCATCTACCTCATCTTCGATGGTATAACAACTGGCGGGTGAATCATAAATACTCATTTGTATGGGCATTATATCATCTTCTTTGTTTGCTTTAAACATAGAAGCCAAAGTTGCCAATGCATCAGCCATTTGGTTATCTTCTCGGGGAAGGTAATGGAAAGATATCTCGTCGAACTCTTTTATTAATTCAAGGGCGAGTTTTCGGTACTCAATCAATTTTGCATCTTTAGTTTCCCAGTCTCCACGAAGTTGATAAACCACTAACGACGAATCGCCGTATGCTTTTAGGACTTTAATTTTTCGTTGGATTGCCGCACGAAGTCCCATTATACACGCTTTATATTCTGCCATATTGTTGGTACACTCAAAATTCAGTCGACCTGTGTTGAGTTGTGTGGAGCTCGATTCGATCAACCAATTTAGCTCACCAAGTGGTGGAGAGGTGGATATTTGGGTGGAAGGGTTGTGGAAGCTAGAATGTAAAAAGACACAATGATTTATAGTGGTTCGGCCTTCTAACAAGCACCTACATCCACTACCTTAGCTTCCCACTAAGGATTTCTCAATCAATCCACTAATTGATTCGTCCCCTTTTCTAGGATTAGGAGGAAACCCTTACAACCGATCAAGCTTCTACCCAAAGCCTTGATCAAAACCCTCTTTACAAAGAGAAATAAGAAAGCAAACTTAAACCCTCTAATAGGTGTTTGTTTGCACAATGAAGCACTCACCCAAAACCTAAAACACTTGAGCAAATTTAACAATTTTGGCTCACTAGTGTTTGTCTATACAAGAATTGACAATTTAAGTGCTAAGACATTTTCTTGATCATTTGATGTTTGACAATATGAGCATTAGCCTTCTCTTGATGCTTGGAGGTCCCTTTTATACTCCCAATTGAGTTTATAGCCGTTTAGGACCGTTGGGGTTGAAATAGAGTCGTTGGAGCCTTTAATTCCCTCCATAAATGTAGTCTGCAGCTCCCCGTTTCGAAACACTCGAAGCCGTTTTGAAACACCCTCAATATAGAAAGAGCCGTTGCAGTCTGTCAGGGTACCCGTTTCGAACACCCCCTTGCCGTTTCGAAACGCGTATCGGAACGCCTTAAGCCCGTATCGAAACACCTGCATTTAAAAGTTAGTTGGGAAAGAGCCGTTGGGTTTTATGACCGTTGGGGTCATTGCCACGTGGGCGTATCGAAACGGCCTAGCCCGTTTCGAAACGCTGGGCAAAAATCATGTCCAATGAAGGCTCGTTTCGAAACACGTTTCGAAACGATTTTGACTACTGGAGCACCCTGTTTCGAAACGCCCTAAGGTGTTTCGAAACACCTGGACAGGTTTGAGAAATTTGGCTTTGAAACACATTAAAAACCTTTATAAAAACTTCCCTAAACATAATTTCAAGTTGTTTGGACTTTGTAAATGTTTTAGATGCTTTTGAAATTAGTCCAACACATTTTTCAATTATTATATCAAAACATTAGTTCTACAATCTCCCCCTTTTTGATATAATAAAACTCACTTGAAAAATTGTTTGGGATTTCCCCTTTTTAACTTTAAAAATGTGAATAAGAGAATTAAGAATATAAATCAAATAAAGCTCCCCCTTATTCATTTGAAAATTCAATTTTTCAAACCATTTCTCCCCCTTTTTGTTATATCAAAAAGAATTTAAAACATTAGGTTCAAAATAACATTAGAGGTAAAATTTTGACAAAATAAGAATTTTGGTTTTAAAAATGCCCCCCCCCTTACTTAAAGCATCATTGAAATGTTAGTCAAACATTTATGATCATCTAGTTGAATAAACTAAGAATAAACAAATGAAAGCAAAAACAACTAGAATTTTACCAACACTTGAATTCAAGGGAGGATGTGAAGCCTTCCTTCTCCAAATGTTCTTCCTTGTGTGTATGGAGCTCCCCTCAATGTTTGACTTGTTGAACATCTCCATCACACCTATAAAAGACAATCAAGTGACTTTTGGTATCCAAATTGCTTTGGATCCATAAATGTTAGTTGCACAAATTTTAGTCCCCTTAGGAATCCATTTTTCAATGTCATCCTTTTTAATTGAAGTGGTTAGTCCTTTTGGGACCCAAACACTTCTAAAACATTTTCCTTTAATAAATCTAGGGGCACTAGATTGTCTAACATAAAAATTTGATTTTCCAAAATTGTTTTTCTTTTCAAGCTCATTGGAAATCAAATCCTTTTCTTCTTGAACTTTTTGAAGCAATTTTTGTAAATCAAAGCATTTTAATTCAAACTCTTCAAGTTTTGCTTCAAGTTCAAGTTTGGTTTTAGAGAGCAAATCATTTTGAATTTTTAACTTTGAAATCAATTTATTGTTTTTCAAAATGTGGCTTTTAAAATCTAAAACCAAATCATCATAGGCATCTTGTAATTCATCAAAAGTGTAAGAACATGAAGTAGATGAATTAGAAGTTACCCTTGAATCTTCTTCGATGGCCATAAGGCAAAGGTTGGCTTGTTCATCGTTGGTGGAGTCCTCATCACTCCAAGTAGCCACATGTGCCTTCTTCTTATGGCTTGAAGTGCTTGCCCTCTCTTTTCTTTTAGGTTCTCGTTCAAGCTCTCTCAAGGCTTTCTTCATGAAAGGGGCACACTTCTTGAAGAGATGAACTATCTCTTCATCTTCATCCTCCTCTTCACTTGTGTAGACATGATGGCAAGTGGAGGATTTGAGAGCCATGGCACTTGCATTGATGCCAAGCCCTTTGATTTTCTTCTCTCCCATAGCTCTAATTTCTTCCCTCTTCTTCTCATCCTCTTTGTTCTTCTTCATGATTTGATGAGTAAGGAGTGACCCCATGAGTTCATCAAGCTTCAAAGTCTTCAAATTTTTGGCTTCGATGATGGCGGTCCTCTTTGAGTCCCAAGACTTGGGAAGTGAGTAGATGAACTTTCGAACAAGCTTTTCTTCTGGGATGGCTTCTCCAAAACCTTTAAGATCGTTGGTGATGGTGGAGAACCTATCAAACATCTTCTCGATGTTCTCTTCCGGATCCATTTTGAAGTTCTCATACTCCAAGGTTAGGAGCCCAATCTTGGTCTCCTTGACTTCATTGGTTCCCTCGTATGTGACTTCAAGCTTGTCCCATACCTCCTTGGCACTCTCACAAGAAGACA
Source organism: Hibiscus tridactylites (assembly GCA_958450335.1). NCBI lineage: Eukaryota > Viridiplantae > Streptophyta > Magnoliopsida > Malvales > Malvaceae > Hibiscus > Hibiscus tridactylites. The sequence continues at coordinate 19,581,074 of OY288285.1, read as the reverse complement.
TCTTCTCATAGATGGTTGGGCCAAAAGCACAAAACAAGATGTGAAAGGCTTTGCAATTAAGCTCCATCTTCTTGCGATCGTCGGCACTCCACTCCGCTTTACTTCTTTGAGGCACGAACGGACCATCTTCAACTACATCCCATAGCTTGTAATCTTTTGATTTGATGAAGAACTTCATCTTTGTCTTCTAATGGGCATAGTGAGTTCCGTCAAAGAAAGGCGGTTTGTCGATTGATTGTGCCATTTGAGCCGGTTGATGAAAGAGTGATCGAGCTTGCCGGATCTTCTCAATAGGATGTTAATCCTCTTCGATTGAGCCAAGCTCTGATACCAATTGTTGAGTTGTGTGGAGCTCGATTCGATCAACCAATTTAGCTCACCAAGTGGTGGAGAGGTGGATATTTGGGTGGAAGGGTTGTGGAAGCTAGAATGTAAAAAGACACAATGATTTATAGTGGTTCGGCCTTCTAACAAGCACCTACATCCACTACCTTAGCTTCCCACTAAGGATTTCTCAATCAATCCACTAATTGATTCGTTCCCTTTTCTAGGATTAGGAGGAAACCCTTACAACCGATCAAGCTTCTACCCAAAGCCTTGATCAAAACCCTCTTTACAAAGAGAAATAAGAAAGCAAACTTAAACCCTCTAATAGGTGTTTGTTTGCACAATGAAGCACTCACCCAAAACCTAAAACACTTGAGCAAATTTAACAATTTTGGCTCACTAGTGTTTGTCTATACAAGAATTGACAATTTAAGTGCTAAGACATTTTCTTGATCATTTGATGTTTGACAATATGAGCATTAGCCTTCTCTTGATGCTTGGAGGTCCCTTTTATACTCCCAATTGAGTTTATAGCCGTTTAGGACCGTTGGGGTTGAAATAGAGTCGTTGGAGCCTTTAATTCCCTCCATAAATGCAGTCTGCAGCTCCCCGTTTCGAAATGCTCGAAGCCGTTTCGAAACACCCTCAATATAGAAAGAGCCGTTGCAGTCTGTCAGGGTACCCGTTTCGGAACACCCCCTTGCTGTTTCGAAACGCGTATCGGAACGCCTTAAGCCCGTATCGAAACGCCTGCATTTAAAAGTTAGTTGGGAAAGAGCCGTTGGGTTTTATGACCGTTGGGGTCATTGCCACGTGGGCGTATCGAAACGGCCTAGCCCGTTTCGAAACGCTGGGCAAAAATCATGTCCAATGAAGGCTCGTTTCGAAACACGTTTCGAAACGATTTTGACTACTGGAGCACCCTGTTTCGAAACGCCCTAAGGTGTTTCGAAACACCTGGACAGGTTTGAGAAATTTGGCTTTGAAACACATTAAAAACCTTTATAAAAACTTCCCTAAACATAATTTCAAGTTGTTTGGACTTTGTAAATGTTTTAGATGCTTTTGAAATTAGTCCAACACATTTTTCAATTATTATATCAAAACATTAGTTCTACAATCTCCCCCTTTTTGATATAATAAAACTCACTTGAAAAATTGTTTGGGATTTCCCCTTTTTAACTTTAAAAATGTGAATAAGAGAATTAAGAATATAAATCAAATAAAGCTCCCCCTTATTCATTTGAAAATTCATTTTTTCAAACCATTTCTCCCCCTTTTTGTTATATCAAAAAGAATTTAAAACACATTTTTCAATTATTATATCAAAACATTAGTTCTACAACCTGTAAATGGATAATGATTCCCTTTGGGAGACACTAAAACTGCCCCAATTCCATGCCCAAATGCGTTTGAAGCTCCGTCAAAATTCATTTTCCAAGGTTTCCTGCCATTTGGTTCTTCTTCATTAGCAGTTAAGCACATTAGGTCTTCGTCAGGAAACTCAAAACTCAAAGGTTCATACTTAGAAGAAGCACGACTAGCTAAAAAGTCCGCAATATCGCTACCTTTGATGGCTTTCCGATTTACATACTCAATATCATATTCAGAGAGTAAAATTTGCCATCGAGCCATCCTTCCTGATAAGCCTGTCGATCCCATCATGTATTTTATTGGATCTAGTTTTGCGATCAACCATGTTGTGTGGTATAACATGTATTGACGAAGCCTACGAGCCGTCCAGACCAATGCGCAACATAATTTTTCAATAGAAGAGTATCTCGATTCACAATCGGTAAATTTTTTGCTGAGGTAGTAGATAACTTGCTCTTTTCTCCCAGTTTCATCGTGTTGGCCCAATACACAACCCATAGAGTTTTCAAATACAGCTAGATACAAAATCAAATGCTTGCTTGATACAGGAGGAACTAATACAGGAGGTTTTGACAAATATTGCTTAATTTTATCAAAGGCCTCTTGACTTGTTGAGTCTCATATGCCTGTATTATGCTTCCTTAAGAGTCGGAAAATGGGATCACATTTATCGGTTAATTGAGAGATGAACCGAGAAATATAATTTAAACGACCTAAGAAGCCTCGAATTTCCTTTTGAGTACGTGGAGGCGGAAGCTCTTGGATAGCCTTGATTTTATCAGGATCTACCTCAATACCTCACTTGCTAACAATAAAACCCAACAATTTGCCTGAAGCAACTCCGAAGGTGCATTTTGCCGGATTTAGCTTCAATTGAAATTTCCTCAAACGTTCAAAGAGTTTTCTAAGATTTGTGATGTGTTCTTCTTCTGTTCGAGACTTGGCGATCATGTCATCCACATAAACTTCTATTTCTTTATGCATCATGTTATGGAACAATGTCACCATGGCCCTTTGATATGTTGCCCCTGCATTTTTCAAACCGAAAGGCATCACTTTGTAGCAAAATGTGCCACATTCTGTTACAAACGTAGTTTTCTCCATGTCGTCGGGATACATTTTGATTTGATTGTATCTGGAGAAACCATCCATAAATGAGAACAAGTGGTGTCTTGCTGTATTGTCTACCAACGTGTCTATATGCGGTAGAGGAAAATTATCCTTAGGACTAGCACGATTAAGATCTCGATAGTCAACACACATTCGCACCTTTCCATTTTTCTTTGGTACCGGAACAACGTTAGCTACCCATTCTGGATATTTGGCCACTTGCAAAAATCCAGCATCATATTGTTTCTTTACTTCCTCCCGTATCTGAAGTAACATATCTGGCTTCATTCTTCTGAGCTTTTGTTGTACAGGCTTGCATTCTGGCTTCAACGGAAGTTCGTGTGTTACAATATCTGTATTTAATCCAGGCATATCCTGGTAGGTCCAGGCAAACACATCCTTGAATTCTTGAAGTAGGGAGATGAGTTTGTCTCTTGTATATGAAGATATGAAAGTACCGATCTTTATCTCTCTCTTGTCGTCCTGAGTTCCCAAGTTCACTATGTCCATTGGTTCTTGGTGAGGAAGAATTTGTTTATTCTCATGCTCAATTAGTCTAAGTAGATCAGGAGACAATTCATGTTCCTCATAGTTGTCGTCAGACTCATACTCTCCTAAGCATATAGTCTGTTCAAAGTTGACTTTTGAGCTCGAAGCAATGTCATTCGTGCAATTGATATCTAAAGGCCTGCAAATGTGTAAGAGGAAATATATATATACAAGGCACAAAAAAGGGAAGTGTAGAATGTTTTAATGAAATGAGACAAGTGAACAAAAAAAAGAATGTACAAACAATGAGACCAGATTGAAAGGGAAAATGCATTCATTTATTGAATTGATAAACTGATGCCTAAATGGGGCCCTTACAATAAATCCCCACTACTTTCGGGCTTAAGTAGCGGGCAAGTTTCGAGCATTACTCTGATAAAGATTTAAAAACAATGGGGAGTTCAACAGCGGTCCAGTTATCCAAGACACAACCCGGAGGACACGGGCAAATTTTTGACCGATTTTTTGCGATTTCTTCCTCTTCCCCTATAGCGTTTATGCTCAGTTCTTCGAACCTCTCTGAAGGCACCCCTAGGATTTTCTTTTCAGAGTGAATGTGTCCCCCAGACACGAAGGTTTCAGAAATATGGGGAAATGCCATCAATTCCCCTTCGATGCTCTGGCCAATCAATCTGGCCCTTCTCTTTGCTCTCGTTTTCAAAATTTGTTTCATCCTTTGACGTGGATTTGGCTGAAATCCAACACCACTTCGATCATATTTCAGACATGGTTGTATCGCCGTGTGCATCCCTTGCAAATATTTCCCAAGTCCTTTTCCTGATTTGGCTCTTTTCCCAACGGTGAGCCGTATTCCCATCATAGTATTCTTTGAGAGTTTGGGTTTTGGGATCTTATTTCCTTCAGCAACAAAAGTAGCATTCACAAATTCAAGTGATCGAAATGTACACTCGACTGCATTTTCATCGACATCAATGTATGGAGCTTCCAATGATGCATATGCAATGATATCGTCCTCAGCGCTAATGCTTACAAGGCGCCCGTCAATTGCAAACTTAACTTTCTGGTGAAGCGTTGAAGGTACTGCTCCGGCCGCATGAATCCAAGGTCGTCCCAATAGACAATTATAAGCAGGTGTGATGTCCATAACAATAAACTCTACGTTATACGTAACTGGACCAATCAGAAGTGGGATGTCAATCTTCCCCACGACTTCTCTCCTGGTTCCGTCAAATGCCCTTCCGGTTGTATGACAAGGTCTCATGTGAGTTTTATCCACTGGAAGCCTATTTAATGTGGTCATGGGTATGACATTCAAAGCAGATCCATTGTCGACCAGAACATGAGGTAGTATATGTCCATTGCAATAGGTAGTTATGTGCAATGCTTTGACGGACCCCGTACCTTCAAGAGGAATTTCATCCTCGCTAAAAGAGATAAAACTGTCAGCGTGTAGATTATTTACCAATCTATCCAACTTATCCACTGAAACATCATTTGGGACAAATGTTTGGTTTAACACTTTTAGGAAAGCATTTCTGTGGGGCTCTAAACTCAGCAACAAAGACAACACATATATACGACCTGATTCTTTGTGTAATTGTTCAACCACACTGTATTCGCTATGCTTGATGAACTTCAGGAATTCACGTGCTTCTTCCTCTTTTACAGGTTCATTAATTTCTAGTTTTTCTCCAATCAGTGGGAACTTGCCCTTTTGCTCAACATCTCTTATCTCTACTGATTTTGCAATTTCAGGAGAGTAACATCTTCCATTTCGGGTGAAGTTCCCAACTCCACTAATTCCTGCAGCCGCAATTTCAGAATCCTCTTTTCCTGTAACAGTCATGTTACAACCATAAATCCATGGCACTTGTTGGTTACTCTTGTATGGGAAAGGAGAAGGAGTCTCAATCACCAATCGAGGCAGAGGCTTCTCTAATTCCTCTTCGTGCATTCTGGGCCAATTAATCACAAAAGGTCGTCTGGCTTCATCACTCTTTTTGGACAATTGTCCATCCACAGTAAAAACATCCCTAACTTCTTGACTCTTTTCGAAAAACTCTATTTCTTTATTGTCCATCAGTTTCTGGACAATCTTTCTAAACTCACCACAATGTTGAATCTCATGATCCACATCATCGTGGAATTCACAGTAATCACCTTTACTAGTCATAACAGCTCCACGGTTAGAACTCACTAATCCTCTTTCTGCTAGTTTCTTCCAAACCCATTTTAACGGTGATTGAACTTCAGATAGTCGTGTCTTAATCTTAAACTCACCGCCTCTCATCACAGCGTTAACCTTTGGTTCTTCATGTGTCGGTAGAGGGTTATTAGCGACATTTGGCCCATCTGGTGTGTTGAATTGAAGGATATTTTGATTAATCAAACTCTGAACCCTTCTTTTGAGAGCTTGACAATTTTTGATTGTATGACCAGGGATTCCAGCATGGAATTCACAATGTGCAGAAGGATCGTACCATTTTGGGTATGGTGGTTGCAACGGTGTGAGAAAGACGGGGGGATATCAATCGTTCTTCCAATAATTTAGCATACAACTCTTTGTAAGAAATTGGAATAGGCGTGAAAGATTGTCTTTCTGTATTAGTCCTTGGTGGCTTGGGCCCTCCTTGCGGTTGTTTTTCTTGATTTGGAGAGGTTGTAGTGGGTTTCGAGTATCCTGTACGATATACAAATTGTGGTGATGATTGATATCTGAGGTATGGATGCCCATTATCTCCCACAACATTAATTTCATTCTCTTTCTTTTTGGTATACGATTTTTTTGAAGTCTCCAAACTGCTAAGTTTCCCACTTTTAATAGCACGTTCAATTGCTTCACCTGTTGTCACTAGATCGTCAAAGTCTCAAGAATTTGCTTTTTAGACTTCTCTCTCTCGAAGACGAATTCACACATCCCTAATCCCCTCGTGGCTGGGACAAATTGTAATGATCCATATTGCCTTGATACCAATAGAGGAGCATATCCAGTTGCACCCCAGATACCGAGAAGAGGGACCCAATCAAAGGCACCATACTTGTACAAGATATAATTGTAATCCAACCAATAAACCCGCCAAGTAATGTCCTCCATCCTCAGGTCTCGCAAGATTGATTCCCATTCTCCCGACGTTTTTCCTTTTTGGCTCCTCTGTAAGAACTCCCGTAATGGTGAATATTGTGGAGTATGTACGCGTCTGGACAATTTCCTCTTGGCTCCCAAGTGACTTTGCATCCATACGGTGAGGAGTTGTGCACATCCTATGAAATATACGCCTTCATGCCTTATGAGGAAATTAAGGGATCGAAATGTCTCCGCCAAGATAGTCGGAACTAGATTAAGGCCTGAATCGAGCTCTCCAAATAAATCTATCACTGATGCTTCAATGTGTCCGGCTACTTTAGGAAAAATGATCAAGCCATAAATCCCTAGGGCAAATATATCAACCTGCTTTCTCGGATCAGGGTGAGAATGGATCAATCCCCGAAGTCTATCCCATGCGATGGCTTTACTTCCCCTTTGCCTTGAAACTGGGCTTCCACCCATGACATGCTAGTCCCAGTCAAAGTCATAAGCTTCTCCTTGTATGTCTTAGGTTGAGCTCCTTTCACATAAATTTCGAACTCATGAACCTTCCTTAGATGGAGCAGCGCCGCATACTCTTCTATCGTCGGGGTCATGTCTTCCCCATTGAATGTGAAGCAATTGTATAAAGGGTTCCAAAATTGCGCCATAGCCCGTATCAACCCCTTATCTGCATGCACTTGTAGCAAATAGGCTATGTCTCCATATGCGTCATACATCATCTGCCTCTGATCAGTCTTCCATTGGCCCCAGATCTCCGCTAATTCTTGGGTGTCGTTCTGCTTAAGCTGAAGGTGAACATATCCTGAGAATTGTTCATCTGGTCTTGCTAGTATACTGTCACCTCTCCTTCTCTAGGTGTTTTCTGACCATTTTCGAACATCATCGTTTTTCTCCGATAAGCACTGAACACTTTTGGCCACGACGAAGATTTTTCTATCGAATTAATTTAATAACCAACACTCTCCTATGATGATGATGATGCATGTGTACATAAACAATAAACACCCAAAGAAATTTGATTAGTGTCGCACAAATATAACAAATAATTAAATACAAAAATAATAATAATATGAATAATAAAAAACAAAACATATGTTCATATATCAATGGGTGACACCTTAAGGTTTGAGTTCAGCATGGCTCTAACATGGGTGGGTTTCTACGGTTTGTTATATGAGGTTACGGTTCTAGACATGGTACCCGAATTGTCCTCACCGACGCCTGCTAAGGCTAGTAAGGTCCCTAGTCCTCCCCCATTATAGGTTCTCAGGACCAGGTTCAACTCGAGGGGATGCACTTCCCTATGACCATACGGAGGTTACCCTCACGAAGACATAGATCATATGCATCCCGGAGGCGACTACTATCCCATACGGAGGTTAACCTCACGAAGGAGCAGCGTTTTCCCCCCACTTAAACGGGACCAAGCTCGGGTAGAAAGCTCATGGAATGATGCAACACAACATGTACCCCTTTTTGTGTGGCTTGACTCTCTTGAATAGTCCCTAGCGGAGTCGCCAAGCTGTCGACGTCGTTTTTGGTCCGGGCCGAAGTTGATTGGGATTTCAAAGGCTCGTCGTGGATTGGAGTCGCCATCGGTCATTTTGGATTGGGTATGACCGAAAACTTGTAAAATTGGCCTGCGTCTGAACCAGAGTCAAGTTGGGCTCGGGAGTCGGTTACGTGTGGGGAAGGTTATAGCACCCCCACAACGCCCAAAATTGGTACCTAAAGGGGTTGTGTTGTCTAAAAGGCTTCAAAGATAGGGTTAATGACACTATTATACGCGATGAAAAAATCGAGTAAATTAAAGAAAAACTAAGCATGCTAAAAATGATATATAAAAAACAAATGGAAAATTAATATTTTGATTGAAGACCATAACCTCAAGTCAAATCATAATTTATCTCAAATTAAGCGAATTATTAATCGAACCTATCTTAAGGCCAAATCGCATTATTTGCAAAATTTTAAGACCAATTTATAATTAAACTCAATTTTAAATCCAATTAAAAAAAATTAATCGTCCACTTTAAAAAGGAAAGAAAGAAAATAACTAGGACAACCTAAGTGAATTATTCGTTCTTTAATCATCTAATTAATTATTGGAATTAAGGATCTAATTAAAAGAATTTAAATATTGAAGTTCATAAAAAAAAAACTAAACCTACAATACACAGAACCTAAAGTAAAAGAGGGACCTAAGGCATAATTAACCCTAAAACTTCCAAAGGTGAAATCATCACCCAACCTGCGCGTGATTCAGCTTCCCGAAATGTTTATTTCCAATGCATGAGTTGTTATTATTAAATTATTTAATTAAAAGTAAAATCGATTTGAATAAGCTTTATTTGGTTTCCCATGCACTGTGAGCCATTATTATTAATGGGGTTTTGATTTTTTTATTTGCTCTAACAATATATGAGAGCCACTTTCTTTCATTTCTGTTTTCATTTTCTCTCGACCCACACCGCCTCCGTCGCCGGTGTAGCTCCGACGACGGTGAGTATACAAAAATAATACCTTTTTTTTTATCTATTCTTCCCCCTAGACCCAAATCTGGTATTAATTTTTTCAAAAAAAATATATTCAAAGGTAGATATGAGTTTTTGTTTTACCTCTCGATTTCGAAATCCCACCGTTGGATTGCGTTGATTCTCGAATATGCTGGTCTACTAATATCTGTGAACTTTTTCACCGTTCGGATTTCTCAACCACTGCTTCTTGCGCCGGCAATCGAAGGTAGATGATTCGATCTCTCTTCTCGACTTTACTCGAACTGTTTTTCTTTGCTTCGACTGAGTATTTTATCTCCCGTTTTCTCTCTGCCTCCTCTTTTTTCAGATCCTCAGCCTTCTTATTTATTGCCCAGAATTAGGGTTTTTTTAAGTTTTTTTCTTCCCGGATTCTTAGGGGATAAGCTTGAATGTGTGTGTAGAGCGCAAGAAACAGGTAATGCTGAGCAGGTGGATGAGTCCTCGCAGCCATGGACTCTTACGGGCGGCAGACTAGGGTTTTTTTAGGGTTTTTTTTTTCATTTTCACATTATTATTTTTTTTCATTTTCTGTAATTTTTTTGGTTTTTTTACCTTGTTTTTTTTCATTTTATTAAACCTGTTGGACCATATATTAGGCCCTAGAAAAAAATTGGTGTGTACACTTCTGTTTTAGGAAAAATTTTGATCGCGTAAACTTTAGTTCACACAAATTTTTTAGTTTTAAGGATTAGAAATTAAGGTTTTAGAGTTTAAAATTGAAGGTTTGCAGTGATGGAGGTATGTAGGGGTGGGGTGGGGAGGGGCAATTGCCCCATCCTCAAAAAAAATTATTTCACATTTGTCGTCTTATATAAATTTCTTTAAAAATTAGTTTATTTTTAAATTTACCCCCTTCAAATATTTCTGTTTTGTCCCTCAACCCCAAATCATGGCTCTGTTCTTGAAGGTTCGTGTTTAGTATTTAAGGCATATGATTTAAAGTTTAGGTTTTAGTTTTTTAGGATTAGAGTTAGAAATTTAGGATTTAAATTTTATAATAAAATATGCAGGCTTGTATAAAATAAATTTTATACATTTTGTGTATCAAAATTGTACCTTATTTTTTGAAAGGTGGAAGCTTGATTTTATTAAGAGATCATACAACCAAACGACATAGACATGAGCCTCGTTAGAAAATCTCCTTACTTAATCTTAACGAAGAAAAAAAAGTGCATCATATCAATGTCAAGTCCGAATTTTATTTATATTTTTGTTTAATTTTATCTGTGAAGAGATAGATATCAATCTAATTTCAAAAGCCAAAGTACCCTTTTTTGGGTCTTAAAAGTATAGTTTTGAGCATAGATATTGGATAAGGGACATGTTTAGTTTTATAACCTTAAACTATATAAAAGTTATTAGTTTATTAGTTATGGGTTGTACCACTGATTTTTATTTCTGAAGAAGTTTAATTTAGAGCCACAATATTGTGTTACCGAATCTAATTGTGGTCGTGTAAGAACCCATACGAAGCATAGATAGTGATCACAATTACAAATATATAATTACCTTGTACACTCAGAAGCTATCAGATTATATATTTCTTTAAAGACCTTCGGTTTCCTATGCCTATAGACGCCAACCAACAAGATTTTTTTTTTTTTTGAACATTATCCAACAAGAAAATTGGCTAAGCAAAGTTCACAAAACTGTATTTTACATTAGATGTTTGAAGCCTTTGTACGTTCGAAAAGAGTAAGCTTAATTTGTTAACATTCAGTTGAACATTTTAATCCATATATTAAATCAATTTTTTTTCTTCTAATTTTAATCATTAAATCTTATTAATTTTTTTCTTGAGAAATAAATTAATAAGGAGTTATAACAAAAGAGACCTGAAATTCAAAGATTGGACATGCATGATAATACATGGGAATTAGGAGAAATTCTAAGGGTACGTTTAGTTTTTTAGAACGAAATTCGATTTCATTTCTTTGGAAAATAAAAATGGTTAATAATTAGAAAATAAATTTTAGAAAATGAAAACAAAAATAAGTGAAAATTTAAAAATATAAACAAATGTTTTCATTGAAAATGTTTTATGAAAGTGGAAAATATGAAAACAAAGATATTTTAATTTTAACTTCATTTTAACCTATGTTTGAATACTTCTAATGCCATTTTTAAAAGTTTGGTTTATTTACTCAAATTTTGTTTATTTATTATTATACTATATGAAACTTAAATTGATTTTGATATAACAATTTATTTTAAAGACTTAATTGAAAAATACAATAAATTTTTAAGTATTTCGAAGACTACAAGCATTTTGAACCAAGTACTCTTTCAAGACAAAACAAATTAAAAGGTTCAATTTTCAATAAGTCTTTTCAAGTATTTTCAAGCGAAATTTCAACAAAACGCTCAGGGTATTGATAGCCTTATAGCGTATCGATACAAATTTTCGTTACTGGAATTTTAATCGACCATAGCGTACCAATATAGTTTAATCTCGTATCAATATGATATTCATCTGGGTAAGACTTTAAGCTATAACGTATCGATACTCATTGGGACAATATCGATATGGTTTTTCAAAGTAAAATATTTTAATGCTATAGCGTACCGATACGGTATGTCACTGTATCGATACGATATGATGACCTTTGCAAATCTTTACATTTAAAATTCGAACGTTGGCTTGTCAGTTATTAAAATCCTAAATTTTTAAATGGTCGTTGAACTGTATCGATACGCATAGATAGCGTACCGATACGCTTTTTGTCAAAAAAACAAATCAGAATTTCAATGAGAAAAAATTGTATCGATACGGTATTGCGTATCCATACGCCCCTTTATACCGTATCGATACGCCCTTCATGTTTATCAATACACTTTATTTTTCAGTCACAATGGCTATTTCTTCTTTGAGACAAGTACTGATACGGTCACGAAGTGTACCGATACGGTGTGCAGTTGAGGAGCATTTATTGCGGGAAAATGCAGCCCAACAGCTAGATTAATGACCTCAACCACCCAAACGACTATAATTTAATGCAAAGGTACAAAAACAAGTCCCCAAAGCTACAACAACAAATATTGAACCTTCAAGCAATATCAAAGCATTTATTCCAAACCCTTGAGCCTATTAGAGTCAAATTGTGTACCCAACTTGTAAAATTCTCAATTATTTATTTTTCTTTCAAGTTTGGGGAGTGTTGGTTTGTAATTGGATAATATATTAGTCTTGCGAGAGATACATTTCAAATTGCCTCTTATTCTTTGTAATTGAGAGTCCTATAATTCAATCTTTGGGTAGAAAAATTGAATTTGTAAAGGTTGACTCCTTAGCCTAGAAAAGGGGAAGAACAAATTAGTGAAGAGTTTGTTGAAAATCCTTTGTGGGAGCTAAGGTAGTGGGTGTAGAGCTTGTTTAGAAGCTTGAACCATTATAAGTGTCTTGTTCTTCATTTTTAATTGTTTCTCCTGCTCCCTTCATTTTTAAAAGTGCCAACTCACACCTCTTGGTCATATCGGTTAATTCGGTCCACTCAACATACTAATATTTTTCTAACTTATTTAAGAATTATTTTTCATTTCTATTTTGAAAAGCTAGATATCAAATACATTTTTACTATTTTCATTTTTGAAAACAAGTTTTCATATATGTTAATAGATATTCTTAACTTTTTGATAATGTATAAAACACCTTGTGGACAAAACGATTGAACTCAGGTTTCCTATGATGAATGCCATCTACTTTTTCAGCAAGACTCCTAATCCTACTATTGAATTCACTATTTGTGAGAAGATTGGAATCTGAAAATGAATCGTATTCTTGATTTAGGGTTAAGAGAAGTTTGGAGAATTGGAAACAATAGAAGAAACTAAAAACGATTATTTTATTAAACTTGAAAATTAAAATACAAAATGTTTATTATTTATAATAATAATGAATAACTTAAAAAAGTGCCAACTAAGATATAACCATCTAACTAAATCTTAGTTGTCAACTATTCGGTTAGCCCCTCTCAAGTTAGAGCATACAAATTTTAGATGCCCAACTTGAACTTTGAATACAGAGAAGCTGAAGTGTATACAACCTTTGTGAAGCAACCATCAACTTGATTATGGGTAGATGTTGGAAGCAATGTCAAAACCCCTTGTTGAATCTTTTCACGGATCAAATGATAATCGATCTCTATATGCTTCGTTCTCTCATGATAAACTAGATTTTTTGCAATTTTGATAGCAGAGAGGTTGTCACAATAAAGGTTGGCAGAAGAAATATCAATATTTAAATCTAAAAGAAGAAAATTGAGCCACTGAATTGCACAAGTGACTGTTGTAAGAGCTTGATATTCTGTCTTACTAGAGATCGAGATACCGTCTGTTGTTTCTTTGATTTTCATAAAACTAATGCAGAGCCAAGAAACACACAAAAACTTGTTACAGATTTCCTTGAATATGGATATGATGCCCAGTCCGAGTTTAAAGAATATTATTTTAAGAAGATTATTTGTAAGAAAAAACAGTCCTTGACCAGGGGATCCTTTAAGATAGTGTAAGACTTTATGTGCAACAATTAAATGAACATCTGTAGGGGCAACAAGAAACTGAGAAAACTGTTGAACAACAAAAAAAATATCAGGCGTTGTATTGGTAAGACACATCAATTTACCTATTAATCTCTCATAAAAGATTATATCAAAAAGAGGTTCACCATCAATTTTGGAAAACTTAGTTTTAGGAAGAATAAGAGTAGGAACATTCTTAGAATCTGTAAAATCAGTAAATTCTAACAATTCAAGAGTATATTTTTTTGACATAAATTTATTCTTTTGGTAGAACGAGCTACTTCAAGCCAAGAAAAAAACTTCAAATCTCCTAAATCCTTAATCTTGAAGGTAATCTTGCAAATATTTTTTATATGATTAATACTAGTCATAGTAGGACTGGCTAAAATAATATTATCTACATAGACGGTTAAGGCAACAAAACTACTGTTAAAACCTTTAACAAACAATTGATTATCAGAAGAAGCCTGTTTAAAACACTGTTCAAGTAAAGCAACAGTCAACCTTTCATTTCATTGTCTGCTAGCTTGTTTTAAGCCATAAAGATTTGTATTTAACTTACAAACTAACCTAGAGAAACAAAGAAACTAAGAAGTGGTTCCATATAGATCTCTTCATGTAAAAAACCATGAAAAAAGGCATTGTTGATATCTAATTGCTGCAATTTCCAACCTTTTCGCATCAGCTGTAGCTAAGAGAGACCTAATGGTAGTTATTTTAGCAAAAGGGCTAAAAGTATCTAGAAAATCTACCCCTTTTTGTTGAGTTTATCCTTTAGCAACTAGCCTAATCTTATACCTCTCTAGAGTCCCGTCAGATTTCAATTTAGTCTTATATACCCATTTACAGCTGTTAGGTACGATGATCACAACCGAATTGCTTTCCAAGTTGTGAAGAAATGACAATTTGGGTGTTGGAACTGGAAGCAACAAGATAAGAATTGAACACAAAGATTTTAGAGTGGTTATACTTTCTAACCAAAACCTACATCCACTACCTTAGCTTCCTACTAAGGATTTCAACCAATTCACTAAGAATTCTTTCTCTTTTCTAGGCTAAGGAGGAAACCGTAGAATTCTTCCCCTTTTCTAGGCTAAGGAGGCAATCATTACAACCTAGAGTCACAACACGTGATCTCGCATCCAAAGCTCACAACTCGAGCTTTGGGAATACTCTTAAAACTAAGAATTCTAGCAAACAAGAAATCCATCTAATAGGTGTGTGTTTGCACTCTTAAGATGTCACCCAAAACCTAGAACACTTGAGCATACGTTGACAATTTTAGCTCACAAGTGTTTGTATATACAAGAATGGACAATTTAGCTCTAAGACAATTTCTTCATCATATCGTTGTTGACAATTAAAGCATTAGTCTTCCCTTGATGCTTGAAGGTCCCTTTTATACTCCCAATTGAGTTTGTAGCTGTTGAGGACCGTTGGGATTGAATTAGAGTCGTTAGAGCCTTTATTTCTCACCATAAATGCAGTTATGGTGATGTCTGTTTCGATACACGGGTAGTAGTATCGAAACACCCTTCTTCAGAACTAGTCGTTGGAGTCTGATGTAGTGTGCCATATCGAAACATGTTAGGGTCGTATCGGAATGCCCGTATCGAATCGTCTAGTCTCGTATCGAAACAACCTGTAATTTAAATAGTCATTGGGAAATAGCCGTTGGGGGTATTAGTTGTTGGGGTGTCTGTCACCTAGGCGTATCGAAACACCAAATGGTGTTTCGAAACAACGCCTTTACGTATCAAAACAGGTAAGCCCTGTATCGAAACGGGTTCTGACAGATTCAAAATGTATTGATACAGATTATGCCTGTATCAAAATGGGTACATTAAAAACACTGGTTTGACTACTTAAAAACGTTTCTAACATTGCCAAAACCTTTTTAAACATCCTCAAACTTATTTTTAAGTTGTTTTTGACTTAGAGAATATTTTAAATTCTTTTCAATTAAGTCCAAAATATTTTTCAATTATTATATCAAAACATATATTTCTACAACAGTCTATAGGTTGTTTACCAGGTTGAAGAATGACTAATTCTCAAGTATTATTCTTCTCTAAGGCTGTTATTTCCTCACGCATTGCTTGCTTCCAACAATCATGAAGAATGTCTTTCTTATAAGTTTTAAGTTCAGATAAAATGAAGAGAATATTAATATAATTTTGATAAGGAACAAAAAAATTATCATAATATAGCACATGGGCAATTGTGTGTGGTGAGGTCCTTGACTTTGGCATGGCTACTTGAAAATTCTTGATCTTTTGTGAAAGCTGAGTTTGTTTAGAAGATCGAGCCCTTGAGGGAACAACACTTTGCTATTGCTGATATTGTAGTGGAGGAGCAAAAACTGAAGAATGTTGTTGCTGTTGAGACTGAAGTAAAGGAGTAGAATATGAAGAATTCTTCTAAGAATCGTCTCTAACTAAACTAGTATCTAAAAGAGCATCATTATTTAAAACTTGATTGTTTCCAAAACCATTATCATCACGGGAAGCAGAAAAACTATGAAAGGTGTCCCCATATTGATTTGTATCATGATAAGGAATAGATTCATCTAGCAAAGTACTCCCATCAAAATCAGGCAAAACACAAGTATTTTAATAATTAGATTGCTTAAAATGAAAACAAGATTCTAAAAACACATATGGAGAAACAAAAACAGCCTAATTTTCAATGCCAAATAGTCTATATCCTTTAATACTTTTAGGATATCCTAAAAAACACACTTTTTAACCCTAGGATCAATTTTAGTTTTAGGCTTAGGCAAAACAGATGCAAAAGCCATACAACCAAATGTCTTAAGATATGCGAGTTTTGATTTTTCTTGAAATAAAACTTCAAAAGGAATTTTGTTACTCAAGATAGGTGTAGTAGTAAAGTTAATTAAATAAGCATGATGCAAAATGTAATCTATTCAGAATTTTAAAGGAAAATTTGCTTGAAACCTTAAAGTCCTAGCAACAACAAGTAAATGTTGGTGTTTCCTTTCAACAACATTGTTTTATTGTGGTGTGTGAGTGCGGGAATTTTGATGTACAATTCCTTTTGTTTTAAAAAAGTCCAACATCCAAATTTTTTGGCAATATCAGTCCTAATGCATTTAATTTTTTAGAAAACCGAGTTTCTATTAAATTGTAAAACTGTTGAATTAAATATCTTACTTCAGACTTGAACTTCATAGGATAAACCCAAACAAACCTACTATTGCCATCCACTATGGTTAAGAAATATGTATGACCATAGATACTTTTAATAGAAAATGGACCCCATACATACATGTGAAGAATGTCAAAAATAGAAGCAGAAATAGAATTACTAACTGAAAAAGGCAACTTTTTGCTTAGCAAGATGACAAATATCACAATTTGTGATAGAACCAGAAGAAATATTGTATTCAATTGAGAAAAAAATATCACCCTTTGGTGAAAAGGATGGCCTACCCTAGCATGCCAAACTCAAAACAGAAAAATTAACAAATAAATTATTCAAAATAGTAGCATTAAAAAGAGAATGGACAATATTGTGAAAGGGAACCTCTAGCTATACCAATCATCCTCCAAGTAGTGATGTCCTGTATGCAACAAACATAAGAAGAGAAAATGAGACACAATATATTATCTTTTGTTAATTGAGAAACCGAAACCAAGTTGAAACTGAAATGAGGAATGAGAAAGACATTGTGTAAAATTAAATATTCTCATATCTTAACAGTACCAACATGGGTTACTTTGATTATTTTATTGTTGTGCAATTTAAAACACTTATCATAAACAAGATAACAAGAAAGAAAGATATCTAAAGAGTTAACTATATGGTCACTAGCCCCAGAATCTAATATCCAAGGAACAATTAATCTATTTGAATTACAAGCAAGAACCATTCTTGTCTCCTCGGCTGGAACATCAAAGACAGAGAAAAGAGCATTGACTTTGCAGTTTTAAGTTGAAGGCTTAGAAAAACCAACTAAATTTTTTTCTTGCAGTAAATTCAAAAGACTCTCATATTGATCTTGAGTAAACATACCAGGACTCGAATTTTTTATTGCAATAGAATCATCAGGAAAACAATCACCAGAATAAGACCCTACCAGATTTGTTCTATTACCATGATTCCTATTCTTATAACAAGGGGAAAATCATATTTTTTATAGCATTTACCACAGTATGACCATACAACCCACAAAACACACACAAAGGTCGTTTTGAGCCGTTGTTACTGTAAAATCTCTTATTAATGGCAGGTTTATTTTCTAACCTAGAAGAGACGTGTTGATATGCATTCTTTAAGGTATACCTATCTTTCAACAAAACGTTAGAATCACTAACAGAACTAACATATCGTCCATGTTGGATTACAATGGCAAAAACCTCATTAATTGAAGGTAAAGGCTTAGTCATGAGAATTTGAAACTTAGGAACTAATTTTTTTCATTAAGACCTCTAAGAAATTGAAGTAAAAAATCATTTTTCCTATACTTCGAAGCAGAGCAATCACAAGCAACAAGAGGCCTGAGATTACCAATTTCGTCCCACAAAACCTTCAATTGAGTATGATAAGCGGAGATCAAAAGACCACCTTGTTGTAACGAGTAATATTCTTGAAGCAAATATGAAACGTGAATCAAGTCCCCTTGATTAAATCGGTCGAACAAGTCTTTCCAAAGCTCATAAGCACGATCAACCTAGATCACACTCTACCCGATCTCCTTATTCAACTCGCGTTGTAACCAGGATAACACTATATCATTACATTTGACCTAGGTCAAAAATCGTGGATCATCCTTCTTGAGTTCTTTGATCGAACCATTCACAAAACAAAAATTTATTCTCGGAGATGAGAGACATTCACATCAATCTTGCCCAGCTGTGATAATTTCACCGTTCAACGGAGAAGAAGTTAGAACCAACGCCGGGTTCTCATTCGGATGAATATAATATTCATTAGGGGGATCATCGTTCTTGAAGAATCGAAGTGATTTAGAACGAGAATTCGAAGAATCATCTGATACCATGTTGAATTCACTACTTGTGAGAAGATTGGAATCTAAAAATCTATTCTATTCTTGATTTAGGATTAGGAGAAGTTTGGAGAATTGAAAACCACAGAAGAAATTAGAAAAGGTTATTTTATTAAACTTGGAAATTAAAGTACAAAATGTCTATTATTTATAATAATAAAGAATGACTTAAAATAGGTGCCAGCTAGGATATAACCATCCATCTAAATCATAGGATATAATCATCTAAATACAAGAGATAAATGTGAGCAGCTTAGCTAACCGGCCAAATATGCTTGCTCGAATTAATTATATTTTAGATCTCTTGTTTGTTATAAAAATAGTTATATTAGACATTAGTCTTTTTTGTTTACTTTAAACACCTATTAGATCATGTCACTCTTGAAGATAAATTATTTGACCCTTTAATGTTTCATCCTCGCTTCATCCATATTGAATATGGACCATAAAACTAATATATAAAAATAAAATAAAACAACTAATAATAAAAAAAGGCATGGTATATCTTGTTCACTAACATGGCATGTATATGGGCATGTATATGGGACCCTCCTCTAGGAAATGCTTTGAAACTTGGCTCCCAACGCGTATTTTTTAAAGAAAAACTACAACCATGCTTTCCATGGCAATACCTCCACTTTCAGATGGACAAAAAGAGTGCAAGAAGGCAGACGTTTTTTTTTTGTTTTTGTAAATTTTAAATAATTTTTTTAGAAATGTATTATATATTAAAAAAATATAATATGGCACTCGATTTCTCATATAATTTTATGTTTTATTTATCCAGTAAGCAATAAGCTACGCCGAAGCTTGCAATACTCCAGAGTCCAGACCATACCTTGGTAGAAAAATGATATCCAAAGAAAAGTTTGTATCTCTATCATAAAATCATATATTCATCCACAATTGTTTTTGTAATGGAATGCTTCCCCTGTATGACCACCAAATGGACAATAGTTGCAGTCTCATAAGATGGATTCAGGCCAATACCAATTTGGCAACTAGAAAACGGCCCCAGTGTTCCTGGAGATAATTCTACTCTACTTGCACCCACAAGTGAAAAACCTCTTTAATTTACTCTCTTTTTTCCTGTGCTGGAAAGCTGGATTACTTGGCAGCAAAACAATTACACCAAATAACATGGGATGCCTCTACATTTCTGATTCTCCACCAAAATTATTATAATTTATAAATCCACTCCCACTCTAATATACCAGCAAATTGCAGTTTCCAATTCCAGACAGCTAATTCGCTTGTTAAGAAGCAGACAGCCGAACATGTATTATCCATTCATGTCCTTTCCAGCAGCAGTAGCACTGAGCTTTCATTGATGGAAAGAATGGATTAAAAGTCATATAAAAAAGAAAATGCTAAGTGGGATCAAATATTGTCAGATATACTCGGCCGCCTTGATCTTGAAAATATAGGCTCGGACCCCACCTTTTGATTCAACTTTTTCCATGTATATTAATAGACTCATCCTTCAATGCAACCACTTCCTAGAACAACACATCTCTGAAAACAATGTCCCAAGACTTTCTCCCCAGAAAATTTCTGCAACACTCCTCTCTTTACCCAACAGAATCCCCGGTCATTTCCCCGGCTCAAGATAACAATCACGCCATCATCAACAACAACAAATCCGATGCGAATGTGGTTTTTGTTCTCTCGGTCCTCGTATTTAGTCTGATTACGTCTCTGGTGTTGTTTTACATCGTCAGGTGTGCAATTCGGTGCTCGGCTTCGGTTGCTGCAAACACTTGGGCCAAGTCAGCGAAAGCAGGGATGGAGAAAAATGCCTTGAAAGACTTCCCGACTGTGAAATACACACCGGAGTTGAAACTGCCGGGCCTAGACCCGGCTTGTGTGATATGCTTGTCCGAGTTTGCTCCCGGAGAACGCCTGCGGATTTTGCCCCGGTGCAGCCACGGGTTTCATGCTCCATGTATCGATAAATGGCTGGGTTTGCATTCTTCGTGTCCTACGTGCAGGCACTGCCTGATTGAGACGGACCAAAAGACTATTGTTGATTGTAGCAGGGTAGAGTCACCGGAAAGTGTATAGCATAGAAGTAGAAAACTGTGTGTTTAAAGGCATAATTAGAGGGATAAAGTAGGCAAAGGTTCGGTGTAAATGCTGTTAGACAAGGCGCTAACTTTTGTGGTGTCCTACTTTATCTTTCATGACTCCATTACTGAAAGAACAACTCACATTGTTGGATTTTCTCTTGAATTCTTTAGGGTTTCGTACAAACGGATTTGGGGAAAATAAAAAGACGAGATGAGAGAGAGAAAATAAGGGAAACACCTGAGGATTCTAGGGAACAACCTTTAAATACAGGCTAAAAAACGGTAGCGGTACACAAATTGTATATGAAGCGGTACATAAATTGGTACAATTTTGTAATAGAAGAATGCATATACCTTTTTATTACAAAGATGCACTGTTTACTGGGTAAAAAATGGTACATATTTATTACAAATCATGTACATAAATCCTTACAAGTTTGTAACACAAAAATGTATATACACAAAATGTTACATGGTAAAAAATTGTGTACATATACAATTTGGTACAAAGGAAACATAATTTGGTACAATAATAACAAAGATTTGTGTATATACATTAATTAGTACAAAATGTACACAAATTATTATAATTTTGTAAGTGAAAAAGGTACATACTTTTTTTATTACGTTATTTCACGAAGGGACATCGATACCACCTTTAGGTGGTATCGATGCCGGTTTGGCAGACAAGAAAAAATTGGTATATTACAAAATGTGTATGTACACAACTTGTTACAAGGAAACACAATTTGGTACAATAATAACAAGGGGGCATTGATACCACCTAAAGGTAGTATCGATGCTGGTTTGGTAGACATGAAAAAATTGGTACATTTGTTATACAAAATGTGTACGTACACAAAAATATTACACAATGTTCATATATACAAATGAGTACAAAATTGTACACAAATTGTAACAATTTTGTAAGAGAAAAAGGTATATACCTTTTTTAATATGATATTTCACCAAAGGGTATCGATACCACCTTTAAGTGGTATAGATGCTTGTTTGTATTTAGTTGGCTTTTAAGCGGTTTATTTTTAGAAAAGCCCAAACACGTGAGGAAAAAGAAATCTGTGAACTTTTATTAAAAGGGTAAAAATTAAAAATTGTATTTACAAACACATGTAATATATATATATATATATATAATAATAATAATAATAATAATAATAATAATAATAATAATAATAAACTATGACTAACAGCTAAGCCTAACTAACTAGGAAATAGATTAATCACCTAATTAGTCTTGACAGATCAACAACCTTGATCTTGATAATATTGATAGCCCCCCTCAAGTTGGAGTATACAAGTTTTGTAGACCCAACTTGAGAATAGAATCCTGAAAAGACAAAGAAGGTAAAGCTTTAGTGAAGCAATCATCAAGCTGATTATGGGAAGAAACATGTAAAAGTTTGATTACTCCCTGTTGAACTTTTTCTCTGATCAAGTGACAGTCAATTTAAATGTGCTTTGTGCGTTCGTGATGCACATGATTTTTAGCAATCTTAATGGCTGATATATTGTCACAATAAAGATTAGCAGAAGAAAGGTTAATCTTTAAATCAAAAAGAAGATAAAAGAGCCATTAAACTTCACAAGTTACAGATGCTAAGGCACGATACTCTACTTCACTGGAAGAACACTATATAGTTTGTTGTTTCTTGGATTTCCAAGAAATTAATGATTTCCCTAAGAAAACATAAAAATCTGTTGTTGATCTTCGAGAATCTGGGCAAGAAGCCCAGTCAGAATTAGAAAAAGCATGAAGTTGTAAGGGATTATCAACAGGGAAAAATAGACCTTGTCCAGGAGTGGCTTTTAAATATCTAAGGATACGATGTGCAGCAGTTAAATGAGCAGTAGTAACAGCAGTTAAATGAGCAGTAGTAGGTGCAGATAAAAACTGTGAGAGCTATTGAACAACAAAAAGAGATGTCTGATCTTGTATTAATAAGGTACAAAAGCTTGCCAATTAATTGCCTATATGAAGTAATGTCTGGAAGAGCATCACCATCAGTTTTAGATAAACGTTTTGTATCAATAAAAGGACTGGTAACAGGCTTTGCACCAAGAAAATCAGTGTCTCTTAAAAGATCTAAAGTATATTTCCTTTGGCACATGTTAATACCTTTTGACGATCTAGCAATTTCAAAACCAAGAAAAAAAATTTAATTTGCCTAAATCTTTAATTTTAAAGGTATCATGAAGGAAACTTTTAATAGAAGCAATCTGTTGAGATGAAGGGATTGCAAGGATTATATCATCTACATAAACTACTAAGGCAATAAACTCAGAACCTTCACCTTTAGTAAAGAGACTAGAATCAGAAATAGATTGCTTAAAACCATGATAACCTAAAGTATTTGTCAGTCTTTCATTCCATTTCCTACTAGCCTGCTTTAAACCATATAAGCTTTTATTTAATTTGCAAACAACACCAGTGTTTTTATCAAAAAATCCAGGGGGTATGTCCATATAAACCTCTTCTTGTAAAAATCTATGTAAAAAAGCATTATTGATATCTAGCTGTTGTAAATCTCAGTTTTAAGCTGCAGCTAGAGCTAATAAAGTTCGAATAGTTGTGATTTTGGCTACAGGACTAAAGGTATGAAGAAAGTCAACTCCTGACTGTTGTGTATATCCCTTAGCAACTAACCTAGCCTTGTACCTATCAAGGGTACCATCTGACTTAAGCTTGGTCTTAAAGACCCATTTGCATCCTATAGTGGTTTTTTCAGGAGGTAAGAAAACTAAATCCCATGTTTTATTTTTTTCTAGGACTGAAATCTCTTCTTGCATAGCTACTTTTCAACAATCATTTAAGATAATTTGTTTATAACTTTTAGGCTCAATTAACAAATCTGCATTATTAATAAAAGTTTTATGCTGAGCAGAAATATTTGAATAAGAAAGGACATGAGCAACAAAATGTGGAGTTGTTCTTGGTTTAGGCAGTTTAACATGAAAATCACTGAATTTTTGTGGTAACTTCACAGTTCGAGATGATCTAGTAGAATGATGAATCTTAGAAGATTTAGACTGAGTTTCTACTGAAGGAGAAACAATAATCTGATCAGAATTTCTATCATTACTAGAATTATCATAACCAACATCACAATTATTAGATTTGTCAGAATGTTCATCAGAATAACTCACAAAATTTCCAAAATTAAGAATATCATCACAAGTAATATTCTGAAGTTGCTTAGTTTCATCATTTAGGCCTGAATTGTCACAATTAGGTAAAACTATAGCCTCAACAGAAAAGTTTTCTTTAAAAGGAAAAATATCTTCAGAAAAACCACATCCCTAGAAACAAAAACAGTTTTAGTTTCTATGTTATAAAGCCTATATCCTTTTACATTCTTAGGAAACCCTAAAAAAACACACTTTGTAGCTCTAGGATGCATTTTAATTTTAGCCTTGGGTAACAAGGAAGCATAAGCAAGACGTCCTATGATTCTTAGGTTATCATATTTAGGTTTTGACTGAAACAATTTTTCATAGGGAGTTTTATTGCCAAGAATAGGGGTAGGAGTAATATTGATTAAAAAAACAGCATGTAAAATGCAATCCATCCAAAAAAAATAAAGGCAAAGCAGGTTGAATTCGTAATGCCCTAACAACATTTAATAAATGCTGATGTTTTCTCTCAACTACATTGTTTTACTGAGGTGTATGAGGACATGAAGTCTTATGAACAATACCTTTTGACTTGAAAAAGTCAACCATATTAAATTCTTTGCCATTGTCAGTTCTAATACATTTTATCTTTTTAGAAAATTGAACTTCTACCAAAGTACAAAAATCAATTATTAATCCTCTAGTTTCAGATTTATATTTCATAGGATAAATCCACATATACCTACTCCTATCATCAACAATATTGAGAAAATAAGAAAAACCATATATGCTGGGAACAGGAAAGGGACCCCAGATATACATTTGAACAATGTCAAAAACAAATTGGGACTTAGAGACACTAACATGAAAAGATAGTCTTTTGTATTTTGCCAAATAACAAGTTTCACAATTATGCAAATGACCAGAAGGATTAGAAGAATTCATACTATTAAAAACTTTCATCCTCTGATTAGAGGGATGACCTAACCTTGCATGTCAAACAGTAAAAGAAATAGAGGAATTGACTACATTACAGAAAGCAGTTTCTCCAGCATCTTTAACTTCAAGCTGGTACAATCCATTCAACTTCTTAGCTATACCAATTATCCTCCATTGTTTAGTATCCTCTATACAACAAATATTATGTGAGAAAAGAAAAGACAAATCAGAATTATTTGTCAATTGAGAAACAAATACCAAATTAAAACCAAAGAAAGGTATATGCAGAACATTTTCAAGAATCAATTCTGAAGACAATTGAACAGTGCCTATATGCAGAATCTTAACAAGTTGACCATTAGGAAACTTAACAAATTTATCAACAGTAGATGAATAAGCTATAAAATGATCCAAAGAATTTGCTATATGGTCAGTAGCCCATGAGTCAATGATCCAAGATTTAGGACTAAAAAAGTGTTCATATCACCACTTACAGTCTTAGAACAAACACACTGACTAAGATAATCAGAAACCTTAGAATTACTTGTAAAACTAACATTTAAAAAAAGAAGAAAGCATACTTGGTCCTTCATTAGAAGCAGACTCAAAATTAGAGGACAAGACATTCACTTGAGACTGAGAATTTAGGTTCTGAACAGATTTCTCTCGATCATTTAACAAGGACAATAAGCTTGTATATTGTTCCTTTGTAAAAGAAACAATGTCGTCTTCATTGGTATTAACAGTAGGATTGTTTTCATTTGCAACATTAGCAGTATGATTTACTTTACCAAAAGATGTCCTAGACCTATACCCAAGAGGATACCCATGCTTCTTGAAGTATTTTTCAACCGAGTGTCCATAAAGACCACAGAAAACACAGAGAGGTCTACAATTTATGGAATTTCCAAAAAAAATCTTAACAAACCCCCTATTATTTGACTCATCCCTTTTTTACAGAATTTCGATCAACCAACAAGATGTTGGAATCAACAAGAGTAACAGGACTAATAGTTCGTTCGTGCTAGACAAGAACAGAGAAAATTTCATTAATATTGGGAAAGGGCTTCATCATTAAGATCTGTGATTTAGGAACCGAAAAAGAATCATTTAATCCCCTAAGAAAACGAAGAGAGAAATCTTGTTTCCTAAACTCAATAGCCTTACAATCACATCTAGACAGAGACCTAAGATTACACAACTCATCCCAAATGACCTTCAACTGCGTATGAAAGGCAGTGATAGAGAGATTACCTTACCTTAAAGAATAAAACTCCTGCTGCAGATATGAAACACGAATCAAGTCCCCTTGCTTGGATCGGTCATGAAGATCCGCCCACAACTCGTAGGCCGTATCTACCCAAATAACACCTTGTGCAATTTCTGGGCTGATTGCACGCAGAAGCCAAGAAAGGACCAAGTTATTGCACTTGACCCATGCTTGAAATCAGGAGTGTTCTTGACGCAGCTTCTTGATTGAGCCATCCACAAACCGAAACTTGTTTTTTGAGATGAGCGCCATTTTCATCGAACGCGCCCAGCTGTGGTAGTTCGAACCAGTAAGCAAAGCGGAAGTAAGAACGAGACCAGAGTTCTCGCTAGGATGAATATAGTATTCATCAGAGGGATCGTCATTCTTGAAGGTGGAATTGCGAACACGATCAGAGGATTCGTCATCTGATACCATGTTGGTTTTTCTCTTGAATTCTTTAGGGTTTCGTACAAACGGATTTAGGCAAAATAGAAAGACGAGATGGGAGAGAGGAGATAAGGGAAACACGTGAGGAAAAAGAAATCTGTGAACTTTTATTAAAAGGGTAAAAACTAAAAATTGTATTTACAAAAATATGTAATATATATAATAATAATAAACTATGACTAACAACTAAGCCTAACTAGCTAGGAAACATATTAACCACCTAATTAGTCTTGACATATCAACAACCTTGATCTTGATAATCTTGATACACATCCCTTCTAGATCCTTCCCGAAAATTAATAACATCTTCATAATTTATGTAATGGGGCAAAGCTTGTCCCAAGCTTTCATTTCATCATCTTCCCCTTAACAAAATTTCTTCTTTCTATTTTGGTTGTTGTTTCTTTCCGCTATCAACTATTCCACGACACTTCTTCAAACAACATTATTCTACATGCACTCATCCGGACATAAAGTTCAAAAAACATTTTTTTGTGTACACTCATCCAAACATAGAATTCAGGGAATTTCTGAAATATTCATGATCAACTTCATCAAAAACCTATAATACCCTTAACAATATAGTTGTCAAGCGGAGCCTAGTGGCACGCCAACTAACCTAACCGATTGCTTGTGAAAGCTATACTATCACACTCATCATATTTTGTAAAGTTTAAACTTGACATCTTCGTCAGAACTCTACTAATATAACTGGTAAGAACTGAAATTCTTGATGAAAATCAAAACTTATTTTCCTATCCCTTCTCTCCGATAAATTATTATATGGACTCGGCTCACTATGACCTAGAAATCAGCCGATTAATTTTTTTTATGTCACTAATCCATTCATAATTAACTTCTATATAACCACTTACTCCCTATTTACATGACAAAGAAAGTGAAGATCCATCTTTTAAAAAAAATATAGAAGAAAAAGAAATTAATTGGTTGATTTTTAATGGATGGACCATGAATGACATAGTGAGCCAGAACCATATAATAATTTTTCCTTCTCACCATTATCATCATTGACTGCAACATTTTATTAAAATCAAAAGGGAGTGAACCATCTAAACCCAATCAACCAAGAACCATCACTATACCATTTTACTCAACAATGATTGAATAGGAAGAAACAATACGAACTAGCAATCTTTATACACTAAGGTAAGGTCTTGATTCTTCATCCATTAGGTAGAAGTGAAAAATTAGAATTTATACCACTGTCACAAAGTTTGATAAACATGTTATCAAAGCTTGAACCATGATTTTTTATGGTAACACATACAATTTTATCGCTCCAACTGTGAGTTATATCGGCCTTGGCATTCTTTTTCTTGGTTTACTGTCCATATAAATGTATTGTACTGTTAAGGTTGAATGGAAGAGCAATTTGAAACGTGTTCCACTATTTGTCCTTCAAAAATGTTGGGTCCTAATAAATAAATTAAAGGTAAACTACGTAAATGACCACCGAACTTTTAACTCAGATTGATTTTAGCCACCGTACTTTTAAAATATTCGATAAGGCCACCCAACTTTTATTTCGTATTCGATAAAGTTACCCAATTTTTATTTCGTATTCGATACAGTCCCTCCCGTTATATTCCGTTAATTAACTGATGCTGATGTGGCCCGTTTGTTATAATATTTTTCATTAAAATAATACATTAAATAAGGGTTAAAAAATTTTAAAAAAAGATTTTAGATGAATTAAAATAAGAAAACAAGGAAACATCGCCAGATTGGTTTCAATTCATCCAAGGGTTAAAAAGATTTAAAAAACGATTGAAAGTCTTAGATAATAAGGTTTAGAGAAAAAGCTTTACAGTCAAAATTCTCTGTAAAATCGTTCCGTTTTACTTATTTATTATTTACAAATTGGGTTAGCGCTTTGATTATCAACAACCATTAGAAAAAACTGGTTGAAACGAGTCGATCGAACGGTCAGCCAAGTGCGATGACGGTAAGTTATTATTCCTAAATATATTTTTAAGTGTTTTTTGTTCAACTTGAGTGTTGTTTTTAATTGTTAAGTATTTTTCAATTTTATGTAAAATGTATTTTTATCGTTTTATAATTTAAAAATTGATTTTGACATTTGGTTTTGAAATTTAGCGTTGTGCATCAGATATTTAAGTGATTTTTAGTTTATTTGAAGTGTGTTATTACATGTATAAAATCTGAAATTAATAGTTCTTAGTTCTTTTTTAAAGTGATGAACAATTATTTTAATAGGGTTGAGTGTCAAATTCTTTATAAAGTGTAAGTTTGAACCCAAAATATGAAACATGACCACTACTATTGATTCGGTGTTATTGTTTAGAAATTCTTTATGTTTGGTTAAAGTTGCTAGATTTTTTTAATGTTTGGTTAAGGGGACTGAAATTTAGTGTTTAGTATAAAATGATAAATATATATGTGATTTAAAATTAGTTGGTATGACTTAAATTTAGTGGGGGACCAGTACAATTTTTTACTGTATGATTGTTGGAGCTTTTAGAGAGTTGTGGTCCATAGGATTGTGTTGAGTTGTGAGGAGCTCGATTCCTTCAACCGATGTTGCTCACCAAGTGGTGGAGAGGTGGAATTTTGGGTGGATTAGGTGTGGAAGCCAAAATGTAAATGACACAATGATTTTAGAGTGGTTCAACCTTCTAACCAAAGTATACATCCACTACCTTAGCTTCCCACTAAGGATTTCCAATCAATCCACTATTGATTCGTCCCCTTTTCTAGGCTTAGGAGGAAACCCTTATACACCGATCAAGCTTTCTACCCAAAGCCTTGATCAAACCCTCTTTTACAAAGAGATAATAAAAGCAAATACAAATCCCTCTAATAGGTGTTTGTTTGCACAATTAAAGCACTCACCCAAAACCTAAAACACTTGAGCAAATTTGACAATTTTGGCTCACTAGTGTTTGTCTATACAAGAATTAACAATTTAAGCACTAAGACAATATTTGATCATTTGTTGATTGACAATATGAGCATTAACCATATCTTGATGCTTAGAGGTCCCTTTTATACTCCTTGATGAATTTATAGTTGTTACTAACTGTTGGGGTTGAATTGGAGCCATTGAGGACTTTAATTCCCACCATAAATGCAGTTCTGCAGCTCACTGTTTCGAAACACTCGTGACCATTTCGAAACACCCTTTAAGTAGAAAGAGCCGTTGCAGCCTGATGAGCACCCGTTTTGGAACACCCTTGGCCGTATCGAAACGCCCGTATCGAAACACTAGGCACCGTATCGAAACGCTCTACATTTAAAAGTTAGTTGGAAAATAGCCGTTGGGGTTTATGACCGTTGTGGTCGATGCCACGTAGGCGTATCGAAACGGCATAACCCGTTTTGAAACGCTGCGCAAAATTCACATCCAGGGAAGGCCCGTTTCGATACCCGTATCGAAACACGTTTGCTACTGGAATCCCCCACATCGAAACACCTAAGGGTGTTTCGAAACACCTGGACGGTTTTGTGTAGTTTGGCTTTTGAAAACATGTAAAACCCTTTTGAAAACATCCCTAAACATAGTTTCAAGTTATTTTGACTTTGGAAATAGTTTTGAATTCTTTTTAAACCAGTCCAAAACATTTTTCAATTATTATATCAAAACATTAGTTCTACAGATTGAAAGACACATGGGATTTAAAAACTGTTATTTCTCAATTGTAGAACCTATCAGCACCAATTTTACAGTTCACAAGACTATTATTCTAAAGTAAAAAAATATTCACGGTTGAAAGTCACGTTAACCAAACATAAACACTGAAAACAACTCTCAAATCTAGGACTAAATGACATGCATTACAAAGAACAAGTTCATGAATGCAAGTGAAATTTTAATAATAACACTAGAAACAACTGTCAAATCATTCTTTTATTTTATTTTCTTTATTTTATTTCATCTCTCCTTGACAGAAACTACTGTAGAAGAAAATTTAGAGTCAGAAGATTCTGATTATATACCATCGGACCATGAAAGTACACAAAATCTGAATCTAACTTTTTAGGTAGTGAAAATGATCATTGTGATGCAACTGATGAGGTTTGTGATGGACCAATAATTGATAGTGTACAAGAAAATTTAGTGTTTGTGCCTCATAATACTAGATATAATGTTGTTTCTTCTGATAGTGATGATGATGTAGAGTCATTGCATAGTGCCTCTTCTGATAACAGTGACAGTAGAAGAAAAAAAAGGTTCCCTAAATTTAATACTGAATTTGATATGGCATGTCATGTTTTGAGGAAAATTTTAATATTTGCTAGTAAGAATATCTTGAAAGAAGTTGTGAAACAATATGGTAGGGTCCAGAGGTTTAGTATGTCATTTAAGAAGAATGAAAATAGAAGAGTGCAGGCTATATGTAGCAATGGTACTTGTTCTTAGGTATTTTGGGCATCTAGATTGTATCCTAAGGACCCTAATGATCAAACATGGCAGATCAAAACTTTGAACAATGAACACAATTGTCAAAGAGGAATAAGAAACTATAGGTTATTGTCTTCTAAGTGGATTGCAAAAACACTTTTACACAAATTTCAGACTGACCTAACATATTCAAATTCCTTAATGTAACAAGATATTAAAGAAGCAACTAGTGGTTATGTGTGTGCTGCAAAATGTTCTAGGGGGAAAAATTGGCTGTAGAAAAAGTCTTGGGTTCTTACACAGATCAATATAGCAAGATCTATGAATACCTAGGAGAATCGAGGCACTCAAATCCCGATACAACTACCATTTGCAAGTTAGATAATAGACTATTTGTTAGGATGTATATTTGTTCTGAGGGATGCAAATTGGGATTCAAGAACCACTGCAGGCCCTTCATTAGTGTAGATGGATGTTTTCTTAAGGGTTATTACCAAGGCTATCTGTTGGCTGTTGTGGGAATTGATGCAAATGGTTGCATTTATCCCATAGCAGTGGCAGCTGTTGAATCCGAGAATCGTTATAGTTGGTGTTGGTTCCTACAACTATTGGCAGAGGATTTAGGCATAGTCAACTCTCATCATGTGACATTAATGTCCGATAAACAAAAGGTACAATTTTAAAGTTGTTATTGTGCATATTATTTAAATCATTTATTGTGAAATGTATGTAACATTCTTTTAATTTTACTGTAACATGGACTGATCAAAAACAGTTTTAGAGTTGTTTCCTTATGCTGAAAAAAGAAATTGTGTTAGATATTTGTACTCAAATTTCAAAAAATGATGAGGGTTTCAAAGGAAAAGCACTAAAAGACACTTTGTGGAAAGCTGCAAGGGCAACTACTGTGAGAGACTATGAAAGAGCAATGACAGAAATGGAAAGGATCTCTGAAGATGATTACAAGTGGTTAAAGGCAAAGGATCCTTCTACATGGTCAAAGCCTCATTTCTCCACTCGTTCAAAATGTGACATCTTATTAAATAACTACTCTAAGTGTTTTAATAAGGTAAGGGATAGTCTGACTTATCTTATTATAGTCTGACTTATCTCTTTCTATTACAATCTGTGTAACACCCGGGTTTAGGGGTTAGGTGAAAATAATATTTTAATATTATTTTGGGCTCGGTTTTATAATTAAATGATCCTTTAAAATTTCGGGTTTCAAAATAAACGATTTGAATGGGACCAAAATGATTTAGACTCAAAATTGAAGAGCTACTTTAAAAACAAGGATAGCCATTCATTAATGGCCTTTTGGGTAATTTACCCATCATCAAATTTAAACCCCCTTTTCCTAACATCTTTCCACTATTCATCCTCTTCTTCATTCCCCCCCCCCAACGTGAAAGAGAGCTCTTCTCCCCTTGTTACTATTTCATTCAAAAAGCTTCTCCATTTCAACTCCAAATTGAAAGGTAATGGTATTTTTGACTTCCCCTCATCTTCCTCTCCATAAAAGTACTCTTTATTTTCATCTCCATGAAAGTTTTAGAAAATGTCATTTTGGAAAGTTTGGATTAAAGATGAAAGCTTTATGTTGTAAAACCAAATGTTTTGATTTAATATGTTTAGCTATGATGTATAGAGGTCAAATGGTATGATATATGTGAATTTCAAATGATTTTGGGAAATTTTCGGAACTGGGTTTCAAAGGGGTTTTTGGAGGGTTTTAAAGTGGTTTTTGGGGTTGTTTAATGTTGGATTTTGGGGGCTGTTGGTAGTATGATATATGAGGGTCACTTTGGGTGTATTTGATGGTTGATTGGATGCTTGAAATGGAAGATTTCAGTGGGTTTTGTGGGTTGCTCGAAAATTCTGTTTTGGACTTGTTTTGGGTGTTGAATGCTTGAAAATGTTATTCCGGGTTAGTTCCGATGATGAGCTTTTGATTGTGGATGTTTTGTTTGTGTTTGGGATTGATTAGAATCGAGTTTGGGCATCGGTGAGGCATCGGAAATGAATCCGGGAATTTGAAGACGGTTGCTTGCTTGGTCTTTGAGCTTGGAAGCTTAGGTGAGTGGTTAATTGATTTAAATGGTTTTAAAATAGTTGGTTCGAGTATATGGACTAGGTTGGGCTTGGTAGACCCACCTAGAGTTAGGATTAGGGTGGTAGCCTAATCCTAAGCTTGATCTAGAGCCTTTGGATGAACTCATTTATGTGGTTGTGTATGTCTCGTATGAAATATGATATGTGTGCTTATGTATATTGTATTATACATGTGAGATGAGATATGACTTGTGATGCTTGAGACATGCATAATGATGGTTGTTGGTGAGTACGTGCTAAGCACGGAAATGATTGGAATGGGTAATGTGAAATGAGTAAATGTTGGCACTAGTATACTTGAATACAAATGATCGATCATTAGGATGTTAGTGTGTACACATGAGTCAAAAGTCGCGTGTGGCGTTGAGTCACCAAGGAGGAGTACGGGTTCGCCCGGAAATTGTATTTAAATATAGTCGGTGATGAGTGGAATCCCATCGACGGGGCGTGAGGATGAGTGAAATCCCCTCCGCGAGACCGGTGATGAGTGGAACCACCGTGAGGTAATGTGGTTGTTGGATGTGTGTTCCAACATGTCTATCCGCGTATTCGGGTCATAGCTAGGTGCCAATGTTGTTTGATAAGTATATCAATGGGTTGAGGTTTATGATCTTTAATGGGATACTTGAATGTGAATACATGTATTGTGGAATTGAGCTTATGATCATGGCATTTATATTGTCTATTGCTCATGCATCTTTACCTTGTGGCTTTGTGGATCCTTGGTATATTCGTGTTTTACCTTGGCTAGATCGTGCTCGGACCCTGCAATGTTGAGGTTTGTTTTTAGAGCTTACCCTCACTAAGCATCATTGCTTACGCTCTCTTTGTTCAACATTGCATATCCTTAGTTCGCGGGTTGCTCGAGCAAGTGGAGGGCCTCCAAGTGTGGTTGTTGACTTGAGTACATCAAGTATGGCTTTTAAATGTTGAACATGTAATAGTTTGAGCAATGGGACATGTGTCGTTTTGTTGGATAGTTGCTAGTTGTTTAGGAGCTTGATTAGACTCCATGATATCTTGCTTTTGTATGGTTTGTGTTGCCATGTTGAATTGTAACTCATGCCTAAATTGCTCATTTTGAATGTTAGCCATATGCCTTAGAGTTTACCTTTATGTTTGAATGATGTGGTATGAATGTATGGTTTGTGAAGTCTTACCTTAGTGTTTAGACTCGTTCTAATCTTGTAAAGCATGCTATTATTGTTGGGTTGCCTTAGGTTTATGTGTTTTAAGGTTGAAGTGTGTTTTGGTGGTGTTTTGGGGCACCCTTGTGCCTTAAAACAGCCAAAACGAATCTACAGACATGGGGCGTTTCGGAATGGGTCACCCTGTTCCGATACGGTCCCTTTGCAAATGGCCTGCCGTTTCGAAACGGATGGGGGTCGTTTCGGAACATTTTTGCTACTGGAATTTTGAGAAATTGACGAGATAAAGGCGTTCCGAAACGGGCTTTTGATGTTTCGAAACGGTCAAATATCGTTGACCACGAGAAGTTGACCGTTAGGGTCGTTTCGATACGGGTCACCCCTGTTTCGAAACGGTCACCCTTTGGTTGACCCTGGCCTGTTGACTAAGTCAAGGCGTTTCGGAACACCCTAAGGGCGTTTCGAAACGGCCTGCTGTAAAGGACTAAAATGAGTTGTTTAATGTTTTGGTTGGTCGGTGTAGGATACATTGTTTGTGTTTTCCGCTGCTGTGCTTCACATAGGTTTTAATTATGCCTATAAACAAGATAAAATAAAAAGGAAATTTTCTGGGTCGTTAACCGAGGGGAAGCCTTAACGGGGTTCGCTTCGGTTTTCCCCGTGTGGCCCACTCGGATCGGTCATCCGACCAGACCGGGACGAGGGGGTTACAATCTGACTTATGTCTTTCTATTAACAGATGATCCTTGAGGCAAGGGATAAGCCTATCCTTACCATGATGGAGATTATTCGTACACAAATGATGCATAGAATTTCAAGAAAGGCTGAAGCTGCTCAGAAGTATACTGGACTACTATGTCCCAAAATTCAGAAAAAATAGACACATTAATTGAGCAAGCTAGTAGGTAAATATTAATTTCAGTTTTGTCATTAATCAAATGTATTAATGTCAATTATCGAACTATTTATTACATGTATTAGTTTGAACCCTAAATATGAAAATATTATTGTTATTAATTAATAATGTATTTGTTTCTTAAAGGTGTTGGCCATCATATGCCGGGGGTGAGAGGTATGAAGTTGCATTTGGTCCATCTGACCAACACGTTGTGAATCTACGATCAATGTATTGTTCTTGTAGGAAATGAGGCCTTACAGGTATAAGGTTTACATGAATTATTGGTGCACATCGAACTACTTATTAGATGTTTCATTACTGTTGAAAGTGAATTATTGGGATTCCATGTTTATTAAAGTTTCATTATAGGTTTATTATAGTTTTAAATTGTTTTTTACATGTTTTAACTAGTTTCATTACGTGTTACCCGTTTATTGATGCTTACATGTTTTAAACTATTTTTACAGGTCTTTAACTGTTTTATTAGTGTTATTGATGCTTATAACTTGATATTTTATGTTTGTTACAGTTTTTTTACAGTTTTAAACTGTTTTTACATGTTTTAAACAGTTTCATCATATGTTACCGGTTTATTGCAATTTAGTGTTGTTTACATGTTTTAAATTGTTTCATTACTGTTATTGATGCTTATAACTTAGGATTCCATGTTTATTATAGTTTTTACAGGTTTATTACAGTTTTAAACTATTTTTTACATGTTTTAAATTGTTTCTTTACATGTTACCAATTTATTACAGTTATTGATGCTTACATGTTTTAAACTGTTTTTTACACGTCTTAAACTATTTTTTACAGGGATTCTATGTGCACATGCCGTCTCTGCTTTGTTATTGAAACAACGTAGGCCAGAGGAGTATGTTGACCCATGCTATCATACGTCAACTCAAATAAGCATTTAATCAAACTTTATTTACCCTATTAGAGGGGCAAATCAATGGGAACCAATTCCATCAATGGAACCAATTCTTCCCCTACTCAAAGGAGGCCACCTGGTAGACCTAAAAAGCAAAGGAAAAAAGCTGTTGATGAACAAGACAATGACCCTACAAGGAAAAAAAAGACATTGAAAATTACGTGCACAAAATGTGGAAAACCAAGCCATAATATAAGAACATGTAGAGGTCAGGTGAGAGGTAATGTTAAGCTTAACACACCACTGGTTCCTAGGGGTGTTGCAAGTGCACCTCCAACACCTTTACAAAGTCCACATTTATCACCTCCAGCCATTGCACTTGCAACACATATATCACCTCCAAGAACTGCATTTCTATATCCTCCAACCACTGCACCTGCAGCATATCCATCATCTTCAACTGTACCATCAGCAACTAACAGACCACCAAAACTTCCCGTGAGTATTTAATTTTCTACTATCTTAAATTATCTATTTTTTTAGCTCGGCAACATGCATGATTTATTAAAAGAATATCATACATAGCCAATCACTACCATAAGCCTTGTTAAAAAACTCTCTAGAACCTATGTAGAGGAAAAGAGTACTCATGGTAGTGTGAAAGAACGGATAAACATCCATACAACAAATGAACATGAACCGAAAGGATCCCACCCCTAATACAATCCAAAAAACCCATCCAAAACGCTGAAACCATTCAGGTCGGTCGACACCACTCTTAGAAAGGACATCCACCAATTTATTCGCCTCTCGGTATACATGATGAAAGCAAACATCAGTCAACGCGGCACAAGCCTCATCAATCCATCGCAACCATCTCTTAAATTTCCACGATCGCTTCTCATGGTGTAAGACCCATGAAACGGCCGTTGTAGAGTCTGATTCAATCACAAGTGGCATCTGTACACCCTTCGATCCAAGCATCATCTCTAAAGCAAAGCAAATGGCTTGTATTTTTGCTACATTCGAATCTACCATTCCAATCGGCCCTGAGAACAAGGCTAGGATATGACCAAACTCATTGCGCAAAACTCCACCACACCCCGCTTTACCCGGTTTTCCTCTAGCAGACCCGTCAACATTGAATTTCAACACTCTTGTAGGCGACATCTCCCAACTAATGTTCGCCCGTCTCGAGTCACTTTGTGGTTGAAAATCACAAAGCCATGGGCATTCCCACCACGTCGCTTCCATTACCACACCCGGGGGTAAACCAATACGCACCCAATACATCGACCGTAATTTAATCAAGAAAAACAATTCACCCGCACTTGCCCGTGTTCCATTGAATTGAAAATTGTTCCTCGCCAACCACAACGACCATACAACCGCCACACAACTTGCCAACCACCACTCCCTCACCCTACCAATAAAGAAGCTGCCAAAGCATTGCTTCATTAATCCCACAAACGCTCTCGGCTGTACAATTACCACTCGCCACCATCGGAAAAAACACATCCAAATCTCCCACACAACAGGGCAACGAAACACAATATGGTCCAATGTTTCCTTCACCCCATGACACCAACAACACATGGCTAATTCCGCCGCAATCCGCATCCTTCAGCCTTGCAACATGGCCATCGTCGACAGCCTATTAAGCAAGGCAAACCACAAAAAATGTTGAACTTTAGGAGGAATTGGCAGCTTCCAAATTGCGGCTAGCTCGACATTCACCTCAAGACCAAATGATTGCATCAAATTATACAAACCAACCACAGAACATTTACCCGTATCTGAAGGTATCCATACGAGTCTATCCACAAAATTGAGACAAAGACGAAAACGCCGTACACATGCCCTGAGTTCGCACACTTGATTAGCCTCAGAAGAGCGCATGACTCGTCCAAAAAAATGGCTCCATTCCTCATATTCAAAGCTGCCCTCTCTCGTATAATCCTTGGCTAGCGCCATTTTATTAATCGCCAAGAGAAATAATCTCGGGAAAGCCACATGCAAAGATTCTACTATACACCAATTGTCCTGCAAAAATAAAAACTTCTCACCATTGCCCAACATCCAATGAAATTGCGAATTCCCCATAAATCGACTCACCTCCTCATCACCATGTACTTCCACTATTTGTCTCCAAACCGTGGACATCTTTCTAACCCCTATAACATTAAGTTTCCATCGAATGACATTACTACCATACTTAGCGTCAATAATCGCGCGCCAAAGAGAATCCTCATTCATCACATAACGCCAACTCCACTTAGCCAACAAAGCCATGTTTCAAGCGCTTAAATCCACCACGCCCAACCCCCCATATCGTCTAGGCCGACAAGCAATAGACCATTTTACACGGCTCATTTTGATTTTTGTATTCGATCTTCCCCATAAAAACCTGCACCTTATCCGATCAATTTTGGTGATTATACTTCGTAGGACCAAAAACAACCCTATGTAATATAGTGGCAGCACCGACAACACAGAGTTAACCAAGATCAATCTCCCTACAAAAGACAATGCATCATGCTTCCATCCTGCCAAGCACTTACGGAACCGTTGTAGTAAAGGATCCCACATTTGCAAACTCTGCGGATTAACACCCAATGGCAAAACCAAGTACTTAATCGGCAAATTAGCACACTTACAACCCAAAAATAGATGCAACGTTCGCTACTAACTCTTCTTCCACTCCTACCCCCATACAAGCTTGATTTGGTATAATTAATTTGCAACCCAGAAGCATATTCAAAACATGTCAAGATTTACTTCAAATTTCTAGCATAACATACCTTTGCTTGAAAGAACATGATCGTATCATCCGCGAACTGTAAGTGAGACACAACACTACCCGCCACCACCGACATTTCTTTAACCACCTCTAAGTCTGTCGCATTACGCAGAAACTGGTGTAACATCTCTACCACAATCACAAACAGCAATGGTGATAGCGGATCACCCTGTCGTAGCCCCTATGCATCGCAAACTCCATAGTCGGGGAGCCATTCACTAAAATAGATAGTCGTGCTGTACTAACACATTCTAACATCCAACTACGCCACACCGAGCCAAACCCCATTCGAATCATGAGATGGTTTAAACAATCTCATTTAATGCAGTCATATGCCTTCGCAAAGTCAAGTTTTAGAATTAAACCCCCTTCGCTAAACTTCCTCTTCTGTAAAGAATGTATCGTCTCATTTGCTAACATTATACCATCCAATATTTTTCGTCCACTTACGAATGCCGACTGCACATCACTAATCAATTTCGGCAATACGGATTGCAACCGCCTCGCCAAATATATGGTCAAGATCTTATATAGAGAATTAAGTAAACATATCGGCCGAAAATCCCCCATAACCTTTGGATTATCCTTGTTAGAAATCAAGACCACAAATGTCAAATTCACTCATCGCGACAACTTACAAGATGCACAAAATTCATTCACAAATTGGAGCACATCCGTCTTAAGAAACGACCACCCTCGCTTATAGAATTCAAAGGTAAAACCATCGGGTCCTGGTGCTTTAGAACCTTCGCAGCCCCAAATTACCTCCCTCGCCTCATATTCAGTAAATTCAACTTCCAAAATCACAGCTACATCCAACGAACCATCCACCTGTATTCCTGAGAAATGCTGTCGGAATTCACAGAAAAAATATCCCTTTAATTGCTCCGACTCTGTTAACCAATCATCTCGCGACATCACCGCCCCTAATCGTTTCCCCATTGCTCTAACCCTTGCTGCCCGATGGAAAAACTTTGTATTTTGATCACCCTCCTTCAACCAAGCCATGCGCGATTTTTGTCGCCAAACCGACTCGCGAAACCTTGTTAGCTACGATAGCGCAGCATTCAGCTGCCACCTCTCCGCCATATCCTCCCAAGATGTCGATCCATCCGCGACTCTGTCATCCAACCCATCCAACTTTTGAGTAACATAACCAATTCTAGCTTCAATATTCCCAAACGAACCATCCTTCCATTGCTTGAGGAACGCCTTCATCCCACGCAATTTCGCTAACATGCCCAGCTCACCCCATCCCTCATTCAACTCACCCATCTGCAACCATTCTTTCTCCATCATCCCTACAGACTTCTTTGACGCCAGCCACGCATTCAGGAAACAAAACGGACGCGGTCCACTATCCACAGGATCACTAGCAAGCAAAAGAGGCAAGTGATCCGACAAACCTCACGACAATGCTAACACCATCAAATCCCCATACTTCGTAGTCCACTCTGGGGAGGCTAGAAAACGGTCAATGCGGCTACATTGCTTGCCCGGTCCGAACCATGTGTATTACTTTGCCTGCAGCGGGATATCGATTAAAGCATTTAATTCCACAAATTCATGAAATAACACCATACCTCGAGACATAAGTGCACAGCCACGCCGTTCTTTTGGATGTAAAATCATGTTAAAATCCCCCCAACACACCACGGCAAAGAACTATCGGACATTTCCTTACTCAGCAAATTCCACAACTCCTCTTGTTCCTCTAACACACACGGTGCATATACTCCCATAATTCCACATCGGCACTCATCAAAAAGCCATTCACCCTCAATCTTCACAAAAAGCGCTCCCAATTTAATTGACTTTGCCGCAAATCGAGCCGTATCCCACACAATTAATATCCCCCTTAACCTTCTTGTAGACGGGGCAAACGCAAATTCAAACGCATTGAAACTCCAAATCCGACCAACCCATTCACCCGTAATTTCTTCAAGTTTTGTTTCTTGTATAATTAGTAACTCACACCTATGTTGTCGCACAAGAGTATGCCCCGCTCTTCTCTTTGATGCCAAGCCTAATCCCCTCACATTCCACGACAACATCCGCATCCTGCGTTGCTATTGTTGGCCCTCACGGGCTGCGATCATCCTAGCAACATCTTCTACAATCTCATCCTCATTCCCTACCGTTTCTGCGCCAATATATTTCCACAATATCAATGTCTCACGTTCTTCCTTTAGGATCGATCTTTTCCG
The DNA here is from genome assembly GCA_958450335.1 of Hibiscus tridactylites. Taxonomy (NCBI): domain Eukaryota; kingdom Viridiplantae; phylum Streptophyta; class Magnoliopsida; order Malvales; family Malvaceae; genus Hibiscus; species Hibiscus tridactylites. The sequence goes on along the minus strand of OY288285.1, from coordinate 19,540,317 downwards.
ATTTTCAAAATTGGAATCCGATAAAGAACCATTGGTAATTCCTTGCGATCGAATATCATTCTTTTTTGGACGTCCTCGACCTCTTTTACTCAAGCGTTGTTCTGCCTCTTGTCGTTGTTCAAGGGATAGAGAACTCAAAAGAATTTCAGAAATTTGTCTCACCCGACGTAGTTCCCCATTTGCTTCAACTACTGTTGCTTTACCAACCCTTTGAATTTCGGATCGTGGCCTATCCATCAGCGGTCGAGGCTCATTATCGCTTTGTCCATTCTGTACTATCATCTTAGATTTTTGCCACCGTGCCTCATCGCTCATGCTCGACCCATAGTCCCTCCCGACCATGTAAACATGTTCCCCCTCGGGTCGTGCAACCACACCAACATCCTCGTCCGCCATCCAGCTCACCTCCCTTGATGTCACCACCAAAGCTTTTCCATCAACAATACAATTATCCGTTCATAATCGATTCCAATGTACCACATTTCCCCCCGCCCCCAATAATGAGTCTGGGACAATTGTGCCATCCGATCCCATCTCCTTGTCTCTCTTAGTCAAACTATCGAAGGGTATTTCATCACTAGCTTTGTCACTCCCCGTCACCGTAACACTTGCGTTCTCCGTAACCCCACAACAACAACCACATTTCGTTCCCAATGACTCCTCCATCTCGGCAATTTGCACACGAAATGTATGCTCGCCCACTTGCAAATCAATCACCGTATAAATATTTTCTATCAAATTCGTTTCAATTTGGAAACGACATCTTTCAAAAGACGACGGCGCCATAGTTTCAGCATCCACTTGTACTAACTCCCCCTATAGTTCAGCAATGTTCTTACAAGTTCCTTCAGACCACGCGTGAATCGGAATGTCGCTCGCTGATAACTAAACTCGGCGATTAGGCATCCCCAATTTAGAATCCCAAATCATTATATTCTCCAACCAACAATCAAACGAATTTTTCTCTAATAATCGCTTCCGAATATCTGTGTTATCGAACATCAATAAGACCATTGATCCCGCGGCTCCCATAATTGAAAAACCCTCTAATTTTGCTTTTCTGAATTTGATTTCCAGTTCTTTAATACGAAATGGTTTCCTGCAGAATCCCACAGCATAATTTTGTAATATTTCGACTTTGTCAGTATCAATCACGCCCTCCACCACTTTCACTTCGATCGTCGTCTTCTACACTTCCTCCCGCATTGTACTCACGCGATTCGACTGCGACTGTGTCCTATCCAGTTTTGATTGATCCCCTCTCCGTTGTGATTCACCTGATTTCTTCTTCCAATACTTGTCGCGTAGATCCCTTTGTGCGTATGTCACCCTAATCCACGATCCACACAACCTAAAGCCGTCAAGTCTCTCAATTACCCTATCTGCGTCTTCTTTCGATCCCATCCTCACGAACCCAAATCATTTCCCGTCACAAGATTTCTTCGTCGGAACGAATACATCCACCACAACACCGTGCCTATCAAACACATGCCAAACGCCCTTCCAATGCAATTGTAATGGGAGATTCATCACAAACAACGTCCAAACCCTCCTTCTCTACTATCCCTCTTGGGATTTCCCAGCCAACGCCATCTCTTCGTTCAATCCTGTATCTTATTTTCCTTACAATATTTGATCTTATTCAAATACAGTTTAGAAGGTATGTATCAGTTCTGCTGAAAAGGACAGTAGGGAGGCAAATCTCACAAGAACAACCAACTCAGCAGAATCAATCCCATGTCAAGTGGTTAGATGGATGATACATCCAAATACTTCCTTTGAAAATATGCTTCCAAGTTCACAAGAATCCATTGGCAGTTTCAAACCAAAGAACAATTGAAGGCTTTGGATTTTAATTTTTTGTGGTGTAAAAAATTATGCTACCATTGGTGAATTTTAAGAGCCATTTTTTGTGCAAGTTTTTGTATAAACTGATTCATGTATGGATACTTTCGACCTTTTTGTGATGGTTTTGGTGTAGGTACCATACAATGGTAAATGGCTTAGGTTTAGGATACCATTTGTAAGAAACAATATTTTGTTTAGAAAAATATTTTGAGGTAGATGGTAATAGCCTACCTTTTGTTATGTAACTTCTACCTTTCTAATATGCATGATGTTTAATCAATGAAATTTGTATTTCAATCTATTTGCTTTGGTTCATTTTTCATTAAATTTACATTTTTGTTATGAAACAATTGGGTAAGTCAACAGTACACTGTCTTACACCGGTGTAAGTCAGATTTTTAATTTAGTAAACAATCAACACTGTCTTACACCAATGTAATCAGTTCTTTAATTTACTAAACAATCAATATTGTCTTAAACCAGTGTAAATCAGTTCTTTAATTTACTAAACAATCAACACTATCTTACACCGGTGTAAATCAGTTCTTTAATTTACTAATAAATTTCGGTTAATTCAAAAACCGACCGAATTAACCAAAATTTATTCGGTTCGGTTAATATATTTCGAAAAAGTTCGGTTTGATTAATGGTTAAAGATTTAAAAAGTTCGGTTAATTCAGTTTTAGGTAATTTGGTTCGGCCACCGACCGAATTAATCGTTTGAACACCCCTATTTAAACATGTTCCTTCAAATTTGTTGGTATGTATTGCTTATTATTTTAGAGAATTGAACACATCTTCAAGTATACCTTTAAAGAATACAAATTGAAATTGATAAACAAAAATGTAAATTGATAAAGAAGGAATGCAAATTCATATTAAAATTCACCATTTCAAACGTTACTTAAATCCCAAATTACTTGTTAAATCTGAAATTTTAGCTTCCCCAAATAAACCTTAAGAACCCTAAACTAAATAAATCTTAAGACACAAAATTTCAACTTTCCAACTAGCTTAACCTAACCAAATCAAGTACAATAAAATACCCTAACAAAAACCCCAAATGATTCGCTCACTCCTTTCTCTTTCCATACCTCTAATTCTCCTTATTAAACCAACAATAACAGCTCTTGAATGTGGATTCAAAGGGGGGCATACCAGCTAAAAAAATTACAAGTTCTTCTTCTAAAAGTATGCCCATGGTTTGCACACCCAACAAATCTCCTTCCAGCATTATTATCCGTCCAAGCAGTATGTAAAGCAGTTGATCTTCCACAAAAGCATGACGGGAAATTTGCTTCCTCCATTGTTTGTTCAGAGTGAAAAGGAAAGGAAGAGGAGTAGATAAGATAAAAAGTTAGATTTCTAGGGGTTTTTATTTTGAAAGGAAAAAAGAGGCCTCATTAGATTTCTAGGGTTTTATATATAATTATGAAATGTATTATTTTAATTCATCTAAAATTTATTTAATGTATTATTTTAATGAGAAAAATCACAACAAACAGGCCACATCAGCATTAGTTAACGGAATATAATGGGACGTACCGTATCAAATACGAAATAAAAGTTGGGTGACCTTATCGAATACGAAATAAAAGTTAGGTGGACCCATAAATTAATTTTCAATACCAGACTTTTGGTGGTACAAAACTTCATTCGGTTATTTTTTTGTGCCACTCCATTTTTTGTTTTTGGAAATAAAAGAAATCCAATCAACCTCTAAATTTATTCCTGGAAATAAAGACTATCATTCAAATCAGGGATGTAAAAACAGGTAATCGGATGAATTTCAGGTCGGATACTGTCAGGTCGGGTAAAATCGGGTACAAGTCATTTTTCTATTTTGACTCGACTCGGGTCGGGTGCGGGTCCATTTCAGGTTGGGTCTATTTCAGGTCGGGTCCATTTCAGATCGGGTCCATTTCAGGTCGGGTCCATTTCAGGTCGGGTTCATTTCAGGTCGGGTCCGAAGCAGATAATTGACAGGTTAATTCGGGTTCGGATACACTTCAGGTCAGGTCCATTTTAGGTCGGGTCCATTTCAGGTCGGGTCCGTTTCAGGTCGAGTCCGTTTCAGGTCGGGTCCATTTCAGGTCGGGTTCATTTCAGGTCGGGTGCATTTCAGGTCGGGTGCATTTCAGGTCGGGTAGTTTCAGGTCGGGTAATTCAGGTCGGGGTATTTTTAGGATTGAAATTCGTATTGAGTTTGAGTTCGGTACAACCGTATAAGTAGTCGATAGACTTTAGGTTGGCCTTCGTCAATCGTCATTGATTTGGAGTTAATTATTTAAAGTAATATCAAATTAAAATTATAAAACATTGGAGTAATTAAAAAATACTGAAAAGGGGTCAATTTGGATTAAAAATAAAGTTTCACGGATTATAATGAACAAAAATATCAAATTAAAATTATAAAACATTAGACAAATTTAAAATAAAACAATGAAAAGGGGTCAATTTGGAATAAAAATAAAATTTTGGGGACTATAATGAACAAAAATATCAAATTAAAAGTATAAAAATTAGAGTAATTAAAATAACAATAAGTAGATGTCAATTTAGAATAAAAATAAAGTTTTAGGGTCTAGAATTAACAAAATTTCAAATTAAAATTATAAAACATGATGAATTAAAATATATATAGGGGCCAATATGGAATTAAAATAAAGTTAAGGGACTAGAATGAAGAAAATATCAAATTAAAATAATAAAACATTTGACAAATTAAAAAAATAAATGTGGATCAATTTGGAATAAAAATAAAGTTTTAGGGTCTAGAAGATGAAAATATCAAATTAAAATTATAAAACATTGGACGAATTAAAAAAACAATGAATAGGGGTCAATTTGGAATTGAAATAAAGTTAAAGGGACTATAATGAACAAAGTACAAATTAAAATTATAAAACATCAGACGAAATAAAAAACAATAAATAAGGGTCAATTTGGAATTAAACTAAAGTTTAGGGGACTAGAATGAACAAAATATCAAATTAAAATTATAAAATATCAGACTAATTAAAATAAAGTTAAGAGACTAGAATGAACAAAATATCAAATTAAAATTATAAAACATCGGACTAATTAAAAAAAATAAAAAAATGGTCAATTTAGAATACAAATATAGTTTAAGGACTAAAATGAACAAAATGTCAAAGTAAAATTATATATTATTGGACTAATTAAAAAAACAATTAGTAGGGGTCAATTTAGAATAGAAATAAAGTTTTAAGGGCTATAATGAAAAGAAATATCAAATTAAAATTATAAAATATTGGATGATTCAAGGTTTAGGGTTTAAAGGGTTTAGGTTTTAGGGAAATTTTATTAATGGTTTAGCGTTCATACATTGATAGATACATACATACTTGCATACATTAGGGTTTAGGGTTTAGGGTTTAGGGTTTATGGGGTAGGGTTTAGGGAAATTCATCAAGGGTTCAGGGTTCATACATAGATAAGTACATATATACATACTTACATACATTAGGGTTCAATGTTTAGGGGTTATGATTTTTAGGGTTTATGGTTCCATGTTAAGAGAAAATTCATTAAGGGTTTAGGGTTCATACATTGATAGGTACATACATACATACATACTTACATACATTTTGGTCTCAATATTAGGCACTAGAATGAACAAAATATCATCAAATGATTTATATCTGAAATATTGGAGTAAATTACAAAAATTAAAAAATAATAAGGGTAACTTTCTGTGGAAAATAAAATTTTAGAGAATAAAATGAATAAAAATATCACCATATTAAAAATGAATAAAATTTATATCTACATATATATATATACACATATACATATAAATATACATATATTGTGATATATACATATACATGTATTGTTATAATTAATTAAACATATGCATATATATACTAAAACACACATGTATACATACGTACTAAAATACATATATATGCATGTATTTAAGTTTTAGTATATATATACATGTATGTAAGTTTTAGTATATATATATATATATATATATATATATATATATATATATATATATACATATATATGTATGTATGTATGTTTTAGTATGCATATATTGTTATATATATATACTAGAACATACATATTTGTATGTATATATGTATACCCCTAAACAATACCCACAAACCTCAACCCTTAAATCTTATAATCACTAATAATTAGAGTTCAAGCCTAATCCCATAATCCTTAAACTAATCTCATAACCTCAAATAATTAAGTTGACACATTTACCCCTAAACCTCAAACATGAATATCTAAATCTTACAGACAATATTCAATAATAATTAGAGTGCAAGCCTAATCACATAATCCCTAAACTAATCTCATAGCCCCAAACAATCAACTTGACACACTTACCCTTAAACCCTAAACATAAACCCATAAATCTAACAAACAAAATAAATTGAAACGTAAAAGGGCAAATCTAAAAAAAATAAAACTAAATTATTAATTAGAGCCCAAATCACAAATGAATAAAATTATTAAACCTAATTACTTACCAAATCTTTATACGGGGACTAAATCAAATTTAAAGCAAACCAAAAAACTTAATAATTAATTAATTTATGAAGCATGGCCTAATCAAATAAAATTTAAAGAAACTAAACCAAAAGTTAAGACTAAAAACATAAACTAAAACCAAAAGTTAAGACTAAAAACATAAACTAAAACCTAAAAAACCTAAACTTTAACCATCTAATTAAGGAAAGACCTAAAGGATAATTAACCCCCCCACACACACACACTTTGATCTGCCACCACACTTTGATCTGGCGGTAAAATCCCCCCCCCCCCCAACCAATTTATTTTTGTTTGATATGGTGCCAAAACCCCCCATAATTTCCTATCAATCAAAAAAACTTTCCCCCCATTAATTCAAAAAAAACTTCCCCTAAATTAAAAAATATTTTTTTATTATTTTAATAGTTATAATTAAATTTTTAATATTTTTTTAATTTAATGATCAAAATTAATAAATTGATTTAAATTTTAAATAATTTGTTTTAAATTCATTCATCACAACTTATTACTTTAATAAAACTTTTAAATTTTGAATATTTTTAATAATTTAAATTTAAGTATATTAATTTTTATTAAACTTCACAAATAATTTATATTAAACGAGTTAGTATTAAATTAATTTAATAAATTAATACTTTACATTTATCAACACTTTAAATTTATCAAATCGTAGACTTCTTCAACTATATATCAGGTAAATATCAAGTCAGATCAATATCAGTTCAAGTTTAAAATAGGTCGGGTTCAAAGCAGGTCAGGTCAATTAACAGGTCGGGTTCAAAACAGGTCGGGTCCAAAACAGGTCGGGTTCAAAACAGGTCGGGTCCAAAATAGGTCGAGTTCAAAACAGGTCGGGTAATATTGGATCTCGGGTCAATTCAGTCGGGTAAAATCGGTTATCTGCCAGGTCGGCTTCGGGTTCGGGTTCGTTTCAGTCGGGCGCAGGTCGGGTTTCAGGTCCACAGTAACAGGTCCAATTCGGGTTCGAGTCGTTTTCAGTCGGACGCAGGTCGGGTTCGGTCACTACAGTAACAGGTCGAATTCAGGTTCGGGTCAACAACAGTCGGTTACAGATCGGGTTCGGGTCATTAAATTTTCAGGTCAAATCAGATTCTAACTCGAGCAAGTTTCAGTCGGGTTTTCAGGTCGGGTCAGCTTTTTACATCCCTAATTCAAATTAACAATGTTTTTGGGCCACACATCACATTTTATGTAGTTTAAAATTGGATTTGAAATAAATGTTGTGACAGTGACAAAACTGAAAAAATACAAGAGTATGATTGCAGGACTTCTATTATACTAGCTCAGCATTTCTAACATCAAGACGTGATTTGAGTTAAAAGGTTGAGATTGTTTGGGAGATTGACTCAATTAGTAAAATATCTTAGGTGCTATTCGATAAATGTTAAATGTCAAAAATTTAAATTTACATTTTCATATTTCAAATAAAATCAAGGTATGTATTATTTTTTAAAGGGCTGGTATTTTCAACATATGATACCTTGTTTAGATTTGTTTTTTCAAAAACACGTTTATTTCAAATTGAAATAAGGGATAATCCTTCTGTTTTTTTATTATATTAAATTGGTTAATCTAAAAAAACACTCAAACAAATCATTTTACGTTAAAACTACATCAAATAAGTTCTTTGCGTAATAGAATCTGACTTTGACAGTTACAGTTTTGAGTGATTGTTAAACTTACTAATGTGGCATTCCAACTTGTTAACATGACAATCAACTTGTTGAAGTGACAGTTCATATACACACGTGAATAGTAGAAAGGGATAAAAATATATTAAATTCGGTATATTAATGGGGTCGCCATTGGTCCTTTGATCTATTAGGTAGACCGAAAATTTAAAAACAAACAAGAGAAAAATGTGTAAAGGTTCGGGGGCACGATTACCTGTAGGGAAGGATTAGCACCCCACAACGCTCGTAAAATGACGCTTACTTAGTAACTTATATTTTCTAATGTAATTTTAGTTATGTTCTAATTAAGCCTAAGTAAACTTAGTCAATTAATTACAAGGCCCTAAATCTAGGGCTCTAATTAATATGCTAAGCTACCAAGAGACTAACCTAAAGGACTTGAATTAAATTAGGAAATAAATATAAGGAATATAATCTAGAGGTTAATTATGAAATTAACATTATTAAGTGATCTAACCATTTAATCAGTGGCAGAGCCACATATAGATTAGGGGAGTTAACTGACCTCACTTAATTTGTTGTGGTATGAGATTTTTAAAGAGTTAAATGGGGTTTTCAAGAAATTACTATAAATTTTTTATGGAAATATTAGAATTGACCCCACTTGCACTACACCAGACTTGATCTATAACGGCACTTTTTGTGGCGTTTTTGAACAAACGTCGCGAATATTGTACTTATAACGGCGTTTGTAGCATAATCGCCACAAAATGGAAAATTTCGCGGCGTTTTTATAATAAATGTCGCTATAGAATATCATATACCGGCGTTTGTCGGTAAAACGCTGCGATACCTTTAGTTTTAGCAGCGTTTGTTTTTAAAAACGCCACAAAATGTAAAGTTTGCCGGCGTTTGGCTCTAGAAACGCCACAATAATTAAACACACTATTTTACCAACGATTATATTCTCAATCTCAGATACACCAATATCCCCAAATTCATCGCGATAAAATCCCTAGGTATTGCTCTTGCTCCCCCTCGTTGTCGTTGCTCGTCGGCGCTGCTCACTGTTACTGCTTGTTGTCGCTCCTCGTCGTCGAGGCATATGCCTTTCTCCAAGAAAGCTCACGAGCCCTCCACCCTTTGTGACACCGTCGAGTTAGATAATCTCTGTTTCAGCAAACAAGAAGAAAAAAACATTCTTCTCATTCTCTCTTAGGTTCTCCTCTATTCTCCCTCTCTCATTCTCTTTCGTTTACTTAACTCGATTCTCTGATTCTCTTTACATGCATCAAATGAAACATGTCGCTTGATTCAATCAATTGGCACACCTTCTCCATTAAACCCAAATTCTCAAAATCACCATTCTCAAAATTCAGTCGGTTAGGGAAGAGGATGTTAGTGGGTGTTAATCAGGTGGGATTTTTTAAATGGCATGTTTCGAATGATAGTTAGTATGCTAAAGAAGTGTTAAAACCACTTTCTTTTGTTGGATTCAAAGACATCAAGGCTGTTTTCATGTCACTTTTTATGGTATTTTCATCATACTTGATTTTTGTTAGGTTGGTTCTGGGACTGCAGCTTCTAATGTCGAAAGCATTGGAGAGGAAGAAATGGATGCAACTGATGCTTATTCTCACGACAATTCTGCATATTGCTTTGAATAATTAAGTATTGTCTACCTTTATTTTTCTATGAGCGTGTGACTATGAAGTTGCTTACTGAATTATAACACTACGTCTACCTATATTCAGGTTGCTTGGTCCAGACCATATTCAGGTTGTTGTGTCTATTATTGTCTACGTTTATTTTTCTATGAGCGTGTGATGGATACTTAGATATAAGAAATGCTGACAATAATTACCTACATATTCTGCACTTTAAATCGAGAGTGGTACAATTTTGTAATACTAGCTTTGTGTTTGTTGTCGACCTTATAACTTAATCTCCTGAATCATAAGTGATATGGTGTCTGTAGAACCCCACATGAGAAAACACAACCTTAAGAAACAAACTGATTTTGCACTTAGTTTTCCTTTGTAGTTCCATTAATTCATTTAGGTGATTTTTGATTGAAAAGGTTTTCAATGATGCAATTGAAGCTTTGAGGATCTCGTACAAGAAGGTGAATCCTTTTTGCGTACCATTTGCTACTACAAATATGGGTTCGACAATGCTTGCAATGGATTTGGTGAGCTTAAATTTTGAATTTGCAATGTTAGGAACTTAAGGTAGATGTTGAACTTTGAACTTTGAACTTCAAAGTTTAAACTGTTGATTTCTTTAGGGATGGATGAGGCCTAACTATTCAATCTCCACTGCATGCGCAACGAGCAACTTTTGCATATTAAATGCAGCAAACCACATCATTAGAGGCGAAGCTGTAAGTTGAGAAAAGAGAAAATCCAATATAATCGTAGTTTGTTTTTATTACAATGTATTTTAGGTATTTGAAACAAAATTGTAGGATGTGATGCTTTGTGGTGGCTCAGATTCAGCAATTATACCGATTGGTATCTTTTTCTCTTTTTTGCATTTGGCATTATTTTACAATCTTTCCAGTTGGTACAAGTAGGATATACTTGATTTTATGATTTTTTATTCAGGATTGGGAGGATTTGTGGCATGCAAAGCACTCTCTCAGAGGAACAACGATCCCACCAAAGCTTCACGCCCTTGAGATGTTGTAATCTTTCAATAACTCTTGAGTTTCTGGAGTTTTATTTTATTTTGTTGTTTGTTTTATCAAGTTCTTTCTAATTCTAAGTGGTTTAACTACACATAATTTTCTCGGTGTTCTTCATGAGTGTTATTTACCTGGATAATGGTTCTAACTTTTTACACAGAATCGTGATGGATTTGTCATGGGGGAAGGTGCGGGGGTTTTGCTTTTAGAAGAACTGGAGCACGCTAAGGTACATTTTTTTCGACCCTACAAGCCTTGTTTTGAGCCAGAGGTTTGCACCTAGTGGTTTATGGAGAAGTTTTAGGGAATGCACATTAGTTTCCTTCTTAGAAGGGAAAATTATGGAGTTTTGGTTTCTGATTTGGCAGAGGAGAGGTGCCACCATCTATGCAGAATTCATGGGTGGAAGCTTAACTTGTGATGCTTACCACATGACTGAGCCACACCCTGATGGTAATGAGCCTCGTCTTTACTACTACAATTTATTCTTCTTTAACCCAAAAGTTATTTCTATCCAATATTTCATTGTAGAGTTTTGTTTCAGTGAGAGTATTAAACTTACATCAATCTTGTGAAATCAAAAAATAGGTATTGGTGCCATTCTCAGCATAGAAAAGGCCTTGGCTCAGTCTGGTGTACCGAGAGAGGGTGTAAATTACATTAATGCTCATGTTACATCTACACCATCTGGAGACATTAAAGAATATCAAGCTCTCATCCATTGCTTTGGCAAGAATCCTGAGGTAATTTTTGCGTATTATTCTTCGGTACTTACATCTAATTACAATCTGCTTTTCATATTTCTGCATTCCGATTAGTGATAAGATCTCCCCATTATTTGCAGGTGAGGGTGAACTCTACGAAATCAATGATTGGTCACCTACTGGGAGCTGCTGGTGCCGTGGAAGCTGTTGCAGCAGTACAAGTATGCAGAACCTTGATTATGTTTTTATGATGACTTTAAAAATCAGACTTATTTGTGCTGAATTATTATTGTCTATGTACTACCGTCCACACTCCATTTGGTGGAGCTGCAGCTAACACCGAATGGTTTGGAGCAACATTGGCACTATTCTTCTCGGTCTAGATAGTGGGAAGCACATCCCTCCTGATACGAACACAACCCCGTATACGCGAACGTTGAACTTGCGGAAGCGGATAAGGATGTTACCGCGAATGTTGGATCGGTGAAAAGATGGCTGAAGATAGGCGATGACGATAGAGATGGAAGATAAATGGATAAATTGTCCTCGGTACCCTCTTGATCGAAATTAACCAAGCAAGCAACCTCAAACGGCTCTAACTCACCCTCCTAGACGCAGTTACCTAGGCAAGCAGGAGTGTGAAGATCAACAACAAATTCTGACGAACTTGAAGAATCACTTCTAAAATAAAGAACACAAGTTATACTTCTTGCAAGTCTGAACTCAAAAGAGAACTTTATTTAATTATTCAAATCTTCCATTACAATATGGTTGAAGCCTCCTTATATAAGCCTTGAAGAAGTTCTAATCCTAGTAAACTTAGGAAATTAAATACAATAAATAAATGCTGAAATCTAATCTCCTAATTACATAAGTAACTTCTAATAATAAATAAATATTAAAAATAAATTCTAATTAAATAAATCTGATCCTAATAGATATTGCAGAACCCCATATTGATTTAAATTACAAATAATCAAATAAAATCATGAAAATTCGTAATTATCCAAAAATCTCGTATTAATCCCGTATAGGAATTTCTGCATGCGTTGTCTTCGCTAAAATAGACGTATCTTAAGTTCTAGATGTCCGATTGAGACGTTTCAAGATCCATTGGAAAGATAATTGACAGCCGAACAAGTTTCAAGAAGACATGTTGACCCATAAATGCCTGGATCCCATCCAAAAAGGGGTCGCAATTTTACTGACGTTTCTGACTTGCAAAATAGTTTTAACTTCTTTTCCAAGATGATTAGTTTCTCCCCCTCTTCAAGAAGATGATTAGGTTGCTTGCTTGGTTAATTGCGATCAAGAGGGTGCCGAGGACAATTTATCCATTTATCTTCCATCTCCATCGTCATCGCCTATCTTCAGCTATCTTTTCACCGATCCAACATTCGCGCTAACATCCTTATCCGCTTCCGCAAGTTCAACGTTCGCGTATACGAGGTTGTGTCCGTATCATTTGGTCAAGATGATTAGTTTCACCCCTCTCATGCATGTATCACCTCCTAGTCATGTAAATAGATTAAAGTAAGGAACCATGATGTACTCCCTTCACATTTCAATTTCTTTTCTTTGGATGTCTAAATAAATTAACTTGGTGCAACATTTGTAAACAGATTAAAGTAAGCTACCATGGTTGATTGATTATTATATAATATTAGTATTATTTTTATTTAAAATTTTTTTGGAAGCATGTTGCTATTCGCGACGTTTGTAAAAGCAAACGCCATTAAAGAACAGTTTTTCACGGCGTTTGTAAATACAAACGCCGCTAAAGGTCTTGCCCTTTTTGCGGCATTTGTATTTACTAACGCCATTAAAGAACGGTTTATCGTGGCGTTTGTTTTTACAAACGCCACTAAAGGACAAATTTTCGCGGCGTTTGTGTTTACAAATGTCGCTAAAGGTCTTGCCCTTTTTGCGGCGTTTTTTTGCTAAGAAACGTCACGAACTGTTGCGGCACTGGTTTAAGCAGCACTTCTAACGACGCTTTTCTAAGCACCGGGAATGTTTTTCGCGGCACTAAAAAATGCTGCTAAAAACCTGTTTTGTTGTAGTGTTGATATGTTTCGGCATGGTGTCAACAATATTTATGTTGTAGTGGTATAGGAATCCTTGTACCTATACTCTAATATGACCCAACTATATGAAAATCATGACTTCGCCATTGCATTTAATTGAAGAGATTCTAACTAAAGTATAATTTTTATAGATAACTTAAGTTAATCTAGGGGTTTATTAACAGAAAGTAATGAAAGAATTAAACAAACAAATAAATATACGTGTAAAAAATTTAAATGACATTCTCAATTAATAATGTTTGAAAATAAAATCAAATATAATTACAAGTGATCAAGTTATATACAATGAAGTCATGTGAACAAATAAGTAACTAAATCTAATTAATATATACATATTACCAAGTAAAACTATCACATACATTTAAACAGATACTATATATACTACTGTATTTATATAAGAAAATATAACATTACAAAAAAAAATATTATGTATCTCAAATAAACCAATCTATATATACATAAAAATACATAAAATTAAAGTAGAAAACTAAAGTGAAGTACATATAAAAACGTATCAAAATTAGATTAAAAAAGTTAATTTACATATGTACTATAATACCTCGAAAACCGGTCTAGTCGGAATTGGATTCCGATGATCGGAGTATTGATATTAAATATTGAAATATCGAATCATTGCTATAGATTATATTGTTATAGGACCTTAACTGAACTAAGTCTTTAGTTAAGATTACCTTTAAAATGCCTTAATATGATGTTTTGAGCTAGGCGTTTCAATACCGCCAGACCCGTACTGAAATGACCTAGGTAAGGCATTTCGAAATGGTTAAGGGGCGTTCCGATACGATGTAACTATATTAACTAACTTTTGGATTTTTGCTCAACCATTTCGATACGGTTTCACTCGTTTTGAAACGGGTCCCCTGTTTTGAATATATTTAAAGGAAAAATTAAAAGGAAATGATAAGGTGATGACTCACCAGCTTGTTTGCCACCTTCTCTCACGTGGATGATTGGAAAAGAGGACTAGTGGTCATCTATATGTTTGATAATTATAAGATAAAGAAAGATATAAACTATTATTAAATAGCTTACCCTTGGTTGAGGGAAACCTTTTCATTGGTTTAGGGGGAGGTGGGGAAATGATTAAAGAAATAATTTTATTAAAATAAATAAAAGAAGAGCTTTCATCTTTGTTGGCTTCACCGAGACTCATTTCCTCCTTTAGCTATTGAATATAAAAGCTCACACCTCCATTGTCATCTTCTCCACCAAGAAAGCATACACCTCCCTAGTTGGACTTCATGTGCTTAAGCTTGCCTTGATTTAAGAACATCGATTCATAGCTATCGATCGGTTCAAGAACTGGAAAAGATTAATCCATCATCTCCATTGAAAGCTAGAAATAAAGGAATCGCCATCCGAGAGTCTTAGGAGCTTCAGATATTGAGGTGAGTGTAGTCGGAGTCTCGAAATTGGGCGATGAGCCTTTCTGAATTTACCGTTATTGATTTTATATGATTTACTAACTATTGAATTAAAGGGACTTTGTATAAAGCATCATTGGAAACCATATTGGTAAGTATTGCATCGATTCATTGTCCATAACATTGCAATTATTGTCATGGAAATCATTGAAGCATTGACATATAGAATCATTGACATGAGTTTATTGATATTGCCTATTGTTATGGCTACATGATTATTGAGATGTTGTCATTGAATCATTGATATCAAATTATTGTCATTAAATCGTTGATATTGAGTTATTGTTATTAGACCTTGGGATCGAAGTATTGGATACAATTGGCATGCCATAGAATTCATGAGCTTAGTGGTACGAAGTTTATACGGTGTAGTGGAGGGATGTGATTTGTGTTGGTCAAAATGGTGTAGTGGAGGATATTAGACCTTATTGTTCATTGTTGGTGTGGTGGTGGAACTCGTGTATCCAAATACGGTTGAAAACGATCCAAGGAAGAAAGTATCGGATCAAGATCGGAATTAGCTGGAAGTTTGGCAAGTCACCACGAGTTTAATGTAAAGTACTTTTGTCCCTTTTGAACTCCTAGAATGGTGGCAAAGTAGTAAAGTAGTTGATGATGTTGTTTTTTTATGTGTATAGAGGCTATGTGTTGTACGTGGATAAAGAGTCTTAAATGACTTGCTAAGTTTGCTTGAAAATGGCTTAATATGCATAATTTGCTTAAAAAGGTGAAAACGTAGTAAATATATTTGAATGATGATGAAAATTGGCATGACAGTAGTTTATATCATTGGATTATTGTGTATAAAGTTTCATTGCATTTGGACATCGTTTGGTAGGTTAAATAGAATAAAAATCAACAAGAATATGTCATTACAGGTCAGGCCGTATCGAAACGGGTGATGGCGTTTCGATACAGGTAAGCATAATTGAACCTAAGAAAACAGGGCATACCGAAAGGAATTAGGGACGTACCGAAACATTTGGTAACTGGAATCCCTCGTTCCGGTACAAGTTCATAGCGTATCGAAACATGTCAAAGTCAAAGGAAGTCAACTCGTACCGATACAAGGCTTGCCCGTATCGATACGATCAAAAGAGAAAAGTCAACATGGGTTGACCATCGTCCACCCGTATCGAAACAAGCTTGAGTGTTTCGATACAAGGTTAGTTATTTGGTTAAAAGGGCATAAAATGAAGGTTTGCACTATTTACAGTTTGGTCACTGTGTTTTGGATGATTAAATTGAATGAGTAAATGAACACCGTTTTGCATGAAAATTTACAGACCTGCTAATATTGTACTGAATTTCATTGTGGTATAATCTATTGTATCAAAGAACCTTTATTTTGTAAGTTTTAAAAATTAGTCCCTGGAACTTGTAATAATTATAGATTATTCCTAATTAATTAACTATTGTTTTGAAATGAGTGAATTGGACTAAGTTATACATCCGGTAAAGTTTTGTTGTGTAATATTGTCTAAGTGTTGAAATTGGAATGAAATTTTATCGCACCGATCACCGTATCGTTCACCGGTAACACGCTCCGACCCGGTTCTCGACCAGGCCGTGAAGGGGGTGTTACATGTACATTTTTATTTACTATATAAAAAGAAAATGATTTTATATAACATGTTATGCTAAAGTTATAAAAAGGAATAAATTAAAGCACAAATTAAGAGTACATGACACAAAAGAATAAACAAAAGGTTAAAACGCGAAAATAAATGTGACAGAAATCGAATAATGGAAAGACTAAAATATAAGACAATAAAAGAACGAACTGAAATAAATCAAAACAAAAGAGAAAAAATTTAAAAACATAAATTAAACATGAGCATCATTGAAAGAAATGTAAAGTGAAGATGCAAAAATTAAAGAAACAGAAATTGAAGAGCAAGAAATAAAGAAAAGAAATTTAAAGGATCATAAATTGAATAAAGGATGAATAAAAAATAACAAAATTGCAGAAGGATTTTTACACGTCGTAACGCTTTGGATCTTCACTGTTCTGAAGCCGAAACAAAAATGAAATCTCGAACCAATAAAAATGCTAAAAAATCTTCTTCTTTTTATTTCTTTCAAGACTGTTTCTTGTATTTTCTATGTATGTCGTCATTGTGCTTGTGATAATTAGAAAAGAATGAAGCCTATTTATAGTCTTCAAGAAACCCTAAAAATTACAAAAACCCTAAAAGTATGATATCTTCTACATCAATGCTAATTATTCTTGAAAAGAGAATAATGCCTTTACTTGGGCACCAAACCACTTTCCTTACATTCAACATGATCCTAAATTAATCAAAACAAATGGAGAAAGGTCTAAGATCGAATTTAATAACAAATAAGCAAGTTGAGAAACAAACATCCCAAAAAGTAAAACACCATCAATAACATGACCAAGTAAAAACCACGCTTTAGCATAACACAATCAAGCTACATATCAACAAAAAACGCTGCAACCACCAAGAGCAAGAGCCATACAAACATTCATCCCAAAACACAATCCAAAAAACATCCCTTGCTGCAACACAACGCCATCAAAACAAACACCATGGACACATTGCAATCACCAAGAACAAGTACTCAAACAATCACACGAAATCATGTTGTCTGATCCACGCCTCCTTTTGCCAACATATCTACCATACCATTAGCTTCACGGAAAATAGAGCGAAAAACCACGCAAAGTAGCACATGACATGCCTCATCAATTTGATTAAACCCTTGCCACAAGGTTGTCTTCTTCTTTGCTGACGAACTTAACCCTTGCACATTCCACAACAACACCTTCATAATGCTAACTAATCCTCACAATCCCCCTTGGCAACCAATTTCACAATATCTTTCACAATTGCATCATCATTCCTTATAGTTGATTCTACTAAGAATTTACCCAACTCCACAGCCGCATGAGCCTCCTTCAATAACGCATGTTGCCTCAACACAAAATTCGAACTCACCTCGGCAACCTTTTGTGTCGAGCCTTTACGTCGCCCATCACCTTTCTTATGCAAAGTTGCCAGTATCTCTTGATCGATAGGCAAGACTGAATTTAGGATGATTTCCGATGTAGCTTTACCCTTAGCAGATTCCTAAACAATATGGTCTTCTATAGGTTCCACAGAAACTTCATATTGGTTATCAATGGGCCCAATTTTACCATCCTCCAAATTCATCGTCATAAACTCCACATGACACTCTAACAATGCCAAGTTATTCAACCCTACCACCCTATCCAGCCCATGTGTAATCCCCTTGACCCGACCTAGTCGTTAGACCTGAACCAAGAAGATCACATTAGGATTGCCGAAGCAAACCTGAACATTCATATTCGAATTATTGTCCATTGTTTCTTTTAACTTGTTTAGATGCATTATTAAGACCTAATGTATGTATAGTCGCAGCGGTTCAATTTTCATTCGATTCGAACATCGATAAGGCACTCAATTGCAAAACGAGTACTTTAGGGACCAAAATGTAAATCTAATTAATTACAGGGACTTATTCAAGTTTCAGGTTACAAATTGTTAATTTATCATAATCATGCCAGGATGTCAAATTTTAACTTCAACAGATAACAGATAAGCATCCAATTTAGGCAAATACGAAATTAAGGACTAAAATGTAAAACAACCAAATAACAGGAACTAGCACATTTGTAACAACTTCATACAACAATTAGATACATTTTAAACATGCTTGCAAAAACTCAAATCAAACGGACATCATTTACCTATTCAATTGATGCAACATCTTACGATGACCAAATTGCAAAGAATCCAAACTCGGTAAAATCTATTAATCTAATTAACCACCCAGCCATTACAATACACGAGCTGCACCCTATGCATTTTTGGGAATTTTAATTCCAACGCAACTTATCCAAAAACTTACGAATGACATTGACATGCTTCTAATAATAAATCATCATTAAACATGCATGCACAAATAGTTACTAATTTAATCAACACAATTCATATCTATATAAGTAATCTAAAGGCATGCTTCCTAAAAAAAATACATCATTATCCATTAAGCAACAAATGATCAAGACCTCAACATAGGCTATAAAATAATTAAGGGATTAAAGCATATGACCATAAGCACTCATTGAAAACAAGTAATCAATCTAATCATTATTTAAACCATTAAAATCATTTGGTCATAACTATCAAGTATACAAAGAATTAGTATAAAACCAACATGTTAATCATTCCATACAATCATCGTCTAACGTAATATAAAATCAATCAAGTTATCATTTCCTAAATAAAACAATCCATCCCAATATTCTACCCACATTCCTTGTTACAAATATTAATAATATCGTAATCATACCATTTGAATTCGTTTGTCTTCGAATCCACCTTGCCTCGGACCACAGCCCCAAACTTGCTTTTATTCACTACATTGACGGAAGAAAAGAGAGCGTAAGCATATAATGCCTAGTGAGTGCGCTCAAAAAGGATAAAACGTCAATACAGTTTTAAAACCAAAATCGATATTAGAAATCCATATTAGAGCAAGTCAAACACACCATTTCCAAAGCATTTAAATAAATCATGCATGTTTGAAACGTAAGCATCATGCTTTCGTAATAGCCTTTTATTCACAAAACATTTAATAAAACATGCTTATTAAAGCATAAGCATTTTCTCGTTTATTTTCAAAACGAATCATGCATAAAGAACATATGCATCCAAACACTTTTCTCAAGTCTCATGCTCACTCAAACCAAAACATTTCTCATATATAAAACATGTATCAAAATTCTCATGCATTAACCATAATGCAAAATCTCAATGCATGCCTCTCATGCTTGAACATCGTAAACATATCTCAAAATGGAATCTCATGTATAAATCTCATTATACAAAACTATTTAAAATCATGATATATGTAATCTCATATATCAAGTGACTCGGATGGAATCTACCCCCATCCTTGGATAGCACTACCGCTATCCATTCATGTTCGGGTATGCGGATACATTGATAGTACTACCCTCATCAAGTCTCATGGTGAAATCTATCATCACCATAATCTCACTTCGGTCGGGATGGCACTACCCCCCATTACCCGTTGGTGATAGAATCTATCCCTATCACTCGCAACACAATAGAATCTACCCCTATTGTGTAACTGAAGAATTTGTCTTACATGCGATTTTTTTATATTATAGTGCACATCTTATCCTATTGGTTGACCAATTATATACGTCAATAATAAAATCTGAGCTCTTGCCAATATACTGTAACCCCCTCGTCCCGGTCCGGGCGACTGACCGGTCCGAGTGGGCTACACGGGGATAATCGAGGCGAAACCCGTTAAGGTTCCACTCCGGTTAACGACCCAAGAAAAACTTTCTTTTAATTATTATCTTGTCTAGATGCCTTAATACATCCTATGTGAATCAACGACAGCGGAAGCAACAAGCGAGGCGAAACAAACAAACATACAATTAAAACAACCCATTTTAGATTAAACAGCAGGCCGTATCGATACACTAGAAGAGGGTATCGATACGCCTTGACTAGGTCAACAGCCCAAGGTCAACCCAGGGAGACCGTATCAGTACACTGGTTGACCGTACCGATACGCTCTCACTTGGTCAACTTCTCACAGTCAACGATACAAGACCGTACCGATACACCCTAAACCCGTACCGATACGCCAAAATCTCGTCAAAGTCTCAAATTTCCAGAGAGGTTTTGGCGTATCGATACACCCCCATGTATCGGTACGCTAGGCCAAACTTGAGTCCCAAAGTGTAGGACCGTATCGATATGGCCCTTGGGTGTACCGATACGCCCTGCACTGCAACACTCAAATTTGTAGCAAAACGCAACAAGACTTCACTCTAGATGCAAGATAAGACTCATCTAGCCACACACAAACATACATACAACATCCGACATCCATGGAACAGCATACGAGTCACTCAAAATGAACAAGGAGCATACGATCAAAGGAATCATACATTTACCATAAAGAGACATACATAGCATATTAAGGTTCATGCCTTACACAAAAACATGCACAAGAGCATGTAGGTAAGGGCACTAGGCCAACATACAAGGCATAGCAAACCATAAACAAAACATCCACATAACACAGGAGTCTAAACATGCTCCTAACACAAACAACAACTCATATCCAAATTACTCAAATCCCATTGCTTGTCTATTACATCTTAACTTAAAGGTCCATACTTGTTGATAGCAAAAGCACAACTAGCACACTTGGAGGCCCTCTCCTTGCACAAGCAACCCACGAACTACGGATCTGCATTGTCGAACAAAAGAGAGCGTAAGCATAAAGCTTAGTGAGGGTAAGCTCATAAAATAAACCTCAACAATGCAGGGTCCAAGCACGAACAACACAACCAATGAGGAATGCATGTTCTTACCTTCGAAGCCACATAAGATAATTATAAATGATGCATGAACATAATCTCGATATCATGCCATGCTCAACAAGTCCATAAACACATTCATATGGAAACACATATTTCAAACGTATTGGCACCTAGCTATGACCCAAATACGCGGATAACAACCGTTGGAACTCACATCCAACAACACAACCATTACCTTACGGTGAGATTACACTCATCACCGTTTCACGCGGAGAGGATTCCACTCATCCTTACGCCCCGTCGATGGGATTCCACTCATCACCTACTAACATATAAAAGAAGATTTCCGGGCGTACCCGTACTCCATCTTGATGACTACCATCATCAAGACCACGCGCGCATTTCGACTCTCGTGTGCACACTAAACATCCTAATGATCGATCATTGTACCCCAAGCATACTAGTGCCAATACTAATTCATTTCACAACCTTTCACAACACAATTTCTTACCAATTTCCGTGCTTAGCACGTACTCACCATGATTTACCATCATGCACAAACCACATTCCACAACCACATACATATCACAATGCATCAAACGCCATGCCTCAACACACATGTATATCACAATATATATAACAACATTAAACACAATTAATAATGAATCAAGAGGCATATCAACACTTAGAAGTTCAACCAAAGGTCTTTTAAACTAAGCTTGAGATTAGACCACCAATCTAATCCCAACTCTAGGTGGGTTTACCAAGCCCAACCTAGGTCCACATGCTTGAACCAACATTTGAAAACCAATTAAACCAACTTGAAATCATTAACCACTCACCGACTATTCCAAGCTCAACAATTCTAGCCGATCAATCCACCAAGCTATCCGGATTCGTTACCGAGGCTTCACAAACACAATTCCTTGCTTATAAACATTCCAACACAATCAAAACAACCACATTTCAGTCCACAAACACTGTAGCAAACCCGGAACACAAACCAAGCATCAAAATCAAGCCAAGACACTCCCAAGACCCACATTTTCGAGCAGCCCTATAGCACAGTCAAAACCCATCGATTCCAACACTTTTAACACACCTAAAAGCTTCCAAAACAACCCCTGACTATAAACCAACCATCAGCCAACAATTTCCCATATAAAACAGCCCCCAAAACCAACCTTTGAACTCCCTAAAACCTCCCTAAAACCCAAATCCATGAATCATTATAAAACCATTCAAAATTTAGATATGTTGGAGCTTATGGTTTACAAACAACTTATCTAACAACAATAAACCAAAAGCTTAGTTAAAAATCCATAAAGCTACAGCCTTGATCAAAATCTTTGAAAAACCCAAAATATAGAAACATGGGTTTTATGAAAAATGAATACTAGAGTTAGATAGGAAATGGAAAGGACAACATAGAAACGAGTTTACCATTGAAAAATATTCAAAAAAACAAGCAAGAATGGTGATGGAATAGTAACTCAAGGGGAAGGGGGAAGTTTGTCGTGAACTTTGAAAATAGGTGGGGAAGAAGATGAGTGAATAAAATGGGTGTTTTATTTTTAAAAGCCAAAAGACCATTTCACCCTTAATGAAATAAGGTATTTATAATAGAAGGAAACCCAATGGTTATTTGGTTCAAATTAAAATATGTCCAACACAATTTATTTTGAAAACAAAACCCGGAATATTATTTTAATTATTTAATTCACCCGACCCCAAACCCGGGTGTTACATATACACTTTAAAACCATGTTAACTCACTGTTTTTCAATACATTTAACCAAAACATTATGCATTAAACCATGCATTCACAAGTAAAAACCATACTTACATGGATCATTTACCAATGCACCCATCATCAATATATGATAAAAAAATCAGTATATATCATACTCAAATTATGCATAAACAGTAGGTAAATTCATCAATGTTTTTAAACCAAAACATGTAAATCAAGTCTCATATCAAACTAATATTCAAAAGGAGAAAATAGGGAAAACTAACTTTCGAGCTTGGCTAAGCTTGCTAAGCTTTAACTAAACCCCCAAAACCATAATTCAAACCTCTTTATAGTACCAAAAACACATTTGCACTCACCAACTTGTTATCACTTTGGTGTCAAAACCTCGACGCCAACGCTTCAATGCCTAACCAAAACTCGTCCGAACAATTACCATCTTCCACAAGAAAATACAAGGGTCAATAACAATATAACCACACTAAAGTAACCAATTTATTATAACACCACCATCACAATTATTCGAACCATTCCTATATTCCCTAAATACTCGCGACAACCCACTGCCCTGTTTTCCTTTGAAACTCATAGTCTCCCTTTTTTTATGGGTAAACTACTGCAGGGGTCACTTTCGTTTCTCGTTTGTACAGATTTAGTCACCACTTTTGAAAAGTGCCAATAAGTGGTCATCTACGTTTTCGATGTGTAAAGACTTGGTCACTCCGACGTTATAGTCCGTTAATCCCCTAACAGATTGCTGATGTGGCGGAATTAATTAAATGGCAATATCCACGTCTTCAACCCTAAAATTTTCTCTGTAAAATTAGAAGAAGAAGAAGGGATTATGCCCACCTTCCTGGTAATCCTCCCGTCAAACTCGATTCACAGGACCTCCTCCAAATCGGGGACAAACAATTTTACTTTCTTCTCCCTGTGAGGAGTATTTAAGGGGGAGCCCTTGCGCCTAGGCACCATGTTTCGGTTTACCAGATGGCGGGTGCAGGGTCAGCAGCTGGAGGTGTTCCGCATTATGGTCATCATGGCGGTGCGGAAATGGGAAGGACGGTGGGGTTCGCGGCGGTGGCAGGAGCAAAGAAGGGCAGAGGAAGAGAGTATTATGAAGAGGATTACGGGGAGGAAGAAGAAGTCGGAAGTGGTGAGAAAAAGGTTAGGAGGGAGGATTGGTATAGTGGGACAGAGGTTAGTTCCGTAGGGAAGGTGGGGTTGGCCGGAGCATTAGGTTAATACAATTCACTATTGGTTTTTCTCTTGAAAATTATCATTTATAAACCGATTGTTTGATCAAATTTTGTCTTTTGTTATTTCCTGTTGGTTGTCATTGTGGAACTCTAGGAAGAAAACTTGCCATTCTTCAACCGTAACTTTTTAAAAGTTCATTGTTTTTCTAAATATTTAGCTATTGATGATACAAAATCAAATTTGCTTGTTGCTTTAGGATACTTATGTTCTAACATTGAGTTCTGCTATTACTTGGCTTAGCTATTTAGCTCTTGGTTCATTCTTTCCAATGTTATTCTTCTTGGTTATTCTGGTCATCAGAAACTGGCATTGGTAATTAGTTGTGGTTGCAGCGCTCAAAATACGTTTCTAGATTGAAACCGGATCCTTTTTCCAGGTGTTCTTTTTGTTTCTAAGCTTCATTCTTGTTGATATCCTGGTTTAATCTGTGTCATCATTTTTTTTTCTATGAGCATCCCATTGGCCATTGCAGTATCCCTTAAATTGTCAGCAGTGCTTACCTGCTGAATCTTGATCTGGTTTTAGAGAATCACACTAATTCACTGGGTTGTCCAGACTTTGAGTTATCTTTATTTCTTTGGTAGTGGGTAAAGATATTCCTTAGGAATTGCATAGTCTGCAAAACATCAAATGTAGTCATCTTGAAGCTTTTAATGAAACTAGTAACAGTGCCTCCGTAGAAGAGAGAGCAGAATGTTTGGAAGCACTGATTGACACTGGTTTAATACTCTATAGATGTTACAAATTGCCGTAATTGGTCAGTCATGGTGGGCATAATTGGTCAGTCATTGTGGGCCTAAAATTTTAAGGTTGAAGACGTGAATATTGCAATTTAATTAAGGGTTTTATTTTGATGCACAAGCTGTGTAAATTTTTTTTACACATTCCTTTTATAAAATTTAAAATTTAAATCACAAACCCTAGCAACCTAAAACCTAAGCCCTAAATCCTAAACTCTAAATTCTAAATTCTACCCATAAACCTTAAATTATATACCCTACATACTAAACCCCTAAACCCTAACCTAAAACCTTAAACCCTAAACCCTAAAATTAAAGGGCTTGTGTAAACTTTAGTTTACACAAGCTTGTGCATCAAAGTATTTTCCTTTAATTAATTCCGCCACATTAGTAATCCGTTAAGGGATTAACGGACTATAACGTCGGAGTGACCAAGTCTTTACACATTGAAAACGTAGATGACTACTTATTGGCACTTTTCAAAAGTGGTGACTAAATCTGTACAAACGGGAAACAAAAGTGATCCCTACAGTAGTTTACACTTTTTTATTTATAATAATAATAATAATAATAATTAATTATTATTATTATTATTATTATTATTAGCTACATCTCATGCGAACCACAAAGCCACATGAATTAGGAGGGCAGCAGCAGCCCTCTCACGCACTACTCTACTGCCCCCACTCGATTTTTTTTTTCAATCAAATATCGTATATAATTTGGAAATGAAGCAGTGGCCACGCCACGAACCAAAATCCTGCGCAAGGATTCACGCAGCGCCACTGTCCAGACTTGGCCATACGATTTTTTTTATTTCTCGAATAAAGTACACATACGGTCACTAAATTTTAGTAAACAAAATAAAATGATAACTAAACTTTCAAAAATTATAAAATGACAATTAAACTTTATGTTTTATAACAAAATGGTAATTGTACGTTAAATCCCGTTAAGTGATTGTTATAAAATTTGGTATAATAACACATTTAGTCCTTCATATTTATACATTCAATTAATTTAGTCTTAAATTGAAATAATTCAATAAATTTAGCCCTCGTTATTTACGTATTCTTTCAATTTGGTCTTTAAAGCAAAATTCCAAAGTATGGAAACATGATAAATAATTAAAATTATATTTTTATAGGAACTCGAAAACTCGAATCGAATCGAAAAAATTTCAAATAAAGTTTGAGTTGTAAAATATGACGCGTCAACTTGAATATCTCGAAATGTTTTTACTCGACTCGATCAAACGCTCACCTCTATCTTAAGATATGACGCGTCAACTCGAATAACTCGAAATATTCAAATATTTTAAATCAATTTTTTCTTTTAAATCAAATATTTTTTAAATAGAATATTTTATATTTTATATTTAGGGTAAAGTACACAGACGGTCACTGAACTTTGGTAAAAAGAACAAAATGGTAATCAAACTTTTAAAAATCACAATATGGTAATTAAACTTTATGTTTTATAACAAAATGGTAACTAGACGTTAAATGACGTTAAGTGACTGTTATAAAATTTGGTATAATAACACATTTAGTCCTTCATATTTATACATTCAATTAATTTAGTCTAATTCGAAAAAATTCACTAAATTTAGCCCTCGTTATTTACAAATTTCAATTTGGTCCTTAAAGCAAAATTCTAAAGTACGGTAACATCATAAATAATTACAATTAAATTTTTATAGGAACTCGAAAACTCGACTCGAATCGAATCGAAAAAAATTCAAATAAAGTTTGAGTTGTAAAATATGACGTGTCAACTCGAATAACTCGAAATTTTTTGACTCGATTCGATCGAACGCTCATCTCCATCTTAAGATATGACGCGTCAACTCGAATAACTCAAAATATTCGAATATTTTAAATCATTTTTCATTTAAATCGAATATTTTTTAAAATAGAATATTTAATATTTTCATATTTAAATCACCTCAATTATTTAATAACAACTTTAAATATTCGATTTAAAAGAAAAAAATGATTTAAAATATTCGAATATTTAATTAAATTTTTATAGGAACTCGAAAACTCGACTCGAATCGAAAAAAATTCAAATAAAGTTTGAGTTGTAAAATATGATGCGTAAACTCGAATAACTCGAAATTTTTTGACTCGACTCGATCGAACGCTCACTTGTATCTTAAGATATGACGCGTCAACTCGAATAACTCGAAATATTCGAATATTTTAAATCATTTTTTTAAATCAAATATTTTTTTAAAATAGAATATTTAATATTTTCATATTTAATCACATCGAATATTTAATAATTACTTTAAATATTCGACTTAATTTAAAAATATTCGATTCAAAAGAAAAATAATTGATTTAAAATATTCTAATATTTAATTAAATTTTTAAAATAGTTATTAAATATTCGAATATTTTAAATCATTTTTTCTTTTGAATATTTTATTTAAATATTCGAATATTTTAAATCAATTGTTTTTCTTTTGAATCGAATATTTTTAAAATAAGTCGAATATTTAAAGTAATTATTAAATATTCGATGTGATTAAATATGAAAATATTAAATATTCTATTTTAAAAAAATATTTGATTTAAAAGAAAAAAATGATTTAAAATATTCGAATATTTCGAGTTATTCGAGTTGACGTGTCATATCTTAAGATACATGTGAGCGTTCGATCGAGTCGAGTCAAAAAATTTCGAGTTATTAGAGTTTACGCATCATATTTTACAACTCAAACTTTATTTGAACTTTTTTCGAGTCGAGTCGAGTTTTCGAGTTCCTATAAAAATTTAATTAAATATTCGAATATTTTAAATCATTTTTTCTTTTAAATCGAATATTTAAAGTTGTTATTAAATAATCGATGTGATTTAAATATGAAAATATTAAATATTCTATTTTAAAAATTTTCGATTTAAAAGAAAAATGATTTAAAATATTCGAATATTTTGAGTTATTCGAGTTGACGCATCATATCTTAAGATAGAGATGAGTGTTCGATCGAGTCGAGTCAAAAAAATTCGGGTTATTCGGGTTGACGCGTCATATTTTACAACTCAAACTTTATTTGAATTTTTTTCGATTCAATTCGAGTCGAGTTTTCGAGTTCTTATAAAAATTTAATTGTAATTATTTATGATGTTATCATACTTTAGAATTTTGCTTTAAGGACCAAATTGAAAGAATTTGTAAATAATAAGGGCTAAATTTAGTGAATTGTTTCGAATTAGGAGTAAATTAATTGAATGTATAAATATGAAGGACTAAATGTGTTATTATACCAAATTTTATAACAGTCACTTAACGGCATTTAACGTCTAGTTACCATTTTGTTATAAAACATAATGTTTAATTACCATTTTGTGATTTTTAAAAGTTTGGTTACCATTTTGTTCTTTTTACCAAAGTTCAGTGACCGTCTGTGTACTTTACCCTTATATTTAAATCACATCAATTATTTAATAACAACTTTAATATTCGATTTAATTTTAAAATGTAACCCCCTCGTCCCGGTCTGGCCGGATGACCGGTCCAAATGAGCTACACGGGGAAAACCGAGTGAAAACTCCCTAAGGAACTCTCCCTCGGTTAGCAACCCTATTTCTTTTTTTTTCATTTTAATCTTGTCTAGATGAGATTTACATCCTAAGTGAACATACAGCGGAACAATATTTACGAAACAATCAATCGAACCCAAACTAACACTTAAAAGCCCATTTTTAAAGTTAAACTGCAGGCGGTATCGATACCCTTAAGAGGGGTATCGATACCCCTGTGACTAGGTCAACAAGGTTTGGTCAACCTGAGGAGACGGTATCGATACCCCAAATGAGGGTATCGATACCCTCCCCTAAAGTTGACTTCCCACGGTCAAAGCCAAGACAACGGTATCGATACCCTTGAGATGAGTATCGATACCGAAATCGACAGTAGCTCCAGTGGCCAAAAAGGTATCGATACTCCCTCTCGAGTATCGATACACGAGGCCTGAAACCACAGGGTAGTATCGATACCAGATCAACGGTATCGATACCCCAGCTACGAAACTGCAGGTTTGAGCTGATTTAGAGCACAAGGAGGCCCCTAAATCCCTCTAACCCTTCAACCAACACACTATCATCAAACCCTAAGGCAAGCCAACCATAAAGCATGCATATTTAAGCCAAGGGAGTCAATCAAACATGGATTTAAGCAATCATACATAGCATTCAATTCAATGAGCAATATAGGCATTAATAAGCATACTTGAAGGCTCAAAAGGTCTTAAAAGCACAAGACAAACACAAGAGGTTTGCATCCATACATAAGGCAACCTAAACACCCTAAGGCATGCCATCATACACACCAACAATCATCAAGGTATTACATGCATACAATCCATAATCAAACCAAAAACAACATCCATCAATTGAGTCACACATGCTCATACAAGACACTTGCCACATTGCTAGCTATTACAAAATCGGTAACCATACTTGAGCTACAAACTTGGAAGCCCTTCTTGCCTTGCCTCGAGCTAACACCACGCTAATGATCTGCATTGTTGAACATTGAGAGCGTAAGCTATAAGCTTAGTGAGGGTGCTCTAAAACGAAAGACAACAACAATGCAGGGTTCAAGCATGTTAATCCTAGTCTCACACTTATCAAGCATTGCATATAATCAAGTAGACCTAGCTAGTCTTTCAAGTGACATATATGGTCTCTCATTCCTAGCAACATTACACATCAATATCAATTATCATGTACAAAACCATATATCAAAACCACATATCACCATCATATTTCACATTACATAAACAAGTTTAATTGGCCACTTTAATTACCCCGATTGTGCGGATATAAACCTTGACAACACTTTACCTCGGTGGGATTCCACTCATCACCGGACCTTGCATGTGCGGGATTCCACTCATCGCCACATGCCCTACGGATGGGATTCCACTCATCATCCCGTAGAAATATAATAAGCTTCCGGTGGAATGCTACATCACCGTACTCCTCCTTGATGACTTAACGCCATCAAGGCCACGTACGTTTTGACTCAATTTGTGTGCACACTATCCTAATGATCGATCATTTACAACCGGTAATTATTTAGTGCCAATTATTATAACCACAACATGTATCACCAACCACATATCATCAACACATCAATGCTCAACACATATGTCCACATCATGATATACACATATACATGCACCATCTAATCACAAGCATTTGAGCATAGCCATCAAGCACATAGCATTCAAGGAAATTAGGCTAAGTTAACTACTTGGATTAAAAGGAAGTGGCCTACCAAGCACACTTGCACACACACACACCACTCATGCTCGAACCAACTTTAAAACAAGTTTGAAACCACTCACCGTCCTTCCTTAGCAAATCGAACAATCCTCCTACGCACCCGGATTCGGTCCCAAAGCTCCTTCAACGTTTCCCCTTGCTTCTAGCCAAGCAAAACACACTTATTACACCACAAATCAATGCTAAAGCTCAACTATCAATTCACTTCACAACATAAGCCAAATTTCACAAATTCCCCAAATCACAAAATCTCCCAAAACTCAATTTTCGTGCTTCCCAAATCCCTTGCTGAAAAATCAGTTTCCAAACATCCAAATGGCTTCCAAAGCATCCCAAAACACTCTCATACCATAGGTAAACCAACAGCCCACCAATTTTAACACAAAACCCACCAAAAACTCAAGTTTTACAACCTTAAATCTAGCCCTAAGACATCTCTACGAATTTCTATCAAAATTCAACCAAATTTAAGTATATGGTGTATTTCATCATGCTTAAACAAACCCCCAACATAATTTAACAAAACAAATTAAAAAGCCCCATCAAAATCCCCAAATTCCATATGAACCCTAATTTTCAAAACCCACAATTTTTGAAATTCAAGACCATGGTTAGATAGAGATTGAAGAGGAGAGTTAGAAAATATAATTACCTTTGAAAAACGTCTTAGATTGAGGAAGCAATGAATGGAATAGGGTTTGTAGTGTTGGGAGAGTTTGAAAAGAGAAGATGGGGTTTTAACATGAAAAGGAGATAGGAAAGAGGGAAGACAATTTTTTTGTTAAAGTAGTCTAGCTTTTTAAAAGTTTTTGGTAAAATTGCAACATTGGTCCCTCCCCTTTCGATTGAAGCTTAATTAGGTCACTACTTGAAGTTGAATTATTTTAATTAAATTTAATTTGACTCGAATTATAACTCGGTTGACTCCTAGGCCCAAAACACGGGTGTTACAACTCTCTCCCACTTAAGGAATTTCGTCCCCGAAATTACCTGACTGAAAGAGATACGGAAACTGCTTTTCCATATCCTCCTTCCTCTCCCAAGTGGCCTCGTCCACACCTCTACGTCGCCACCGCACCTTTACTAACTCAATCGATCTACCCCTCAACACTTTACTGTCAGAAGCTAAGATCTCCACTGGCTCTTCTTCATAAGTTAAATCCGAATTCAATTCAATTTCTTCAACGGGCATAACATGTGATGGATCGGACCTATACTTACGAAGCATGGATACATGGAACACATCGTGTATCTTCTCAAGCTCGGATGGCAAACGCAACTGATAAGCAACCGGACCAACCCTCTTCACAATCTCATACGGTCTTATGTACCTCGGACTCAATTTCCCTTTTCTGCCAAATCTCATCACCTTTTTCCACGGAGACACCTTCAAGAATACCTTCTCGCCCACTGAGAACTCAACTTCCTTCCTCTTCAAATCGGCATAGGACTTCTGCCTATCCGAAGCAGCCTTCAAGCGATCACAAATCAATTTTACCTTGTCGGTTGTCCCCTTGAGCAAATCCGGCATAGGTAAAAGTTTCTGCCCTACCTCGGCCCAACACACTGGAGTTCTACACTTCCGGCCATACAAGGCCTCATACGGAGCCATCTGAATGCTCGACTGAAAACTGTTGTTGTACGCAAACTCTACTAGAGGCAGATGCTTCTCCCAAGTACCCTGAAAGTCAATGATACAACATCGCAACATATCCTCTAAGATCTGAATAACCCTCTCTGACTGACCATCTGACTGAGGATGATAAGAAGTGCTGAAGTTCAAACGGGTACCCAAAGCTGTATGCAGACACTCCCAAAATCTAGAAGTAAACCGCGGATCTCTATCTGACACAATAGACTTCGGCACACCATGCAGCCTCACAATCTCACCAATGTACAAATCGGCCAATCTATCTAAGGTGTAAGTAGTGTTGACTGCCAAGAAGTGAGCACACTTCGTAAAACGATCTACTATCACCCAAACTAAGTTCTTCTTCGTAGGAGTCAAAGGCAAACCCGAAACAAAATCCATGGTGATATTCTCCCATTTCCATTCCGGAATTCTCAACGGCTGTAACAAACCTGAGGGAACCTGATGTTCCGCCTTCACTCTCTGACACACTAGGCACTTACTCACAAAGTCGGCTACATCTCTCTTCAAGCCAACCCAAAAGTACTCATTCTTCAAATCACGGTACATCTTCGTACTTCCAGGATGCATAGCAAACGGACTACTGTGGGCTTCAGTCAAGATCGTACGTCTCAGATCACTGCCTTCAGGCACAACTATTCTGTCCTTGAAACATAAGACCCCATCGGAACTGAAACTGTAGTCTGAAGATCTACCTTCGGCTATATCTTGCACGTGAGGTGCCAAAGATCTATCTAAGAGCTGTTTCTCTCGAATCATCTGACCTAGAGTAGGTCTAACCTGAAGCTCGGCTACCAAGCCACCATCTCCGGACAAACTCAATCTAGCAAACATGGCTCTCAAGTCCACGGCCACCTTCCTACTCAATGCATCGGCCACCACATTGGCCTTACCCGGATGGTACTCAATAGTAAGATCATAGTCCTTTAGCAACTCTAACCATCTACGCTGTCTAAGATTCAAATCTTGCTGAGTCATAATGTACTTCAAACTCTTGTGGTCGGTGTATACTGTGCATTTCTCACCATACAAATAGTGCCTCCAAATCTTCAGAGCAAACACAACTGCAGCTAACTCTATGTCATGGGTCGGATAGTTGCGCTCATGGGTCTTCAACTGTCTTGAGGCATAAGCCACCACTCTTCGGTCTTGCATCAGAACACATCCTAACCCTACATACGAGGCATCACTATAAATCACATAGTCCTTCCCGGACTCAGGCTGAATCAAGATCGGTGCTTGGGTCAAAGCTTCTTTCAATTTTTCAAAGGCTCTCTGTCTTGCATCTGTCCACTCAAACTGAACACTCTTCTGTAGTAGCTGTGTCAACGGAGCGGCTAATTTAGAGAAACCTTCCACAAATCTTCTATAGTATCCGGCTAAGCCTAGGAAGCTACGTACTTCTGTCACTGACTTCGGTTGCTTCCACTCAACAATGGCTTCAATCTTCTTCGGATCAACTCTAATGCCTTCAGCTGACACTACATGTCCTAAGAAGACTACTTCCCGGATCCAGAATTCATACTTGCTGAGCTTCGCATACAACTGATGATCTAGCAAAGTCTTCAAAACAAGTCTCAAATGTCGGTCATGGTCTTCTTCAGTTCGCGAGTACACCAAGATGTCATCAATAAATACAACCACAAACTGATCTAGATACTGATGAAAAATCCTATTCATCATGTCCATGAAAGCTGTCGGTGCATTAGTCAACCCAAATGGCATGACTAAAAACTCATAGTGTCCATACCTAGTCCTAAAGGCCGTCTTCGGTACATCAACCTCTCTAACCTTTAGCTGGTAGTAACCTGATCTCAAATCAATCTTCGAAAAGACCGATGCTCCCCTCAACTGAACAAACAAGTCATCAATTCTAGGCAAAGGATATTTGTTCTTCACTGTCAACTGATTCAACTGTCTGTAATCTATGCACATTCTCATACTCCCATCTTTCTTCTTCACAAACAACACTGGTGCACCCCAAGGTGAAGAACTAGGCCTAATAAAACCTCTATCTGTCAATTCTTGCAACTGAGTCTTCAACTCTTTCAATTCTTTCGGTGCCATACGATACGGAGCAATCGAAACAGGAGCTGAATCAGAATAAGTCTCAATGCTGAACTCTACTTCTCTGTCCGGTGGTAACCCTGGCAATTCTTCCGGAAACACACTAGGAAAGTCACATACTGTCCGGATGTCCTGAGGTCTAACCTCACTCATGTTAGGGTTCATCACATACGCTAAGTATGCTTCACACCCTAACTCAACTAATTTCTTGGCCTCTAACGCTGAAACCACATTGGATAAGAACTTCACATTCTCACCCCCCCACAACAATCTCATAATCATCTGTGAGCTTCAAAGAAATTCGTTTAGTTTCAAAGTCTATCCTAGCTCTATGCTCCGTGAGCCAGTCCATACCCAGAATCACATCAAAACCATAGAAGGGAAGCTCCATCATATCCACTGGAAACACATGTCCCTGAACCATCAACGGACACCTTCGGTACATCTTCCTAACCACTACCGTGTCCCCAAAGGAACTAGTAACACTAACTCCTACCTCTAACAACTCACAAGGCAATTTCAAAGACTGTGCATGCTCACTCAATATGTAGGAATGTGTAGACCCAGAGTCAATCAAAGAAAGCAAACCCAAAGACTGTATCGAGAAATTACCTGCGATCACATCGGTGTCATGCTGCTCCCCGCGCTGAGCGTAAACCCTAGCCTGTCCTCCGCCCTCCGGCTGGACCGCAACAACATGAGCTAAATTTCTCTGACCATCGTTCCTTGGCTGGAAATTACCTCTACCGCGCCCGCGGCCTCTCTGAAAATCATTGGCTCTAGCAGGAGCCTGAGCTGGTGCCTGTCCCACCTGATGTGGACAGTCACGCCTAATGTGGTCTCTAGCACCACAACTCCAACAGGAATGATAATTTCCCCAAAACTCACCGGTGTGGTTCCTCCTGCAAGTAGCACATGTGGGCAACTTCCCACCAGCTCTCTGACCCTGATGGCCCCTACCGTGGTTACCGCCACCACGCCTATGATCGAACTGATGCCGGTTGTCCCGATGCCTCTTGGCATCTCCTCTATCAAAGTTGCTGGACCTCTTACCCGAACTAGATCCACCTGACCGCCTGGTCAAACTCAAACTGTACTCCAAGTCCTTGGCCCTCGAGACCAAGACATCAAAATCAAAGTAATCAGAAGCTAGAGTATAAGTCTTGATCTCCTCATTCAGCCCATATCGGAAGCGGTTACAACGCTCCACCTCAGTAGGTACAAGTTCAGGTGCATACTGACTCAGTCTGACGAATCGGATCTCATAATCAGTCACGGACATACTCCCCTGAAGCAATGCCATAAACTCTCTCTTCCTCTCATCGAGGTATCGCGGACCCAAATACTTCTTCCGGAAAGCTGTCTCAAAGAACCCCCAAGTGATCTCGGTCTCATCCATCCCCGAAGTAACGGTGACCCACCAGGTGTAGGCATCACCCTGAAGCAAGGACTCAACACAACCCAACTTACGATCACCAGTACACCCCATCTGAGCAAGGATGCGGACGGTCTTCTCAAACCACAACTCTGACCTCTCCGGTGTAGCACCTCTAAACTCTTCGGCCCCAAGGCCCCGAAGTCTCTCTAATGGCAATCCAGTGCCCTCACCCTGATGATGAGCTGCCTGACCTCCAGCTACTGCAGCCTGGAATGCTCCGGCTATTGCCTGAACCAACGGAGCTAAGTCAATTCCGGCCGGTCCTTGGCCACCTTGGCCTCCTTGTGGTCCCATTCCTCCGGGCCCGGCCTCGCCTCCCACTCCCTGTGGAGGAGGTGGTGGTGGTGGAGGTGGTGGAGGAGCTCCAACTCCAACCACTGGCTCTCCCACTTGAGCCTCAACTCTCACAACTGGCTCAACTCTCGGAGCCTCTGCCCGTGGTTCCGGTCGAACCATCCTAGGCCTCCCACGTGGTCTCATGGTTCAACTAGCAAGGTATAAACTACAACAAGAAACAATAGGATTACGTTAGCCAAAGCAAGGGTCCAATAGTGCTCAAGTATTCCTCTTTCAAAAATCCTTTTTAAATTAAGTAGTAGTAGCAATGGGCACACACTCACACGAGACACGACCATTCATGCATTCAAAACATCATACGATCAATAAAGCATCAAGGATTCATGGCAAATCATGCATCGAACAACACAAGCATTTAACACATTAATCTTACCTCACTTACCTGCCCGAGGTCTCGGTAACCTCAGGCTCTGATACCAACAAATGTAACCCCCTCGTCCCGGTCTGGCCGGATGACCGGTCCGAGTGAGCTACACGGGGAAAACCGAGTGAAAACTCCCTAAGGAACTCTCCCTCGGTTAGCAACCCTATTTCTTTTTTTTCATTTTAATCTTGTCTAGATGAGATTTACATCCTAAGTGAACATACAGCGGAACAATATTTACGAAACAATCAATCGAACCCAAACTAACACTTAAAAGCCCATTTTTAAAGTTAAACTGCAGGCGGTATCGATACCCTTAAGAGGGGTATCGATACCCCTGTGACTAGGTCAACAAGGTTTGGTCAACCTGAGGAGACGGTATCGATACCCCAAATGAGGGTATCGATACCCTCCCCTAAAGTTGACTTCCCACGGTCAAAGCCAAGACAACGGTATCGATACCCTTGAGATGAGTATCGATACCGAAATCGACAGTAGCTCCAGTGGCCAAAAAGGTATCGATACTCCCTCTCGAGTATCGATACACGAGGCCTGAAACCACAGGGTAGTATCGATACCAGATCAACGGTATCGATACCCCAGCTACGAAACTGCAGGTTTGAGCTGATTTAGAGCACAAGGAGGCCCCTAAATCCCTCTAACCCTTCAACCAACACACTATCATCAAACCCTAAGGCAAGCCAACCATAAAGCATGCATATTTAAGCCAAGGGAGTCAATCAAACATGGATTTAAGCAATCATACATAGCATTCAATTCAATGAGCAATATAGGCATTAATAATCATACTTGAAGGCTCAAAAGGTCTTAAAAGCACAAGACAAACACAAGAGGTTTGCATCCATACATAAGGCAACCTAAACACCCTAAGGCATGCCATCATACACACCAACAATCATCAAGGTATTACATGCATACAATCCATAATCAAACCAAAAACAACATCCATCAATTGAGTCACACATGCTCATACAAGACACTTGCCACATTGCTAGCTATTACAAAATCGGTAACCATACTTGAGCTACAAACTTGGAAGCCCTTCTTGCCTTGCCTCGAGCTAACACCACGCTAATGATCTGCATTGTTGAACATTGAGAGCGTAAGCTATAAGCTTAGTGAGGGTGCTCTAAAAGGAAAGACAACAACAATGCAGGGTTCAAGCATGTTAATCCTAGTCTCACACTTATCAAGCATTGCATATAATCAAGTAGACCTAGCTAGTCTTTCAAGTGGCATATATGGTCTCTCATTCCTAGCAACATTACACATCAATATCAATTATCATGTACAAAACCATATATCAAAACCACATATCACCATCATATTTCACATTACATAAACAAGTTTAATTGGCCACTTTAATTACCCCGATTGTGCGGATATAAACCTTGACAACACTTTACCTCGGTGGGATTCCACTCATCACCGGACCTTGCATGTGCGGGATTTCACTCATCGCCACATGCCCTACGGATGGGATTCCACTCATCATCCCGTAGAAATATAATAAGCTTCCGGTGGAATGCTACATCACCGTACTCCTCCTTGATGACTTAACGCCATCAAGGCCACGTACGTTTTGACTCAATTTGTGTGCACACTATCCTAATGATCGATCATTTACAACCGGTAATTATTTAGTGCCAATTATTATAACCACAACATGTATCACCAACCATATATCATCAACACATCAATGCTCAACACATATGTCCACATCATGATATACACATATACATGCACCATCTAATCACAAGCATTTGAGCATAGCCATCAAGCACATAGCATTCAAGGAAATTAGGCTAAGTTAACTACTTGGATTAAAAGGAAGTGGCCTACCAAGCACACTTGCACACACACACACCACTCATGCTCGAACCAACTTTAAAACAAGTTTGAAACCACTCACCGTCCTTCCTTAGCAAATCGAACAATCCTCCTACGCACCCGGATTCGGTCCCAAAGCTCCTTCAACGTTTCCCCTTGCTTCTAGCCAAGCAAAACACACTTATTACACCACAAATCAATGCTAAAGCTCAACTATCAATTCACTTCACAACATAAGCCAAATTTCATAAATTCCCCAAATCACAAAATCTCCCAAAACTCAATTTTCGTGCTTCCCAAATCCCTTGCTGAAAAATCAGTTTCCAAACATCCAAATGGCTTCCAAAGCATCCCAAAATACTCTCATACCATAGGTAAACCAACAACCCACCAATTTTAACACAAAACCCACCAAAAACTCAAGTTTTACAACCTTAAATCTAGCCCTAAGACATCTCTACGAATTTCTATCAAAATTCAACCAAATTTAAGTATATGGTGTATTTCATCATGCTTAAACAAACCCCCAACATAATTTAACAAAACAAATTAAAAAGCCCCATCAAAATCCCCAAATTCCATATGAACCCTAATTTTCAAAACCCATAATTTTTGAAATTCAAGACCATGGTTAGATAGAGATTGAAGAGGAGAGTTAGAAAATATAATTACCTTTGAAAAACGTCTTAGATTGAGGAAGCAATGAATGGAATAGGGTTTGTAGTGTTGGGAGAGTTTGAAAAGAGAAGATGGGGTTTTAACATGAAAAGGAGATAGGAAAGAGGGAAGACAATTTTTTTGTTAAAGTAGTCTAGCTTTTTAAAAGTTTTTGGTAAAATTGCAACATTGGTCCCTCCCCTTTCGATTGAAGCTTAATTAGGTCACTACTTGAAGTTGAATTATTTTAATTAAATTTAATTTGACTCGAATTATAACTCGGTTGACTCCTAGGCCCAAAACACGGGTGTTACATAAAATATTCGATTTAAAAGAAAAAATGATTTAAAATATTCAAATATTTAATTAAATTTTTATAGGAACTCAAAAAATTGACTCGACTTGAAGCGAACAAATTTCAAATAAAGTTTGAGTTGTAAAATATGACGCATCTACTCGAATAAATCGATTTTTTTACTCGACTCGATCGAACGCTCACCTCGAAATTTAATAACTACTTTAAATATTTTTCTTTTAAATATTCGAATATTTATTAACTACTTTAAATATTCGAATATTTTAAACCAATTTTTTTCTTGTAAATTGAATATTTTTAAATTAAATCGAATATTTAAAGTAGTTATTAAAAGAAGAAAATGATTTAAATATTCGAATATTTTGAGTTATTCAAGTTGACGCGTCACATCTTAAGATAGAGGTGAGCGTTCGATCGAGTCGAGTCAAAAAATTTCAAGTTATTCGAGTTGACGTGTCATATTTTACAACTTAAACTTTATTTGAAATTTTTTTGATTCGAGCCAAATCGAGTTTTCTAGTTCCTATAAAAATTTAATTAAATATTCGAATACTTTAAATCAATTTTTTTCTTTTAAATCGATTATTTTTAAATTAAATCGAATATTTAAAGTAGTTATTAAATAATAGATGTGATTTAAATATGAAAATATTAAATATTATATTTTTAAAAATATTTGATTTAAAAGAAAAAAATCATTTAAAATATTTGACTATTTCGAGTTATTCGAGTTGACGCGTCATATCTTAAGATAGATGTGAGCGTTCGATCGAGTCGAGTCAAAAAATTTCGAGTTATTCGAGTTGACGCGTCATATTTTACAACTCAAATTTTATTTGAAATTTTTTCGATTCGAGTCGAGTCAAGTTTTCGAGTTCCTATAAAAATTTCATTGTAATTATTTATCATGTTATCATACTTTGGAATTTTGCTTTAAGGACCAAATTGAAAGAATGTGTAAATAACGAGGGCTAAATTTAGTGAATTGTTTCGATTTGGGACTAAATTAATTGAATGTATAAATATGAAGGACTAAATGTGTTATTGTACCAAATTTTATAATAGTCAC
Organism: Hibiscus tridactylites; assembly: GCA_958450335.1. Taxonomy (NCBI): domain Eukaryota; kingdom Viridiplantae; phylum Streptophyta; class Magnoliopsida; order Malvales; family Malvaceae; genus Hibiscus; species Hibiscus tridactylites. The sequence continues at coordinate 19,500,178 of OY288285.1, read as the reverse complement.
TTAACGGGATTTAACGTCCAGTTACTATTTTGTTATAAACATAAAGTTTAATTACCATTTTTTGATTTTTGAAAGTTTGGTTACCATTTTGTTTTTTTACCAAAGTTCAGTAATCGCTTGTGTACTTTACCCTAATTTCTTTTACGTGCACTTCTTCGAACACTAACCACTTACACTAACCATGCACACTAATATATGATCTAATAGTTCAATTTCATAAAATTGAGTTTAGATTATATCTAACCCATAAAAATAACTCATAATCGAATTAAAACAATTAGATTTCATCAATCAAATCATGATTCACTCATTATCATCTAGAAATTAAATTAATCAATTACAATTCATTTTAACATCAAAAGACAATAGAATTGATAGATAATCAACACAAACTAATTAGGAGATCATTAGAAAATTAAATCATACCCAAATAAATTGAAACTTGAAAATCAAGATTGCTCCTCCAATCTTCCAACTTGAAATCCATTGAACAAGATGAGAGAAATCAAAATCTCTTGTGTGGCTATTGATTAGACATGGTTTAGAAAGAGAATGAATAGAAATTGGATAAGAAAATTCAAGAACACTAAAATGGTGTTTGGGAGAATCTTGAGAGAAGAAGAGAGATAAATTTAGACATAGCTTTCTTTCTTGAGAAAATAATATTCGTCGTCAAATTCTAATTAAAAATAGATAGTAAAATTCTTATTTAATAAATAGGTCAAATAATCTCATAAAACTACAACTTTAATTATTTTTACAAAAATGTCATTACTAATATTTTACTAACCTTTTGTAAAATAGTCACCATTTAATTTATATTAAAACAACTCAACTAAATTTATTTAAACTCAACTTTATCCTTTATGAAACTTATTAAATATATTTTTCACAAATACTCATCACGAAAAATTTCTCAAAAATTAATTTTATTACCTAAATTATTTTCAGGAATTATTTAATTGAGTAAAGCCTAACCCAAAATTCCAACTCGATTATGGTAATTCACCCGAATCTCCTAGCCCATTTTCTGGGGCGTTACAATTCTCCCCCTCTAAAAGAAATTTCGTCCTCAAAATTTACGTAAGGAAACAAAGCAAATACAAACCTTCATTCTTCCAACAACTTCCTCGATTACACTTACGCCACATAACTTTCACAAATTCAATCATCTCGATGAACAACACCTAATTGCTAGAGGTTTAATCCGAAACATCTCTTACCAATGGTAGAACCAACAAATCTTAACTTTCTCTTTACAAAAACAACAAAGGGTCCATCAAACATTGCCACATAAACGTAAGCAAATCATCAATTACACCCTCGAGCTCAAACCATTTTGACAAAACAAGTCACAAAACCGATCTTCCCATTTATCTACATATCATCTACTAAAACTCGATTCAACACACCATTACAAACTATTCTCTACAACTTTCATCCACGGAGAAACGTCGAGAAATACTCAACCACCAATATGATATTGGGTTTCTCGTTGTCTCAATCCACACAAAACTTATCTAACTATTACTAACCTCAAAACAACACCAAATTAACAAAGACCGCTTTTAGCTTGCACCAATCTTTTCCAATATCCAATCATCTTTCACAAACAATTCTCAATTCATAACCCTTTGTAAAACATCAATAACTCCTCAAAACTACAACCAACATCAACAGCTTCACTTAACCAATCATCAATCTCAATCCATGAATTGGATCAAAAAAATCTCAATCCATGAAGAACAACTATCTCAAGTAGACAGTTAAGCTAATTCTGGTTCAAAACTTGTAAAACCATTTTCCATATTTTCCTCGACTAACAAGAAATCATTAGGTTCGAACAACATAACCATAATTCGCTCTTGAAACCATTATAAAATAATTGAACCCAATTTAATTCATTTTATTCACAAATGCATAGTAATAATAGATTAAGGTCACAAAGCGTGTGGAATGTCAATAAGAAACCATAGCTCACCCTGCTTGATAGGAGTTCAACCAAAATGTGATTTTCCTTGTATTCTAACGTCAAAACATTATTAACCAAAAATCCACCGATTCACTCAAGTTTAAAAATTATTGGATAAAAATAGATTAAAAATAAGTCTGAAAATCAATTGATCATTAGAAAAGCATTTTAGGAAAGTAGAAAAACGAAAATAATAGTTCTAATTTGAAATAAAATTAGAAAATCCATGTTTTAGAGAAAAATATTAACCATCGGTAGTAATTTTTTTAAGCAAAAGAAAATTGAGTTTGTCAAAATACAAAGGGTGCATTTGCTCCCTGTAAGACCCGGATTTTATCTGGGTACCCATATATATTATATAAATAAAGCCCAAATAATAAATAAATAAATAAAAGGTCCAATTTACATTATAAAGTCCATTGTACATGAAATAGGTATCCCTAAATACCCAAAACCCTTTACTAAATCCAATACAAATGTCCCTCTACAAGCTTTAAAGTCCATTCTCAAATACAAGGCCCAATTCAAAAATCTGTCCCAACTCTTCAAACCCAAACAAACACAAACCTGTCCAAGAAAACACAAGTCTCTCGTCCAAATTTGCTATCAAAGGGACACGTGGCGGTTCCCGATTGGTTTGTTTCCCCCTCACTTGGATCAAGCTTACGCTAACATCAACGTCTGCATCACCCTATAAATAGGGAGAGAGAGAGAAAAGTCAGACTAATTAATAATGATAATAATCACTTTCCATAAAATAATGATAATAATTAATATAGTAATCAAAGAGAGAGAGAGAGAGACATACAGAGAGAGAAAGTTACCATCTTGGGAATCAGAACCACCATGGAAACCGAAGCCTTGCCGAAAAGTTGGAGCTGTCGCCGGAGAGGCTCAATCGTCGCTGGAAAATCGGTAATTCCTTTATTTGAACCTCATTTCAGATCTGTAAAAAAGAAAAACAAACATGATAGTCTTTTAAAAAATGAATAAAAAAGATTAAAAGGTTCCAAGTCTTTCCCTATTTGAATCATACACGACAATCGGTGTTAAGGCTTCGACGGAGTCGAAAAGGTATTCAGTTCAAGGGTAGATTTAGGCTAGATCAAGGAAGAATGGGTGAATTCTTTCTAATCCGGTTAGTTAGGTTCGATTTTGGGGAAGAAAGGGTTGGATCCAGTTGGATCAGAGTAGATTTAAGGTTTAAGATAAAAAAAAAATCAAAATTTGGGGAATTTTTAGGGTTTTGACGTGTCGGCCAGAAATTGCCTCACAGCAGCCGGTCGAAACCTCAAGGTGGTCAGAGTGGTATTCGGTGACCGGGAAACATGTTTTGGTGGTTGGTGAACGGTGGCTGAGGATCAAACTTTAAAAATATGAAGAACGGGTGAAGAACATTGATGAAAATGGGAGTTTTGATCCATTGGGATCTTTATTTCTAGAAAAAACGTGTTAGTGATTAGAGAATTTAGAGAGAGGGGGTGAGTTCGGTTTAAGAGAGAGAAAGAGAGAGGGTAAATGAGTTAGAACCGAGTTTGGGGCTGAGTTAAACCTTATATAGGCTGGGCGAAACTACATTGTTTTGGACCCCGGGTCATGGAGGATATATGCGCATCTAAGTTGGGTTGGGCAGAAAGATCCACGAGCTTTAAAGAAATTTGGGCTATTTAGGTTTTTAGTCCCTTTAAGTTTTTGGATGTTATGCAATTTGGTCATCATTCGCAATAAAATCAATATTAAAGTTTGCATTTCTTTCAATTTCTTCCTTAATTTCAATTGTTTAATTTATTTTAATTGTTTTAAATTATTTGTATGTTGCATGATTTAAAATGAAGCATATATTATAATTGTTTAGATTACTTTATTCACTTCAATTAATTAATTAATTTAAATAGGGAGAAAATTGTAGAAATAAATGAATATTAAATGGAAACTTTAATGTTCTAAGTTGGTTAGTATCTCATTGTAATGAGATGTTAATCAATGGGACATTTTAGTTGAATATTTAATATTTTATTTAAACTTAGAACATTGTAATCACACATAGTTAATATGATTAAAATAAAAATTAGGATAAGATTTAAATAGTTAGTGTCACTAAATGATTAGGAATATTATTAATTTAGGGCCTAGTATGGATAGTGCCCAATTGTTTGAGTGTTATCACATAAACCCTAAATTTGATAATATTCATAGTTTTCTTAATTAATTTAATCAATTGGAGCCCATTAGGTTTGAACTTAAGAATTGACAAGAAAATAAATGGACATGCATTAAAACCTTTTAAGTTGTGATACATTTTGAATATAAATTGAAGTATCCTAAAGTAATTGGATGTTTCAAAACTTATATTCACTTTAAATGTATTTCCTTGCAAAATGATATCTCCATTCGGAATGAAATTCAATTAACAATTAAGGATTTAATTAAATTCAAATTGTTGTTCAAAATGCCAATATGCCACGTGAAATTAATAAGGTATTGATAATAGGCGTTTGTGGGGTGCTAATCATTCCCCATACGTAATCGACTCTCGAACCCAAATTTCAAGAAAACATAATCTTTAGTTGTCTTTATGGTGTCCGGTCTACCAAAGTGACCAATGGTGACTCTAAATTGATTTTCAAGAATAAATAAAGGGAAACCCGATTTAAAATGAAAAACCCTAATTTTCATAATTAAATGAATTGAAATTGATAAAAATCCTAATTTCAAAAAGAATCAATCGTCGGGCTATTTTTATACAGTTGGTTTTAAAAATGGTTGCGACACTCCCTAAAGATTCTTAGCCTTTGTCCCATCTCTATTTAATTCACAAAAACCACTTTCAAAACCAAATTGTCTCTTCTCAAAAGTTATCCAAAACATAATTCTTGTTATTTGATAGGTTAATTAAATAACCTTCCAAAACATTAGTCATCCTTTGAAAGCACATTCGATTATTAACCCAGAATCAATTAACTAACTAAACCCAATCCATGATCCCAAACGAAATCCAACCAATGTCTAACAAAACATTCTTTGCCACAACTTCGCTAACGGTGCAATGACCTCATAAGATTCCCCGACAAACTTCGATACTAAACAACTAGATTTAGAAAAACCACGTACTTTTAACACCAAACTTGGTTGCTCCAAATCTAAAACAACTTCAACTTCTAAGAATCAATCTTTAACACCTTCTACAAACCTTAAAACCCCAAAGAACCTCATCACTAAAGCTACTTACATAAACTACCTCGCTTATACCATCACTTCATCGGCCTCCAAAAAGTCATTCGTAAGTGTGAACATATATGTATGCATGATTACTTATATGCCCTCATAGATGCCTATGTGTATGTATGCAAAACCTCTAATGTCATGCCCAAATGTATGCATGTACTGACATATTTAAATATATACATATAAGTGTTTATGCACTGTGCATGTTCAACTGTTCACACTTACTAATAACATTCTCAGAACCAATATTCCTTTCACCACGCCGAAAGTCGCACTTACCCAAATAAGGAACAAACATTCGCTTTGCTACAGAAGCCTACTAAACAATTCTTGGTTGTTGATCTAGATCCTTCTCGGTATCGTTGTACACGAGAATACCACCACTCTTACTACTTACAAAACTAAGTATTCACAGAACACTCAACTCATCGCAACCTCAATTGCTACTAGTGCATCCGTCATCAACACGACATAACTTTAAACGCATAGCAACCAAATGGTCTTAAACACCATTGTCGTTAACAACCACACTGAAGCTTCCAAAACTAGAACTTCTGATCAAACATATCCATAAACCAGCCATTATTACCATTACGTTCTCCACTCACACATTTCTTTAATGCTCATCAACATTATACAAAAAAGATTTCGAGAGCTGCACCAAGGTACGTCTCAACACTAAAATCTACTTCGTAAAAAAGGACAACTCGAGAAACTTCTTCGAAAGCCTTCCAGGAAAGAATTTCCGAACAACACAAACATTCAAAACTCGAACATACTTTAACCTTAGATTACCACATAGGCCAAAATCTCATCAACATAACTCTGTTTGTTCTTGGACGACCTCCATCATAAAAACCAACTCCAACCTTCAAGACTTCGGCACACTCAAATAACCACCTTCAATTAATATACATGATTGCGTGAAGTCATGCTCCACTAGACGATGCAACAGGGAAAGATAAAAAGACTATGCAATCTTTCCTCAATCATCATACAGATTCCATGATTCCACTATGCACTCTTGATCTTTAAAGATGAAAATCAACCCAATGCCTCATGCATATTTCATACCCTAACCATCCTCAAGGAAATGCCATTAGGAACACTATAAAGTTCTCCTTAACAATCAACATCACTAGTCAGATTTCGATCCTAAACACCAGCTTTCTTGCATGATACATACATCATAACCTTATCAACTTAAACACTCTAAAATCCTTATTAGAATCTCAACCCAAGTTTTCTCAAGCAAACTTTACGAATCTTGATTTTACGATCAATCATACTAAGCTTTACGGTGTACTCATTTCCATTTACACCACTTCCCTAACTCTTGTCTCCAAAATTCATATCTTTAACATCGATGGTAATAACCACTTTTATCATTCGAAACAGTTGACCAATGTCACCCTAAAACTCACGAACGAAGACATCGACACTCAAGTTCGGAGACCATTTCAAACTACTCTTGATCGAGGACCAAGTTAACTCAAGATCGTAAACCACTTTTCATACACCATCGATAATCCAGACAATGCTAACTAAGCTCAGAAGTAATTACTAATTAAATCATTTCTCAAATAAAATCAAATTCATTAATTTTGTTTAAACATGATAGTTGGGGCGTAGGCTCAACAAGTGATCCAAGACAAACCTGCAAAAACCTTTCTCAACAACATTTTTAATAGGCAATGTGTTGCGCGTATTGAGTGCAACACAAACGGTGCAAGTATACACGTCACAAGTAATAAAGTGATATGATAAGTATCGAGTATCGTCTCCACAAGGAATTGTTTGGGCAAATGTGCTTAAGTTATTGCGTTGAAAAAGAAATAGATTGATAGGGATGAATGATAAGTAAAATAAACTAAACAAAATAAAGAAAATAGAAAGGTGTGATCGATTTAAGAGAGTAAGTTGGGTTTTCGTAAGTCGTGGAGTGATTGTTGAATAGACCATCGTTGTAATTGAGTGCTAGAGTAGCTTAATCGTTTCGTCAATTGGATCCAGTCGAATTTCCTGGGAAATTGGGAATGGAGTGATTGCCTGGGCAAATGGGCGACTTTCTTCAAAGTTCGGCGAAGCATTCTTCAATGGTTTCTCGTTATCCCTAACTCGAAACACTATTAACTGTACATGCCTTGATAATACATCCATGTGTAAACCAAGGGTGGACAACAACCGATCTTTCGCTCCTTTTAGTCGTTGTAATTCACAACTTATCCTAAGTCGAATTAGTCTTCACTATCGATTGATTGAATAAAGACTATGCACATTCGTTTATTGAATCTAACTCTCCTGATATTAGATAAATGGATGAATTTATGAGATTCTCTCCCAATTCACTCGCAATCAAAATTAAGAACCAAGAATGAACAAACTTTGAATTAAAATTGCAAACTCAAATACCTAAACAAATCCAGTTGTTCTCACAACCACAAAAACACAATAACCCAAGCCAAAAAAGTTTAGTTCATGGTTAACATGAATCTAATTGAACAAAGAGGAAAAGATGAAGATGTTGGTGCAGCCTCTAGTCGAATTCTCTTCCAAATCGCACTCCCCTGAAGTTGGCGGCTAGTCTTCTTATTTATAGGAGATGGCTAGGTCAAAGTCTTTCTTGAGAAAGAAGTTAATTTGGAATTAAATAGAATAAAAGAAATAAATTTCTTTTATTATTATATTTTTATTCCTCCAAAAAACTCCTCATAAAACTCTTGGAATTTAATCTCCTTTTGATCTCTTCGTGGAACTCCAACTCTTCTAGGATTTATCCTTGCTTTTCACAATTATCTCGAATTAAATGGATTTATCCTATCTTCAAAATTGGTTACTCCTCTTGTTATCCTAGATTTGCTTCGCAAATTTTTAAATCCTGCACACATGCACAAAAACACACATACCCGCAGTACATTTTTCCACAAAAATCGACCAAATTATGAAATCAAGCATGACGATGAAGGAAATCATGAATTAATGCATGAATGACTAGTTGTGCAACTAATATGAGCCTTAAGTCTAACAATAATATGAGTAAAAAGGGTAATAAAAATAATACTTTTGAACACATAACAAACGTGTTCCCGGTTATCCCCAATATAAGCAATTAACAACATAATCACATATGAAACACATTTATCAATTTCTCAAAATAACCAAATTAAAATCCATCTGTCCGAGGTATTGTAACCTGGCTCTGATACCAGCAAATGTAAACCCCTTGACCCAGCCTAGTCGTTAGACCCGAACCAAGAAGATCGTATTAGGTTTGCTGAAGCGAACCCGAACATTCATATTCGAATTACTATCCATTTTTCTTTTAACTTGTTTAGATACATTATTAAGACCTAATGTATGTATATTCGCAGCGGTTCAATTTTCATTCGATTCGAACATCGATAAGGGACTCAATTGCAAAACAAGTACTTTAGGGACCAAAATGTAAATCTAAGTAATTACAGGGACTTATTCAAGTTTCAGGTTACAAATTGTTAATTTATCATAATCATGCCAAGATGTCAAATTTTAACTTCAACGGATAACGAATAAGCATCCAATTTAGGAAAATACGAAATTAGGCACTAAAATGTAAAACATCCAAATAAAAGAGACTAACACATTTGTAACAACTTCATACAACAATTAGATACATTTTAAACATGCTTGCAAAAACTCAAATCAAACGGACATCATTTACCTATTCAATTGATGCAACATCTTACGATGACCAAATTGCAAAGAATACAAACTCGGTAAAATCTATTAATCTAATTAACCACCAGCCATTACATCACACGAGCTGCACCCTATGCATTTTTGGGAATTTGAATTCCAACGCAACTTATCCAAAAACTTACGAACGACATTGACATGCTTCTAATAATAAATCGTCGTTAAACATGTATGCACAAATAGTTACTTATCAATTTAATCAACACAATTCATATCTATACATGTATTCTAGAGGCATGCTTCCTAAAAAAATATATCATTATCCATTTAGCAACAAATGATCAAGAACTCAACATAGGCTATAGAATAATTAAGGGATTAAAACATATGACCATAAGCACTCATTGAACACAAGTAATTAATCTAATCATCATTTAAACCATTAAAATCATTTGGTTATAACTATCAAGTATACAAAGCATTAATATAAAACCAACATATTAATCATTTTATACAATCATCGTCTAAAGTAATATAAAATCAATCAAGTTATCATTTCCTAAGTAAAACAATCCATCCTAATATTCTACCCACATTGCCTTATTATAAATATTAATAATGTTGTAACCATACCCTTTGGATTCGTTTGTCTTGGAATCCATCTTGCCTCGAATCACAACCCTAAACTTGCTTTTATTCACTACATTGTCGGAAGAAAAGAGAGCGTAAGCATATAATGCCTAGTGAGTGCGCTCAAAAAGGATAAAACGTCATTGTAGTTTTAAAACCAAAACCGATATTAGAATCCATATTAGAGCAAGTAAAACAAACCATTTCCAAAGCATTTAAATAAATCATGCCCGTTTGAAATGTAAGCATCATGCTTTCTTAATAACCTTTTATTCAAAAAAACATTTAATAAAACATGCTTGATCAAAGCATAAGCATTTTCTCGTTTATTTTCAAAACGAGTCATGCATAAAAACCATATGCATCCAAACACTTTTCTCAAGTCTCATGCTTATTCAAACCAAAGCATTTCTCATATATAAAACCTGTATCACAAATCTCATGCATTAATCATACTGCAAAATCTCAATGCAAGCCTCCAATGCTTGAACATCATAAACATATCTTAAAATTGAATCTCATGTATAAATCTCATTATACAAAACCATTTAAAATCATGATACATGTAATCTCATATATTGGCATTCAAGTGACCCAGATGGAATCTACCCCCATCCTTGTATAGCACTACCCTTATCCATTCATGTTCGGATATGCGGATACCTTGATGGCACTACCCCAATCAAGTCTCATGGTGAAATCTACCCTCACCATAATCTCACTTCGGCCAGGATGGCACTATCCCATTGCCCCCTGGTGATAGGATCTACCCCTATCACTCGCAACACAATAGAATCTACCCCTATTGTGTAACTAAATAATTTTTCTAACGTACGAATTTTTTATATTATTGTGCACGTCTCATCCTATTGGTCGACTAATTATATACGACAATAATAAAAGTTCATCTCTTGCCAATATACACTTTAAAACCATGTTATCTCACTGTTTTTTCAATGCATTTAACCAAAACATTTCCAATGCATTAAACCATGCATTCACAAGTAAAAACCATACTTACATGGATCATTTACCTATGCATCCATCATCAACATATGGTCAAAAATCCGTATATATCATACTCAAATCATGAATAAACAATAGGTAAATCCATCCATGTTTTAAAACCAAATCATGTAAATCAAGTCTCATATATAACCAATATTCAAAAGGCAAAATAGGGAAAACTTACTTTCGAGCTTAGCTAAGCTTGCTAGGCTTTAACTAAACCCTAAAGCCATAATTCAAACCTCTTTATAGTACCAGAAAACATTTGCACTCACCAACTTGTTATCGCCTTAATGCCAAAGCCTCGACGCCAACGCCTCGATGCCTAACCGAAACTCGTCCGAACACTTACCATCTTCCATATGAAAATAAAAGGGTCAATAACAATATGACCACACTAAAGTAAGAAATTTACTATAGCACTGTTGCGTGTAAAATAGTCTATCGCAATGGTAGTGCAAGTGTACACGACGCAAGTAGTAAAGTGATACGAAGTATCGGATATCGTCACCACAGGGATTGGGCTAATAGCTTCACCTTAGTTTACTACACGAAAGTAAAGGAAATATTTGAGAAAGTTGTCACAATAATTGTAACCCCCTTAACCCGGCCTAGACGGTTGACCCGAATTAAGAAAGTCACACGGGGAAAACCAAAGTCAACCTTGATTAACGACCCTTTTTTTTTCTTTTTAATTTGTCTAGATGCACATTAATCCTAATAGTGATCACACAAACATCATACTCAAAGACCACAACCATCAGAGATCAAACAGGGACCCAATTGAACAAATTACAACTTTAGGGACCAAATTGTAATTTCTGATAATTAAAAGGACTTAACCCAAATTGAAGTTACCATCTTGAAATTAGTCAGGTTTCATGCTTCTCTGTGAAATTTCAACTCAAAAGGACATCCACAGCTCATGCAATTGTTCATACAAGATTCGGGACCAAAACATAAACAATTCAAAATATAAAACTGCCAATGTCAGCTCCCTAACGGTCGGACGTTCCGAAACGGCTCGACCCTGTTCCGAAACGGGTTCCGGAACGTGGCTCGGCAGAGGCCAAACCGTTTCGAAACGGTGCACACCGTTTCGGACGCCTGGGTTCGTGTAAGGCACCCGTTCCGAAACAGTGCATACTGTTCCGAAACGCCTGCACAGATTGCAGCAAACAAGCATACCAAATCATGCAATTGGTCATTCAAACATGCTCCAAACATCACCAAACTTTACCAGCATGCAATTAAACATATATAAGACTTATAGGAACCAACAAATCAACAAACCAATATCATAAGCAAAAAGCCCCAATTCAATGGTCATGCTTCCTACACAAGCTAGCCACTCAAGCATCAAACTTCCAAAACAAGCATATAAGGTTCAATCCAAAAACCAGCATTTTAAACAACATTGAACATACTTAGGGAGTCCCAAACACCTCCCAAAACATATACATTGGTCCCCCATTGCCAAAACACACAAAAGCTAAATGTTTAACAAAACCTTCCATACTTAGAGCTTCTCTTGAACTTGATTGCTTGCCCTTCCTTGCAGCCCCTTAAGGTACTCTAATGCTCTGCATTATTGAATTAAGAAAACGTAGAGAGCGTAAGCAAAAGCTTAGTGAGGCATGCTCATTAAAAACAATTCAATAATGCAATTAAAACCATTTATAAATCGTGCTTAAATCAATCCTTGCACATGCTCAAAAGCATACTTTTAATCAAGCAATCACATGCTTCATATCATATATCAAAACAAGCATCTCATGCTTCTTACATACTTAACATGTCATATTGGCTCAAGTGATACATTTCATTTATTAAAACAAGTTCGACAACTTTCCCCAAGGACTTTTAAACACCTTGGCCCCAAGGACTTTTAAACACCTTGGCCATGGACTTTTAAACACCATGAAATAGGACCACACAAGGACTTTTAACCACCTTTGTGTCCAATGCTTGAATCACCCCAAGGACTTTTAAACACCTTGGCCCCAAGGACTTTTAAACACCTTGGCCCATGGACTTTTAAACACCATGGAAAGGATCACCTAAGGACTTTTAACCACCTTAGTGTCCGCAACAAGACTCATCCAAGGACTTTTAACCACCTTGATGATCTTAAGTAACAAGGCTCACTCAAGGACTTTTAACCACCTTAGTGACCTTAACATTTTCAAAACATCACTTGCCAATATTCATCATAATCATCATTTAATCCACTGTTTTAAAGCATTTAACCAAGCCATTTTCAACATGCATTTAAAAGCATCAATCCACATTTAAACAATGTATAAAAGCAAGGTACTCCCACCTAGAGTTACCTTCAACATATGGCTTATATCAACAACAAAATCCATGCTAAAACATGCTTTCAAAACAGTAATTAAAACATGCAAATCATCACTTTGCAAAACATCAAGTCATGGCCACCACTAGAGAGAAAAATCCGAAAACTTACACTTGAGCTTAGCAAAGTTGTTTAGACTTAAACTAAGCTCCCAAAACCTTCAAACCTTGGTTTTAAAAGCTGAAATCCAATTCCACAAATCCACTCACTCACCAATTTCCACTTTGCTTCAAGCCAAAGCACCAAATCAAGCTTCCGAATCAACCAATCTTGGATCCAATGATGCCTCCCCTGTTTCAACACATCAAAGCAGAGGATTAATGCATCATCATGCATTAATTGCTTCAATGAAAGCACCTAAACTCGCTGCTCTCATTCAACCTCCATTTTCGGCCACCAAACACAACCGAAAATGCATCCAAACCACTTCTAAACAAAGCCCAGCCATAAACCAGCAAAACCTCACTTCCATTAACATCAAATAACATCTAAAAACAACCTATTAACATTCTTATACCTCCAGCAACACCAGATCACCAAGATCACCTCAAAAACTACCTTAAAACACAAGCTAAACTTAGGAAACTCAACCTATCCGGGATTGCATCAATCAAGACTCACTTCCACATCATTTTAGAGATCATTTAACATCAAAAACATCTCTTAAAACACAGATTACTCAGATCTAACGAAAATCATCAAAAATCATTAAAATCTTGCATAATAAGCCAAGATCCAATTCAACACTTAAAAACCTTTAATTAAACTTCAATTTAGGATTGAAAACTTAGGAATTTCAGTAAAGAACTGATAGTTTAGAGGAGAAGGGCGTTCTTACCTCCAAACTTGTATTTCTCCACTTTTTGCAATCAAAATGCTTGTTGAAACTTGTAGCAATTGAAAAGGTTTTGAAGATACAATGATTTGCAATCAAATGAGAGTTGAAAGGAGGAATTTAGGTGAGAAAATCAGAATCAATTCTCTGGAAATAGAGTGTTTGGGTTGAGAGAAAAAAAGAGAAAGAAAATTGGAAGTTAGTTGAGAAAATGCCAAATGAGTTTTTCCCTCATTTTGATTCACTTTAAAAATCAGAAAATAGCTTATAAAATCTTAGAAAAATCTGGAGAAATCCCTTTTGGATTAATAGCTCCTTAAAGATTCAAAGTTTCAATCCTTTATAAAATAGCCACCAAACTTGCGAAAATTACATTTTGGTCACTAGCCAAAATGTCAACCTTCCAAAACTCATTTTCCAAAATTGTTTTCACAGTTCATCTAATTATATTAAAAGATGATTTTAGAACATTTTTTCATATTTTTAATGCAACCCGAACTAGGCTTTCCTAATTTAACCCCTTAAGATTCGAACAGCACTTTGACCAACCGGTCAACGCCCAAAACTCCTAAGCCCAAAACCGGGGCGTTACAACTCTCCCCCCCTTAAGAAATTTCGTCCTCGAAATTTACCTGAAGGAAAGAGATAAGGAAACTGCTTCAGCATGTCTTCCTTCCGCTCCCACGTGGCTTCCTCAACACCTCGATGCTTCCACAACACCTTCACCAACTCAATGGTCTTGCCACGAAGAACCTTACAATCCGAATCCAGAACCTTCATCGGTTCCTCATCATAGGTCAAATCCGGATTCAAAACCACATCCTCAACAGGCATCACATGCGAAGGATCAGATCTATACCTCCGGAGCATAGAAACATGGAACACATCATGAATCTTCTCCAACTCCTGAGGTAACCTCAACCGATACGCAACAGGACCCACACGCTCAACCACCTCATATGGTCCAATGTACCGAGGACTCAACTTACCCTTCCGGCCAAACCTCATCACCTTCTTCCAAGGCGAAACCTTCAAGAACACACGGGCACCCACCGCATACTCTATCTCCTTACGCTTCAAATCCGCGTAAGACTTTTGCCGATCAGAGGCAGCCTTCAACCTCTCACAAATAAGCTTCACCTTCTCGGTGGTCCCTTTCAACAAAGCCGGCATCGAAACCAACTTTTGACCAGTTTCAGCCCAACAAAGAGGAGTCCTACACTTCCTCCCATACAGAGCCTCATATGGTGCCATCTGTATACTCGCCTGATAACTATTGTTATAAGCGAACTCAACCAAAGGCAGATGCTTCTCCCAAGAACCTTGGAACTCAATCACACAGCATCTCAACATATCCTCCAAAATCTGAATAACCCGCTCAGACTGACCATCCGACTAAGGATGATAGGATGTACTGAAATGCAACCTTGTACCCAGAGCTTGATGCAAACACTGCCAGAAACGCGATGTGAACCTCGGATCCCTATCCGACACAATCGACTTAGGCACACCATGCAGCCTCACTATCTCAGCAATGTACAGCTCTGCCAGCTTATCCAAAGAGAACGTAGTATGCACAGGCAAGAAATGCGCACACTTCGTCAAACGATCCACAATCACCCAAACAGAATTCTTCCTTGATGGAGACAAAGGCAAACCAGATACAAAATCCATGGTAACCCTCTCCCACTTCCATTCAGGGATTTTCAACGGTTGCAACAAACCAGAAGGAAACTGATGTTCAGCCTTAACTCGCTGACACACCAAACACTTGCTCACAAACTCTGCAACATCCTTCTTCAAACCAACCCAATAGTACTCATCACGAAGATCACGATACATCTTAGTACTACCAGGGTGCATAGCAAAAGGACTACTATGACCTTCAGTCAGAATAGCACGCCTCAACTCAACATCTGCAGGCACTACTATCCGACTACCAAAACACAACACACCATCCTCATTAAAGCAGAAATCCGAAGGTCTACCCTCCGCGATATCCTGAACATGAGACACCAAGGAATCATCCAACAACTGCTTTTCCTTGATCAACTGAACCAAAGATGGTTTCACTTGCAACTCAGCAACAAGACCACCATCTCGCGATATGCTCAAGCTAGCAAACATCGCCCTCAGCCCAACAGCTACCTTCCTACTCAAGGCATCAGCAACAACATTGGCCTTTCCAGGATGATACTCAATCGCCAGATCATAATCCTTGAGCAACTCCAACCAACGCCGCTGCCTAAGATTCAACTCCTTCTGAGACATCAGATACCTCAAACTCTTGTGATCCGTGTACACAGTACACTTCTCACCATACAGATAATGTCTCCAGATCTTCAGAGCAAAAACCACTGCAGCCAGCTCAATATCATGCGTAGGGTAATTGCGCTCATGCACCTTCAACTGTCGCGACGCGTAAGCTACAACTTCATAATCATCCGCAAGCTTAAGCGACACCCGCTTATTCTCACAATCCACCACAGCACGATGCTCAGCAAGCCAATCCATACCAAGGATCACATCGAAACCATAGAAAGGCAACTCCATAAGATCAACATGAAAGACATGTTCTTGAACAACCAAGGGACACCTTCTATACAACTTTCGAGTCACAACAGTTTCACCAAAAGAACTAGTGACACGAACACCAACATCCAAAGACTCAACAGGCAAACCAAGCAATTCAGCATGCTCACGCAAAATGTATGAATGAGTAGATCCAGAATCAATCAAAGATAGCAATGACAAAGATTGCAAAGTAAAGGTACCTGCAATCACATCTGCATCATTCCTTCCCTCGCGCTGAGCATACACCCTCGCTTGGCCTCCACCCTCAGGCTGAATAGCTACAACATGAGCTACTCCTCGGCCACCTTCCTCACGCCTCTGGAAATTACCACGGCCGCGCCCACGACCTCTCTACGGTGCAGCTACAACAGGAGCACGCTCTTGGCCACCAGCCAACCTCGGACAATCACGTCTCAAGTGGTCCGCAGAACCACAGTTCCAGCACCCATTTCCATCAGCATTACCAGCTGCTACAACAGGAGCTTGCACCTCCCTCACCGCACGAGGACAGTCACGCTTCATGTGACCACGAGAACCACAAATCCAGCAAGCACTAGGCTCAGCCCTAGCAAAGCCTCCTCTAGCAGGTGCACCTCCACCTCTCTTGACTGAGGACTGATACTTCTGATCGCGTCCCCTTTTGTTCCGTCCACCTCCGGAACTATACTCAGCTGATCTCTTCCCAGCACTTGCTCCAGCACCTCTAGCAGACAAACTCAGGTTCATCTCAATGTCTTTGGCTCGGCCCACCAAAACATCAAAATCATCATATTCAGTGGCCAGCACATACATCTTAACATCCGTCACAAGACCGTAACGAAACCTCTCGCACCTCGCCCGTTCATCGGGTATCAGCTCCGGTGCATACTGACTAAGCCGTACAAACTGTACCTCGTACTCAACTACACTCATGCTCCCTTGGGTAAGAGACATGAATTCCCGCTTTTTCTCATCCAGATATCTCACTCCCAGATATCTCCTCTTAAACACATTCTGAAAGAATGTCCAGGTAACATCAACTTCAGCCATCCCAGCTATGGTGGTCGTCCACCACGTATAAGCATTGTCCTGCAGCAAGGACACAACACAGCCCAACTTTTGCACATCCGTGCAGCTCATCTGACCCAAGATACGCTTGGTACTCTCTAGCCAAGCCTCAGAACTCTCAGCTGGCAAACCTCTAAACTCAGTCCCTCCAAGACTGCGCAGACGCTCCAAAGGCAATCTGACTCCAGCATCTCCCTGATGCCCAGCTACTTGAGCTCCAGCTACTGCTGCTCGAAAAGCACCCGCAATAGCTTGAACCAGCATCGACATATCAGGCATAGCTTGCCCCTGACCAACCTCTGGTCCAGCAGCTCCAGCACTAGCTGCAGCTTCAGCTCGCTCACCTCCAGCACCACCACCAGGCGGAGGAGGGGGTAACACAGCACTACCAGTGTGCTCTTCATTCTCATTCTCGTTGGGAGCCGTAGCTCGCGCACTACCTCTTAACTCTCTACGTGGTGCCATACTTTACCATGCAACAACAATGCAAATAAAACAAGTCAGGCCCAACAAGGTAAGCAATCCAAGTATTCAAGCTCAATTTCATCAAAATCAACTTCATTTCATTAGCTTTTGTTTGGCAATGGGTACCCTCAACATGCAACATCATAGCATACATCTCAAATGCATCAACATTGCAAGCCACAGATCATGCTTTCAAACAACAAGCATACAGAACATACATACATCAATCATGCATACATTCATTCCCAATTACTCGCAAACTCAGCTCTGATACCACCAAATGTAACCCCCTTAACCCGGCCTAGACGGTTGACCCGAATTAAGAAAGTCACACGGGGAAAACCAAAGTCAACCCGAAAGTCAACCTTGATTAACGACCCTTTTTTTTTCTTTTTAATTTGTCTAGATGCACATTAATCCTAATAGTGATCACACAAACATCATACTCAAAGACCACAACCATCAGAGATCAAACAGGGACCCAATTGAACAAATTACAACTTTAGGGACCAAATTGTAATTTCTGATAATTAAAAGGACTTAACCCAAATTGAAGTTACCATCTTGAAATTAGTCAGGTTTCATGCTTCTCTGTGAAATTTCAACTCAAAAGGACATCCACAGCTCATGCAATTGTTCATACAAGATTCGGGACCAAAACGTAAACAATTCAAAACATAAAACTGCCAATGTCAGCTCCCTAACGGTCGGACGTTCCGAAACGGCTCGACCCTGTTCCGAAACACGGGCCGTTCTGAAACGGGTTCCGGAACGTGGCTCGGCAGAGGCCAAACCGTTTCGAAACGGTGCACATCGTTTCGGACGCCTGGGTTCGTGTAAGGCACCCGTTCCGAAACGGTGCATACTGTTCCGAAACGCCTGCACAGATTGCAGCAAACAAGCATACCAAATCATGCAATTGGTCATTCAAACATGCTCCAAACATCACCAAACTTTACCAGCATGCAATTAAACATATATAAGACTTATAGGAACCAACAAATCAACAAACCAATATCATAAGCAAAAAGCCCCAATTCAATGGTCATGCTTCCTACACAAGCTAGCCACTCAAGCATCAAACTTCCAAAACAAGCATATAAGGTTCAATCCAAAAACCAGCATTTTAAACAACATTGAACATACTTAGGGAGTCCCAAACACCTCCCAAAACATATACATTGGTCCCCCATTGCCAAAACACACAAAAGCTAAATGTTTAACAAAACCTTCCATACTTAGAGCTTCTCTTGAACTTGATTGCTTGCCCTTCCTTGCAGCCCCTTAAGGTACTCTAATGCTCTGCATTATTGAATTAAGAAAACGCAGAGAGCGTAAGCAAAAGCTTAGTGAGGCATGCTCATTAAAAACAATTCAATAATGCAATTAAAACCATTTATAAATCGTGCTTAAATCAATCCTTGCACATGCTCAAAAGCATACTTTTAATCAAGCAATCACATGCTTCATATCATATATCAAAACAAGCATCTCATGCTTCTTACATACTTAACATGTCATATTGGCTCAAGTGATACATTTCATTTATTAAAACAAGTTCGACAACTTTCCCCAAGGACTTTTAAACACCTTGGCCCCAAGGACTTTTAAACACCTTGGCCATGGACTTTTAAACACCATGAAATAGGACCACACAAGGACTTTTAACCACCTTTGTGTCCAATGCTTGAATCACCCCAAGGACTTTTAAACACCTTGACCCCAAGGACTTTTAAACACCTTGGCCCATGGACTTTTAAACACCATGGAAAGGATCACCTAAGGACTTTTAACCACCTTAGTGTCCGCAACAAGACTCATCCAATGACTTTTAACCACCTTGATGATCTTAAGTAACAAGGCTCACTCAAGGACTTTTAACCACCTTAGTGACCTTAACATTTTCAAAACATCACTTGCCAATATTCATCATAATCATCATTTAATCCACTGTTTTAAAGCATTTAACCAAGCCATTTTCAACATGCATTTAAAAGCATCAATCCACATTTAAACAATGTATAAAAGCAAGGTATTCCCACCTAGAGTTACCTTCAACATATGGCTTATATCAACAACAAAATCCATGCTAAAACATGCTTTCAAAACAGTAATTAAAACATGCAAATCATCACTTTGCAAAACATCAAGTCATGGCCACCACTAGAGAGAAAAATCCGAAAACTTACACTTGAGCTTAGCAAAGTTGTTTAGACTTAAACTAAGCTCCCAAAACCTTCAAACCTTGGTTTTAAAAGCTGAAATCCAATTCCACAAATCCACTCACTCACCAATTTCCACTTTGCTTCAAGCCAAAGCACCAAATCAAGCTTCCGAATCAACCAATCTTGGATCCAATGATGCCTCCCCTGTTTCAACACATCAAAGCAGAGGATTAATGCATCATCATGCATTAATTGCTTCAATGAAAGCACCTAAACTCGCTGCTCTCATTCAACCTCCATTTTCGGCCACCAAACACAACCGAAAATGCATCCAAACCACTTCTAAACAAAGCCCAGCCATAAACCAGCAAAACCTCACTTTCATTAACATCAAATAACATCTAAAAACAACCTATTAACAACCTTATACCTCCAGCAACACCAGATCACCAAGATCACCTCAAAAACTACCTTAAAA
Source organism: Hibiscus tridactylites (assembly GCA_958450335.1). Classification (NCBI taxonomy): domain Eukaryota; kingdom Viridiplantae; phylum Streptophyta; class Magnoliopsida; order Malvales; family Malvaceae; genus Hibiscus; species Hibiscus tridactylites. Next base: position 19,479,745 of record OY288285.1, on the reverse strand, counting down.
CACAAGCTAAACTTAGGAAACTCAACCTATCCGGGATTGCATCAATCAAGACTCACTTCCACATCATTTTAGAGATCATTTAACATCAAAAACATCTCTTAAAACACAGATTACTCAGATCTAACGAAAATCATCAAAAATCATCAAAATCTTGCATAATAAGCCAAGATCCAATTCAACACTTAAAAACCTTTAATTAAACTTCAATTTAGGATTGAAAACTTAGGAATTTCAGTAAAGAACTGATAGTTTAGAGGAGAAGGGCGTTCTTACCTCCAAACTTGTATTTCTCCACTTTTTGCAATCAAAATGCTTGTTGAAACTTGTAGCAATTGAAGAGGTTTTGAAGATACAATGATTTGCAATCAAATGAGAGTTGAAAGGAGGAATTTAGATGAGAAAATCAGAATCAATTCTCTGGAAATGGAGTGTTTGGGTTGAGAGAAAAAAAGAGAAAGAAAATTGGAAGTTAGTTGAGAAAATGCCAAATGAGTTTTTCCCTCCTTTTGATTCACTTTAAAAATCAGAAAATAGCTTATAAAATCTTAGAAAAATCTGGAGAAATCCCTTTTGGATTAATAGCTCCTTAAAGATTCAAAGTTTCAATCCTTTATAAAATAGCCACCAAACTTGCGAAAATTACATTTTGGTCACTAGCCAAAATGTCAACCTTCCAAAACTCATTTTCCAAAATTGTTTTCACAGTTCATCTAATTATATTAAAAGATGATTTTAGAACATTTTCCATATTTTTAATGCAACCCGAACTAGGCTTTCCTAATTTAACCCCTTAAGATTCGAACAGCACTTTGACCAACCGGTCAACGCCCAAAACTCCTAAGCCCAAAACCGGGGCGTTACAATAATAATAAAGTAAAAGTAAATAAAAGAGTAGAAATATCAAGATAGAAAGAATGGGCTGGTATTGAATTGCTCAGTAGTGCAGGTATTGCAATGCTTAGGAACTCCAGTTCTGTCGTCGCGCCCGTCGCGGCAGCACCTGTCGCGGCAGCAGTCCGTTGATCGTTGCGGCAGCAAACACACCAACTCAGTACTTCAAGTTTAGTAAGAATCCCAGATCTGCCTTGGTCTATCCCTAGGTCCAAGTCTGTCGATGATCACGTCTTTGATGATACATCCCGGCGTGAATCGAAGGATGAACACCGATGTGTATGAATTCTTCTTTAGCCACTTAACCTTGCCCTATCCCTAGGCACAAGATAATTCAACTATAAACTAGAGAACTTGCTCTTATTTCTTTCGTATACTTAACTCTCCCGATGCTAAGTAAATGGATAACCTCACAATGCTCTCCCGATGCTCTTGCAAGATATTAAAAACCAAAATAAGAGAACTTGAAGTTTATTTTATTGAACTTGAAAAATCCTAAAACAAAACAACCCTTGCAACTACTTTACAAATCAACCCGTGGCCCTAGGGGGATTTTAGAACATATCGACGGCGGGTAAACGACGGAGGTTTTTTGGTTGTCGGTTATGGGGTATGATGTTCTCCCTAGGTTAAAATATATGCCCTTATATAAGCTTTGGGCTCAAGTTATCTAAGTTAACAAGGATTACAACTTTAATTAAAAGTATGATTCTAATAAAGACTTAATCTTCAAGGATCCTACTTTTCAGCCGTCCTCCTTGTTTCTTGGGATTTTCTCTCCTTGAGCTTTGGGCTTGACATATCTTTTGATCCGGGGCTTGGAAAAATATTTGGTTTTCACACGACAGACGAGCATAATTTTCTCTATCTATCGAGGTCCACTTTGCTTTTCCTCCACTAACTTGTTGTCGTCCTCTGCTATCACGACAGCACCATGGCAGCATCGTCCTCTTTGTCTGCTTGTTCAGTTCAGCTCTTCTGCTTCTCTGCCCTGCGCCTGCCTTCTCCGTCTACTATGGCGGCAACCTGCAAAATCATCCATCTTTTAGTAGAATCCGTGCCTTTAATATATTTGTGATGTTTTGCTGTAAACTAACCTAAATGCAATGCAATGATGCTTGAATGCAGCAGAAATATGGGTTAAAAAGGGTGTAAATAATAGAACTTTTACACACTCAACACACTCCCAAACTCAAGTTTTTGCTTGCCCTCAAGCAATTAAGACTTAAAAGAAAAAATGAATATTTTTGTTTTGGCTTTCAAACAGTGAACTTTCCCTTACCCGGCGTTCATTCTCTGTGACGGCAGCAACCTGTCGGATAGATTAGGATCTGTCCGGAATCTCACTATAGTCCTCGTGCAGTGTGTGCATGCTTGTGAACAGTTATATGCTAAGACTGTCTTAGTTTCACTAGAATATTCAACTCTTTAACTCGAATTTTTATGCCAAAGTTTATTTTTGAAGACACATTTTCATGTTTCTTCTGTTTTTCAAGCTAAGTTTTACTAGAGCCAGTTTTAGGCACCTCTAGTTAGCTTCCTAGAGCCGGTTTCGGGCACCTCTAGGTTTTTGAGTCTATTTTGCTAAAATTCTTTCCTAGAGCCAGTGTTAGGCACCTCTAGGGGCTATTCAAGTACTAATCTTCCTATTCTAGTTTGGCTAAAAGAAATCTAAGCAGTATAACAGTCACAATGGTGTTTAAGTTTTTCAGAACTATAGAAAGGCTCTAAACTTCTCCTTAAACTGTCCTAAAGATGCTGCCATGACAGAGCTGTCATGACAGATAAGTTCAATTCACAGTTTTAAGCCAAAATTTTCAGTCTTTTCTGTTTTTTTTAAGAGAAAATAAATGAGACACAGCAAATAATTAAGATGTACTAAGACTCCATTAAAATGGAGGGTTGCCACCCCCAAACTCGAGGGTTGCATTGCCCTCAATGCAAATGACAAAATAAAAATGAAGTAGTACATCACAAAATATAGATAAAGCAGGCAGCAATAAGAAGAAAATAAAAGACTTAAATTTTAAGCACTGTCTTCATTGCTGCTGCTGGCACGAATTTGGCGGCGGATTCTGGGCTGTGGGGCAGGCTGGGCTGGTTGCTCTACTACCTGGATGTAAGAGCTGCTGCCGCTGTCCCAAGTGTTGCTGCTGGCCTTTGGCATAAGCTTTCTGTCGGCCATTCTTTTCTGCCTCTTGACAGGCGTGAATTCCTTCTCCAAATTCCTCCGAATAGGAGGTTCTGCCTCGCTGTCAGCCCAGACGAAGGAAGAGGAGAAACCAGCTACAAAGGCATCGATGTCATCCGAGGGTTGTCGCTTTGTTCCTCGGGCGGATGTGTCGGCCGGAGGACTGCCGGCTGCCGTCGGGGCAGGTGATGAAGTGGAGGCAGCAGAATATGTGTGTGGGGAGGCAGGAGGTGTAGGTGTGTGGGCAGGGGTGGGGATGGTGAAATAGTGGGCAGGGAAGGTGGGAAAAACAACATCGGGATAATTTAAAGTATGGTTAATAAAATTTACCATGGAGTTGGCAAAATCCCTGATGAATGTCATCAGACCTAGCTGTCTGTCTTCCACCCTCTAAATGGCAGCAAGGATTTGAGTGGATGTGTCTGTCGGAGCAGCTGCTGCGGCAGGTTCAGTGTTGGGCTCCTCTGATGATTTTGCTGGGGCGACATTAGGGTTGACAGAAGAGATGGGGGTTGCTACTGTCAGCTCTATGAGACTGATAATTTTCTTATCGGTCCAGCCCCGTCCCTTCACTAGTCGATCGGTGGTGGCTTTTGGTACGGCAGAGCAGCGGCAGAGAGATGTAATCATGAAGGGTAGGCAGAGGAGGGTGGTTGATCGGTGGGTGCAGTCCAAGATACTCTCCCTCATATAGCGTCCCACATTTATGGGTCGTTTGTTCATGATAGAATAGATTAGGGCTAGCCTCTGCTGGTCCACTGTGGTATGATAGGAGGACGGCAGAATCCGCTTTTTGATGAAAGCGTTCCATAATTTTGCTTCTGGAAGCAGCTGCCCCCTTCTGACGGTATTGGGATTTTTCTTGCTCGTGTTCCATTCAGTTCCTTCTTCTATCACTTCTGCCATGACATCATCGAAGGCATCGGTGTCTAGGGTGTCCAAAAACTGCTGGTGAGCATCGTCGTTGGAACCGAAGTAGAAGCCATACATATTGTTGATGCGTTCTGCTTTGAATGGTACTTCTGTCCCTCGGACATTTACTGTAGTTGCCGTCCTGCTGTCGATGGCAGCATAGAATTCCCTCACCAGTGTTTCATTCATTTCTGCTGGTTGCTCTGCAAATTGCTCCCACAACAGATCCTTTATCGCCCTTGCGATGAATGATTTTAGCCCCATATTCTCTGCCTTTCGAGTGTAGATAAAGCCTCGTTCTTCCCAGAGGTCCTTAGTTGCGAAGGACTGCGGGGTGGGTGCTGCTGGTGAAGAGGTTGAAGCAGCACTGCGGCGGGTTCTTCTGGAAGACATGTTAGTTGCAAGGGTTTTGTGAAAGTAAAGAAAACAAAGAAAAACGAGAGGGGAGAGCAAGTAAGAATAAGCAGAAGTGAGGAAAATGAAAATGAAATGGGGTTTTATAGAGGAAGAGTTGCTGCCCGTTTAATGCTGTAACGGCAGGCGTGAATAACGGGGCGACTGTTGAGCTTTAGCGTGTCTGACGCGTCTGACACGCATTTATGCGTCTGTTATGCGTCTGTCACACGTTTCTGCGTCTGCCATGACAGTCTGTTGACAACCTGTCTTATCCGTGTCTGCGGCGGCAGTTGGAACGACAGGCTTCAATAATGGGCTCTGTTGGGCTGATGGATGGATGGTGGGCTTGGGTCACTTCTCATTTTCTTCTTGACTCCTTTATTTCCTAAAAACAGAAAATATAAAAACATTATTCGAATAAAATAAACCTTATTTCCTAATAAATAATTAATAATAAAAATAAATAAATAAAATTTAGGTTAAATTAGGGATGCCTTGTGGGGCATCTCCTAAGGTAACCACTTCCTGTATTCCTGGGGCTTCAGTCCCCTGATAATGCTTGAGGCGCTGTCCGTTGACTTTAAATTGGTGCCCGTCTTTTAATGATCGGATTGTGATGGCACCATGGGGAAAAACTTGTACAACTTGGAACGGGCCAGACCATCTAGATTTTAGCTTCCCTGGGAAAAGTTTCAGTCTAGAATTGAACAACAGTACAAGCTGCCCTGGGCAGAACTGTCGTGGCAGCAACTTCCTGTCATGCCACTTCTTAGTTTTCTCCTTGTAGATTCTTGCATTGTCGTAGGCCATTGTCCGTATTTCTTCAATCTCGTTCAGATCTAACAGCCTTTTCTGGCCTGCCTTGTCCAAGTCCATATTTACTGCCTTGATTGCCCAGTATGCTTTGTGCTCTATCTCGACAGGCAGATGACAAGTTTTTCCATAAATCAATCGGTATGGAGACATGTCCAATGGAGTTTTAAAAGCTGTCCTATATGCCCATAATGCATCATTAATGAGTAAAGACCAATCTTTCCTAGTTGGCTTAACCATCTTCTCAAGAATGTTCTTAACTTCCCTATTGAATATCTCAGCTTGTTCATTGGTCTGTGGGTGGTATGCTGTCGCGATCCGATGCTTGACACCATATTTCTTTAAGGCGGCAGCAATAACCCTATTGTCAAAATGTCTCCCTTCATCACTGATAATCGCCTTAGGGATGCCAAATCTAGAAAAAATGTTTTTGTGCAGAAACTTTTGGACTGTCTTGGCATCATTCTTTTGAGTGGCGATAGCTTCAACCCACTTAGAGACATAATCCACTGCTAGGAGGATGTATAGATTTCCACATGAAGATGGAAAAGGTCCCATAAAATCAATCCCCTAAATGTTGAAGATCTCGACTTCTAGAATGTTCTGCAGTGCCATCTCGTTTCTCCTTGAGATGTTACCTGTCCGCTGGCACCTGTCACAGTTCTTGTAGAAGTCCTGTGCATCTTTATATAGTGTCGGCCAGTAAAAACCTGACTGCAACACCTTGGCAGCAGTTTTGTTGCCTCCTAAGTGACCTCCATATTGTGAAGCATGGCAGTGATGGAGAATGTCTTCTTGCTCTTCTTGTGGTACACACCTCCTTATAACTTGATCTGCGCATAGTTTGAAAAGAAGAGGTTCGTCCCAATAATAATGCTTAACATCATTTTGGAACCTCTTCCTGGCTTGATAATTAAGATCAGAAGGAAGTATTCTGCTAACTATAAAATTAACGAAATCAGCATACCAGGGGAGTTCAGAAGACTTACCTACCGCCATGGCTGTTGCGGCAGCGATTACGGCAGCAAAGAGCTGCTCATCTGGGAAGGTCTCCAGTATGTTTGTCTCATCTATTGGTAGACTCTATCCCTTCTCCAGTCTTGACAAGTGATCTGCCACCTAATTTTCTGTCCCTTTTTTGTCCTTGATTTCAAGGTCGAATTCTTGCAATAGCAGGATCCACCGTATTAATCGAGGCTTTGCATCCTTTTTCGCGAACAAATATTTCAGGGCAGAATGGTATGTGTACACGATTACCTTCGTCCCAAGTATGTAAGAACGAAACTTGTCAATGGAGAATACCACAGTTAATAGCTCCTTTTCTGTGGTGGTATAGTTCACTTGGGCGTCATTCATTGTCTTGCTGGCATAATATATGACATGAAACAGCTTATCTCTGCGCTGCCCAAGTGCTGCCCCGACAGCATAGCCACTAGCATCACACATAATCTCAAATGGTTGTGTCCAGTATGGTGGTTGTACTATTGGGGCTGTTACTAGTTTTTCCTTCAGAACCTTGAATGCTTCAGTACATTCATCATTAAAGTCAAAGGGTCGGTTCTGCTCTAAAAGATGGCACAGGGGCTTGGTGATTTTTGAGAAATTTGCAATGAATCTCCGATAAAAACCAGCATGCCCTAAGAAACTTCTAATGCCCTTGACTGTGGTTGGTGGCGGCAACTTTTCAATCACTTCTATTTTGGCCCTGTCGACTTCTATCCCACGACAGCTAATCTTATGGCCAAGGACTATTCTTTCATCCACCATAAAGTGGCATTTTTCCCAATTCAAAACAAGATTTGCTTTTTCACATCTTTCAAGTACCTTTTATTGATTGCCTAGGCAGCTCTCAAAATCGTCTCCAAAGACTAAAAAATCATCCATAAAAATCTCAAGGAAGTCCTCCACCATATCGGAGAATATGGCCATCATGCACCTTTGGAAGGTGGCGGGTGCATTACATAGTCCAAACGACATCCTTCTAAAAGCATACGTTCTGTAGGGGCATGTAAAATTCGTCTTTTCTTGATCTTCCGGTGCAATAGCAATTTGATTATAACCTGAATAACCATCAAGAAAACAATAGTAAGGTTTACCCGCTAATCTATCAAGCATTTGATCAATAAAGGGTAAAGGAAAGTGGTCCTTTCGGGTAGCTTTGTTGAGCTTCCGATAGTCTATACAAACCCTCCAACCGGTCACAGTCCTGGTTGGGATTAACTCATTATTTTCATTGGTTATCACGGTCATTCCTCCTTTCTTTGAAACACATTGCACCGGGCTTACCCATTTGCTGTCAGAGATGGCGTAAATAATACCAGCATCTAACCACTTGATTATCTCTTTACGCACCACCTCTTTCATCGCATGGTTTAGCCGCCTTTGGGCATCAATAGTCGGCTTATGATCTTCCTCTAGAAGGATTTTGTGCATGCATAACGCCGGACTAATGCCTTGTATATCAGCTATCGTCCATCCAATCGCCTTTTTGTGCTGCCTTAGCATGCCTATTAGCTGCCGTTCCTGTTCCTGTGGCAGCTTAGAAGAGATGATTACGGGCAGTGTGTCATTTGAACCAAGAAAAGCATATTTTAGCTGCCCTGGCAGGGGCTTCAGTTCTAAGGCAGGTGGTTCAACAGTAGATGGCTTTTGGATTAAATGGTTATCCGAAGTATAATTTAAAGGTTCGAATAACTTACCTGGATGGTTGCCTAACCAGTTTACCTTCTCCCGATCTTCAGTATCAGATGTATCGGATTCAGAGGAGTTGCTGTCGTCGGTGCTGTCGTCAGTGCTATCGTGACAGTCCTGTAGGTGGCTGCCGCGGCAGTGACCAAATTTTATATCGTGACAGCCCGACCTGATGCAGGGTTGATCAAGGGTAACGTCAGTGATAGCCTTGCATTCCTCGTCCACATCAGCATGTTTCATCGCTTGGAGAACATTCAACTTGATCTCTTGATCGTTTACTCGCATGGTGAGTTCTCCTTTCTCCACATCAATCAGTGATCTTCCCGTGGCTAAGAAGGGTCGCCCAAGGATGACTGGTGCGTTTTCATCTGCTTCACAATCTAAAACAAGAAAGTCAGCAGGAAAAATAAATTTATCCACTCTTACCAGAATATCTTCAATTTTTCCTTCTAGATGAACGTAAGAGCGGTCTGCCAGCTGCAGAGTTACTGTCGTGGGCCGCACCTTTCCAATACCTAATTTCTGAAAAACAGACTTTGGCATTAAATTAACACTAGCACCAAGATCACAAAGTGCCTTACCCACAAATTTATTTCCAATTACGCAAGGTATGATGAAGCTCCCCGGATCCTTCTTTTTCTGGGGTGGCTGCCGATGAAGAATACTCATGCAACCTTCTGTCATCTTTACCGTTTCAAACTCCCCAAGTTTAGATTTTTTCGACATAACATCCTTGAGAAATTTAGCCTAACCGGGCATCTCCCTAACGACATCTAACAGCGGAATATTAATATGAACCTGCTTAAAATATCATAAATCTTTTTAAGTTGAGATTATTGCTTAGCTTGTTGTATCCTTTGAGGAAAAGGTGGTGGGGGACGATAGTCAACAATACGTCCTTCCCACTGCATACGAATCTGAGGAGGTTTGGGTTCATCAATTTTCTCCTCTGTTGCTTCTGCTGTCGTGACAGGCTCATCGGCAGCAGTCTGTTTATCACCTGTCGGGGCAGCTTCCTCGGCAGGTTTATCCAAGGCAGGTTCCTTTACTGTTTCAGCTTCTTTTTCCGGCCCTGGTAATTTCTTCCCACTCCTAGTAGTAATTGCCTTACACTGCTCATGTGTGGGTTGCCTAGCATTTTCAGTATTGCTAGGGAATCCTCCAGTCTGCCTCGGCTTAATATGTTGGGAAACCTGACCCATTTGTGTCTCCAGAGATTTCAAAGTAGCTTCATGATTTGTCATCCTCATCTCTGTTTTATCCATGAAATTCTCTGTTTTATTGACAAACTGATTCATATTCTTTATATAAGTACCTGTCTGAGACATAAAGGTGGCCAGAGTCTATTCCAGTATACTGCTCGTGGCAGCTGGTTGCTGCTGTTGCTGCTGCGGCGGCAGTTGCGGCGGCAGTTGCTGTCGCGTCAGCAATCTAGGTCCTCCCTGATTCTGATTGTGTGCTTGAGGATTCAGGGCATTATTAGGATTACTCCAAGAAAATTTGGGATCCTTTCTCCAATTGGGATTATAGTTGTTGGAATTGTAATTCGGCTTGTAATTTCCAACATATTTCCCCTCTTCTACTTGTATTGGGCACTCATCCCGACTATGATTTCCCTCACAGATGTCACATACCTCCTCAACAGCAAATCCATGTTGTCCATCATCATTCAATAACCTTTTCATTGCTTTAGTAAGGAATGCTACCTGTGATTTCATTGTTCTGACGGCTTCATAATCCTTGACAGCAAGTACACGTTTACCCCCTCTTCTTGTAGTCGGAAACTGCTCCTCATTCTTAGCCAGATTTTTCAAAACTTGTAATGCCTCGTCCGGATCTTTATCCAATAATAGTCCATTTGCTGCAGAATCAATTCGAATACGAGTTTGTAAGTTAGCAGCATTATAGAACTTAGTTACCTGATTCTAGACGGGGAATCCATGCATTGGGCAGTTCCGTAGAAGAGTAGTAAATCTGTCCCAGGCCTCGTGCATCGGCTCGTCATCTTCCTGTTGAAAAGTAGCAATTTCATTACGTAATCGCTCAGATAAATGTGAAGGATTAAAACGAGATAAAAATTCACGAGATAAATCTGCCCAAGTTCTAATTGAACCCGGCATAAGTTTATTCCACCAAGTTTTAGCTCTGTCCCTCAATGAATGGGGAAATAACCGAAGCCTCAATATCTCCGGATTAACTCCTGGCAGTCTAAAGGAACCACAGATCTCCTAGAATGTTTTGAAATGCTCCCTAGCATCCTCTGTCACAGCACCACTAAACTGCCCGGCATTGTTGATCATACTAAACATGACAGGTTTAAGCTCGAAGTTATCAACATCAATACCTGGCAGCGTGGTCTCCAACTCTACATGATCGTTCAACATGTAGTCACGACAGGACCGTCGTCCGGCGGCGGCAGGCGGGTCGCCGACAGTCGGTATACCACCGCCAGCGGGCGGGTTATGGGCCATCTTCTCTAGCTGTTCCTCAAGGTACTCGTTCCTAGCTAAAAGGTAACGAAGTTGTTTCTTGAGATTGAAGGAACGTTCAACTTTCGGATCTAATGGATACTCAGGATCTTCTCCTCTTTTAGATCTGCGCATAAACAAGAAAAACCTTGTGAAAAGCAAGAGTTGAATGCACCAACGAAAAATAGGAAAAGAAAAAATAAAAACAAAAACAAAAACAGAAACAGAAACGAAAAGTGCAATAAAAGAAATGTAGAGTTATGTTGCCAATCCCCGGTAACGGCGCCAAAAACTTGTTGCGTGTAAAATAGTCTATCGCAATGGTAGTGCAAGTGTACACGACGCAAGTAGTAAAGTGATACGAAGTATCGGATATCGTCTCCACAGGGATTGGGCTAATAGCTTCACCTTAGTTTACTGCACGAAAGTAAAGGAAATATTTGAGAAAGTTGTCACAATAATAATAAAGTAAAAGTAAATAAAAGAGTAGAAATATCAAGATAGAAAGAATGTGCTGGTATTGAATTGCTCAGTAGTGTAGGTACTGCAATGCTTAGGAACTCCAGTTCTGTCGTCGTGCCCGTCGCGGCAGCAGTCCGTTGATCGTTGCGGCAGCAAACACACCAACTCAGTACTTCAAGTTTAGCAAGAACCCCAGATCTGCCTTGGCCTATCCCTAGGTCCAAGTCTGTCGATGATCACGTCTTTGATGATACCTCCCGGCGTGAATCGAAGGATGAACACCGATGTGTATGAATTCTTCTTTAGCCACTTAACCTTGCCCTATCTCTAGGCACAAGATAGTTCAACTATAAACTAGAGAACTTGCTCTTATTTCTTTCGTATACTTAACTCTCCCGATGCTAAGTAAATGGATAACCTCACAATGCTCTCCCGATGCTCTTGCAAGATATTAAAAACCAAAATAAGAGAACTTGAAGTTTATTTTATTGAACTTGAAAAATCCTAAAACAAAACAACCCTTGCAACTACTTTACAAATCAACCCGTGGCCCTAGGGGGATTTTAGAACATATCGACGACGGGTAAACGGCGAAGGTTTTTTGGTTGTCGGTTATGGGGTATGATGTTCTCCCTAGGTTAAAATATATGCCCTTATATAAGCTTTGGGCTCAAGTTATCTAAGTTAACAAGGATTACAACTTTAATTAAAAGTATGATTCTAATAAAGACTTAATCTTCAAGGATCCTACTTTTCAGCCGTCCTCCTTGTTTCTTGGGATTTTCTCTCCTTGAGCTTTGGGCTTGACATATCTTTTGATCTGGGGCTTGGAAAAATATTTGGTTTTCACACGACAGACGAGCATAATTTTCTCTATCTATCGAGGTCCACTTTGCTTTTCCTCCACTAACTTGCTGTCGTCCTCTGCTGTCACGGCAGCACCATGGCAGCATCGTCCTCTTTGTCTGCTTGTTCAGTTCAGCTCTTCTGCTTCTCTGCCCTGCGCCTGCGTTCTCCGTCTACTATGGCGGCAACCTGCAAAATCAGCCATCTTTTAGTAGAATCTGTGTCTTTAATATATTTGTGATGTTTTGCTGTAAACTAACCTAAATGCAATGATGCTTGAATGCAGCAGAAATATGGGTTAAAAAGGGTGTAAATAATAGAATTTTTACACACTCAACAAGCACCACCATCACAATTATTCGAACCATTCCTATATTCCTTAAAAACTCGCGACAGCCCATTGCCCTCTTTTCCTTTAAAATTCACAGTCTCTTTTTTTTATGTATAATAATATTATTATTAGCTACAACTCATGCAAACCACAAAGCCACATGAATTAGGAGGGCAGTAGCATGTCACGGACTTAATCTTCTCCAAACAATCTGTGCGGCGTTAGCACTCCCAACTTAATGCTAACAAGCATTGTCCTCACGCAAACGCTATGGCAAACAAGCACAAAGTAGAGAAGGCAAGTGAAATTAAGAAGAAAGAACTTGTATTGTACTTTGAGAGAGCTTACAAAGCTTTACAATGCTTGAGAGCTTCAACTCTTAGGCGAGTTGTAGGATTTTGTGGGATTTGAGGGATGGTTACAAATGAGGGTGGATGGTCCTATTTTTAGGGCTTCCCCTTCCTAATAGATTATTATAGATAATCCCATATAAGTACAAGTTCTAGAGAAATCTAGGTAACTCTACACTTATCTACATATGTCTCTAGCTATCAAAAAGCTTCTAGAAAGTTCCAGAGACTTCCGGAGTTGTCCCAATCCTTCTAAGGTCTTCTCGAGCCTTCTATGGTCTTTAAGATTTGTCTAGATGTGTGTAGGACCTCCTGGAACCTCATAGATTCATGTGGAAACGTTTTGAGAGGATTGGACGCCTCTTTAGATCGTTTTAGAACCTTCCTTGGTTCATGCTTGGCCTTAAAACGCCCAAGGAACTTTATTTGGTCTCGGTTGGCTTTGGTGCTCATTGGTGGAGATTGACTTTCTCCCCCACCTAAGTTCGCGACGCCCTCGTCGCGCTTCCGTTGGATTGTTGGGGTGTTGCCAAGGTGCTTCCTTCGACTCCCGGCTTGCTTTGTTTTCACCCTCGGCTTGATGGATTTGTCCTTTACTATCGTACCGAGTCTAGCCCTTGGCTTGACTATTTTGGGACTTATAGTCGTACCTTGTCCTTCCTAGCTTATACGTGGTGCTTGGCCCGGAGACCATGACACGTTTACACATGTTAACGTCCCCTTGTAGTGCCTCGAGTTGGGCACGAGTGTTGTCTAGCTCGTGTTGGAAAGAATCACGCACCTTAGAGAGCTCCCCCATGAGAAGGTCGTGGATTTGCCCCATCTCCACACGCATGGTCTCCTCTAGCTTGAGCATCATGGCCTTCATGACCGTGTGGATCTCGCCATCCTCCGCCTCGAGGCCTTCCACCCTTTGTTGAAGGTCGTCCACTTGGGCACCCATGCCCCTTACGCCTTCCTCGACGCGAGTCAAGCGTGACTTACTATTAGATATCACATCCTTCGACTTGGCTCGTAGCTTTATCGTTGAAGGATTGATCGTCTCCTTACACCCTCTTTTCTCATGCGTAAACTCAGCCTTTGATGAGCTAACAACTTGATTTTTCCTGGTCTTGACCATGTTCCGAACGTCTCGAACACGCTCTGATACCAACTGTCAGGACTTAATCTTCTTCAAACAATCTATGCGGTGTTAACACTCCCGACTCAATGCTAACAAGCCTTGTCCTCAAGCAAACGCTATGGTAAACAACCACAAAGTAGAAAAGGCAAGTGAACTTAAGAAGAAATGACTTGTATTGAACTTTGAGAGAGCTTACAAAGCTTTACAATGTTTGAGAGCTTCAACTCTTAGGTGAGTTGTGGGATTTTGTTGGATTTGAGGGATGGTTACAAATGAGGGTGGATGGTCCTATAGGCCTCCCCTTTCTAAGAGATTACTCTATATAATCCTAGATAAGTACAAGTTCTAGAGAAATCTAGGTAACTCTACACTTATCTACATATGTCTCTAGCTATCCAAAAGCTTGTAGAAAGTTCTAGAGACTTTTGGAGTTGTCTCGATCCTTCCAAGGTCTTCCCGAGCCTTTAGGGTCTTCCAGATTTGTCTTGATGTGTGTAGGACCTCCTGGAACCTCCTAGATTCACGTGGAAACGTTTTGAGAGGATTGTAGGCCTCTCTAGGTCGTTCTAGTACCTTCCTTGGTTCATGCTTGGCCTTAAAACGCCCAAGGCATTTCATTTGGTCTCGGTTGGCCTTGGTGCTCATTGGTGGGGGTGACAAGCAGCCCTCTCACGCGCTACTCTACTACCCCACTCGATTTTTTTCAATCAAATATCATATATAATTTGGAGATGATGTAGGGGCCACGCCACAAACCAAAATCCCGCGCAAGGATTCACGCAACGCCACTGCCTAGACTTGGCCATACGATTCATTTTTTCCTTTTAATTTTTTACGTGCATTTCTTCTAACACTAACCGAGCACACCAATATATGATCCAATAGTTCAATCAACATTCTACCAATTAATCCCATCTAAGAACTCAAATCTAAATTCAACCAATTAGATTAATTCCGGAATCAATTTCATAAAATTGAGTTTAGATTATATCTAACTCACAAGAATAACTAACAACCCAATTAAAAGATTCTGATTTCATCAATCAAATCACGATTGACTCATTATCATCTAGAAATTAAATTAATCAATTAAAATTCATTTTAACACCAAAAGACAATAGAATTGATAAAGAATCAACACAAAATAATTAGGAGATCATTAGAAAATCAAAGCATACCTAAATAAATTGGAACTTGAAAATCAAGATTGCTCCTCCAATCTTCCAACTTGAAATCCATTGAACAAGATGAGAGAAATCAAAATCTCTTGTATGGCTATTGATTAGAAATGGTTTAGAAGGAGAATGAATAGAAATTATTTAATAAATGGTTTAGAAAACTAAAATCGTGTTTGGGAGAATCTTGAGATAAAAAGAGAGATAAGTTTAGACATAGCTTTCTTTCTTGAGAAAATAATAACCATCGTCAAATTCAAATTGGAAATAGATAGTAAAATCCTTATTTAATAAATGGGTCAAATAATCCCATAAAACCACAACTTTAATTATTTTTACAAACATGCCATTACTAATATTTTACAACCTTTTGTAAAATAGTCACCATTTAATTTATATTAAAACAACCCAACTAAATTTATCCAAACTCAACTTTATCCTTTATGAAACTTATTAAATATATTTTTTACAAATACTCATCACGATAAATTTCTCGAAAATCAATTTAATTACCCAAATTATTTTATGAAATTAATTAATTGGCTAAAGCCTAACCCAAAATTCCAACCCGATTCCGGTAATTCACCCGAATCTCCTAGCCCATTTTACGGGGCGTTACACCATGTAAAATTGACTCTAAACGTGGTACCATTCTCACTTTCTCATACGTAATACGATCACTCGAAATTAAAAACTTCTTGACCACATTCCCATCCTATTGGCATTATTCATTCCCGAACTATTGTACCTTCCATATTGGTAACTCTTATTTATCCGAATGTTGTTGATGTAACTCCCTAGCACCAATAATAGGTTGCTCGACTGCGAACCTACCTTCACCACAATCCACATGCTCAGTCTCATCATGATTCACATGCCCATGTATTTTTAGCGACGAGGGATCAGGTTTACTCTCGTCCCAATACGATTTTCCTCATCAATACCCCTCTCGGACCTACATATCCTCTCACAATTCAAACACAACTGATGTTCTATCATTGGTTCTACCTTAGCCACATGTATCCTAAACGACAATCCATTTAGATGTACTTGTACTATTGTTGTCACTGGATTTTCACCCTTTTATTATTATTTTTTTGTAGATTACAAAAGATCCTAATTACATCAGATATGGAAAGATTATAAAGATCATGTTCAAGTATGGAAAGTCAAAGAGAAAGTTGATCATCATAATAGGATTGAAGCAAATATGGAAAATCAGTCAAGGAAAAAAGGAAGCAGATCACTAAATCAGGAATCAATCAAGCAATCCGAATTAAAAGGGAATGGAAATCAGTAATCAAGCAATCAATCCAAATCAATAGAAAATTAAGATTTTTTTACCAAATTTGCTTGTAAATTCCTATATAAACCCATCAATCCCTTTGTAATTGACAACTCATAACCACAATGACGGATAAAATTCGTCTGCCCCTTTTCAGTGCCCCTACATATGCCCCAACATTAAAAAACACTACAAAATTAAAATCTAAGCCCTAACCCTAAATTCTAAATCCTAAACCCTACACCATATACCCTAAAAAATACACCCTACCCTAAATTCCCTA
Organism: Hibiscus tridactylites; assembly: GCA_958450335.1. Lineage (NCBI taxonomy): Eukaryota > Viridiplantae > Streptophyta > Magnoliopsida > Malvales > Malvaceae > Hibiscus > Hibiscus tridactylites. Next base: position 19,463,528 of record OY288285.1, on the reverse strand, counting down.
AACCCTAACCACAACCCCTAACAAAAAACCCTAAACCCTAAACCCTAAAGTTAGTTTTGAGCGTGGGGGCATATGTAGGGGCACCGAAAAGGGGCACGGGAATTCCATCCCCACAATGACAACGCAACACAATACATACAGAGGGCATTGTAAGCATTCTAGAGGGAAATAAAATGCATGAGTTTTTCTAGCATTTTTTGGTTTGAGATTTCTCTTTTACATTTGCTTTGAAGATCTAAGGTGTTACGACGAGTAAAAATCCTTTCGCCCTAACTTTGTAAAGTATCTAGCCACTTCCCTTTTACGTAATTAATTATCCGGTCCTTTCGTTTTGTTTCTTTTATATTTTGCCCTTTCTTTTTTAATTTTTCGCATTTGAGTTTTGTTTTATTCCTCTTAAGTAATATAATTTGCCTATTTATTTTGCTTTCGTAATATCTATGTGCATTATTTTCTACATTTAATTAGCTAAACCATGTCCTACATTGGTGCATATGTGTATGGTATTTTCTTTTATATGGTAATATTCTTATATGTATACTATATATATATATACTAATTAACTTTGTCTTTTACTTTTTATGTATATATTTTATATTCCCTTAAATATTTGTTCAACTATTTAAATGCGATATTTTCCAATATGTAATTTTTTTAGCATATATGGAGTCCATGTTTTTTAAGGTAACACATTTAAATTAATTTGTCTACCATATGCAAGATTTTCCAAGTTAATACATTCATTTTATACCATATCTATAAATGACTCTAATGAGTGTCATTTTTACCATAATGTGTGTGTATTTTATCTTTATTACCTACATATCCTATATTTTCTAACATGTTAATAATTTTATATATCATGTATTTATCTAAAAATTAGTTTTTAAAGATATTTCACTCTTTTATCAAGCATTTGTACCATCAATTTTTTTATATTTGTCATCATTTATTATGTTCCCTTTGCCTCGGATATATAATTTACAATGCGGTGTCCTACCAAAAGGAGTTAACGGGTTAGTGCCATAAATGTTGGCGGTGATTAGAGTTTACTCTCCGATGGTAGGGCCGTTAAAATGGAATCATATTCATAAATGGACAATAAGTTAAATTTTATACGAACTTGCAAATTCTGACATTAACACATTTTGTAATCGGCTAGGTACCAATTTTTGGGCGTTGTGGGGGTGCTAACCCTTCCCCACGCGTAACCAACTTCTGAACCCGTTTTTGTGTTTTCGCAGACCAAAATTGTTGTTTTAATAAAACAAATTATTTTCCTTAAAATGACCCACTTTTAGGTGATCCAATTACACATTTTTAAAAGATTGGTGGCGACTCTGTTGTTTTGTATTTTTAAAAATTTCAAGACCGAAAAAGGGCTGCGATAGCTATCTCATCAATATGTTCCAATTGTGGCATTTTAATCAAGATTTGTCCTCTTTCGAAAGAATGTGACTCAAGATTCAAATTGTCGCATCTGATCATACTTCCCCAAATCGTAGCTAGGTTATTAAACGTTCTTCATGACCATGCATGTATTGACAATCCACTAATTGATAACCATACTCTACAATATCTTGTATCAAACTTCGGCTCCCAATTTCTCACTTTTGTAAACCATCTATGTAACACCCTAAAAACCAGTTTAGTTGAAATTGGATTTCGGTGATTGGAAATCCAACACTAGAAAGTCAAACTATTGCATTGACTTTTGACCAAGTGGTTAATTATTCAAATATTGAATCTTAATTTAGTATTATTATTGATTAAGGACTATATTGAAAGCATTGAAACATAGTTTAGTGACTAAATTGTAAAGGATGAAACTACTGAAGCAAAAGTGTAAAGGACAATAAGTTGAGGGACTAACCTAGCGATTAGCCCCCTCTAAAGCATTGTCATCCACCACGTAGGATGAGGGATTTTAGTTCCTTCAGATGAAGGAATTGCTTTGGGAATTTAAAATAAAAGAAGTGGAGAGGATAGAAATTTACCCAATTACTTTAGCTAAAGAAAACACCATCATCTTCAACCTTAAGAAGTCAACCAAGAACTTCCATTGGAGACCTTTCCAAAGCTTGTATATCTTCTGGTTCTTAATCCAATCTTAATGTTAAAAATTGGGTATCTGTAAGCCCTCTATTAAATCATCGATTCCTTAGCTAAACCATGTATAATTTCATGCTCAAGAATCATGAACCTTAAGAAGTTATCCGTAGACTTCAAAGTTTAATCTCTATTGTTTCATAGCTGAAAGTTGCTATAAGTTTAAGTATTGCTATTGAAATCATTAAAGCTATTGTAACCTCTCTCCATGTCTTTTGTGTTAGCTCAACCCATTGAAGATGGAGAATCACTTACTCCCTCGAAGGTTAACACGTCAACGAGCAAGAGAGTCGCCATTCAGGAGCCTTGAAAGCTTTGGGAGTATTAGTGAGTGTAGTCGGAGTCTCGGGAATGGCTAGGTGCCTTCCAGGTTTCATTATTTATCGTTTATTACATTGCTAATACGTTTACAAGGTTCCATTGCATCAAAACCTCGTAGGAGGTAATATTGGTAAGCTCTGGTAAGCCCATTACATTGAACCATTTGTCCATTGAATCATTGTATTGTTATTGATATTGCTATTGTCAACAATATTGCTATTGTTATTGTACTGGCTTAAAACACCGGACCTTAGATTCGAATGGACATTGAATACAATTGGCATTCCATAGAATTCATGAGCTCATTGGTATGGAGTGGACTATGTTCCTTGAGCTAAGGCACTATTTGGCGATGTTGGCGGGATGTGCTATGATTTGGTCTATTGGCGATGTTGGAGGATTTAACCATTAATTGATTGGCGATGTTGGTGGGGAATTCGCATAACCACGATCTCATATCGATCCAAGGATTAAAATTTGTTGAAATTATTGCTATAACTTTTAATTGAGATGCATTACATTCAAGTATTTAAATTGACTCTATTAATATCCACTGTACTATTACTACATTGTTATCGACTACCTCACTAGACTATATAAGCCTAACGCATCTCATTTCCATACATTTTAGGTTAAAAAGGTACGAAGGTTGAGGATCGGGAGAAAAACAAGGTTTGCAAGTCACAAGCTAGATTAAACTAATGTCTTATATGTTCCTAAACTCCTAGCATGGTGGCACAGTAGTAGACATGTGTTAAAAGGCGTAATATGGTTAACTTGTGGCTTGAAATATCATTTTAAATGGTAAAATTGGCTCACAATAGGATAAGCTTAGTAAACAGATTCGTATTGTTATGAAATCTTACATACATCAAGAATATAGTATAAGAATATTGTCTGCAAAATTTCACTAGCTTTGGATAGTTGCTTAAATCTATTAAAAACCAGATGAACTCTGTCATTACAGAACAAGGCGTACCAATACGGGTAGTGGCGTATTGGTACGAGTGAGCATTATTGGACCAAATTATAAAGGCGTACTGATACTAGCTTAGGCGTATCGGTACGAATTTTTGTCACTGGAATTTGTAGAATAAATGGGGTACCGGTACGGAGAGAGACCGTACTGATCCCCATATGCATCAAAATCAAGTATCGATACAGTTCATCATGTATCGGTATTGAAAAACGCTACTAAATTTTTTGTTTTAAAAAGCGTATCGATACAGCCTAGCCCGTACCGATACCCATCTCTACTCATAACAGTAATAATGGTCACCCGTACCCGTATAGTCTATCGAATATCGCTATCGATAAAGGTAGGTTGGTTAAAGTACTAGAAACAAGTTTTAAAATCATACAAACAGGTCACTGAAATTGTATTGGGTAATTAAACTAGTAAATAATCTCTAAATTTACTAAAAATTGACATATCAGCTAATTATAAAATGAATCGCATATTATTAAGAATAATTTCAATTAAGGACTTAGAAATTTTTTAATTTACCAATTAGTCCCTAAACTTGTAAAATTCCATAAAATAGTCCCCTAAATCAACTATTGATGCTTGTATTGATCTGGTGGTATGAATGTACTGAATAAGTAATATTGAATTTTGTTTTGAATCAAAACATTGATAGTACACCGAAATTAATGTATCGAACACTGTATCGTTCACCGGTAGTATCTCCGACCCAATTCCCTACCATGTCGGGGATAGGGTGTTACAATCTATTCAAAATCTTGTTCTCAAGAACTCTCCTCATGGTTTCCAAGCCAGAAAAAATCAATAGGATCCTAGACCCCTCTATCCCCTTCAACGAAAATCCATCTAACTCAGCCTAATTTATCATCATCCACCGCGCTTGGTATTGATCTAATGGGGTTCAAAAATTGTGAATCCCTAGTGCTTTTCACCGACCCCTACCCCCTTGTGATTCCCAATTGTCCTTCTACTTCCAATAGTGATCACGCGATATTCCATGAGTCAAGGCGACTCTAATTCTCGAACCATAAATCTACTTCCCATTCAGTCGTTCGATTGCCCACCACGCCTCATTCTTTGACGCTATACGAACAAAACCAAATCTTGACTCATCTCGTGCTCATTTAAAACAAACAAATACATCCAATACTCGCCCATGACGATCAAACACTAGCCACACTCTCTTTCAGTGGATTTGATTCGACAAATCATCCACGAAAATGGTCCAACTCTACTGGTGGATGCTACTGCTCTCCATTTTCCAATTTAATTTGCAACGATAATACTAGACTATTATGTTCTTCAATTGTTAGCCTTAAAAATCAAAATCACCAACACCAGAAAGCAGGCGAAAGAAAACTAAAATACTAAATTTGTTTCACTTCGACGAATTTAGAGATTCAAACTCACTTCATTATTAATTATTAATCTGAAATCTATAAAAAAAAGATTAAATATTTGTATTAGTCTTTTTACATTTATGAATTTATCCATATTAATGGAAGAAAAATACTTTTATACACAAGTTTGTGTAAATTCGAATTTACAAAAGCTTTTTAATTTTAGAGTTTAAGGGTTTATGCTTTAGATTGTAGTGTCTGGAATTAGGATTTATGGTTATAATTTAGGGTCTAGGGTTTAAAGTTTAGTATTTAAGGCGTTAGTGTTAGGGATTTAGGTTTTAGATTTTATAGTTTAAATATGAAGGGTTTTGTAAGTTTTACACATCTTGTGTATCAAAATATAACACGTAAATGTAAATGATTTAAGAACTTGTATCCTTCAATTAAATTTCAGATTAATATTTGCTACACTGTCAGTGTAAAAAAATTACACAAGCATGCATATTTTCAAGCTTAGATCTAAAATTTAAATTTTTAACCCTAAAACTCTAACCCAAACCCTAAACCCTACAACCTTACAATCTAAACCCATAACATCTAAACCCTAAACTAAAACACTAAACTCTTAAATAACCCCGCTTGTGGAAATTTTGTTTTCCACTACTAGTGTATATGATAATAATCCTTATTTTTTTGTTTTTAAATAGGGAAAATATGTCATGTATTGGTGGTGGAAACATTTAGTTTTCATAAGTGCTTTGATTTTAGGGTTTAGGGATTTAGTTTAGGATTTAGATTTAAGGGGTTAGAATTTAGAGGATATGGTTAAAATTTAGGGTTTAGAGGTTAAGGTTTTGGTTTTTGGGTAATATGGTAGAGATTTAGGTTTTAACCTATAAACCCTAAATTCTAACATTAAACCCTAAACTATAACCACGACCCTTAAATTTTAAACATATAAATATAATCCCCTAAATCTTAAACTCTAAATTGAGTCCTTAAACCATAAATATAAGGTGTTTGTCACCAATGGTGCATGATATAATTATCCTTTTAAATATTAGCGTCAAAATGATAAGCATAAGTGTCTAACAAAAACTTATTTTTTATACTTTTTTCCCATTGCCAATGGAGTAGTAGTTAACAGTATAAAAAAAACATTAAGCTTGAATAGAACTGAGGGTGATCCAAAATTTTTAAATAAAAATAGTATATCAACTTAATATCGCAAATGAAAAGGTATATGTTTTGAAATAATAGAAGGAACTCTAACATATTAAAACTTTTTAAAATCCATTAATCATTGAAAACATTTACTACCAAGAGAGAGAAAATTGCATAGATATTGCAGTAAAAATAATCCCCAATATTTAATAATTGGTAAAAAGAATCACTCAGGGAATTTCATATGGGAAATCCTAGCGCGATAGAGAAACCTAGCGTGGGTGTTAAGGCATTCCGCGGCAACTTGGAAGGCAGTGCAGGGGGACGACCACCGGACGTGGTCGATATTGATGGTGTTCCAGCCTCGAGGGAGAGACTAGGTTCTCTAGTTCCGATGGATTTTTAGCTAGGAAATAAGAATGGTAGTGTTGAGGATGAGACGATGGTGGATTCGATAGTCACTGGGTATGGTGGCAGACATGGACGCAATTGTGATGGAGGTTGCAGGGACTAGAGGTGAGCAGGGATTGTCGGCAGGCCAGGGGACAACGGCGACTGCTCCATCGTTTAAGGATACGCTTCTTTGTAATAAAGGAGAAATCAACGGGAAGCCAATCAATTCCAGAATTGGATGTAGAGGTCAAGGATGAGGACATTTTTATTGGTGGTGGTGGTGATTTGCCTGAGATATGGTTCTTTGATTGAGTCCATGATGTTATCGACGCCAAACTGGCGAAATTAATGATCATTCGCCTGCTGGGGAAATTGATTGGTTATCGCGCACTTTAGAATAGGATTATGGCATTATGGAACCCGGCTAGAGAGATCAACTTAATTGATCTTGATAATGATTATTATTAGGTACGATTTGTAGATGAAGATGATTTTCACAAGGTTCTTTCGTGTGGTTCATGGGTAATTTATGGGAGCTACCTTACAGTTCAACCCTGGAGTCGTTATTTTAACACTCATGAGGAGCACCCTTCTCATATTATGGTATGGGTGTGATTGCCAAAACATTCATATCGTTACTATACCAAAAGTTTGTTTTGGTATATTGCAGCAACAATTGGGAAAGTGGTGTGCATAGATTATAATACTACTGAGGGAAAGCGGAGAAGGTTTGCTCAGCGTGCTATTATTGTGGACCTTAAAAAAACTCTAGGTTTCGAGGATTTTAATTGATGGGAAACGAGATGATATTGAATATGAAGGGTTACAGTCCATTTGTTTTAAATGCGGCAAGTATGGTCATGCGAAGGAGATTTGTGGTGTCACTGAGGATTCTACGGTGGTGGGGGAAAGCGTTGTTGAGCGAAGAAATCCTTAGGAACTATACGGACCATGGATGCATGCGGTTAATAAAAGGCGGCGTAATGGCACCAATCAAGGAACTACGGGGAGAGTAGTGGAAATAGTAAGGCAAATGAGGTTGCAGGGTCATGGTTTGTGGCTTTGTCTGAGATTCAAGGGGATTTTGAGGATCGGGTAAAGGCGCAACCAATGGATTGGAGTAACGGGGCCAATAAGGGGTCTTTGGGGGCTGGGATGGCGAAGCCGTTAGGTGGAGCCGGGGTTTTGGCTAACGCTGGGAAACTTGACACAACGTAACGGAAGCCGCAGAGTTCCCGAGTGAGCAAGGAATGGATGGGTATTGCTAGGAAGAATGGATCGGATGGGAATGTTTGAAAGGAATGAGGTTTCGGTAATAGTGGAGTTCAATATAAATGGTGACTACTGTTGCTTCACAAGGGAAAATTATGGAGGCAACATCAAGTTTGAACACTAGAAAGCATACCGTAGTGCACGTGGTTGATGTAGAAGAGGCACAAGAATCTCGGGCTCCTAAAGGTAGGGTACTTCCTGCTTCGATCAGAGGAGTGTCAGCGAAGAATGGTTCTAAGAAGCAATTAGGGGTGCAATGTAACACCCCTCACTCGTATTAGGAGTGAGGAGCGTTACGGGACAAGAATTCAAGATATCAAGCAATTCGAATAAAGCATCCAAAACATAGCAAGCAAGCAAGCATTTCATTTACTTCCATCATCAAACCACAATACAAACAAGTTGGTTTACCAAGTCATTGTTACTAACTCCATTCTTCCCATATATTTAGTTTACCAAAGATATACTAGGTTCATTTCATGGTATCATCTATCAAGCAAGAATTTAGACAAGCATTTTGGTTAGGACCTAAGTCTCAACCCTAAATAAAACTACACTTACAAAACTACAAGCAAGATCAAGCTATTGTTACTCCTTGATATATATCCCTTTAGCTTTTTCACTTGTTTGTCCAACCTTGTCCTCCTCAAGAAGTTCTTCTACTTGTTCTAGGATACAACCCAATACAAGGAATCAAAATTAGTAATACATTAAAGTATACACTTATGATAAGCACCAAAAACAGTTTCTGCCACTGCCAGGCAGTTTGCACACTAGTTACTATTTTGCCTATAACTTTTAATTTGTACGTCGGAATTTTAACTAGTTTCACCATTAGAAATCTAACTTAATTATCTTTCCATTCATATAAGCCATTGTTGAGTGGATCGAAAGATCGATATAAACCAAGAGGGGGGTGAATTGGATTTTTAAATACTTTGTGATGAAAATTGCAAATTAAAAATAATAGACAAGGGATTTTAGAGTGGTTCAAGTTCCAAATGAACTCTACATCCACTACCTTAGCTTCACTAAGGATTTGCAACAATTCCACTAATTGCTCTTCCCCTTTTCTAGGCTAAGGAGGCAACCCTTACAATTTCGGTTGAATTTTCTACCCAAAATTCAACCCAATCCTCACAACAAGAGAACAAAGAAATTTGGTGGCTAATGAAGTATCTCTCAATACAAATGATAGCCCAATTACAAGCACTCTACCCAATTGAACAAGATATGAATGAAAACTACAATTGGGGTTTCTAGACAAATAGGAATTTTTGCACAATTGCTTGGATTTGATGAATAGATGTTTTCTTGAAGATCAATAGTTGTTGCTGTAGCTTTTGGATGTGTCTTTTATACCTCCTCATTGATTTCTAGCCGTTTGGGTGGTTGGGAACATAAATTGAGCCGTTGGAACCCTCTCTTACCACCATAAATGCACTTCTGCAGCTACTTGTATCGGTACGCGGGGAGGTGTATCGATACCTGTCTCAGAAAAGAAAGAGTCGTTGTGTGCAATAAATGAGGGGTATCGAAACGCACGTAGGCGTATTGGTACGGGGTATCGAAACGGTAAGGGCCGTTTCGATACCTTTTTCTGAACTTAGCTCACTGTCGATATCCGTATCGGTACGGGGGTTAGGCGTATCGATACGGGTCAACGACCTTTTAAAGTTTGGTTACCAACCAACTGACACCAACGGTCATATTTTTTAAACCGACTTAATATTTAAAAATCATAAAGCTCGTATCAATACGAGGGTTTAGGGTATCGGTACGCTATTCAAACTCTTGGAATTTTAACACAGGGGCGTATCGAAACGAGGGTTTACCATTTCGATACGTGTTCCGATAGTAACCAAGTTTGGCAAAAAGGTATCGATACGCTTGGGAGTGTATCGATACACCTGAACGATTTTCAATGGTTTTGCCTTGGAACACTTAGAAAATATTTTGAGTTTGAGTTTTTCAAATCAGTTTTAAAGTGTTGGTGTTTTAAAACTTATTAAGGGACTTATAAAAACAATTTTAAGTTTTACAAATTGATCCTTAAAGATCTAATTATATCAAAATCAAACATAGGTTTTACAATCTCCCCCTTTTTGATATAACAAAACCAAAACTTAAAATTTTTGACATTTTTGAAAAACCTTTACAAAGTTAACTCCCCCTTAATATAAGTTTGGTAACCTTTGAATTAAAATCAAAATATTTGAAGTGTGAGCTAGTTTCTTCTCCCCCTTTTTGTTAGATCAAAAAATCTTTGAGACAATTAAGTGCATAAAGAAATCAAAGGTATAATAAGCAACATAAATTTTATTCATCATAGCAACATACTTGAAATCCAAACAAAAGCAAAAAAGAAATCAAAGCATAGGTTTTAATCCTAAAACAAACTTAATCCTAAGAACATAAAGCATAGGTGCATAAAATAGAAAATCCTAAATGATATGCATGACAAACAAGAAGAAACGTCTAGGAATCGTCTTCTTCGTCTTCATCATCTTCATCATCATCTCCCATAGCCTCATTAGCCCGCATACTATTACGCCACTCATCATGGAAAGCGGCAATGGAACTATTCAAAGAATTGTGCCCGCTTTCAAGGGATGTGAGGCAATTCTCCATACTCGTCATCCTTGTATCAAAGGTAGTTTCCATGGAAGTAAGACGAGTATTCATGTCCGTGCGCAACTCGGTAAATTGCTCATTGAGATAGGTCATGAGAGCATCCATGTTGGGTTGTGGGACTTGAGGAGCTTGAGGGGCTTAAGCCTCTTCAAAAACGGCGGCGGCCTGCGGTGGTAACTCGACAAGACGTACCCATTCACCATTAAGATAATGAAATTTTGCCCGAGCAAGAGATCGCTCATCAATGGGATCGGTGAGAGGAGTTGGGTAGTCATAAGAGCAATCAATATCTTTTTTAAGAAAGAAATAACTCAAAGTTGTACCATATGTAAAGGAGGTGACGAGAGTTGTGTGACGATTTTGTACGAGGTAGACGATCTCCACGAACATGAGTCGAGCTAGATTTGGTCGCTTTTTCTCACGGAAGCACCGAATCCAAAAATCATCCACTTGACGGATGGTGGAATATTTTCCTCTGGAGGGACGGAACCACCAAGACACCATCAAATGTAAGATCCGGTCTTGAGCATTTAGGGCGGTGACGGATCCATGAAGAACATGCCCCAAAGCATGCTCATTATCGATGCCTTCATCCTCTAGTTTGAAAACCTCACAAATAGACTTGACATCAAGAATAATTTTCTTCCCCATGAGGTAAGAGCTAATAGCAACAACTTCCCCATCACGACTAATACATTTGGCATTAGCATAGAAAATCAAAACCAAAAGGCGATAGAAAACACCAGGAATAGAGATGAAATCCATGAAGTTCCATCGACGAAATAAAGGTAGATATTCAAACTTAAAACGCTCGGACTCGAGAAAAGGAACGGAGATTACCCTTTCGGCACGGATCTTATAATTATCATATTGACGAAAGTGAGTTAGACCCGAGTTGCCATCAAAGCATTGCTCATAGATGATTGAGTAGTTTGGACGAGAAATCGCTCCAAGGGTGGATGATTCACCGGCTTGATTAACCCTTGTACGCTTCCTCTAAGGTTCTTTTGGTGCCATGATCTAAAATAGAATTAAGCAAAAGGATTTCTTCAATTTGAGTAAAAATCAAGGTAAAAAAAATTTTAAAAAAATTTGAAGAAAACAAAGGTTTTGATAAAAAGATGAAACAAAATAACAAAACAAAACAAAAAAAAGAAAAAGAAAAAGAAAGATTACCTTGATAGAAACTTGGAAGATTGAAGAAAAACTAGCACAATAGATGAGAGAGAGAGCACAAAGCCTTGCTTGATTCAAAAACTCTTTTAGATTTGAGTTGAGGTGTGAAAAATATGAAGGAGGAAGGGCCTTTTTATAGGCAAAACGGCTAGGGTTAATTAGGTTTTGAAGAGTTTGAATTTTGGTAAAAGTTAATCTCATTAAAAGCCAAATTTAATGCCATCAGCGCAGTCGAGTATCGATACGCCTAAAGGTGTATCGATACGGGGATAAAATTGTCTTTTCCGCAAAAATGCCCGTTGGAAATTCTTATCGAAATGGAGGGGTCCGTATCGAAACGACCTGTATCGATACGAGATTAATCGTATCGATACCCGTGAAGCGAAGAGAATTCTGGAAAACAGAATGAAGAACATGTATCGATACGCGTAGAGTCGTATCGATACTGTATGCCCAGAAATGCATATTTGGTTCAAAGAACAACCAAAGGCTCGAACTTAACATCTCCTAAAGGTATGCAAATGATGAATGAGCAGTTCTAAGCATATTTTAACAGAAGCATACTCCCCCTAACTATAGGCATGGATGAAATTAGAAGTCTAAGCATACAAACATGGCATTTCACAAGATCAAGCATATTTAAGCACAAAAGAGGTCCTAAAAGGTCAAGATAGGCTAGCTAGACCTAACTCTCTCCTAAGAGACCAAAAACGCTCTTTGTCTAAGGGTTTGGTAAATATGTCCGCTAATTGATTCAAGGTGTCTACATACTCTATAACCACATCTTCCTTAAGGACATGATCTCTAATGAAATGATGCCTTATTTCTATGTGTTTGGTTCTAGAGTGTTGGATGGGATTTTTTGTTAAACATATTGCACTAGTGTTGTCACATTTTAGGGGTATGGTTTCAACCTTAATTCCATAATCTAAGAGTTGTTGCTTCATCCAAAGGACTTGAGCACAACAACTCCCTAAGGATATGTACTCGGCTTCGGTGGTAGATAAGGCTACACTATTTTGTTTCTTAGAGAATCAAGATATGAGCATACTACCTAAGAATTGACAAGTTCCCGAAGTACTTTTCCTATCGATTTTACAACCCTCATAATCCGCATCCGAGTAAGCATGAAGGTTGAAGGTAGAGTCTCTAGGGTACCAAAGGCCTAAACAAGGAGTATCTCTAAGGTACCTAAAGATTCTCTTAACGGCTATAAGGTGAGACTCTCTAGGACTAGCGTGAAACCTAGCACACAAGTAAACACTAAACAAGATATCTGGTCTACTTGCGGTAAGGTAAAGCAATGATCCAATCATAGAACGATAAAGCTTAGAGTCAACACACTTACCTCCTTCATCTTTGTCAAGCTTTGTAGATGAGCTCATAGGAGTGGCTTGAGGCTTTGCATTCTCCAAGACAAACTTCTTGAGCATATCCTTTATGTATTTTGCTTGGTTGATGAAGGTGTCATCCTTCTTTTGCTTGATTTGGAGTCCCAAAAAGAATGAGAGCTCCCCCATCATGCTCATCTCAAATTCACCTTGCATTAACTTAGCAAACTCTTGACAATGACATTCATTAGTAGAACCAAAAATAATATCATCAACATAAATTTGAACTACTAAGATGTCATTTTTATACATTTTTATAAAAAAGTGTAGTGTCCACCTTACCTTTTTCAAATCCTTTTTCAATCAAAAAATTTGAAAATCTTTCATACCAAGCTCTAGGAGCTTGTTTTAAACCATAAAGAGATTTGGTAAGTTTGAAAACATGATTTGGAAATTTTGAATCTTCAAAACCCGGTGGTTGTTCCACATACACTTCTTCAATTATAAAACCATTTAAAAATGCGCTTTTAACATCCATTTGAAAAAGCTTGAAATTATGATAACATGCATATGCAAGCAACATCCTAATGGCTTCCATTCTAGCTACGGGTGCATGGGTTTCATCAAAATCTATTCCCTCTTCTTGAGTGTAACCTTGTGCTACAAGTCTAGCTTTATTTCTTACAATGTTACCACTCTCATCTAGCTTGTTCCTAAAGACCCATTTAGTTCCTATTGTAGATTGATTACTAGGCCTATCAACTAATGTCCAAACATTACTTCTCTCAAATTGATTTAACTCTTCTTGCATAGCCATAATCCAAAAGTCATCTTTCAATGTTTCTTTAATATTCTTAGGCTCTATGCATGAGATAAATGAAACATGATTCATTAATCTAAGAGAAGATCGAGTGGTTACCCCCTTGGATGGATCACCCAAGATTTCACCATCTTTGACATAGTTCAACTCCCTTGGGTAGCTCACTTCCTTTTCCTCAATAGCCAAGTCCTTCAAGGCTTCAAGAGGTGGATCTTGTGTGTCCTCTTGTTTTGTTGGAATCTCATCCTCCTTTGAAGTTTGACCTCCATCAAAGGCATTTATGATTCCTACATCATCATCATCACAAGAATCCTTCCTAGGAAGGAGGTTATCATCGAATACAACATGAATAGATTCTTCTACTACTAAAGTTCTTTTGTTAAATACTCGATAGGCTTTAGAGGTTAAAGAGTAACCTATAAAAATAGCTTCATCATTTTTTGCATCAAATTTACCTAAGTTGTCTTTACCATTATTTAAAACAAAACACTTGCAACCAAAAGGGTGAAAATAGCTAATGCTAGGCTTTTTAGATTTTAAAATCTCATAAGGTGTTTTCTTTAAAATTGGCCTAATCATTACTCGATTTACAATATAGCAAGCGGTGTTTGTGGCTTCCGCGCAAAAATATTTAGGTAAATTGTTTTCACAAAGCATAGTTTTAGCCATTTCTTGCAAAGTTCTATTTTTCCTCTCAACTACCCCATTTTGTTGAGGAGTTCGAGGAGCCGAAAAATTATGGCTAATACCATTTTCATTTAGAAAATCTTCAAATCCCAAATTTTGAAACTTGGTTCCATGATCACTTCTAATATGTGAAATTTTGAGTTCAAGATCATTTTGGGTTAATTTTGAAAATGTGATGAATTTTTTCAAAGCCTCATCTTTAGTACTTAAAAATAGAACCCAAGTAAATCTAAAAAAATCATCAACAAGTACAAAAGCATAAGACTTACCACCCAAGCTCATATTCCTAATTGGCCCAAATAAATCCATGTGGATTAGTTGTAAGCATCTACTAGTAGAAACATCATTAATGGATTTAAAGGAAGACCTATGTTGTTTACCCTTTGAGCATGCATCACAAATTTTATCATTTGAAAATTTTATCTTGGGTAAACCTCTAACTAGATTAAGAGAGACTAGTTTTTCTAAAACACTTATGCTAGCATGTTCTAGCTTCCTATGCCACAACCATGCATCATTTTCATTTTGTGCAACTAAGCATGCATGAGATGTATGAATGTCATCTAGATGCACCATGTATATGTTCCCTATGCGATGACCTATGAGCATAATATTATTAGATTTAATGTCTACAATTTTGCATCCATTTTTATCAAATAAAACATTAAATCCTTTATCACACAATTGACTTATGCTCAATAAATTGTGTTTAAGACCATCGACATATAAGACATTTTCAATGAGAATAGTAGAGTGATCACCTATGGAGCCAATACCTTTAATGTGGCCTTTGGAGTTGTCATCAAATGTCACTACTCCTCCACTTTTTGGATTTAGATCCATGAATCTACTCTTGTCTCTGGTCATGTGCCTCGAGCATCCACTATCAAGGTACCATGAGTTTTGAATTTGTGCTTTGGCCTTGTAGCAATGCTCCCCCTACAAACAAAGATATTAAGCTTTTGTTTTTGGTACCCAAATCATTTTGGGTCCATGAGTGTTAGCTCCCAAAACCTTGGTTCCCTTGGGAATCCAAGATGACATAGCAATAACATTGTTATATTTTACAAGTTCTTTAGGAACCCATACACTTCTAATTCTTTTAGCTCTACTATGTCTAGGGTAGCTACCTTGTTTGTAGTAGTTAGTCTTTTTCTTAGGTTGGTGTGTTCTAAAGGATTCACCTATTTCATGCTTGACACTACCAACATTTTTCAAAGACTTTTTGAGCTCATTTAGCTCACCCAACACCTTTTGGTGTTCACTATTACATTGAGATAAAAGATTATTAAGATCAACATTTTCATCTTGAAAGAATTTTAGCTCATCTTTTAATCCTAATATCTTTTTCTCAAATTTTGAATTAGCTTGAGTGAGTGAGTCATTTTTCTCATTTAGTTCTAAAATGATCTTTTTATTCCTAATGACCGACTCTTTATATTTCTCAACTAATTCATCATATACCTCTTGTAACTCATTATATGCATCATTTAATTCTTCAAAATCTTAAGTAGATGAGTTAGAGGTTACCATGGAGGAATCTTCCTCAAGTGCCATGAGGCAAAGGTTAGCCACTTCTTGTTCGTCATCCTCCGATGACTCCTCATCACTCCAAGTAGCAAGCTTGGCTTTGGGCTTCTTCTTCTTCTCAAAGCCCTTCTTCTTGAGTTGAGGGCACTCCGAACGTATGTGGCCGGGTTGTTTGCACTCAAAGCAGATGATAGGATCCCTTCCTTCTTCTTTGTTCTTGCTTTTGAAGTCCATCTTCCTTTGGATTTTTCTTCCTCGGTTGGACCTCATGAAACGTGAGAATCATTTGGCTATCATAGCCAATTCTTCAAGTTCATCCTCCTCACTAGATGAGCTCTCATCATGTTGTGAAGCTTTAGCCTTGAGAGCTATTCCCATCTTCTTCTTCTTCTCAACCTCAAGCTTTTCTACCCTTTTCTCTTCTTTCTTCTTCTCATCTTCCCTTCCTTGCTTCATGATCTCATGAGTAAGGAGAGAACCCACAAGCTCATCAAGCTTCAAAGTTTTCAAATTCTTTGCTTCGATGATAGCGGTTCTCTTCCCATCCCAAGACTCGGGAAGTGAATAGAGTAGCTTCCGGACAAGCTTTTCTTCCGGTATGATCTCTCCAAATCCCTTTAACCCATTGACAATCATGGAGAAACGATCAAACATCTTTGACACCGTCTCATCGGGCTCCATCTTGAAATTTTCATAACTAAGATTGAGAATTCCAATCTTAGTTTCTTTAACATCGTTGGTGCCTTCATAAGTAGTTTCAAGAGTGTCCCACACTTCTTTGTCACTTTCGATGGATGAGACCTTTGAATAGATGTCCGGCCCGAAAGAACAAAATAGCATGTGGAGAGCTTTATCATTGACTTGAATCTTTTTCCTCTCCTCTTCACTCATCTCCACTTTCTTCTTCAAAACCATCTTGCCTTCACCATCTTGCTTCAATGGAATATATGGCCCATCTTCAATGACATCCCACACTAGATAGTCATTTGACTTGATGAAGAGACGCATTCTATTCTTCCAAAAAGAATAGTTATCACCATTGAAGAAAGGAGGCTTTGTAGTGGATTGTGACTCGTACATGCCCGAACCGGAGGTTGAAGTCATCTCTTGATATTTTGATGATCACACTCTTCCAAGGAACTCCTCTTGTGGTTGTTAATCCTCAAAGAGGTAGGCTCTGATACCAATTGTTGAGTGGATCGAAAGATCGATATAAACCAAGAGGGGGGTGAATTGGATTTTTAAAGACTTTGTGGTGGAAATTGCAAATTAAAAATAATAGACAAGGGATTTTAGAGTGGTTCAAGTTCCAAATGAACTCTACATCCACTACCTTGGCTTCACTAAGGATTTGCAACAATTCCACTAATTGCTCTTCCCCTTTTCTAGGCTAAGGAGGCAACCCTTACAATTTCGGTTGAATTTTCTACCCAAAATTCAACCCAATCCTCACAACAAGAGAACAAAGAAATTTGGTGGCTGATGAAGTATCTCTCAATACAAATGATAGCCCAATTACAAGCACTCTACCCAATTGAACAAGATATGAATGAAAACTACAATTGGGGTTTCTAGACAAATAGGAATTTTTGCACAATTGCTTGGATTTGATGAATAGATGTTTTCTTGAAGATCAATAGTTGTTGTTGTAGCTTTTGAATGTGTCTTTTATACCTCCTCATTGATTTCTAGCCGTTTGGGTGGTTGGGAACATAAATTGAGCCGTTGGAACCCTCTCTTACCACCATAAATGTACTTCTGCAGCTACCCGTATCGGTACGCGGGGAGGTGTATCGATATCTGTCTCAGAAAAGAAAGAGCCGTTGTGTGCAATAAATGAGGGGTATCGAAACGCACGTAGGCGTATCGGTACGGGGTATCGAAACGGTAAAGGCCGTTTCGATACCTCTTTCTGAACTTAGCTCACTGTCGATATCCGTATCGGTACGGGGGTTAGGCGTATCGATACGGGTCAACGGCCTTTTAAAGTTTGGTTACCAACCAACTGACACCAACGGTCATATTTTTTAAACCGACTTAATATTTAAAAATCATAAAGACCGTATCGATACGAGGGTTTAGAGTATCGGTACACTATTCAAACTCTTTGAATTTGAACACAGAGGCGTATCGAAACGAGGGTTTACCGTTTCGATACGTGTTCCGACAGTAACCAAGTTTGGCAAAAAGGTATCGATACGCTTGGGAGTGTATCGATACACCTGAACGATTTTCAATGGTTTTGCCTTGGAACACTTAGAAAATATTTTGAGTTTGAGTTTTTCAAATCAGTTTTAAAGTGTTGGTGTTTTAAAACTTATTAAGGGACTTATAAAAACAATTTTAGGTTTTACAAATTGATCCTTAAAGATCTAATTATATCAAAATCAAACATAGGTTTTACAGCCATGCAATTTAACTCTTTTCTAATTAATAAAGTTTTTAACTTAAAGACAGGGTATTTGCATTTCTGGGCAGTTTGCACTGTCCAAGTATTTTCATTTCCAGATTTCACTATATAATTCAGAATTCAACTCAGATTGTTCCTAATGAAAATAGACATATTAAAGTTCATTCCATATAAATTTCAGCTCTAAATTCAATTCCTACAATTTATAACAATTTTTCAAAGTTTCTGCCCATAATAGAGTTTTTTGGGCAAATTTCATTAGGTCAAATTTACTAGTTCATATTCCTACATGCTTAATTTAATTCATTACATTCTAGTACTTTAAACCCTTAATTTTCATGTGTCCATGTTCTAATATGTTGATTTTTAGTCCCTAGTGCATTCATTTCAGTCCATTAACTATCAAATATTCCAATTGCAGTCTCTATTGTTCATACATGTTAACAAGTTAATGAAAACAATCCATACTCTTTAATATAGCAATTCAATCTAGCAAGCTTTCAATTTATCTCCTCTCGTGTTTTTAGTTCAATTTTCCAGCCTTTAATTCTGTCCAAATCAATCCTAAATTTACTACTTTATTCAAAACAGTCCCCATTATCCAATTAAACCATCTAGGTGACTAGTTTCATTACTAGTTCCATTTTTCAGCAATTAAACACTATTTCCAATTGTTCAATGTTACTAGATTAGAATTTAGGGTATTACATGCAAGGGGTGAATAAGCCTAATCTCAAGGCACAAAAGAAAGATGATCGAGGAGTGAGTAAACCTGCTAGCTACTCGACTATCTTCGTTGACGCCGGACTTGGATAATGCCGCCACAGAGGAAGCCACGCGGCTTACAACATCTAGGGTGGAGAATATCACGGATGATATGCGCGTTGAATGGCAAACAAACTCGACGTTTGAGCAGCCGTGTGAGTCGGAAATGCATGTTTAACCTATTGCTCATGTTTTCTCTAAGTTTAATGATTAAGATTATTTACTGGAATGTTTACGGATCTCTTGACCATGTTTTTAACTATTCTTTAAAGTTTTTGATTAAGAAGAAAAGGCCTGATATTGTTTTCATCATAGAGCCGCTGATGAGTGGGACGGATGCTGATAATTTTGTCTGTAGATCTGATTTTGATTTTTCATATAGTTTAGAAGCACATGGTTTTTCGGTGGAATTTGGATCCTCTGGCACGACACAGTGTAGTTAGATGTTCTGGCGATTTCTAATCAGTATGTTCATGATTTTTGTACAATGACTAGTGGTGGTGGGATTTCTTTGGTACTTTTGTGTATGCGAGCCCAAACGCTATGAGGCGTAGGTCGTTGTAGGATCAACTGGTTGCTTTTAATCCGGGAGTGGATGCTCCATGCGCTGTGGAAGGGGATCTGAATGTCATCGGTAGTATGTCAGAATGTATCGGGGGTATCAACGGTGTACAGGGGTTTGTCGTCATTTTAAGTAATTTATGTTCGACTCTAGTCTGGTTGATATGGGATATAATGGACCCAAGTTTACTTGACGTAGGAGTTCTTTGTTTGAAATGCTAGACACGTGTTTATGCAATTCCGCATGGTATGAAGGGTTTCCATCTTCGGTGGTTTCCACCTTTTGAAGATAGGGTCTGATCATTGGCCCATTATGCTTGATACATCGGGACATAGAGAGGATCGTGGCATTCGGCCTTTCCGATATATATCTACATGGAATGATCATCCTGGGTTTTCTAATTCCTAAAATTGGTGTGGAGCGAGGGGAAGAACTTTTATAATAATGTTTCTCAATTTCATGACCGAAGACGACAATGGAATATGGAAATATTTGGGCACATTGGTAGGCGCAAGGCACAACTAGTGGCGCGGCTAAAGGGAATTGAAAATGTGTTGGAATCCTCCTATCGGCCTTCCCTTGTGCAATTGGAAGATGAGTTAAAGAAATAATTGGATTTAGTTCTCGCTCAAGAGAAAAGTTATTGGGAGCAGAAGTTGCGTATGAACTGGATTGCATAGGGCAATCGTAACACATCATACTTTCATACGGCGAAAATGGCTCGTTGAAAGCATAATACGGTGCAGATGTTGTAACTTGAGAACGAGGCTTTGTGCAATGATCCTGTAACACTTAAACGTCACGTGGCACTATTCTTTCGGAGTCTCTTTACTAGCGAGGTTGTGCAACCACGAATAATGGACTTGACAACTGATTTTCGGCAGTTTGGTAAGGATGATTTTCGGCCCCTTCTTGCCGAGATTACCGTGGAAGAGATGAGAGGCGTGGTTTTTTTCCATGGCAACTCTGAAGGCCCCTAGGATATATGGATTGTGTGTGGTGTTTTATCAAAAGAATTGGGAGATTGTTGGGTAGACGATTTTTCAGGTTGTGAAGAATTTCTTTGATGATGGCGTTCTTGAGGATTGGGTTAACCAAACCCTTTTAGTGTTGATTCCAAAAGTGGTGAAACCTGAGTTCATTAGTTAGTTCAGACCTATAAGATTGTGTAATGTTCGTATAAGGTGATTACAAAACTTCTTGTTTGTCGACTGAAACCATACTTACCCGAATGGGTAACGAGCACTCAAGTGAGTTTTGTACCCGAGCGACATATGCAGGATAAAATTATTATTGCCCAAGAGGTCATGTACTCCATGCAGGTTAAATTAGGGAAATAGCATGGATGGATATTAAGGTGGATCTTGAAAAGGCATATGATATATTGGAATGGGATTATACTGAGGAGACGTTATATACAGTAGGACTACCGGTGAAGATTGTGGATCGTATAATGTGTTTCGTTTGCTTTGTTTCGACTCAGATTCTATGGAATGAGGAGTTATCATATTCTTTTATACCCATGTGAGGCATTCACCAACGTCATCTGCTATTTCTATATCTCTTTTTTCTTTGTATGGATCAACTTTCTCAAGCAATAGAGGCAGGTGTGCGTGATAGATTCTGGAGGCATGTGCATCTTGTTCGCAGGGGGCTGGGTTTATCTCATTTGTTTTTTTTCAGACGACATGGTTCTTTTTTCTGAGGCCACATTGGAGCATGTTTCAGTGATTCAGAAAATTATAACAAATTTTTGTCAGGCATAAGGTTAGTATCGCCAAAATTCAGATATGTTTTTCCCGTAATTTTCTATATGCTTTTCGGATACAAATAGCACAGGGGTTTGGTTTTGAAGAGGTTGAGGACATCGAGAAGTACCTTGGGGTGCCTCTTATGCCAAAGCGTGTTACTTGTGCTACTTACGCTTATGTGTTGGAGAAGATGAGGGAACGACTACCGGGTTGGGTGGCTAAATCTCTTACGCTTGAGGGGCGGATTACTTTGGCTAAGGTGGTTCAACAGGCAATCCCGGTATATGTGATGTAGTCTTCGTGGATTCTGAAAGGTACGTGTCAGGAGATGGAAAAACTGATTCGGAAGTTTGTTTGGGGTTTTCAGAAGGGGAAGTCAGGAGTTGTGTTACTTCCATGAGAGTCGATCCAACAGCCTCTCGATCAGGATGGCTGTAACACCCTAAAAATTATGCCCAAATTGTAAACCCTAGATTCGAAAATTTTCTAATTTAGAATCCTAATTTTGAAATCCCTAATTGAAAACCCTAACAATTGGGAATTTTTAACTAAAAACCCTAATTTTCTATGGTGGACTAAATAAGAATTTTTATCAAACTAGGAAGTTAATATGAAATTTCTTGAAAGTTTAAGGACTGAAACCATAAATAATCCTTTTATCAAATTGAATTTTAATTTGGTTTCTTCCCCGTCTTCTCCTTTTTTAATTGTTTAATATATATATATATATATATATATATATATATATATATTCCCTTAATTTCAAATTGAATTCTAATTCTTTTTTTTCATGGTTGAATTGAATCTCATTTTTTAACTTAAATTCTTGTTTTATTATTATTATTATTATTATTATTATTATTATTAACCTAATTTGTTTAGATTACCAACTCTCAACTCTCTCTATATATAGTCATAGTTATTACGTACAGAAATAAACCTAAGCCTTAAGTTTTAAAGTGTTGTCGGTCTTAGTTATTCCCATGTTTTATAAATTCTTCTCGAATTGACGTTGTCATCACCTTACATCGAAGTCGCAACCTCCCTTTGTTCATCGTTAGAGCTATTGCCGCTTAAGGTGTGTTTCTTCCAGTGCTATAAATAAACTATTTTTGTGTGTTCTCTTTCTGTGCTACATACCTTGTTTTTGTGACTGTGATTTTACACTTGAGTGATTTTCAATTATGTTGTGATTTTACATTATGTTTTCCGTGCATACTATTTTCAGACTGTGAATAAAATTGTGATTTAAAATATATGAGTGGTGGGTTATCGGACTGTGTTAAGACTGTGAAAACTGTGTATCTTTTTACTGTATTATCATGGGTTGGGATTGTACGGAGGAAGTTCAGTGGTTTATACCACTTGCGTTGGTGACTATGTAGTTAGAGGTTATGGGGAACCTTCTCTTTTTGGTGACTATGGAGTATGGGTGCATTGCATTGTGTTTTCATAAAACCATGTTTAAACGTGCTTTGTGTCTTTTAAATATTTTTGTGAAAATTTATTGTTGTGGAACTGAGTTTGTGATTGCCTACACTTTAGAGACACACTAAGCTCTTTAGCTTACTCCCCCATAGTTTCCTCTTACAGATATCTTTGGACCTTAGTCGACGTGGTACTTGGAGGATCTCAATTTTATCCGGTTATTTTATTATTTAGTACAAAACTATTTTAGTTTAATCAGATTTCTATTTGTTATTTTGAGACATGAATGTAATTTTGGACTATTTATGTTTTGGGATTATTTTTTTAACATTCATTTATTGTTATTTTAATTTAGAGATTTTATATAAACAATCGAATATTTATTATAATATTATTTTTTTATTTATTATTAAATTCATGTTATTTTATTTTAATTAAAGTATAATTTTCAAAATTGGATTTCTTGAGGGAAAAATTTTCAAACGTGACTTCCTAAATTCGGCTATGTCTTCTAGTTCGGGTTTAGGGGGTTATAGTGGCTTAGGTTTTAAAGACTTCCATCAGCAGAATAAAGCATTCCTTATGAAGATCGGCTATCAGTTGTTAACTAATAATGAGAGTCTTTGGGTCCAAGAGCTTAAAACTAAGTATAGATGGGATGAGGTAATGCCATTAACTATTCGTCGGGGAGCATAGTCTCGGCTATGGACGGGGATTTGTAGTATCTGGGATGAACTAAGGAGTGCATTAGTTGTGATATACGCGATGGAAGGAGCACAAATTTTTAGTATGACCATTAGTTAGGTAAGGACGAAAGAATCGCCTTCTCAAGTTCTCTTGCATTAGCCCCTAGACCATTGATGGTTGCAGACATGGTACGAGGGAATGGGGAGTGGGATTGGAATCGTCTTGATATGCTATTGCCAAAGGAGAGGTTGGAACGGATTGCTTTGATTCAGCCACCTCGTAGTGATCTAAGCGAAGATAAGCCAATGTTGAGATGGGAAGAGAAGCGCAACTTCTCTACTCGATCAGCTTATATTTTCCTTACTCAAGGTGTCGACCCACGGACAAATGGCACTTGGCGAAAATTTTGGAAGCTACAGATTCCATAGAAGGTTTGAGTGTTTATTTTGTTAACATTGCATGAACGCTTACTAACAAATGTTGAAAGGGTTCATCGCCACATTCCCGAATTAGAGTTGTGTGAGATTTGTGGTGGTGGTCGTGAAGATGTAGAGCATGTGTTGCGATCATGTGTTGTGGCCAAGGGATTGTGGATGAGAGTGATTTCGACTGCGATTAGGGAGGAATTTTTCCAGCTTCAATGTCATGAATGGTTAATTAGGAACTTGTTCGATAAGTCTTTTGTGCCAAATGATGAGAAGTGGTCGGCAAGATTTGCGATACTTTGTTGGTTATTATGGAAACGGCGATGTAGCATGTTGCTAGCACCAGATATGGGAATCATGGATGATATCCTAGCAAGAGGGAATTAGCTGGTGGAGGATTGTAGCAAAGCGTTCCCTGTCGTGACGGGGGATCGGGTTAGGCGAGCTGTGGAGCAGACATTGTTGCCTTAGTTTAGGAGGAAGTGTTGGAGCATGCTCCAACGGCAGCAACAGTTTTGCTCAATAATGTCGATGAGCCCTTTGATCCTAGTGAGGTTTTGCTTCTTTAGCGTTCGGTTTCAGTGTGAAGGGTAACGGACCGAGTGCGTGGTTTAGCTTGGTGGATTGTGCTTCGATTGGTTTTAGCTGGTTCAACTGCCAAGTCCCCATGGTTAATAGGTTTGAGTGCCTATTGTTGGCTTGAATTTTGTGTGTCGTGTTTTTATCTGAATGTTTAATTTTCTTGTAAGGTATTCTATAGGTACTTTTTCCCCATTTAGGCTTAGGGTATTTTAACGAGGCCTATAGTTTATCCCTTTTCTTATAAAAAAAAATAATCCCCAAATGTTGTATTAATATTTTTATTTTTCAATCTATTGCACTTTGAATAGTACAAGGTGAAGTCGGTGAAAATACAATCCGAAATTACTGTTCATTGTTTTTTTTTCGATTAATAAATTGAAGTTAGGTGACAGTGAAGCCAATGGAAACATGCCACGTGAATTCGGTACAGTGAAGTCGAAATATAAGTACCCCGTCTTTAACATTTTTTAATAAAAAAATAAGATACACATTAAAGTCGGATTCTATTCCCACCGACTTTACTTTCACTATATGCTATAGATTGAAAAATAAAACATAAATAATATACTTGTATAATATTTCTAGAAGAAAATTTAAAAGTAAACCTTAAAAATAACATTTTAAAAGAATAGTTTAAAATTAAAAAAAAAAATCATTTAATAAAATGAACTTGAAAGATAGCATGGATCCACTAATAAAAACAAGGCTTACTAAAAGAGTTATTAGAGATATTTTGAAGAAAAGGTAAATATTGGTTGATAGGCAACAAATGCTTGTTCATAACTAATATATTTGTTACTCTTAATTTGTTTGTTTTCATATAACTTTAAAGATACTTTTAAATACTTTCTTATTTGGTAAATTTTAAAGATAGTCCACAACAATTATTCTTTTGAAGATAAATTTTTCAGAGATTAATATTATTGGAACCTTCAAGATGTTTTGAGAGCAGACGTTGACAGACACTATAACAATTCGCATATATGATAGGACTATAAAAATTTGTACTTGAAAATTGTCTCTATCTATGTCTATTCGTCCATAGATTGTCACTATGCCTAGAGCTATCATATCGCCAACAATTTTAAAGGACTATAAATATTCACATTCTCAATATATAAAAAAATTTGAGAAAACATATCAAACGATTGAACAAGACCAAGCTAAGAAGATTGTACTCCTCTTACCCTTCTTTCATTTTTTCACTCCGATCACTATATTAATTGCGACATCCCGTTTTAAATATATATATAGTAAATAGTCTGAAGTCGTCAACAATTATTTTATTTTTCGTCTTTATTTCTCTTATTTGGTGACTCCTCTCTTCAATATAATTATATTGGTTTCGTAATTAATCTGCCAGACCTGGTCCGAATTTCATTGTCCCGTACTAATTGACAAAGTCAAAACGAAATAACTTCAAATCACACGAAATCATGATTTGAACCAATAATTTTCCAAGTGTATATATTATATTTATAATTACGACTCATTTAAAATGAATTATTGGGGATTATTTTATAAAATTAATATGGTGCTGGATCTCCCGCCATTGCTGACTTTGATATTACTCAAAGTAGGGGTGATAGTCAGTTGATCCGTTCGCAACTTACTTGAGTTTTGGCTCGGTCAAAGCTCGGCTCGAGACCTTAACAAGTAAAGTTGAGTTCTTTCAAGCTCGACTCGAAAAGCTCGTGAACAAGCTCGAAACAATTATATATATAATATCGTTTACACTGTGTAAGTGCTTTTAAGTTTTACACGTTTTTTAGATCGTTGGATGAGTGAAACAGATGACTGAGATTAACAGTAGGATATGTGAAGACTATCACTTGGAAAAAAAATAAGGAGTTAATCTCAACCATCCATTTCTCTCATCTAACGATTTAAAAAAAACGTAAAACTATGAGTTTTACATTATGTATAAGTAGACCTTAACCGTATATATGTACACACGCTTCATACACACTTGTATGTTTTAGTGTTGTTAACTTGTTATCGTGATTTAATACTTTGAATCTCCTTCTCCTTGTGGACTTGTATAATTTAGAAAATGCACTATGGTTACTTGTGGACTTCAAAAATGAATAGGGTAAAATACACCGTTCATCACGCAATTACCTTCTCACTCTTATTTTGGTCCCCCAACTTTCAAACTTTTCGATTTACTAACTAGACTTTCGGATTGCTCCTGTTTTGGTCACTCTAGAATATTTTATTATTATTTTCTATTTTTAAATATTATTAAATATAAAAATTATTTAAAATAAATAATAAAATCATATTTTATTATTATTAAATTTAAAAATATAAAAACTCACCACTACCTTCGACCATCTTTGGTCTCAAAATCGACGACCATTTGATCCTAATTGCATCAGCGGACTTGTTTTGACACATTGAGTCCAAATCTGGTGTTTGTTTTACTGGAAAATGTCCCAGAACCCGCAAATCTCGTTTGAGACTTTTCAGTTTTCTCACTTTCGATCTCTTTTTCCGTGGACTTCATAGCATTTTCTGGCAAAATAGAGGTCAGACTCGGACTCAAAGGGCCGAGACGAAGTGACCAGTGAAATCTGGGACTGAACGACTACTATCTACAGCCGTCGACGAATGGTGACCGGCGAATAGTTTGATTTAATTTCACATTTTAAATTATTTTTATATTAAATAAAAAAATGCCAAAAAAATTTAAAAATAATAATAAAATAATCGAGAGTGACCAAAACAGGAGCAATCTGAAAGTTCAGTTAGTAAATTAAAATTTTTGAAAGTTGTGACCAAAATAAGAGTGAGAACATAGTTAAATGATGATCTGTGTATTTTACCCAAATAAATATTATATTTTCTCAAATAGATTTTCGCATGTTATTTTTCAAATTTTCAATAAAAATATTTAAAAGTAATTTGAGAAAAGCAACAAGACGAGCCGAATTCAAACTGTCCACTTCGAGCTAGAACTCAAACCTAAAATTTTGAGCTCGTTATTACCCCTAACTCTAACAAGGCGATTTCGTCTTTATAGTTATTTTTTTTTCTTAATAGTTAAGCTCGGCAAAGCAATGTTTACTGACTTGAGGCTTGTAAATAAATAAAAAACACCATAGTAGTAGCAACATATATTCGTTGTAAATGTAATAATTATTATTAGTATTTCTTTGCTTTTAATTTACTGTTTCACCTATTCAAATCTCACATCATACTCCTTGTTACCTTGCGATTTAAATAGTTAAACAACATTTGTAAGTTGTTTTCTTATAATTAAAGTTAAAGTACATCATTGACTTCATTATTCTTTAAAAATATTTGGTTAAAAGTAAAAAATAGCAAATAAATTAAAGATTAGTATCTTATACACTGTCCACTGACGATAAAAAATATTTCACAAACATAATTAGTTTAGAGTTTATAAATTTAGTTTAGGGTTTATGTGTTAAGTTATAGGTTTAAATTAAAGTTATAGGGTTATTTTCACAATATAAAAAAGTATACTTGTCAAGATAAAATAAATAGACAAAATACAGGATTCAATCTGAATAATAGATGAATTTAATTATCAAGGTTGAAGCTTTTTTATCAATATCGTGTGAATTTATTGAAGTAAAATCCATATAACTATTATCGCGCCTCATTAAAAACCTCCTTAACCTAAAACGGGAGAAAATAGTACAATATGATGATAGTAATAGAGTATAATTGTAAGTTGGTTAGGTTAATTAGTTAGTTATGGGTTGTTAAAATAGGATTAGTTATAAAAATTGGGACTGGTTCTTTATTTTCTTTATTTAAATCTTGTTTCTTTCTTATGTATAACTAGCACTCTTATTATTTGGTTAATACAAGTTACTTTACCGTTTCATCTACTTCTATTTTTTCTCATGTTTTCCCCAAATTTTTTATTTTCTATTGTGATTCCAAAACCCTAATATGGTATCATAAGAAAATTTCGCCTCTCGTTCTCTCTCTATGGAATCTAATTGGTTCTACAAGACTGATGATTCGTCTGATAAATTTTATATTCATCCCAACGAGAATCATGCTCTCATTCTTGTCTCGGCGTTGCTCACCGGCGTCAACTATCATAGTTGGGCGCGCTCAATGAAGATGACCTTGATATCAAAGAATAAGTTTTCTTTTCTTAATGGTTCTATCAAAGAACCCAGTGAAGAGGTGTAACACCCGTGTTCTGGGCCTAGGAGTTAGTCGGGTGTTAGTTCGAGTTAAATAAACTAAATTAAAATAATTCGATTTCAAATAATGGTCTAAATGAGTTTTATAAAGTTGGGAAGGACCTATTGGGCTATTTACCCAAGTTTTAAATAAAGGAAGACCACTTTATGGTAAAGTTATCTTCCTCCCCCATTCTTCCTCCTTTTCCCATTTTGAAAACCCCCCCACCATTTCTAAAACCTCCCAAGCTTGGAATTACTATTCCATCAATTTTAGCACCCGATTTCCACACCATTTTAAGAGGTAATTGTATTTTCTCAACCTCCTCTCCATCCTTTACTTGCTTATTGTCTTAAATTTCAAAAATGTGGGTTTTGAAATATTAGGGTTTATGATGAAAATTGGGTTTTAATGGGGTTTTTCATTTGGTCTTAAGAAATTGTGTTAGGGTTTTTGTAAATCATGCTAAAGTATACAACATATATGAATTTGGTCAATTTTGGATGAATTTTCGTAGGGGGTCTTTAGGGCCAATTTTAGGGTTTGAAAAATTGGGTTTTTGAGAGGATTTGTGTGGGAATTGAAGGGCTGATAGTCTAGTTATGTTAGGAGGGTGATTTGGGATGTTTTGGAAGTCTTTTGGATGCTTGAAATTGGGTATTTCAGCCCTTGATTGTGGGAGTCCGAAAATTGGGTTTTTGGGATGCTATGTGATTTGGAATTTGTGGAAATTGAGTTGTGTTTTGCGATGTGGATTGATGATTGAATTAGCATTGATTTGGGAAGTGATGAATGTATTTTGTTTGGCTAGAATCAAGGGGAAACGTTGAAGGAGCTTTGGGACCGAATCCGGGTGCGTAGGAGAATTGTTCGATTTGCTAAGGAAGGACGGTGAGTGGTCTAAACTTGTTTTGAAGTTGGTTCGAGCATGAGTAGTGTGTGTGTGTGCAAGTGTGCTTGGTAGGCCACTTCCTTTTAATCCAAGTAGTTAACTTAGTCTAATTGCCTTGAATGCTATGTGCTTGATGACTATGCTCAAATGCTTGTGATTAGATGAAGCATGTATATGTATATCATGTTGTGGACATATGTGTTGAGCATGAATGTGTTGATGATATGTGGTTGGTGATACATGTTGTGGTTATAATAATTGGCACTAAAAAATTACCGGTTGTAAATGATCGATCATTAGGATAGTGTGCACACAAAATTGAGTCAAAACGTACGTGGCCTTGATGGCGTTAAGTCATCAAGGAGGAGTACGGTGATGTAGCATTCCACCGGAAGCTTGTTATATTTCTACGGGATGATGAGTGGAATCCCATCCGTAGGGCATGTGGCGATGAGTGGAATCCCGCACATGCAAGGTCCGGTGATGAGTGGAATCCCACCGAGGTAAAGTGTTGTCAAGGTTTTAATCCGCACAATCGGGGTAATTAAAGTGGCCAATTAAACTTGTTTATGTAATGTGACATATGATGTTGATATGTGTTTTGATATATGGTATTGTATTTGATAATTGATAATGATGTGAAATCTTGCTAGGATTGAGAGACCATATATGCCACTTGAAAGACTAGCTAAGTCTACTTGTTTATTTGCAATGCTTGATATGTGTAAGACTAGGATTACATGCTTGAACCCTGCATTGTTGTTGTTTTCGTTTTAGAGCACCCTCACTAAGCTTATAGCTTACGCTCTCAATGTTCAACAATGCAGATCATTAGCGTGGTGTTAGCTCGAGGCAAGGCAAGAAGGGCATCCAAGTTTGTAGCTCAAGTATGGTTATCGATTTTGTAATAGCTAGCAATGTGGCAAAGGTCTTTGTATGAGCTTGTATGACTCATTTGAATGATGATGTTGTTGAGTTGATTATGGTTTGTAAGCATGCAATACTTTGATGAATGTTGGTGTGTATGATGATATGCTCTAGGATGCTTTAGGTTGTCTTATGCTGGGTGCTAACCTCTTTTGAATGACTTGTGGCCTTATGATCCTTATGAGTCTTTATGTATGCTTAATATTGCCTATTGTGCTCCTTGAATCAAATGCTATGTATGAAAGCTTGAGTCCATGTTTGATTGATACCTATGGCTTAAATACGTGTGCTTGCATGTTGGTATACGCTTAGGTGAGTCGAGGAATGCATTTAGAGTCGGTTTGGGGTGGTTTTAGTTGAATTTGAGGAATTGCAGTGCAGGGGGTATCGATACCCCTGGTAAGGGTATCGATACTCTCTTGCCCAAATGCCTCAGATTTTGCCTAGGGTATCGATACCCTTAGGGTATCGATACCGTCCAAAGTTTCTGTAATCTGGGTTTGGGAGATAGATTGGAGCGTATCGATACGGGGTCCCGAGTATCGATACGGGTCAAACCTGTTGACCAAGGAAGGTTGACCGAGGAAGAGGGTATCGATACCCCTGGTAAGGGTATCGATACGGCCTTCTCGTGTTGACTTCCTGGGTTGACCTAGAAGGAGGGTATCGATACCCCTGATTAGGGTATCGATACTGTCTGCTTTATAGGCTAAAAATTGACTGTTTATGCGTGGTTGTGATTCGAATGTGTTTTTCCTTTGAACGTTTTCCGCTGTTGTGAATCACATAGGACTTAACATTCATCTAGGCAAGATTAATATTTAAAAAAAAAATAGGGTTGCTAACCGAGGGGGAATCCTTTGGGTTTCGCTTCGGTTTTCCCCGTGTGGCCCACTCGGACCGGTCATCCGGCCAGACCGGGATGAGGGGGTTACATTTGTTGGTATCAGAGCCTGAGGTTACCGAGACCTCGGGCAGGTAAGTGAGGTAAGGTTAAGGTGTTAAATGCTTATGTTGTTCAATGCATGATTTGCCATGAATCCTTGATGCTTGATTGATCGTATGATGTTTTGTATGCATGAATGGTCGTGTCTCGTGTGAGTGTGTGCCCATTGCTACTACTACTTAATTTAAAAAGGATTTTTGAAAGAGGAATACTTGAGCACTATTGGACCCTTGCTTTGACTAACGTAATCCTTATATGTTTCTTGTTGTAGTTTACCTTGCTAGTTGAACCATGAGACCACGTGGGAGGCCTAGGATGGTTCGACCGGAACCACGGGCAGAGGCTCCGAGAGTTGAGCCAGTTGTGAGGGTTGAGGCTCAAGTGGGAGAGCCAGTGGTTAGAGTTGGAGCTCCTCCACCACCTCCACCACCACCACCTCCTCCACCGGGAGTGGGAGGCGAGGCTGAGCCCAGAGGAATGGGACCACAAGGAGGCCAAGGTGGCCAAGGACCGGCCGGAATTGACTTAGCTCCGTTAGTTCAGGCAATAGCCGGGGCATTCCAGGCTGCAGTAGCTGGAGGTCAGGCAGCTCATCATCAGGGTGAGGGCACTGGATTACCATTAGAGAGACTTCGGGGCCTTGGGGCCGAAGAGTTTAGAGGTGCTACTCCGGAGAGGTCAGAAATGTGGTTCGAGAAGACCGTCCGTATTCTTGCTCAGATGGGATGCACTGGTGATCGTAAGTTGGGTTGTGTTGAGTCCTTGCTACAGGGTGATGCCTACACCTGGTGGGTCACCGTTACTTCGGGGATGGATGAGACTGAGATCACTTGGGAGTTCTTTGAGACAGCCTTCCGGAAGAAGTATTTGGGTCCGCGATACCTCGATGAGAGGAAGAGAGAGTTTATGGCATTGCTTCAGGGGAGTATGTCCGTGACTGATTACGAGATCCGATTTGTCAGACTGAGTCAGTATGCACCCGAACTTGTGCCAACTGAGGTAGAGCGTTGTAACAGCTTCCGATATAGGCTGAATGAGGAAATCAAGACTTATACTCTAGCCTCTGATTACTTTGATTTTGATGTCTTGGTCTCGAGGGCCAAGGACTTAGAGCACAGTTTGAGTTTGACCAGGCGGTCAGGTGGATCTAGTTCGGGTAAGAGGTCCAGCAACTTTGATAGAGGTGATGCCAAGAGGCATCGGGACAACAGGCATCAGTATGATCATAGGCGTGGTGGCGGTAACCACGGTAGGGGCCATCAGGGTCAGAAAGCTGGTGGGAAGTTGCCCACATGTGCTACCTGCGGGAGGAACCACACCGGAGAGTGTTGGGGGAACTACCATTCTTGTTGGAGTTGTGGTGCTAGAGACCACATTAGGCATGACTGTCCACATCAGGTGGGACAGGCACCAGTTCAGGCTCCTGCTAGAGCCAATGACTTTCAGAGAGGCCGCGGGCGCGGTAGAGGTAACTTCCAGCCAAGGAACGATGGTCAGAGGAACATAGCTCATGTTGTTGCAGTCCAGCCGGAGGGCGGAGGACAGGCTAGGGTTTACGCTCAGCGCGGGGAGCAGCATGACACCGATGTGATCGCAGGTAACTTCTCGATACAGTCCTTGGGTTTGCTTTCTTTGATTGACTCTGGGTCTACACATTCCTACATATTGAGTGAGCATGCACAGTCTTTGAATTTGCCTTGTGAGTTGTTAGAGGTAGGAGTTAGTGTTACTAGTTCTTTTGGGGACACGGTAGTGGTTAGGAAGATGTATCGAAGGTGTCCGTTGATGGTTCAGGGACATGTGTTTCCAGTGGATATGATGGAACTTCCCTTCTATGGTTTTGATGTGATTCTGGGTATGGATTGGCTCACGGAACATAGAGCTAGGATAGATTTTGAGACTAAACGGATTTCTTTGAAGCTCACAGATGACTATGAGATTGTTGTGGTGGGTGAGAATGTGAAGTTCTTATCCAATGTGGTTTCAGTGTTAGAGGCTAAGAGGTTAGTTGAGTTGGGGTGTGAAGCATACTTAGCGTATGTGATGAACCCTAACATGGGTGAGGTTAGACCTCAAGACATCCGGACAGTGTGTGATTTTCCTAGTGTGTTTCCGGAAGAATTGCCAGGGTTACCACCGGACAGAGAGGTAGAGTTCAGCATTGAGACTTATTCTAATTCAGCTCCTGTTTCGATTGCTCCGTATCGTATGGCACCGAAAGAATTGAAAGAGTTGAAGACTCAGTTGCAAGAATTGACAGATAGAGGTTTTATTAGGCCTAGTTCTTCACCTTGGGGTGCACCAGTGTTGTTTGTGAAGAAGAAAGATGGGAGTATGAGAATGTGCATAGATTACAGACAATTGAATCAGTTGACAGTGAAGAACAAATATCCGTTGCCTAGAATTGATGACTTATTTGATCAGTTGAGGGGAGCATCGGTCTTTTCGAAGATTGATTTGAGATCAGGTTACTACCAGCTAAAGGTCAGAGAGGTCGATGTACCGAAGACAGCCTTTAGGACTAGGTATGGACACTATGAGTTTTTGGTCATGCCATTTGGGTTGACTAATGCACCGGCAGCTTTCATGGACATGATGAATAGGATTTTTCATCAGTATCTAGATCAGTTTGTAGTTGTGTTTATTGATGACATCTTGGTGTACTCGCGAACTGAAGAAGACCATGACCGACACTTGAGACTTGTTTTGAAGACTTTGTTAGATCATCAGTTATATGCGAAGCTCAGCAAGTGTGAATTCTGGATTCGCGAGGTAGTCTTCTTAGGACATGTAGTGTCAGCTGAAGGCATTAGAGTTGATCCGAAGAAGATTGAAGCCATTGTTGAGTGGAAGCAACCGAAGTCAGTGACAGAAGTACGTAGCTTCCTAGGCTTAGCCGGATACTATAGGAGGTTTGTAGAGGGTTTCTCTAAGTTAGCCGCTCCATTGACACAGTTACTTCAGAAGAGTGTTCAGTTTGAGTGGACAGACGCAAGACAGAGAGCCTTTGAGAAATTAAAAGAAGCTTTGACCCAAGCTCCGATTTTGATTCAGCCTGAGTCCGGGAAGGATTATGTGATTTATAGTGATGCCTCGTATGTAGGGTTAGGATGTGTTCTGATGCAAGACCGAAGAGTAGTGGCTTATGCCTCAAGACAGTTGAAGACTCATGAGCGCAACTATCCGACCCATGACATAGAGTTAGCTGCAGTTGTGTTTGCTCTGAAGATTTGGAGGCACTATTTGTATGGTGAGAAATGCACAGTATACACCGACCACAAGAGTTTGAAGTACATTATGACTCAGCGAGATTTGAATCTCAGACAGCGTAGATGGTTAGAGTTGCTAAAGGACTATGATCTTACTATTGAGTACCATCCGGGTAAGGCCAATGTAGTGGCCGATGCATTGAGTAGGAAGGTGGCCGTGGACTTGAGAGCCATGTTTGCTAGACTGAGTTTGTCCGGGGATGGTGGCTTGGTAGCCGAACTTCAGGTTAGACCTACTCTAGGTCAGTTGATTCGAGAGAAACAGCTATTAGATAGATCTTTGGCACCTCACGTGCAAGATATAGCCGAAGGTAGATCTTCAGACTACAGTTTCAGTTCCGATGGGGTCTTGTGTTTCAAGGACAGAATAGTTGTGCCTGAAGACAGTGATTTGAGACGTACGATCTTAACTGAAGCCCACAGTAGTCCGTTTGCTATGCATCCAGAAAGTACGAAGATGTACCGTGATTTGAAAAATGAGTACTTTTGGGTTGGCTTGAAGAGAGATGTAGCCGACTTTGTGAGTAAGTGCTTAGTGTGTCAGAGGGTGAAGGCAGAACATCAGGTTCCCTCAGGTTTGTTACAGCCGTTGAGAATTCCGGAATGGAAATGGGAGAACATCACTATGGATTTTGTTTCGGGTTTGCCTTTGACTCCTACGAAGAAGAACTCAGTTTGGGTGATAGTAGATCGTTTTACGAAGTGTGCTCACTTCTTGGCAGTCAACACTACTTACACCTTAGATAGATTGGCCGATTTGTACATTGGTGAGATTGTGAGGCTACATGGTGTGCCGAAGTCCATTGTGTCAGATAGAGATCCGCGGTTTACTTTGAGATTTTGGAAGAGTCTGCATACAGCTTTGGGTACCCGTTTGAACTTCAGCACTTCTTATCATCCTCAGTCAGATGGTCAGTCAGAGAGGGTTATTCAGATCTTAGAGGATATGTTGCGATGTTGTATCATTGACTTTCAGGGTACTTGGGAGAAGCATCTGCCTCTAGTAGAGTTTGCGTACAATAACAGTTTTCAGTCGAGCATTCAGATGGCTCCATATGAGGCTTTGTATGGCCGGAAGTGTAGAACTCCAGTGTGTTGGGCCGAGGTAGGGCAGAAACTGTTACCTATGCCGGATTTGCTCAAGGGGACAACCGACAAGGTAAAATTGATTTGTGATCGCTTGAAGGCTGCTTCGGATAGGCAGAAGTCCTATGCCGATTTGAAGAGGAAGGAAGTTGAATTCTCGGTGGGTGAGAAGGTGTTCTTGAAGGTGTCTCCGTGGAAGAAGGTGATGAGATTCGGCCGAAAAGGGAAGTTGAGTCCGAGGTACATAGGACCATATGAGATTGTGAAGAGGGTTGGTCCCGTTGCCTATCAGTTGCGTTTGCCATCCGAGTTAGAGAAGATACACGATGTATTCCATGTCTCCATGCTTCGTAAGTATAGGTCCGATCCATCACATGTTATGCCCGTAGAGGAAATTGAATTGAATCCGGACTTGACTTATGAGGAAGAGCCCGTTGAGATCTTGGCTTCTGACAGTAAAGTGTTGAGGGGTAGATCCATTGAGTTAGTAAAGGTGCGGTGGCAACGTAGAGGTGTGGACGAGGCCACTTGGGAGAGGAAGGAGGATATGGAAAAGCAGTTTTCGTATCTCTTTCAGTCAGGTAATTTTGGGGACGAAATTCCTTAAGTGGGAGAGAGTTGTAACACCCGTGTTCTGGGCCTAGGAGTTAGTCGGGTGTTAGTTCGAGTTAAATAAACTAAATTAAAATAATTCGATTTCAAATAATGGTCTAAATGAGTTTTATAAAGTTGGGAAGGACCTATTGGGCTATTTACCCAAGTTTTAAATAAAGGAAGACCACTTTATGGTAAAGTTATCTTCCTCCCCCATTCTTCCTCCTTTTCCCATTTTGAAAACCCCCCCACCATTTCTAAAACCTCCCAAGCTTGGAATTACTATTCCATCAATTTTAGCACCCGATTTCCACACCATTTTAAGAGGTAATTGTATTTTCTCAACCTCCTCTCCATCCTTTACTTGCTTATTGTCTTAAATTTCAAAAATGTGGGTTTTGAAATATTAGGGTTTATGATGAAAATTGGGTTTTAATGGGGTTTTTCATTTGGTCTTAAGAAATTGTGTTAGGGTTTTTGTAAATCATGCTAAAGTATACAACATATATGAATTTGGTCAATTTTGGATGAATTTTCGTAGGGGGTCTTTAGGGCCAATTTTAGGGTTTGAAAAATTGGGTTTTTGAGAGGATTTGTGTGGGAATTGAAGGGCTGATAGTCTAGTTATGTTAGGAGGGTGATTTGGGATGTTTTGGAAGTCTTTTGGATGCTTGAAATTGGGTATTTCAGCCCTTGATTGTGGGAGTCCGAAAATTGGGTTTTTGGGATGCTATGTGATTTGGAATTTGTGGAAATTGAGTTGTGTTTTGCGATGTGGATTGATGATTGAATTAGCATTGATTTGGGAAGTGATGAATGTATTTTGTTTGGCTAGAATCAAGGGGAAACGTTGAAGGAGCTTTGGGACCGAATCCGGGTGCGTAGGAGAATTGTTCGATTTGCTAAGGAAGGACGGTGAGTGGTCTAAACTTGTTTTGAAGTTGGTTCGAGCATGAGTAGTGTGTGTATGTGCAAGTGTGCTTGGTAGGCCACTTCCTTTTAATCCAAGTAGTTAACTTAGTCTAATTGCCTTGAATGCTATGTGCTTGATGACTATGCTGAAATGCTTGTGATTAGATGAAGCATGTATATGTATATCATGTTGTGGACATATGTGTTGAGCATGAATGTGTTGATGATATGTGGTTGGTGATACATGTTGTGGTTATAATAATTGGCACTAAAAAATTACCGGTTGTAAATGATCGATCATTAGGATAGTGTGCACACAAAATTGAGTCAAAACGTACGTGGCCTTGATGGCGTTAAGTCATCAAGGAGGAGTACGGTGATGTAGCATTCCACCGGAAGCTTGTTATATTTCTACGGGATGATGAGTGGAATCCCATCCGTAGGGCATGTGGCGATGAGTGGAATCCCGCACATGCAAGGTCCGGTGATGAGTGGAATCCCACCGAGGTAAAGTGTTGTCAAGGTTTTAATCCGCACAATCGGGGTAATTAAAGTGGCCAATTAAACTTGTTTATGTAATGTGACATATGATGGTGATATGTGTTTTGATATATGGTATTGTATTTGATAATTGATAATGATGTGAAATCTTGCTAGGATTGAGAGACCATATATGCCACTTGAAAGACTAGCTAAGTCTACTTGTTTATTTGCAATGCTTGATATGTGTAAGACTAGGATTACATGCTTGAACCCTGCATTGTTGTTGTTTTCGTTTTAGAGCACCCTCACTAAGCTTATAGCTTACGCTCTCAATGTTCAACAATGCAGATCATTAGCGTGGTGTTAGCTCGAGGCAAGGCAAGAAGGGCATCCAAGTTTGTAGCTCAAGTATGGTTATCGATTTTGTAATAGCTAGCAATGTGGCAAAGGTCTTTGTATGAGCTTGTATGACTCATTTGAATGATGATGTTGTTGAGTTGATTATGGTTTGTAAGCATGCAATACTTTGATGAATGTTGGTGTGTATGATGATATGCTCTAGGATGCTTTAGGTTGTCTTATGCTGGGTGCTAACCTCTTTTGAATGACTTGTGGCCTTATGATCCTTATGAGTCTTTATGTATGCTTAATATTGCCTATTGTGCTCCTTGAATCAAATGCTATGTATGAAAGCTTGAGTCCATGTTTGATTGATACCTATGGCTTAAATACGTGTGCTTGCATGTTGGTATACGCTTAGGTGAGTCGAGGAATGCATTTAGAGTCAGTTTGGGGTGGTTTTAGTTGAATTTGAGGAATTGCAGTGCAGGGGGTATCGATACCCCTGGTAAGGGTATCGATACTCTCTTGCCCAAATGCCTCAGATTTTGCCTAGGGTATCGATACCCTTAGGGTATCGATACCGTCCAAAGTTTCTGTAATCTGGGTTTGGGAGATAGATTGGAGCGTATCGATACGGGGTCCCGAGTATCGATACGGGTCAAACCTGTTGACCAAGGAAGGTTGACCGAGGAAGAGGGTATCGATACCCCTGGTAAGGGTATCGATACGGCCTTCTCGTGTTGACTTCCTAGGTTGACCTAGAAGGAGGGTATCGATACCCCTGATTAGGGTATCGATACTGTCTGCTTTATAAGCTAAAAATTGACTGTTTATGCGTGGTTGTGATTCGAATGTGTTTTTCCTTTGAACGTTTTCCGCTGTTGTGAATCACATAGGACTTAACATTCATCTAGGCAAGATTAATATTTAAAAAAAAATAGGGTTGCTAACCGAGGGGGAATCCTTTGGGTTTCGCTTCGGTTTTCCCCGTGTGGCCCACTCGGACCGGTCATCCGGCCAGACCGGGATGAGGGGGTTACAAGAGGATTCACTGTATTCGGCGTGGGTGAAATGTAATAATTTGGTTCTTTCTTGGTTGCAGCATGCAATTCACCCCGATATTGCTCAGTGTTCTTTGGATAGACACTACTTATGAGCTTTGGATGGACCTTTTCGATCGTTTAAACCAAGGTGATTTGGTTTGGTTATGCTATTTAATGCATGATTTCTAACTTCTGCAGCAAGGTACCCTTTCGGTTACTTCTTTTCATACTCAGTTGAAGATTTTTTGGGATGAAATTTGTAATTTGAGGCCTTTGTCTTCTTATTCTTGTTTTTCCCCGAATTATAGGCAGTAAGATTTTGCCCTTAGATTTTTTAGGGGGCTTACTGATAACTTTTCAATTCTGAAATCACAAATTATAATGATGAAACTATTACCTGCCATTAATGAAATCTTTGTCATCGTTGTTCAGCATGAACACTGTTGCATCTACTCTGGGTTATGATTCTAGCATTTTAATGATTGATAGGAACTTTGGAGTAAGATAGGCAGGATACTAAGACCCCATCTAATAACTAGAAATTTTTTAGTAATAATTCTAAGAAGCATGTTTGTGTTCACTATGGTTTGTTTGGCTATAATGTGGATAAGTGTTATAGAAAATATGGTTTTTGTCCTAGTTATAAGAATAGAGGTACTACTGGTCGAGCCAATCAAATTGGTTCTTTTATTTCTTTTAATCAAGATTTTGTTTCAAAGAATAGTGCTCCATCTCTTGTTTTTACTAAAGAGCAATATGATAGCATTGTGACTATACTGCGTGAGAGGGATTCTGTTGCTCAAACCTCTGCTCCATCATCCAAAGTGAATATGTTTGTATCCCCTTGCAATTTTACACCTATCGAAGAAAAATGTATTGTTTTACCTTGTTCCTTTTTTTAAGACCAAGTTTTAGTTACTCCTTGAATCATTGATTTAAGAGCAGCAGACTATATTGTCAAATCTTTATGTTATTTTAAAGAATTTCATCAAGTCAACAATAAGTTTGTAAAACTACCAAATGGTGAATTAATAAAAAAATCATTTAAGAACTGTGCAAGAATAAGTAGGGTTTTATGGATTTATCCTATGAAGCTGAAATCAGAAATTAGGGGTTTAATAACTATTTTTTGTCAAATAGTAGAAACTCATTTTGATAAAAAGATTAAATATGTACGGATTGATAATGCAAAGGAATTTGACATGGATGTTTTTTAAGTCTGAAGGCATTTTACAGCAAAATTCATGTGTGTGTACTCCACAACTAAATAGTGTTGTAGAACGTAAACATCAGCATTTACTCATTGTTGCTAGAGCTTTAAGGCTTCAAGCTAGTCTTTAATTACCTTTTTGGATAGATTGTATCTTACATGTTGTTTCCTTAATCAATATTACACCTACTCTCATTTTGAACAATAAGACTCCTTTTGAGATTTTAAACAATAAACCTCTAATGATCAATCATTTAAAAGTTTTTGGCTGCCTTACTTATGCTTCTGTTTTACCCAGAACAAAAATTAAATTTCATGCTAAAGCCTCTAGATGTGTTTTATTGGTTATCCTAACAATATGAAAGTCTATCGATTGTTTGATCTCAATACTCATGATATTTTTGTATCTAGAGATGTAGTTCTTTTTGAAAATATTTTCTCTTTTAAACATAATAATTGTTCTAATTCTAATAATGAAATTATTTTTCCTTCTTATGATAATATTTTTTTGCTGGATGAATTTATAAAAGGTAAACCTGTAAATTATACGCTAAATAATTCTTTAAATTCTACTAATCATACAAATTTGGAAAACACTTCTTTCAATGGTAAGGAAGGTTCTTCTAGTCCAGTATCTTTCTCAAGTGTTCTAGCTGACTCATGTTCAACACCTATAAAGGAATTCATTTCTGCAGAACTTACTATTGATCTTCAACAATCTCGACAGTAGATTCTTCCTCCAGCATCATCTTCTGATCAGCCACCAGCTGCTCTACCTACTATCTCATCTAGACCTATTCGACAAAAGCAGCTTCCTCCTCGTTTCAAGGATTACTATATCACATTACCAGGATCAAAAGCTTCTCCTCACACCATTAATCAAGTGCTTTCTTACAAAAACTTATCCTCTAAACATTTATCTTATATAGCGAATGTACAAATTTCATCTAAATCTAAGACTTATAATCAGGCTATAAAACATGAATCCTGGAAAAATGCAATGCAAGAAGAGATTATGGCTTTAGAAAGAAACAATACTTGGACATTAGCCCCTCTCTCTCCTGAAAAACAAACTATAGGATGTAAGTGGGTCTATAAAACTAAGTTGAAATCTGATGGAATTTTAGAAAGATACAATGCTAGGTTAGTGGAAAAGGGGTATACACAACAACCAGGAATTGATTATCTTCATACTTTTAGTCATGTTGCTAAAATTACTACTATAAGAGCCTTATTAGTTGTTGTTGCAGCAAATAAATAGCATTTACAGCAACTTGATGTAAATAATGCTTTTTTCATGGTTATTTGCATGAAGAGGTATACATGGATTTACCTCCCGGT
Source organism: Hibiscus tridactylites (assembly GCA_958450335.1). Lineage (NCBI taxonomy): Eukaryota > Viridiplantae > Streptophyta > Magnoliopsida > Malvales > Malvaceae > Hibiscus > Hibiscus tridactylites. The sequence goes on along the minus strand of OY288285.1, from coordinate 19,421,938 downwards.
TTTCCTTCTCATAGTCCTAGTTTGGTTTGTAAACTCATAAAAGCGTATATGGATTAATGCATGCCAATAGACAGTGGAATGAAAGGTTGACTTCTGCTTTAATACAACAAGGCTTTAAGCAAGCCACTTTTGATATTTCTATATTTACTAAAGGAGAAGGGTCTGACTTTGTTGCTTTAGATGTTTATGTAGATGATGTGGTTCTTGCTAGTCCTAGCCTGCATGAGATATCTGTTTTAAAGGAATATTTGCATGATACTTTGAAAATCAAAGATCTGGGAAATTTAAATTTTTTAGGTTTTGAAGTTTCTAGGTCATCTAAAGGTATTAATCTTTGCCAAAGAAAGTATACTTTAGAATTGCTTGAAGAAACTGGTTTCTTAGGATCCAAACCAGCCTCTACTCCTATTTTTCCTACTAAAAAGTTATCCAAACTAGAAGGAGAACCTCTTTTTGACATAACTTCTTATAGCAGACTAGTTGGGAAGTTGTTATATTTGACCAATACTAGGCCTGACACATCATTTGTTGTTTAAAAATTATCTAAGTTTATTTTTGCCCCTACTTACATTCATATGGTAGCTGCTCATAGGGTTCTTAGATACTTAAAAGGCACCCATGGACAAGGTTTGTTTTTCCCTGCTAATAATGATCTTAAAAACATCACACTTTTTCTCGTTCTTCAACTGAGGCAGAATACAGGGCCTTAGCTTCAACAACCTATGAAATACAGTGGCTTAATTACTCTCTCTGATATTTATATTGACTTTTTCGTTTCCAATCTCTATTGTGATAATCTTTCTGCTATTAAACTTGCAGAGAATCCAATATATCATGAAAGGACAAAGCATATCGAAATTTATTGTCATCTAATACGAGAGAAGGTTCAAAAAGGGCTTGTTACATTACTGCTTGTGTCCAGTCAAAATCAGATAGTATATTTCTTCACCAAAGCTCTTTCAATATATGTTTTCTTAAGATCAATTTCTAAGTTGGGCATCCAAAATGTATATGCTCCAACTTGAGGGGGGCTAATAGAGTATAGTTGTAAGTTGGTTAGGTTAATTAGTTAGTTATGGGTTGTTAAAATAGGATTAGTTATAAATTTAGGATTGGTTCTTTATTATCTTTATTTAAATCTTGTTTCTCTCTTATGTATAAATAGCACTCTTATTATTTGATTAATACAAGTTACTTTACCATTTCATCTACTTCTATTTTCACTCACATTTTCCCCCAAATTCCATATTCTCTATTGTGATTCCAAAACCCTACTAGATAGATCGAGCGTACAACCAAGAACAAGATGCAAAACACCCAAAAAAAAGAGTACACCACACGCCAAAGGAAAATTCACATCCCATTACAAATCCAATAACTTACACATAACTATAACATCGCCTGGAAACACGACGGTCGATCCACACCACCCTTCGTCAATGCATACGCCATAATATTCACCTCACGGTAAATATTAGAGAAACAAATACAGGCTAACATCGCAATACACGTATCAATCCCATTGAAACAACCCCACAAACGCCAAGGGCGGCGATCAATACAATTTATCCAAGACATCGCAATTACTGAGTCCGATTCAATAACAATCGAAAACTCCTTGCTCCAATGCGACTCGGATAGCATGCCCAAAGAAAAGCCAATAGCTCGCACCTTGGCCTCATTGGAATCTTTGACTCCCAACAGACAAGAAAACAACGCCAATATTCGACCCTCGAGATTACACAAAATACCACCACATCCCACCTTTTTCAGCTTACCCCTCGGTGAGCCATCTACATTAAATTTAAAGGTCCCTACAATTGGAGGACACCACACTATCCCCACACGGCTCACCACCGCCTCCGTCATGGATAAACAACTCCACGGGCATTCTCACCACTGTGATTCAAGCACAATCGACGCATCATGACCCGCTTTCACTAAATAAAGAGCACGAAGTTTAACGAAAAAAAAGCCCACCCACCTCCAATCATTTTTTATTGAACAAAAGCTCATTTCAAGCTAACCAAATCATCCACAGTACCACCACACATCTTGCTAGCCACCACTATCACATTACGCCCAAGAAAAAACTCAATGTACCTTGTTCCCAAAATTCATGCAAGAATCGAGGCAAAACAATGGACACCCCCACCACTATATAAGAATAACCATAATTCACGCACATGGCAACAAGAATAGAGGATGTGATCGATTTCATCACAACCTTTCCCACACCACAAGCGATCCACAGCAATTTGATGTAATTGGACCCCCCGAGATTGTAAGAACATCAACGTCAGCAATCTTCGCAACGCCACAAACCATAAAAACAATGAATTTTAAAGGGCGCCTCTAATTTCCATACATAAGCCCCGACCAACTCACCATCTTCAATCCCAAGTGAAGATATGAGATTCATCAAATCACGAACTTGAAACACCCATTGCGGATTAAGTTTCTATATTAGCCGGTCCTCACATACATCATTCAACCTTGCTGCAGGGATGATGGACAGCAGGTCGTGCACTTGCTGCCACCACCACTGTTTTGTCACAGGCCATCCTATATAGATGTAGAAACAACACACTAAAGGGCTCTTCAGTACACCAACAATCAAGCCAGAAAAGAATAGTTCGACCATCCCCTAACAACCACGCAAATTGATGTATATCCATGAACCGCTTCACTTTCTCATCGTCATGCACCTCAATAATTTGTCGACATGCAACCGACATATTACGTCTACCACTACAATTAAAACACCAATTCAAGGTCTTCTTACCATACTTCGCAACAATGATGGATTGCCATAAAGAAGTTTTTTCCGAACTATATCGCCATGCCCATTTTTCAAGAAGTGCCATATTATGTAACCTCAAATCAGCAATACCCAGTCCCTCGCACTTCCTCGGTCGACACTAGAGACCAACAAGTGTGACTCATCTTTCACTTCAACTCCACATCATCCTAAAGAAAGGCTCGTCGAATCCTATCAATTTTTGCAATAACACCTTTCAGCACAACAAATAAACCCATATAAAAGACCAGAAGAGCAGATAAAATGGAAATAATTAAAGTTACTCGAGCCACAAAAGATATAGATTGTTTCTTCCACACTGCCAATTTCACTCGAACCTTCTGAATTAAAGGCTCCCACAAATTCAAACTCCTTGGATTCAACCCAATTTGCATGCCTATACATGTGAACGGTAACTCTCCAAACTCACAACTCAAAATTGCTGCCATCTCCCCAACTATCACTCGATCAACATCCACAACATACAACGAGGATTTATAGTAGTTTATCTTTAGACTAGAGCACAATTCGAAGCATGTCAAATTCTTTTAAGATTACGTGTCAACACCACCTCACATTGCAAGAAAATGATCGTGTTGTCTGCAAATTGTAGATGGGAAATGCACAAATTATTGCGAACTCGAACATCTCTGATCGCATCCCTCTCCTCTACCCAAACCAAAAAGCGATGCAAAACTTCCGCCACCACAACAAAGAGCAATGGTGATAGTGGATCTCCGTCCCGCAGACCCCTTTGCATCGTAAATTCCTTAGTTGGAATGCCGTTAATCAAGATCGAGAGCGTAGACGTCTGCACACATTCCCTCATCCAACGCAACCACTGATCCCCGCACCCCTTATCGCTCAACACTTGGTCTAAAAAGATCAATTGACACAGTTGTAGGCCTTTGCAAAATCGATCTTCAAGATCACACCCCCATTTCAAAATTTTCTATGTCCCATCGAATACTCAATTTCATTCACCAGCAATATGCCATCAATCATTTGTCTTCCCTTCACAAATGTTGTTTGTGAATCACTAATTAACGAATCTAGCACACCCTGAAATAGTTTTGCCAAGACCTTCACCAAAATTTTATAAATGGACTGTTGAGTTGTAAGGTGCTCGATTCGTTCAACCGATGTTGCTCACCAAGTGGTGGAGAGGTGGAATTTTGGGTGGATGTGGTAAGGAAGCTAAAAAGATAATTGACACAATAATTTTAGAGTGGTTCAACCTTCTAACCAAGGTCTACATCCACTACCTTAGCTTCCCACTAAGGATTTCCAATCAATCCACTATTGATTCGTCCCCTTTTCTAGGCTTAGGAGGAAACCTTTATACACCGATCAAGCTTTCTACCCAAAGCCTTGATCAAACCCTCTTTACAAGAGATAAGAAAAGCAAACACAAATCCCTCTAATAGGTGTTTCTTTGCACAATTAAAGCATTCACCCAAAACCTAAAATACTTGAGCAAATTTGACAATTTTGGCTCACTAGTGTTTTTCTATACAAGAATTGACAATTTAAGTACATAGACAATATTTGATCATTTGTTGATTGACAATTGAAGCATTGACCATATCTTGATGCTTGGAGGTCTCTTTTATACTCTTTCATGGGTTTATAGCCGTTACTAGCCGTTGGGGTTGATTTGGAGCCGCTGAGGACTTTATTTCCCTTCATAAATGTTGTTCTGCAGCCTTCCGTATCGGTACGCTTGGATCCGTATCGGTACGGCCTTCATCAGAAACTAGCCGTTGGGCTCTTGCCAGCCTAGGCGTATCGATACGCTTGAGGGCGTATCGGTACGGTATGACGTTTAAAAGACCGTTGGGAAATATGACCATTTGGGTTGTTAAATGGGGATCGGTACGCTTACCAGGCGTATCGAAACGACCCCTCTCTGTATCAAAACGGCCAAGCCTGTTTCGATACGGGTTTTGGTAGTAACCAAACTGGGCAGAAAAGGTATCGATACGGGTTGGACCGTATCGGTACCGACACTTTGAAATCACAAGTTTGGTTGTTTAAAAGCATGAAAAATCTTGCCAAAAACCTTTTAAAATACCTCAAACATAAATTCAAGTTGTTTGGACTTAAAACCAAGCTTTAAATTCTTTTCAAATTAGTCCAAAACAATTTTCAATTATTATATCAAAACACTAGTTCTACAATCTCCCCCTTTTTGATATAATAAAACCAACTTGAAAAATTGTTTGGGATTCTCCCCCTTTAAGTTTAAAATTGTGAATAAGAGATTAAGATTTGAAATCAATTAGAGCTCCCCCTTATTCAATTGAAAATTCAATTTTTCAAACCACATTTCTCCCCTTTTTTGTTATATCAAAAAGAATTTAAACACTTTTATGTTCAAAATAACAATAGAGGTAAAAAAAAAGGACAAATAAGAATTTTTGGTTTTGAAATGGCCCCTCTTACTCAAAGCATCATTAAAAATGTTAGTCCAACATTTATGATCATCTAGTTGACATAAATAAAAATAAATCAAATAAAACAAAAGCAACTAGATTTTACCACACTTGAACTCAAGGGAAGATGTGAAACCTTCCTTCTTCAAGTGTTCTTCCTTAGTGTGCATGGAGCTCCCTTCATTAATTGGACTTGTTGGTCACTCTCCATCACACCTAGCAAAAGACAATCAAGTAATTTTGGTATCCAAATTGCTTTGGATCCATGAACATTAGTCGCACAAGTTTTAGTCCTCTTAGGAATCCATTTTTCAATGCCATCCTTTTTAATTGAACTACTATGTCCTTTTGGGATCCAAATACTTCTAAAACATTTTCCTTTTACAAATCTAGGGGCACAAGATTGTCTTACATAAAAATTTGATTTTCCAAAATTGTTTTTCTTTTCAAGCTCTTTGGAAATCAAATCTTTTTTCTTCTTGAACTTTTTGAAGAAAATTTTGTAAATCAAAACATTTTAATTCAAACTCTTCGAGTTTTGCTTCAAGTTCAAGTTTGGTTTTAGAAATCAAATCATTTTGAATTTTTAACTTTGAAATCAATTTATTGTTTTTCAAAATGTGATTTTTAAACTCTAAAACCAAATCATCGTAGGCATCTTGTAATTCATCAAAAGAGTAAGAACATGAAGTAGATGAATTAGAAGTTACCCTTGAATCTTATTCGATGACCATAAGGCAAATGTTGGCTTGTTCATCGTTAGTGAAGTCCTCATCACTCCAAGTAGCCACATGTGCCTTCTTCTTATGGCTTGAAGTGCTTGCCCTCTCCCTTTTCATGGATTCTCATTCAAGCTCTCTTAAGGCTCTCTTCATGAATGGGGCACACTTCTTGAAGAGATGAACTCTCTTCTTCTTCATCCTCCTCTTCACTTGAATCAACATGATGGCAAGTGGAGAACTTGAGAGCAATGGCATTAGTGTTGATGTCAGGCCCCTTGAGCTTCTTCTCTCCCATATCTCTAATTTCTTCTATCATCTTCTTTGTTCTTCTTCATGATTTGATGAGTAAGGAGTGACCCCCATGAGTTCATCAAGCTTCAAGGTCTTCAAATTCTTGACTTCGATGATGGCGGTCCACTTTGAGTCCCATGACTCGGGAAGTGAGTAGATGAGCTTTCAGACAAGTTTCTCCTCCGGAATGGCTTCTCTATAGCCCTTGAGACCATTGGTGATTGTGGATAACCTATCGAACATCTTCTCGATCTTTTCTTCCGGATCCATCTTGAAGTTCTCATACTCTAAGGTGAGGAGCCCAATCTTGGTCTCCTTAACTTCATCGGTTCCCTCGTATGTGACTTCAAGCTTGTCTCATACCTCCTTGGCACTCTAACAAGAAGACATCTTCTCATAGATGGTTAGGCCAAATGCACAAAAGAGGATGTGCAAGGCTTTGCAATTTAGCTTCATCTTCTTGTGATCGTCGGCACTCCACTCCGCTTTGCTTCGTTTAGGCACGAACGGACCATCTTCAATTATGTCCCATAGTTTGTAGTCTCTTGACTTTATGAAAAACTTCATCTTGGTCTTCCAATGGGCATAGTAGGTTCCGTCGAAGAATGGCGGTCTGTTGATGAATTGCGCCATTTGAGCCGGTTGGTGAAATGATGATCGAGCTTGCCGGATCTTCTCAATAGGATGTTAATCCTCTTTGATTGAGCCAAGCTCTAATACCAATTGTTGAGTTGTAAGGTGCTCGATTTGTTCAACCGATGTTGCTCACCAAGTGGTGGAGAGGTGGAATTTTGGGTGGATGTGGTAAGGAAGCTAAAAAGATAATTGACACAATAATTTTATAGTGGTTCAACCTTCTAACCAAGGTCTACATTCACTACCTTAGCTTCCCACTAAGGATTTTCAATTAATCCACTATTGATTCGTCCCCTTTTCTAGGCTTAGGAGGAAACCTTTATACACCGATCAAGCTTTCTACCCAAAGCCTTGATCAAATCCTCTTTACAAGAGATAAGAAAAGAAAACACAAATCCCTCTAATAGGTGTTTGTTTGCACAATTAAAGCACTCACCCAAAACCTAAAACACTTGAGAAAATTTGACAATTTTGGCTCATTAGTGTTTGTCTATACAAGAATTGACAATTTAAGTACAAAGACAACATTTGATCATTTGTTGATTGACAATTGAAGCATTGACCATATCTTGATGTTTGGAGGTCTCTTTTATACTCCTTGATGGGTTTATAGCCGTTACTAGCCGTTGGGGTTGATTTGGAGCCGCTGAGGACTTTATTTCCCTTCATAAATGTTGTTCTGCAGCCTTCCGTATCGGTACGCTTGGATCCGTATCGGTACGGCCTTCATCAGAAACTAGCCGTTGGGCTCTTGCCAGCCTAGGCGTATCGATACGCTTGAGGGCGTATCGATACGGTATGACGTTTAAAAGACTGTTGGGAAATATGACTGTTGGGGTTGTTAAATGGGGATCGGTACGCTTACCAGGCGTATCGAAACGACCCTCTCCGTATCGAAACGGCCATGCCTGTTTCGATACAGGTTTTGGTAGTAACCAAACTGGGCAGAAAAGGTATCGATACGGGTTGGACCGTATCGGTACCGGCACTTTGAAATCACAAGTTTGGTTGTTTTAAAGCATGAAAAATCTTGCCAAAAACCTTTTAAAATACCTCAAACATAAATTCAAGTTGTTTGGACTTAAAACCAAGTTTTAAATTCTTTTCAAATTAGTCCAAAACATTTTTCAATTATTATATCAAAACACTAGTTCTACATGGACTTTAGAAGGCAAATAGGGCGATAGTCGGCCAAAAGAATTGGTGTTTCTTTCTTTTTAACCAACACCACAAACATTGAATTAACCCCCTTCAGTAAACGACCAGTAAAATAAAAATCTTTCATAAAAGTTATGACATCCTCCCTCAAGAAACGCCAACAACGCTTAAAGAATTCAAAAATAAACTCGTCAAAACCCGGAGCCTTTGAACCATCACACTCTAAACTTCATCATCTGTGAACCCCATATCCAACGACTCAGCTTGCTCCACCGATAGCTTGCGCAGACCCAAATAAGTCCTCAATGACCCTTTTAGATGTTGTTGCGCAAAATGATGTCTAAACTCCTTATATATCACATGCTTCAACACATTTCCATCCTCAATCCAACGCCCATTCATATGTAGTCCTGCCATAGCATTCCGACTCCCACGAATCTTAGCCATACGATGAAAGAAATGTAAATTGTGATCTCTCTCTCAACCATAGCGCACGTGACTTTTTTCGCCACAACGACTCACGATATCGCACAAGCCTCTATAAATTGGCAATCAACTTTCTCTTATCCACAATCGATTGCTCATTCCCTCCCCGCTTCCCACTCGATCATCTATATCCTCCAACAGAGTCGATGTCGCTTAAATTTGGAGATCAATACTTAAAAATGATGTTTTATTCCATTCACGCAAAAAACCACGAAACATCACAACTTACCAAAAATTTTCAAATCACATTCTTCCTTATATAGTATTTTCCATTTCGATTGTATTGTAAATATATGTTCTTTACGTTCCAACCAGCAGTTCAGAAATCGAAAAGGATGAGGACCCCCAATCAACCTCTTCATTCGTCAAACACAAAGCGCAACGGTCAGACAGCCCATTTGGCAAATTCTGCAGAATCAAACGACCAAACCGATCAAATTACGCACTCGACACCAGCACACAATCAAGTCTACTACATTTTTTCCTGGTCCGAAACATGTAAACCTCTTTCCCGTCATCGGCAAGTCAACTAAATTCGTCAATTCAATGAATTCACCAAAAGCAGTCATGCCTCGACTATCTCTAACACACCTTATACGCTCTCCAACTATCAATACCATGTTAAAATCCCCCCAAGCACCATGGGATATCGATTTGGGACATTACCATGCTCAAGGACTCCCAAACCTCCCCTTGCGCCTCCACAACACATGTCGCGTATATACTCACCATACCACAACGCCATTTCTCGACAATCCATGACCCCAAAACCATGACAAAATGATGTTGAACCAGCACCCTTTCCACATCAAATTTTGAACTCTCCCACACCACCAAAATTCCACTCCAATCGGCCCAAAAATGGAAAGAAAGCAAAATCAAATGAATCAAAACCCCAAAGTTTACTCACAATTTGTGGCGAACATTGCTCCAATTTAGTTTCTTGAAGTAAAACCATATCACATTGGTAACGGCTCAACAACTCTCGAACCGATTTCTACATACTCGACGCCCCTAATCCCCTAGCATTCCACATCAATACACGCATCCTTCCTTCCTATTGACCCTTATCGTGACTTTCAATAATCCAAGCAATATCATGAACCATTCCATCTTCATTTCCAATCGTTGTTGCACCCAAAAACTTACCCAAATCAAGCGTTAGCACCACCTTGTTGACCCAGCGACTGATTCTTCTACGGTCGCCCCCTCTATCTACACTGTGATGATGAAACTGCTGGCTGACTCTCCTCAAACGATATGACATCTTGGTTCACGGGTGTAGGTTTCTTACCCTTTTACCTTTCCCCTTAGGCTCTAAAGATGTTGTAACAGGGGCCTCAAGCCTTGGCCCAAACACTTCTAACGTCTCAATCGGCAACCTAATCACACATGAATCAATTGGACCGATTGCTCTATCAACCAGACCAATATCCTTATCCAAAACATTATATTCTAAAGTCGCACGCAAATACTCACCTGACCACCCGACATTTGCACGATCCTTCTCCCCATCCTTCTCCTCTATCCCTTGCAAACCATCAAATTGGTCGATCACATCTAGGCCAAAAGACTGAATCAAGTCATTGTGTCCCTCATTAAACTTAGCCCCACACTTTGTTCCAGCCTCGTCCAACTTTCTGTATGCATTATTGTGTGTCCCTTCCTCCTTTGCTAATTATGTTTGGATCTCATCCCCAGCACCCATCACTTCCTCATCCTCCTTGCGGTCCGAATCCTCACTTGCAGCTTCGTAACAAACCTCACAAGTATTTGCCACAAATGAGTCAAATTCCTTTACATACAAAATGTAACATCTATCATGTACCCATAAATTAACTCTGTCATCAATTTGATCCCAACTTTACATCTCAATCAACAACCTACAACACTCAAATGCTGGTGGTGCCCTTGTTGTCTCCTCTACTCTAATCAATGTGCATCATAGGGTTGTCAAGTTACTAAATGTCTCATTTGACCATGCATGAACTGGCAACCCCTTCATCGAGATCCAAACCCTACGATCAAATCCCTCCACTTCTAGAGACCAATTCTCCACCTTTGAAAACCAGTCCTTCAATCTCCCGCTCGCAAGAGTTTCACGTTGAATTTCCTTATCGTCAAACATCAGCAGGACTCGTGATCCCGCAAGGTGCATGATCGATACACTTTTGATTTACGCCACTTGAAACTCATTCGCTAGCTCCATTAATTTACGAGGGCTTTTGCTCCAACCAATCGCACATCGATTCAAAATGTCCAATTTCTCCTCATCTACAACTCCAAACACATATCTTCTTTTCCCCTATAAATTTCGATCCTCATGTTTTACTCGATTGCTCAAATCCATCAATGGACTCTCCCTTTTTCATTTCCAATACGCTCAATTCACATCTATTTGAGCCATCGACACTCTCAATTTCACCCCGTAAATCCAGCGATCATGCAATTTTTCTATTACTCGCCTCACATCTGTCTCCGATCCTATACGCACAAAACCAAAATGCAACCCTTCTTGATTCCTTTTCCGCTGTATAAACACGTCACAAACCACATCATGCCTATCAAAAACCTGCCATATTCCCTTCCAATGCATGCCTTGCGATAAGTTCGAAACAAACAAGGTCCATACTCTCGGCACTACCATCGGAATGATTGTCATCACCACCCTCACAAGTTTATTAGTAAAACCAAGGTAGCTAATCTAACTTTCTCAAGTTTTATTTTATAAAGAACTTTTGGATTAAAGGAAACTATTCTCACCGTATTATACGTGGTGGACATTTTTGTTTGTCATTTACTTGCTTGAGTTTCACGACCAACTTTGATTTTTAATAATAAAAAAACTATTGATTTTTAAGATATAACACATAAGCTGCTGATGTAGAGAGAAAAATAGAAAAAATTCACACCAACCTCTTCATTATTTTTTAACAATAATGATTAAAATAAAAAGCGTAACCATAATAATATTTTTGTCAAAAATAATTTGGTGAACTAATGATATAAAGTATCCGTATATAGAAAATAAAAATCATTCAATGTTGAACTAAAATATTTGCACAATAATTAACCATATATATATGATCAAATAAATCTATGTAATATTTGATTCAAATTAGTTAACGAACAAATTTACAGTGATTATAAAAAATATACACAGTATTTTCACCTACAATGTCGTCTAAATAATTAAACCATTTACCTGTGATTCTAATATCTGTATAAATTGCAACATATTGCCACATCTGTAAAGAGGTAGAGACGTTAATTTCATATCGCAAAAGAAAAGGGGATCTTAACATATAGAAGTGGTGGTGCTACATATCTTATTAAACATGTCTTTTAGAAAGAGAGTAATGGCCCTATGATAAGTGGTATCAGAATGACCAAAGACAAATGTAAGTCAAGGGTGCGAGGAGCAATTGCTCCCCAACTTTGATGGTTTATCTACATTTTAGGCATTGATAGTTTTGAAACCATTTCAATTAAGTCTTTATCGTTCCTAAAATTGTTTTGTATAATTTACTTTTTAGGACCTTATCAGTTTTAAAATAATTAAATTAAATATTGACTCCCCCAATTTTTTGGTTTAACTACTTTTTAATATTTTTTAATTTTAAAATTAGTGAAATTAAATCCTAACTCCTTTAATTTTTATGGTTTAATTACTTTTTAAGATTTCAATTATTCTAAAGTTAAACAAATCGCCCCTCTCATGATTCAGTCTCAGCCCTGTCCATGGGAGCGACCCTTTTGACTGCTTGATTGCACGTCGAACGCTCGAGGGGTGGGCTAGGCACGGTGAACGACCTTGATAATTGCCTATTACGAGGACATATGACTTTGACGAGGGCGTCACGAGATTGAATGATAGAGAATGCCACGCCTAAAAATGACAAAATCATTAATCTCACATCAAAAACAAAAAAGATAATAACCGATGACAATACAATTTTTTAAATAATAGTAACAAGAACAACAACATTAAATTTTAACTTATTTTATTTCGAGATATAATCCAACAGTAAAAAGAACTAAGGTTAAAAAAGCATCGAAATCCCGAATGGAGAGAAAGTCAAGGGTAAAATATACAAATAGTCACTAAGCTATCCCTAAAAAATAAAAAATGGACAACCAACTTTTAAAAGTTACATAATAGACATTAAACTTTAGTTTTTATTATAAAATAATCATCGAGTCGTTAACTGTCGTTAATTGGGTGACATGACAGATTGACAGTTACTAAAAATTATATAATAGCATATTTAATCATTAATATTTACACATTCAATTAATTTAGACATCAATAATGGGGGTTAATTTAGGAATAAATTAATTAAATGTGTCAATGTGAAAGATTAAATGTTCAATTATATAAATTTTTGTAACTGTCACAACACCCGATTAACAGCTTGATGGCCATTTTATAATAAAAATTAAAGTTTAATACCATTATATAATTTAAAAGTTTGATGACCATTTTATATTTTTAAAGATAATTTAGTGACCATTTATGTATTTTACCTAAAAGTGAAAAACACGATATCAGTGGTCGTGAGAAAACAAAGGCTGTCAGCCAGGTCACCCTATCTTTCTCATGGTGGGAGACATGATTCCCCATCGCCTTTAATTTAGTCTTGATACGAATATCCATGCAAAATTTTAAAAATAATATAAAATATTTATATATCAAAATTTCCAAATTTTAAAAATAAATATATTAATGAAAAAAAGAAACACAACTTATACAAACTGTTAGAAAAATTATTTTAATTTCTTACAAATTCGATTAGAATTAAAAAAAAAGTCTATAAAATTAATAAAAACCGAATCAAACCCTTCAGACATTCCCAATTGCTATTATTTGTTCAGATATAAATACTCGTCTTTCGCTCCATTCAGTCTCCATTTCCGTCTCCGCCAGAGAGAAAGAGAGAAAAGAAGCGACGTCGTTTTCTCCGTCTCTCTTTCCCCCTCTAGTACTTCTCCTTGCTTCCGCTCTCGTTCAGGTAAGTCTTTTAGTGTGCTTCTGTTTTAATTTAAAATCAACCGATCTTGTAGGTTTTGATGTTTTAGCGATGATGGAACCGAGATCTAAAGACTGAAGTGCTTTCAGTTTCCACAGAGTTTGATATTTCTCGATCTGCTTCCTTTTCTATCTCGATCTTTACTTAGCTTGCTTTGCTTCATTACAGCTGCGATTTCTTTGTAGATCTTTATGACAAAATTCATTTTGGCTTCCAATTTGTTCTGGTTTTATTATTTTATGTCGTAATTTTAATTGATTTTCCGATATTTATTCTGAAATTATTTGGGGGCTCTAATTTTATTTCTTTGGATAAGTGATTCCGTTTCTTGTCCATAGCTTGCTTAACCGTTCATGAATGTTGTCTTCGTTTATAATTGTGAAATTGGTTGGCTAACAAAACTTTTATCTTTTTAAAGGGGTGCAAATCGTTAAATTTGTATATATCAAAAGTTGAATCAATCGGTCAATACATCAAAATTGACCGACCCAACCGACCATATACCATAACCCTTCGTTCGGTTTGGTCAGATTTTTTTATCTAAAGCTAAATATTCGTCTGACGGTAAAATTATATTATGGGTCCGGCTCGTTACGTTATCTATTGTCCCAATCAATAAAAATCTTTCATTTCATTAATTCTTTTCATCTTTTTATTTACAGAGTGAATCTTTACTCAGATTTATTATAAATTAAATTAAAAAAATATAAATTTAATAAAAAGATGATATAGAAAATTTTAATGAAATATAGATGCTTATTATTGGTTATAAATTCTCATCCCATCAAGACCTCGGTCTTGGTTGCGGCTGATTTGGGAAGGGGAGGGGGCGAGGGCGAGGGTACTCAAACTGATATTGAAAGACACGTGTCACATCACGGTGGTTTAGTTTTTTGGTTGGGTTTATTTTTAATTAGATTAATTGTAAATTATAATTTTGGGTTGGGTTGGGTTTATAAATTTGTAGACTGTAAATGGATTTAAATTAAAATGAGTTTGGTTGTACATGGGGTATTATTATTGTTATTATTTCTGTTCGAAGTGTGTATGGGGCATTTAGTTTAAGGATAAATATTTTATACACAGGCGGTGGAAACTTTCAGTTTCCACAAGTGCCTTAGTTTTAGGGTATAAGGAGTTAATTTAGGTATAGAGTTTAGAGTTTTAGGTGTATGGGTTAGAATTTAGGGATAATTGTTTCAATTTAAGGTTTAAGGTTTATAGGTTATGGAGGATTTAGTTTTTAGGGTAATATGGTGAGGATTTAGGTTTTAACCTATAAACCTTAAATTGTAACCCTAAACTTTAAATTAAAACAATTATCTCTAAATTCTAACCCCTACACCTAAACCTTAAACTAACTCCTCATATACTAAAACTAAGGCGCTTGTGGAAACTTTCATTTTCCACCGCCAGTGTATAAGATATTAATCCTTAGTTTAATATTAGATATAAATAAGAATTGGTTTGGCTTGGTATGAGTATTGAGTTTAGGTATAGTTATATAAAGGGTAAGTCGTTTCATTCAATTTTAAACTAGAATCGACAACCTAGTGATTAAATCTATTTAAACCAAACTTTCAAGCTAATTAAATCAAAAATCGACCAAACATAATTAATATGGTCAAACTGGTTTTGTTTATTTTAGTTTATTCGGTTAACTGACGATTTGCACTACTGCATTTTCTTTAGCTACCTAGGATAACTATATATTGTTTCATGTACTTCAAGAAAGGAATGATTACTCAAATTTTTCTTCCTTATTTTTTTTTGAAAAAAGAAAAACTAGAACTGGATCTGTTAATGATATAGATTCCTGGTTGATAGTTATTTTCTTAAACTCACTAGTCACTATATCAATTCTTGTTTGTAGAATTTTAAAGGATGGCCGATTCCGAGGATATTCAACCCCTTGTCTGTGACAATGGAACTGGAATGGTGAAGGTTAGTTGACTAGTAGACCCACGTTATTCTCTCTATTACTGTTTATTTCTTAATGAAGAGATTTACTTTGTATTGGTTGAGTTGATTTTGTTTATCATTCAGGCTGGTTTTGCTGGTGATGATGCTCCAAGGGCAGTTTTTCCCAGCATTGTTGGTCGACCACGACACACTGGTGTCATGGTTGGGATGGGTCAGAAGGATGCCTATGTAGGAGATGAGGCACAATCTAAAAGAGGTATCCTTACTTTGAAATATCCCATTGAGCATGGTATTGTCAGCAACTGGGATGATATGGAAAAGATCTGGCATCATACATTCTACAATGAGCTCCGTGTTGCTCCAGAGGAGCACCCTGTTCTTCTCACTGAGGCACCTCTGAACCCCAAGGCCAACAGAGAAAAGATGACCCAGATCATGTTTGAGACCTTCAATGTACCTGCCATGTACGTTGCCATTCAGGCCGTTCTCTCTTTGTATGCCAGTGGTCGTACAACAGGTTCGTTAAATCCCTGTAAATGTTTCATAGTTTTATAGATTGTTTCTAATCAACCCACCACTGAATTATCTACCTATTGGAACAGGTATTGTGCTGGATTCCGGTGACGGTGTCTCTCACACTGTGCCAATTTATGAAGGATATGCTCTTCCACATGCCATTCTCCGTCTAGACCTTGCTGGTCGGGATCTTACTGATTCTTTGATGAAGATTCTTACTGAGAGAGGTTACATGTTCACCACCACTGCTGAACGGGAAATTGTCCGTGACATGAAAGAGAAGCTTGCATATGTTGCTCTGGACTACGAGCAGGAACTGGAGACTGCCAAGAGCAGCTCATCTGTTGAGAAGAACTATGAGTTACCTGATGGACAAGTCATTACTATTGGGGCTGAGAGATTCCGTTGTCCTGAGGTCCTGTTCCAGCCATCTCTCATTGGAATGGAAGCAGCTGGAATCCATGAAACTACATACAACTCTATCATGAAGTGTGACGTGGATATCAGGAAGGATCTCTATGGCAACATTGTGCTCAGTGGTGGTTCAACTATGTTCCCTGGCATCGCAGACCGTATGAGCAAGGAAATCACCGCCCTTGCTCCAAGCAGCATGAAGATCAAGGTCGTTGCACCACCAGAGAGAAAGTACAGTGTCTGGATTGGAGGATCTATCTTGGCATCACTCAGTACCTTCCAGCAGGTGAAACGTATTTCTGCATATAAATGGCTTCTATTTTACTTTTCCGTTAGTTTGGTTACCTGAGACTAACATATCTTGCTTTACCTGTTGCATCAGATGTGGATTTCCAAGGGCGAGTACGACGAATCTGGTCCATCCATTGTCCACAGGAAGTGTTTCTAAAAAGCTCTGTAGGTGCTTTCATGGTCGGTTTCATTTTTGGTTTAGTTGGCTTTTTCGTGTCCTGTGTCAAATGAATTCAAGTCTACTTCATGTGGGGAAGTATTGAAGTCAAATGAATTCAAGTTTGGTTCATGTGGGGAAGTATTGAAGTTCGAGGTGTTCTCTGGTTTTAATGTATTATATTAGCCTTTCGTCTGTTGCTCACAGCAATAGAGATGGCAGCCCTTCCAGTTATGTCGGAGGGCAGACAATTGGTTCTCGGGTCCTTCCTTTTCAAACATGTTGCTTAATACTTAATGGGGTGGTTTGCAGCTGGAGAGTGATTGTGATGCTCCTTATATTTTCTTTATTTACAACTTAAAACCATATTTTTTACCTGAGAACATTAATGTTAATAGGTATTTTAGGGTTTAAATTAGTGTGGGATTGTGGTCATAAACATTTGATGGGAATTATAATTGATACCTGGTTCTGATGAAATCTTATGGCGAATGCATTTCATCTGAACTCATTTGTGTAACCCCTAACCCGGCCAAAAAAAATAGATCGAAGTTAGTATAAGTCGTGTTTCTCTCAAATAACACATTTTAGATTTACTTATTTATAAAACAAAATAATTATTAAGTAATAATAATTATTGTAAAATATCAAAACTATCTATAAAATTTAATTGTTAAAACACCTGATCATTTAACAAAATATTTAAACTAAAATTTAAAAATGCATTCAAAAATACAATCTCAAAAAAAAATTTGTTCAAAAGTTTGATTACATAAATGTTCCAAATCATAAAATATTAATCTGAAAGCTTAAATATAATAGTTTATGTTGATATGATATTTGAGTAAAATGCGAGATGCTTCAAGTACTGAGTCGCCTAAGAGTTTGAGTATCTGAAAGAGAAACTAAGAGGTATAAGCTAAAGAGCTTAGTGTGTCTCTAATGTGCAAACAATCATAAAACAAAATATTATTTTTTTGTTTTTGTGATAAAAAATTTTAAGAACACATTAAATTTGAATCATAATGATATGATGTTTGATGCACATGAAAACTCAATACCTAAACTCTGGTACACTGCCCGAAGAGTAAGGTTTCCCTGAACCTACTCTCTCCATCGACACCACTAATCCAAAGTGAAATTCAGCCCGAAGGATGGGGCCATTAATCCAAAGTGAAATTCAGCCCCAAGGATGAAACCATTAATCCAAAGTGAAATTTAGCCTGAAGGATGGAACCACTAATCTTGAGTGGAATTCAGCTCAAAGTGTGAAACCATTGAACTTTCTGAACAAATCTCGATCCATGTACACACAATGATATGATGTTTATTTTAAAATTCGAGTATTATTCAAAACTTGAATCGTTAAAAATTCAAGTTACATAAATCTATAATTTCGATGTTTCACAATTTGATAAATTCGAAGTTCCATAATTTTGAAAATATGATATCTCATAGTTCGGTAAATTTGATTTTTCGGTTAAACCATAGTATGACATGTTATGCATGATGTTTGAAAATTTTCACCAATCACAACAAAATAATGCACACAAAATGTATACAGACATTCATTTATGGCACCAAAGAAAACACAAGTTTATAGCACAGGAAGAGACACACATTTAGCGGGCAAAAACTCTAATATCAAGAAGGATATGAATCACGCTAAAGTCCAGCACAAGGTCTACCTTAATCAAAACCTAAGAGGTAAGATCCCTATATTAGAACTAACATTATCACTAAGCCACCAAGTATAAACATAATATTAATCTGAAGGCATACTCACACATAGACCTCAAAGAACGTGCACAATCGATCTGAACAACTGAAGATAACTCGTTAACCTCAGATACATAAACACCTTAATATGAAAAAGGATTCGAATCAAACTAATATTCAATTCTTTTGAAAAAATACTAAGTACAAATTAATTATAAATAGCAAAAATGAGCTTTCGGATTCGAATTTGACAAAACAGGCAGCGAATTCAACCCCAGAACGTCGAAAAAGGTCAAGATAGAAGTTGTCCGAAAAAATCAACTCTTAGTTAACGGTTAAAGTCAACTCTAGTCAAAGTCATCTCTGATAGAAAGTCAAAGTAAACATTGACTTGACTGGTCAACTTGGTCAAAAAGGTCAACGGTCAACTTGGTCAAAGGTCAAACTAGTCAAAGTTCAATCAATAGTCAAATCTAGTTCATTGGTCAACGGTTCGGTTCGGTTCACATTGCCAGTTCAGCTTAAGGTCCGATTTACAAATTGGTTTGGTTTATCAATCTGGTTCGACTTACTCAACCGGTTATGGGTCTGACTTACATGGGTTTGGGCTAAACTGATAGGCTCACTCTTTTGGTCTCATCGGATAGAATCAAGGTCATGGGTTCTCTTAACGAGCCAACAATACACACATAGCCCAACTCTTCTTTACCCCAAGTAGAGAAAGAAACGAAATTAATTACGTCAATAACCCTTTTCCAGTCAGATTCCAAAATAACATGATCAAAGCCTAAATGACTAGCCAAAGACAATCCAAGCCTAATCGCGGATGCCTCCGCTGATGAAGCTGAGGAGGCCAAGAGGGATACCGTCTCTCCATTGAGGAGGAAATCGAAAGAATCACGGGTAATAGCAGCCACGACTGTATTTCCCGTCACCTTGTCAAAATCTGCATCACAATTAATTTTTATTGTTCTGCAGGGTGAGGGATCCAAGTCGAGACCTTGATTGATGGCTCAGGTTTGAACGGGTGATTCGTCGTTTGGGCCTGTGAGAATTCCGTGAAAACGCCTCCCGCACGACTCCAAACGTCCCACGGTGATTCAATCAGCCCTTCAAAAACAAAACCATTCCGAGATTTTCCACATTGCCCATAATAAGAAGGCAATAAGAGCACATCCATTGTAAAATTTGTCGATCCTACATAGGTTAATGATTTTTTACCACCATGAAGAAAAATCGGGAAAGCCGAATGAGGTAGGATAGTAGCTGAATCCAGATGCTCTCCATACCGCTTGAGCGAAAGGGCATAAGAACAGAAGATGCTCGACGCTCTCAATAGTGTCCCCATAACGGGGACAACAACTAGAAGTCTGGAAAGAACCATGGAAATGAGCTGCTAAAATGCCATTTGTTGGGACAATATTGTGGCATTGTTTCCAGATGAATGATTGAATCTTCGTGGGCACTTTTAACCCCCAAATGGAGCTTCAAACGACTTGTTTTTCAAAGAGGGTGTCACTAGAGGAGGGTTGTAGCTTAGATTGTTCTTTTATGCGAGGAAGCGATATCCCGAGCGGACAGAGTACGTCCCATATTTAGAAGCAGCCCAAACCAGATTGTCTTTTATCATAGGGCCCCCGATGGGAATGGTTAAAATGGCTCCTACCTTCTTATCGAAAAAAAATTCTGAAGTTTCCCTCGGTCCCAAGAAATTTGGTCCTCTCTCATAAGACTAGACACTGTAAGGATGTTGCACCCAGTATGGTAAGAAGAGGAAAACAGAAAAATTAAAAGTTTAGGGATCCACTTGTCATCCCAAATAGAGATACTCCTGCCATTTCTAACCCTCTAGAGCGATCCCCCTCGAATGACTTTAATTCTCTCACGGATACCAATCCAGGCCCAAGATAGATTAGTGCATTTATACGCTTCAAATAGATTTCCATTGGGGAAGTAGATCCCGCTAAGAGACTGTGCAAGAACATATTCTGGATTCTTCAAAATTCTCCAAGTTATTTTGGCAACAAGGGCACGGTTGAAAATCCTAAGGTCCCTGAAACCAAGGCCTCCTTTGTGCTTTGGTAGACAAAGATTCTTCCAGTTGATCCGGTTGATACCTATTTCTTTGGCATTTGAATTGATCCACAAAAAGTGTTCCACCATTGAACATAACTCATCACAAAAGGTGGAAGGAAGAAGGAAACATTGCACAATGTAAGTCGGAATGGTTGAGCAACCACTTTGATCATAACCTCTTTGCCAGCTTGGTTTAGAAAGTGAGCTTTCCGCCCTTTAAGTTTATTCCGAACACGTTCCCTAATAAAATGGAGAGCCTCCCTTTTGCTTCTCCCCCAAATGAAATGAAGTCTAAGATATTTGATATCCTCTTCCATAGGACTAAATACAAGGATAGATGAGAGATGGGGTTTGAGATTCCTACTTGTGTTAGGAGAAAAAAATACCAAAGACTTGGAGAAGTTCACAGTCTTTCCGGTTACAAGTTGGAAATTGTTTAAGAGTCTCAAAACTGATTCACGATTTCCTTCATTTTCTCGAGAGAACATAAGGCAATCTTCAATGAACATCAGATGGGTCAAATTCGGGCATCTTCTCTTTATTTGAATCCATCAAAACAAGATGATTCAACTTCCTTGGAAATAAGCCAAGACAGAATATTGGACACAAACATGAACATGAAAGGTGAGAGAGGATCCCATTGTCGAAGCCCCCTACGCGGAATGAATTCCTCACACCTTTCCCCATTTATGACAAGTGAAAAGGTCACTGATGTAACATATTTCATCACCCGCTGAACCCACCACTGACAAAATTCCATTCGAATCATAACAAAGTGGAGGAGATTCCAGTCCACCTTGTCATACACTTTTTCTAAATCAATCTTAAGGGCCATGATACTTTTGGAGCCTTTTTTTGCTCTCTTGAATGCATGGAAAGCTTCATGAGCAAGAATAATATTATCTTGGATGAGTCTTCCCTGAACAAAGGCCAATTGTGAGGGCAAGATGATTTCTTGAAGAAAACCTTTAAGTCTCGAAGCAAGGATTTTTGTGATGACTTTGAGGGAGAAGTTGCAAAGACTTATTGGTCGAATGTGACTCACTTCGCAAGGATTCGTTTTCTTGGGGATGAGAACAATATTGGTTTTATTAATACCAAAATCAAGAAAACCAATATTGAAAAATTGAGATACCATAGCAATGAGATCCTCTTTGATAATCTCCCAGAAGGAATGGTAGAAACGCCCAGGAAAGCCATCAGGTCCAGGAGCCTTTGAAGACCCCATGCTAAAAGAAGTTTTTTTTATCTCCTCTTTAGAAATCTTTTTACAGGGGCCTTTGTTCATTTCCTTAGTGACCACAATAGGAATGGCCTCCTTCAGTCTCTAGAAATTAACATTTCTATCTTTTGAGCAGATTTTCTGAAAGTGCTGATGCAGAAAGCAAGCTACAGTGTATGGGTCCTCCAACTAATCCCCATTATCCTTCTTGATCCTACATATATAATATTTTCTTATATTCTGTAGTGTGGTAGCATGGAAGAATTTGGTATTTTTATCATCAAAGTTAAGCCAGTTTATCCGGGCCCTTTGATGTCAATGACTCTCTTCACTTTCCCACATTTTGTCGAGCTCCTTTTTTTAATTGCTTTGCCTCAACCAGCTCAGATTGGCTTAAGTGTTTCCCTTGAAGGGAATAAACCTTACTCGGGAGCTCTTGCTTCTTTTAATTACTAGCTCGGAATGTAACACCCGTGTTTTGGGGTTGGGAGTTAAGTATGTGAGTTGGGTTCAAATCGTCAGATTTGGTTTAATTTAATTAGACCATGGTTTTAATTTAAATAAGACTAAAATCCTAGTAATGGCATTTTTGTAAATAAGTCAAAATAAAGGAAAGATAAGCTTTTTGAAACAAAAAAGAGAAGGGTCATCTTCTTCTTCATTCCAATCTCACGTGAAAAACCCAAAACCCTCCCAAATCATTGTTCCATCAAGGTGATTCACCATTTCAAGTGATTTTTGCAAGGTAACCTCGTTTTTGAATTCTTCTTTCCATCCCAATCATTTCCATGGCTTTAGATTTCAAAAAGCATCATATTTTGGTTTTTCAAGTTTTTAAGGTTTGAAGAAAGCATGAAACTTTAATTGGTTCTTGACTTTTTTTTTTGGTTTGTCTAGTTGAGTTTTGAGTTACCTTACCTTAATACACCTTATATCTTGAAATGGAGGGATTTTGTCAAAAATCCCGAAATGGGTCTTGGGGGCATTTTTGAAAGTGTCAAAACTTGAAATTTTGATGTGGTTTTGTGTTGGGTTGAAGGGCTGGTGATGTAGGCTTGTTAGGAAAGTGTTTTGAAAGTCTTTAAAGGTAATTTGGGTGTTGGAAATGGTAGATTATAGCTTGGTATATATGGTGTACAAAAATGTGATTTTGGTGGTTAGCTTGAGTTTGAAATTATGAAGTTTTGGCTTGTGATTGTGGGTTGGGATTGTGGCTGTGTTGGCGATGATTTGGTTGAGTAATACCTTGTCTTTTGATTGGTTAGAAGCAAAGGGAAACACCGGAGAAGGTTCAAGATCGATTCCGGAAATTGTGCAGGCTTGAGTGGCTTTGCTTGGTTTGCTTAAGGAAGGGTGGTGAGTGAAACTTTCAAACTTATTTAAATTGGTTCAAGTGTGTAGTTGAGGTTTTGGAATGTGCTTGGTAGGCCATTCCAAGGTAGAAGTTGAGTTGGTAGCTTAACTTCTTGTATGTTTATAAGCTTTAAATGATTATGCCTATTATGATCTTGTGGAGCATGAATTGTTTATGTATGAGTATACATTGATGTGTGTGATGATGGGTATGTGATATGCATGATGGTTGTCATGATGTGGTTTTAATAGTATGATTGGCACTAGTTAACTTACCGGGTATACATGATCGATCATTAGGATTAGTGTGCACACGGTTGAGTCAAATTCGCGCGTGGCCTTGGTGGCGTAAAGCCAACAAGGAGGAGTACGGTGATGTAATATTCCACCGGAAATGTTTATATTATACGTGATGATGAGTGGAATCCCATGCGTAGGGCATGTGATGATGAGTGTAATCCCGTCCATGCGAGGTCCAGTGATGAGTGTAATCCCACCGAGGTAATATTGTTGTTGAGTGTAATCCGCATATCCGAGTAAACTAATAGTGGCCAATGTACTTGTTCATGTGGTTATGTTGTTTAGATAATTGCTTTATCTTGATGAGCTTAACATGAAGTAAGATGCCATGTTATTACATTATTGAGTTGCTAGCTAGGTTGCTATATTGGATCTTAAGTATGTTTGAGTGTGATGTTAAGGATTATATGCTTAAACCTTGCATTGTCGTTGTTTTTGGTTTTAGAGCATCCTCACTAAGCTTTTAGCTTACGTTCTCGTTTTCGACAATGCAGATCATTAGCGTGGAGTTAGCAAGGAGCAAAGAAAAGGGGCATTCCAAGCTTTTGTAGTTGCTCAAGTATGGTTTAGTCAATAAAGTAGTAGTTTAGCAATGGGGCTTCTATGTGATTGTATAAGCGTTGCATGACTCATAAATGTTGAATGTTGTTTATGCTATGCTTTGGATTTGTAACTGTGTTATGTTTTGATCAAATGCTTGAGATGTAAGGTTATGCCTTTAGATGCTATATGTTGTTTTGGTGAGCATGTAAACCTTGTGAGTGAAAACATGTGCCTTTTTGGCTTTTAAGCTTTTAAGTATGCTTTGAAATGCAAGATCCTTCCTTGTATGAATGCCATGTTGTAAATGCTTCGTTGTTCACCTAAATATTTCTATATGTTAATTCTTGGTTGTTGAGTGCTGTACGAATGGTTGTTTGTGGCTAGGAGAGTCGAGAATTGCATTTAGAGTTGAGTCTCGTATTGTTTTGCTGCAAATCGGAGTCTTGCAGTGTAGGGCGTATCGGTACGCCTGAGGGTCGTATCAGTACGGTCCTACACTTTGGGACTCAGATTTGGCTTAGCGTGCCGATACACGGGGGTGTATCGATACGTCAAAACCTCACTGGAAATCCAAGTTTTAGACGAGATTCTGGCGTATTGGTATGGGCTCTAGGCGTATCGGTACAGTTTTGTATCGATACCCTTGTCTGGTGTATCAATACGTCCTGTTGTGTAAGTTTAAAATGAGCTGTTTAAAGTGTTGTTTTGGATTAGTTGCTTTTATTTCGTGGTTTTTCCGCTGTCGTGATCACATAGGGAATAAATATGCCTTTAGACAAGATATAATTAAAAGAACTTTTCTAGGGTTGCTAACTGAGGTGGGACCTTAACGGGTTTCACATCGGTTTTCCCCGTGTAGCCTACTCGGACCGGTCAGTCGACCAGACCGGGACGAGGGGGTTACATTTGTTGGTATTAGAGCCTCAGGTTACCGAGACCTCGGGCAGGTAAGTGAGGTAAGTTTGAGGTGTTAAGTAATTGTTATGTCTCGGTGAATGTTTTGCCATGTATGCTTGTTGTTTGTTCGTTCGTATGGTGTTTGGAAGCATGATTGTTGCATCTGGGTGTAGTGTCGAGTTTTCATTGCTACTATTACTTAATTTGAAAAAGTTTTGTAAAGAAAGATACTTGAGCACGGTTGGACCCTTGCCTTTGCTAACTTAATCCTTATATGTTTGTTTGTTGTAGTTGTTATCTTGCTAGCTGTGAAATGAGACCAAGAGGGAGGCCTAGAATGGTTCAACCAGAACCACGAGCAGCAGCTACGGGAGTTGAGCCAGTTGTTGAGGCACTGGCTCCTCCACCTCCTCCTTCTCCTCCTCGTCAAGAGGGAGGTGAGGCGAGAGTCGAGGGCGTAGAACCTCAAGTTGGCCAATGACCAGCCGGGATAGATTTTACTCCTCTAGTTCAGGTGATAGCTGGGGCTTTTCAGGCTGCAGTGGCTGGGGGTCAGGCAGTGGCACAACCCCATAGAGAGGGTACTGGTTTACCATTAGAGAGACTTCGTAGCTTGGGAGGTGAAGAGTTCAGAGGGTTGGCACCCGAGAGGTCCAAGACTTGGTTTGAGAAGACCGTCCGTATTCTGGCACAGATGGGATGTACCGGGGAACGCAAGCTAGGGTGTGTTGTATCTCTGCTTCAGGGTGATGCCTACACTTGGTGGGTCACCATCACTATGGGTATGGCAAAGGCTGAGATCACTTGGGAGTTCTTCGAGTCAGCTTTCCGTAAGAAATATTTGGGTCCCCGTTATCTTGATGAGAAGAAGGGGGAATTCATAGCTTTGCTTCAGGGGAGTATGGCAGTGACAAACTATGAGACCCGATTTGTCAGGCTGAGTCGGTATGCATCCGAGCTTGTTCCTAATGAGGGGGAACGTTGTAACCGTTTCCGCTATGGGTTGAGCGAAGAGATCAAGAGGTACACATTAGCTACTGACTACACAGATTTTGATGTCTTGGTCGCTAGGGCCAAGGACATAGAGCACAGTTTGGGCTTGACCAAACGATCTGGTGGTTCTAGTTCCGGGAAGAGATCTAGCGACTTTGATAGAGGTGATGCCAAGAGGCATCGGGACAACATGCATCACTATGACCATAGACGTGTTGGTGGTAACCACAGTAGGGGCTATCAGGGCCAGAGAGCTGGTGGGCGGTTGCCCGAGTGTGCTCGTTGAGGGAGGAATCACACCGGTGAGTGTTGGGGGAATTCTCACTCGTGTTGGAGCTGTGGAGCTAGGGATCATATTAGGCAAGACTATCCACATCAGGTAGGGCAGGCACCAGTTCAGGCTCAGGCTGCTGCTAGAGCCAATGACTTCCAGAGAGGCCATGGGCGCGGTAGAGGTAACTTCCAGCCGAGAAATGATGGCTAGAGGAACATAGCGCATGTAGTTGTTGTCCAGCCAGAGGGTGGAGGCCAGGCTAGAGTTTACGCTCAGCATGAGGGTCAGCACGACACATATGTGATTGTAGGTAACTTCTCGATACAGTCTTTGGGTTTGCTTTCTTTGATTGACTCCGGGTCTACACATTCATATATACTGAGTGAGCATGCAAAGTTGTTGAAATTTCCTTGTGAGGTATTTGAGGTAGGAGTTAGTGTTACTAGTTCCTTCGGGGATACGTTAGTAGTTAGGAAGATGTATAGAAGATGTCCGCTTATGGTTCAGGGGCATGTGTTTCCAGTGGATACGATGAAGCTACCGTTTTATGGCTTTGATGTGATTTTGGGTATGGACTGGCTCACCGAGCATAGAGCTAGGATAGAATTTGAGACTAAGAGTATTTCCTTGAGACTCGCGGATGATTATGAGATAGTGGTGGTAGGTGAGAACGTGAAGTTCTTATCGAATGTAGTTTCAGTTCTAGAGGCTAAGAGGCTAGTCGAGTTGGGCTGCGAGGCGTATTTGTCCTATGTGATGAATCCAAACATGAGTGAGGTTAGACCTTAAGACATCCGGACAGTTTTTGACTTTCCAAGTGTGTTTCCGGAAGAATTGTCAGGTTTACCGCCAGACAGAGAGGTAGAGATTGCTATAGAAACTTATTCAGATTCAGCTCCTGTTTCGATTGCTCCGTATGGTATGGCACCGAAAGAACTGAAAGAGTTGAAGACTCAGTTGCAAGAGTTGACAGATAGAGGCTTCATCCGACCGAGTTCTTCGCCTTGGGGCGCTCCAGTTTTGTTTGTAAAGAAGAAAGATGGAAGCATGAGAATGTGTATAGATTACAGACAGTTGAATCAGTTAACAGTGAAGAACAAGTATCTGTTGCTGAGAATTGATGACTTGTTTGACCAGTTGAGAGGGGCATCAGTCTTTTCGAAGATCGACTTGAGATCCGGTTACTACCAATTGAAGGTAAGAGAGGTTGATGTACCGAAGACGGCCTTTAGAACTAGATATGGTCACTATGAGTTTTTAGTCATGCCTTTTGGGTTGACTAATGCATCGCCTGCCTTCATGGATATGATGAATAGGATCTTCCACCAGTATCTAGATCAATTTGTAGTTGTCTTCATAGATGACATTTTGGTGTATTCGCGTACCGAGAAAGACCACGACCGACACTTGAGGCTAGTTTTGCAGACTTTGTTAGACAATCAGTTGTATGCAAAGTTAAGTAAGTGTGAGTTCTGGATCCGAGAGGTAGTCTTCCTAGGGCACGTAGTGTCAGCCGATGGGATTAGAGTTGATCCGAAGAAAATAGAAGCTATCGTTGAGTGGAAGCAATCGAAGTCGGTAACAGAGGTTCGTAGCTTTCTAGGCTTAGCTAGATACTATAGAAGGTTCGTAGAAGGTTTCTCGAAGTTAGCCGCTCCATTGACACAATTGCTTCAGAAGAGTGTTCAGTTTGAGTGGACAGATGCAAGACAGCGAACCTTTGAGAAGTTGAAAGAAGCTTTGACCCAAGCACCGATCTTGATTCAGCCAGAATCAGGGAAGGAATATGTGGTTTACAGTGATGCTTCATATGTAGGCCTAGGTTGTGTTCTCATGCAAGACAAGAGAGTGGTGGCTTATGCCTCAAGACAATTGAAGACTCACGAGCGTAACTATCTGACCCATGACATAGAGTTGGCTGCAGTCGTGTTCGCTTTGAAGATTTGGAGGCATTACTTGTACGATGAGAAGTGCATAGTGTACATAGATCACAAGAGTTTGAAGTATATCATGACTCAGCGAGAGATGAATCTCAGACAGCGTAGGTGGTTAGAGTTGCTAAAGGACTATGATCTCACGATTGAGTACCATCCGCGTAAGGCCAATGTAGTGGCCGATGCCTTGAGTAGAAAGGTAGATGTAGATTTGAGAGCCATGTTTGCTAGATTGAGCTTTTTTGGAGATGGTGGCTTAGTGGTCGAGCTTCAGGTTAGACCTACTCTAGGTTAGTTGATTAGGGAGAAACAACTCTTAGATAGATCTTTGGCACCTCACGTGCAAGACATAGCCGAGGGTAGACCTTCAAACTACAGTTTCAGTACCGATGGGGTCTTGTGTTTCAGAAATAGGATAGTTGTGCCAGAAGACAGTGACTTGAGACGTACGATCTTGACTGAAGCGCACAATAGTCCGTTTGCTATGCATCTTAGAAGTACGAATACGTATCGAGATTTGAAGAATGAGTACTTTTGGGTTGGTTTGAAGAGAGACGTAGCCGACTTCGGGAGTAAGTGTATGGTGTGTCAGAGAGTGAAGATGGAACATCAGGTTCCCTCATGTTTGTTGCAACCGTTGAGAATTCTGGAATGGAAATGGGAGAATATCACCATGGATTTTGTTTCGAGCTTGCCTTTGACTCCTACGAAGAAGAACTCAGTTTGGGTTATAATAGACCGTTTCACAAAGTGTTCTCACTTCTTAGCAGTCAATACAACTTACACCTTAGATAGATTGACCGATCTGTACATTGGGAAGATTGTGAGACTGCATGGTGTGCCGAAGTCGATTGTGTCCGATAGAGATCCGAGGTTTACAGCTCGATTTTGGGAGTGTCTACATACAACTTTGGGTACCTGTTTGAATTTCAGCATGTCATATCATCCTCAGACAGATGGTCGGTCAGAGAGGGTTATACAGATTTTAGAGGATATGTTGCATTGTTGCATCATTGATTTTCAGGGTACATGGGAGAAGCACTTGCCTTTAGTCGAGTTTGCTTACAATAACAGTTTTCAGTCGAGCATTCAGATGGCTCCGTATGAGGCCTTGTATGGCAGAAAGTGTAGAACTCCAGTTTGTTGGGCTGAAGCGGGACATAAGTTTTTGCCTATGCTGGATTTGCTTAAGGGGACTACCGATAAGGTGAAATTGATTTGCGATCGCTTGAAGGCAGCTTTGGATAGATAGAAGTCCTATGCCGACTTGAAGAGGAAGGAAATTGAGCTTTCAGTGGGTGAGAAGGTATTCCTAAAAGTATCTCCGAGGAAGAAGGTAATGAGATTCTGCAGAAAAGGGAAGTTGAGTCCGAGGTACATAGGACCGTATGAGATTGTGAAAAGGGTTGGCCCAGTTGCTTATCAGTTGCGTTTGCCATATGAGCTAGAGAAGATACACGATGTGTTTCATGTTTCGATGCTCCGTAAGTATAGGTCAGATCCGTCACATGTTATGCCTGTAGAAGAGATTGAATTGAATACGAATTTGACTTATGACGAAGAATCAGTTGAGATCTTAGCTTCAGACAGCAAGGTGTTGCGGGGTAGATCGATTGAGTTAGTCAAAGTGCGGTGGCAATGTCGAGGGGTGGACGAAGAATTGGTTCTTGACTTTTTTTTGGTTTGTCTAGTTGAGTTTTGAGTTACCTTACCTTAATACACCTTATATCTTGAAATGGAGGGATTTTGTCAAAAATCCCGAAATGGGTCTTGGGGGCATTTTTGAAAGTGTCAAAACTTGAAATTTTGATGTGGTTTTGTGTTGGGTTGAAGGGCTGATAATGTAGGGTTGTTAGAAAAGCATTTTGGAAGTCTTTAAAGGTAATTTGGGTGTTGGAAATGGTAGATTACAGTTGGGTATATATGGTGTACGAAAATGTGATTTTGGTGGTTAGCTTGAGTTTGAAATTATGTAGTTTTGGCTTGTGATTGTGGATTAGGATTGTGGCTGTGTTGGTGATGATTTGGTTGAGTAATACCTTGTCTTTTGATTTGTTAGAAGCAAATGGAAACACTGAAGAAGGTTCAGGGTCGATTCTGGAAATTGTGGAGGCTTGAGTGGCTTTGTTTGGTTTGCTTAAGGAAGGGTGGTGAGTGAAACTTTCAAACTTATTTAAATTGGTTCAAGTGTGTAGTTGAGGTTTTGGAATGTGCTTGGTCGGCCATTCCAAGATAGAAGTTAAGTTGGTAGCTTAACTTATTGTATGTTTATAAGCGTTAAATGATTATGCCTATTATGATCTTGTGGAGCATGAATTGTTTATGTATGAGTATACATTGATGTGTGTGATGATGGGTATGTGATATGCATGATGGTTGTCATGATGTGGTTTTAATAGTATGATTGGAACTAGTTAACTTACCGGGTATAAATGATCGATCATTAGGATTAGTGTGCACACGGTTGAGTCAAATTCGCGCATGGCCTTGGTGGCGTAAAGCCAACAAGGAGGAGTACGGTGATGTAATATTCCACCGGAAATGTTTATATTATACGTGATGATGTGTGGAATCCCATCCGTAGGGCATGTGACGATGAGTGTAATCTCGTCCATGCGAGGTCTGGTGATGAGTGTAATCCCACCGAGGTAATATTGTTGTAGAGTATAATCCGCATATCCGAGTAAACTAATAGTGGCCAATGTACTTGTTCATGTGGTTATGTTGTTTAGATAATTGCTTTATCTTGATGAGCTTAACATGAAGTAAGACGCCATGTTATTATATTATTAGGTTGCTAGCTAGGTTGTTATATTGATGCTTAAGTATGCTTGAGTGTGATGTTAATGATTATATGCTTGAACCTTGCATTGTCGTTGTTTTTGGTTTTAGAGCATCCTCACTAAGCTTCTAGCTTACGCTCTCGTTTTCAACAATGCAGATCATTAGCGTGGAGTTAGCAAGGAGCAAGGAAAGGGGCATTCCAAGCTTTTGTAGTTGCTCAAGTATGGTTTAGTTAATAAAGTAGTACTTTAGCAATGGGGATGCTATGTGATTGTATGAGCGTTGTATGACTCATAAATGTTGAATGTTGTTTATGCTATGCTTTGGATTTGTAACCGTGTTATGTTTTGGTCAAATGCTTGAGATGTAAGGTTATGCCTTTGGATGCTATATGTTGTTTTGGTGAGCATGTAAACCTTGTGAGTGAAAACATGTGCCTTTTTGGCTTTTAAGCTTTTAAGTATGCTTTGAAATGCAAGATCCTTCCTTGTATGAATGCCATGTTGTAAATGCTTCGTTGTTCACCTAAATTGTTCTATATGTTAGTTCTTGGTTGTTGAGTGTTGTATGAATGGTTGTTTGTGGCTAGGAGAGTCAAGAATTGCATTTAGAGTTGAGTCTCGTATCGTTTTGCTGCAAATCAGAGTCTTGCAGTGCAGGGCGTATCGATACGCCTAAGGGCATTATCGGTACGGTCCTACGCTTTGGGACTCAAATTTGGCTTAGCGTACCGATACATGGGGGTGTATCGATACGCCAAAACCTCACTGGAAATCTGAGTTTTAGACGAGATTTTGGCGTATCGGTACGAGCTCTAAGCGTATCGGTACGATTTTGCATCGTTGACGGTGAGATGTTGACCGAGGAGGGTGTATCGATACGCCCAAGGGCCGTATCGATACGGTCTCCATGAGTTGACTGGAGGCAATTGACTTGGTCATGGCGTATCGATATCGTTGTTTGGTGTATCGATACAGTTGATCTTGTCAACGAGAACTTTGTCCTCTTGAGCTCGCACCCGAACCTATGAGATAGTCTCGCTGAAGAAATAGGTTCCCATCCTTTCCTAACTGTTGAAGAGCATTCCTCCTTCAAAAACCATTTGGATTCAAATTTGAACTCCTTGTTGTACCTCATCTGCATTCCCAGGGGCAAAAGTACGAAAGGGGCATGATCAGATTCAATTGCAGCATCCAGTATGCCTATAGCTTTAGGGAAAATACTACTACATTCGCAATAGCATAGTACTCGATCTAATTTCTCAAGAATGGCACCATCCTCACTTATATTATTAGACTAGGTAATGTAACATTGTTGCGTGTAAAAGAGTCTATCGCAATTGTAGTGCAAGTGTACACGACGCAAGTAGTAAAGTGATACGAAGTATCGGATATCGTCTCCACAGGGATTGGGCTAATGACTTCACCTTTATTCACTGCACGAAAGTAAAGAAAATAATTGAGAGAATTGTCACGAGAATAATAAAGAAAAACGTAAATAAAAGAGTTGGAATATCAAGATAGAGAGAATGGGCTGGTATTGAATTGCTCAGTAGTGCAGGTATTGCGATGCTTAGGAAATCCAGTTCTGTCGTCGCGCACGTCGCCGACAGCACCTGTCGCGGCGGCTGTTCGTTAGCTGTCGTGGCAGCGAACACACCAACTCCGTACTCCAAGTTTGGCAAGAATCCCAGATCTGCCTTGGCCTATCCCTAGGTCCAAGTCTGTCGATGATCACGTCTTTGATGATACCTCCCGGCGTGAATCGAAGGATGAACACCGATGTGTATGGATTCTTCCTTAGCCACATAACCTCGCCCTATCCCTAGGCACGAGATGGTTCAACTATAAACTAGAGAACGCGCTCTTATCTCTTTCGTATACTTAACTCTCCCGATGCTAAGTAAATAGATAACCTCACAATGCTCTCCCGATGCTCTTGCAAGATATTAAAACCAAAATAAGAGAACTTGAAGTTTATTTTATTGAACTTGGAAAATCCTAAAACAAAACAACCCTTGCAACTACTTTACAAAACAACTCGTGGCCCTAGGGGGTTTTTAGAACATGTCGACGGCGGGTAAACGGCGGAGGGGTTTAGGTTATCGGTTATGGGGTATGATGTGGGGATTCTCTCCTAGGTTAAAATACATGCCCTTATATAAGCTTTGGGCTCAAGTTATCTAAGGTAACAAGGATTACAACTTTAATTAAAAGTATGATTCTAATAAAGACTTAATCTTCAAGGATCCTCATTTTCAGCCGTCCTCCTTGTTTCTTGGGATTTTCTCTCCTTGAACTTTGGGCTTGACATATCTTTTGATCCGGGGCTTGGAAAAATATATGGTTTTCACACGACAGACGAGCAGAATTTTCTCTATCTATCGAGGTCCACTTTGCTTTTTCTCTCCACAAAACTGCTGTCACGGCAGCACCATGGCAGCAACGTCTTCTTTGTCTGCTTGTCCAGTTCAGCTCTTCTGCTTATCTGCCCTGCGCCTGCCTTCTCCGTCTACGGCGGCGACAACCTGCCAAAAACAGCCATTTTTAGTAGAATCTGCGCCTTTTATATATTTGTGATGTTTTGCTGTAAACTAACCTAAATGCAATGAAATGATGCTCGAATACAGCAGAAATATGGGTTAAAAAGGGTGTAAATAATAGAACTTTTACACACTCAACACACCCCCAAACTCAAGTTTTTGCTTGCCCTCAAGCAATTAAGACCTAAAAGAAAAATGAAATATTTTTGTTTTGGCTTTCAAACAGTGAACTTTCCCTTACCCGTCATTCGTTCCATGTGGCGGCAGCAACATGTCGGATAATTTAGGATTTGTTCGGACTCTCACTATAGTTCACGTGCAGTGTGTGCATGCTTGTGAACAGTTATATGCTAAGACTCTCTTAGTTTCACTAGAATATTTAACTCTTAACTTGAATTTTTATGCCAAAGTTTATCTTTTTGAAGGCACATTATCATGCTTCTTTTGTTTTGACTCGATTTCTCTATTTTTCAAGCTAAAGTTTTACTAGAGCCAGTTTTAGGCACCTCTAGTTAACTTCCTAGAGCCAGTTTTGGGCACCTCTAGTTGACTTCTTAGAGCCAGTTTCGGGCACCTCTAGGATTTTTTATTCTCTTTTTCTAAACTTCTTTCCTAGAGCCAGTGTTAGGCACCTCTAGGGGCTATTCAAGTGCTAAGCTTCCTATTCTAGTTTGGCTAAAAGAAGTCTAAGCAGTAAAACAGTCACAATGGTGTTTAAGTTTTCAGAACTATAGAAAGGCTCTAAACTTCTCCTTAAACTATCCTAAAGATGCTGCCACAATAGGGCTGTCATGACAGGCAAGTTCAATTCACAGTTTTAAGCCAAAATTTTCAGTTTTTTCAGTTTTTTTTATGAAAATAACTAAGTAAAAGACACCAACAGTTAACTAAGATGTATTTAGACTCCATTAAAATGGAGGGTTGCCACCCCCAAACTCGAGGGTTGCATTGCCCTCAATGCAAATGAAAAAATGAACAATGAAACATATGAAGGCAATACATCACAAAATATATATGGCAAGCAGCAATAAGAAGATAAGAAACTTAAATTTTAATCATTGTCTTCACTGTTGCTGCTGAGGCGAGTCTGGCGGCGGGTTCTAGTTCGCGGGGCGGGCTGGGGTGGTTGCTGTACAACCTGAATATTAGAACTGCTGCCGCTGCTGTCACTGCTGCTGCTGGCCCTTGGCAGAGTTTTCTTATCTGCCATTCTTTTCTGCCTCTTTACCGGTGTAAATTCCTTCGACATGTTCCTTTGAATAGAGGGTTCAATGTCACTGTCTGCCCAGACGGAGGAGGAAGAGAACCCAACAACAAAGGCAGCAAGGTCATTCGAGGGCACCGGTCGCTTTGTTCCTCGGGCGGATGTGTCGGCCTGAGGGCTGCCAGCTGCCGTCGGGGCAGGTGATGGAATGGAGGCAGCAGATGGTGTATGTGGTGTGGCAGCAGGTGTAGGTGTGTGGGCAGGGGTGGGGACAGTGAAGTAGTGGGCAGGGAAAGTGGGAAAGACAACATCATGAAAATTTAAAGTAGTTTGAATAAAATTTACCATGGATGCGGCAAAGTCCTTGATGAATGTCATGAGGCCCAGCTGTATGTCCTCCATCCTCTGAATGGCAGCAAGGATTTGAGCGGATGGGTCTGTCGGTGACGAAGTTGAGGCAGCACTACGGCGGGTTCTTCTGGAAGACATGTTAGTTGCAAGGGTTGTTGAAAGTAAAAGAAAGCAAATGAAAACTAAAGATGGATAACAAGTAAGAAAAGCAGAAGTGAGTGAAAATGAAAATGAAACGGGGTTTTATAGAAAAGGAATTGCTGCCCGTTGAAACTGTAACGGCAGGCATGAATAACGGGGCGACTGTTGAGCTTTAGCGTGTCTGACATGCGTTTCTACGTCTGTTACGCGTCTGTCACACGTTTTCGCGTCTGTCGTGATAGTCTGGTGACAGCCCGTCTTCTCCGTGTCTGCCGCGGCAGGTGGATCGACAGGCTTCAATATTGGGCGTTGTTGGGCTGATGGATGGATGGTGGGCTGAGTTCACTTCTCCTGTCCTTCTTGACTCCTTTATTTCCTAAAAACAATAAATATAAAAACATTATTAAAATGGAATAAACCTTATTTCCTAATAAATAATAATAATAAAACAAATAAAAATAAAAGTTAGGTTAAGTTAGGGATGCCATGTGGGGCATCTCCTAAGGTAACCACTTCCTGTATTCTTGGGGCTTCAGTCCCCTGATAATGCTTGAGGCGTCGTTTCCGGTACTTCTTGAAGTCTATCTGTACCCTCCATATGGTGATTATTCTCATGGTGGGGGCTCATTTCTTTCTCTTCCCTTTGTAGTCCATGAAGTCCTCCCTTCTTGGTAATGTTTCTGAGGGCATGAATATATGATTAGAAAAAATCAAATTGACACTCGACCATAAACTTACCTTGTTTTCGTTGAATGTTGTTGTGGTTGAATGTATCCCTTGCTGTCGTGCCCGCTGCTGCGGCAGGCAGTTATTTTGACAGTTCTTTATCAGGTTATTTTGTCGGTTAATGGGACATTGGTAAGTGTCGTCACTCTCTATACCAAATTATGTTGACCACTCGTAGATCTCCATCAGTAGAGACTTTGATGATTCTGTGTCCACCGGCTTGGTTCCTCAAATGCCTGCAATGGAATTGGTGAGTTTTCATATAATTCAAAAGGTTCGTTTATTACCTGCTCATATTCCATCGGCGAGGCATTGTCATTGGGTAGCTCTTCTAGGTGGTCGTTCGAGTGCCATGACAGGGATGGATGTGTGCAATCTTGGTCAGGCATAATTGAGGTAGTGGGTTGAGAATTTGCCTCTGATGTGGTTGATGCTTCAGCATCAGTTGTTGTCGAGGCGGCAGTTGCTGCCGAGGCGACAGTTTCTGCCGAGGTGGCAGTTTCCGCTTTGACTGGGGTTTCTGCCTCAGAAGTGGTTGCTGCCGTGACATTCTCTTGAATTTCACTCAGCGTTGTCGCAGTATTGCTCCATTTCGGCTCCTCGATCATTGCCATGGCAAGTTGTTGCTCAAACTCATCATATGTTGGGTATTCCTTCACATGGGCATCCTCGTCATCTTGCCTCAGGATTTCAGGTTCATCTGTGGCATGAATGAGGACAGGTCTACTCAAGAGTTCATCCATCTTGGCGATACTTGCGTCCATAGAAATCGACACTTCTTGAGTGAGTGCCATGAAGGCTTGCAGTGTGTCTTCTAAGGATTTTGATTGCTCTTGAGGATGATGACATTGCCAGGGCAGGTCGGGTTCTGCAGCAAAACTGTTATGGTATAAAAAATTTTGCGGGTTTTGATCGTACCATAAAAATTTTTTCTGTTGCGGCATCGGCATTTGCTGCCCCTGTTGCTGTCGTGGCAGCATATCTTTACGGTAATGGCAAGAACTTTCCCACATCAACTCTCGAATAGTTTTTCCTGTCATGTTGATGCCCTTGAACCGGTATTTTCACCTGAGTTTTTTTTTTTGTTAAAAAAATAATAAAAAAAAAAAATAAAAAAAATAAAAGAAAAGTGCAGAAGCTAGGGCAAGAGTGTGTTGCCAGTCCCCGGCAACGGCGCCAAAAACTTGTTGCGTGTAAAAGAGTCTATCGCAATTGTAGTGCAAGTGTACACGACGCAAGTAGTAAAGTGATACGAAGTATCGGATATCGTCTCCATAGGGATTGGGCTAATGACTTCACCTTTATTCACTGCACGAAAGTAAAGAAAATAATTGAGAGAATTGTCACGAGAATAATAAAGAAAAACGTAAATAAAAGAGTTGGAATATCAAGATAGAGAGAAATGGGCTAGTATTGAATTGCTCAGTAATGCAGGTATTGCGATGCTTAGGAAATCCAGTTCTGTCGTCGCGCCCGTCGCCGACAGCACCTGTCTCGGCGGCTGTTCGTTAGCTGTCGCGGCAGCTAGGGCTGTAAATGAGATGAGCCAGATCACGAGCTACTCGAGCTCGACTCGGTCAAAGCTCGGCCAAAACTCGACTCGATTGGACTCGACTCGAGCTCGAACTCGGCTCGAGTTCTTGACGAGCCGAGCCGAGCTACTTGATACCCGACTCGAAAAGCTCACGAGCTACTCGAAAATATAATATACTATTTTTTTTATTTTTTATAATTTAAAATCTAAATTCTTAAACTTAAAACCTTAAATACAAACCCCAAACATAAGTATAAACGCTAAAATTTAAATCCTAAATTATAAACCCAACAACCTAAACCTCTAAACCCTAAACTAACACCATAAACCCTAAAATTAACAAGCTTGAGTTTACACAACTTGTGTATCGAAGTTTTTTCTTCATAGGACTTTAAATGAGACGTGACAAATGAAGAGTTACTCGAGTCCAATGCAGTCAAAGATCGGTCAACACTTGACTCGATTGGGCTCGAATCAAGCTCGAACTCGACTCGAGTTCTAAACGAGCCGAGTCGAGCTCAAATTTATCAGGCTCGTTAGAAATTACTCAAGCTCGAACTCGACTCGAAATCTTAACGAGCCGAGCCGAGCTTAGCACTACTCGAGCTCGACTCGGCTCGTTTACACCCCTAGCGGCAGCGAACACACCAACTCCGTACTCCAAGTTTGGCAAGAATCCCAGATCTGCCTTGGCCTATCCCTAGGTCCAAGTCTGTCGATGATCACGTCTTTGATGATACCTCCCGGCGTGAATCGAAGGATGAACACCGATGTGTATGGATTCTTCCTTAGCCACATAACCTCGCCCTATCCCTAGGCACGAGATGGTTCAACTATAAACTAGAGAACGCGCTCTTATCTCTTTCGTATACTTAACTCTCCCGATGCTAAGTAAATAGATAACCTCACAATGCTCTCCCGATGCTCTTGCAAGATATTAAAACCAAAATAAGAGAACTTGAAGTTTATTTTATTGAACTTGGAAAATCCTAAAACAAAACAACCCTTGCAACTACTTTACAAAACAACTCGTGGCCCTAGGGGGTTTTTAGAACATGTCGACGGCGGGTAAACGGCGGAGGGGTTTAGGTTATCGGTTATGGGGTATGATGTGGGGATTCTCTCCTAGGTTAAAATACATGCCCTTATATAAGCTTTGGGCTCAAGTTATCTAAGGTAACAAGGATTACAACTTTAATTAAAAGTATGATTCTAATAAAGACTTAATCTTCAAGGATCCTCATTTTCAGCCGTCCTCCTTGTTTCTTGGGATTTTCTCTCCTTGAACTTTGGGCTTGACATATCTTTTGATTCGGGGCTTGGAAAAATATATGGTTTTCACACGACAGACGAGCAGAATTTTCTCTATCTATCGAGGTCCACTTTGCTTTTTCTCTCCACAAAACTGCTGTCACGGCAGCACCATGGCTGCAACGTCTTCTTTGTCTGCTTGTCCAGTTCAGCTCTTCTGCTTATCTGCCCTGCGCCTGCCTTCTCCGTCTACGGCGGCGGCAACCTGCCAAAAACAGCCATTTTTAGTAGAATCTGCGCCTTTTATATATTTGTGATGTTTTGCTGTAAACTAACCTAAATGCAATGAAATGATGCTCGAATGCAGCAGAAATATGGGTTAAAAATGGTGTAAATAATAGAACTTTTACACACTCAACAAACACCCTAAAATTTTTGCCAAAATTGTAAACCCTAGATTCAAAAAATCCTTAATTTAGAAACTTAATTTTGAAACCCCTTATTGAAAACCCTAACAATTGAGAATTTTTAATACATAACCCTAACTTTTTTATGAGGGACTAAATAAGAATTTTTACAAACTTAAAAGTTCATATGAAATTTCTTGAAAGTTTAAGGGTTGACTCCATAAATAACCCCTTTATCAAATTGAATTTCAATTCTCTCAAGTTTCAACTCCACCGTTTTTTAATTTGTTTAATTAATTTTTTTCAACCTTATTGAATTCAAATTGAATTCTAATTCCCCTTTTTCTCACGGTTGAATTGACTCTCCCTTTTTAACTTAAATTCTTCTTCTTCTTCTTCTTCTTCTTCTTCTTCTTCTTCTTCTTCTTATTCTTCTTCTTCTTCTTCTTCTTCTTCT
Source organism: Hibiscus tridactylites (assembly GCA_958450335.1). Taxonomy (NCBI): domain Eukaryota; kingdom Viridiplantae; phylum Streptophyta; class Magnoliopsida; order Malvales; family Malvaceae; genus Hibiscus; species Hibiscus tridactylites. Next base: position 19,382,371 of record OY288285.1, on the reverse strand, counting down.
TCTTCTTCTTCTTCTTCTTCTTCTTCTTCTTCTTCTTATTATTATTATTATTATTATTATTATTATTATTATTATTATTATTATTATTATTATTATTATTATTATTATTATTATTATTATTATTATTATTATTATATTCTAAACCTAATTTGTTTAGATTACCACCTATCAACTATATATATATATATATAATCATAGTTATTACGTACAAAAATAAACCTAAACCTTAAGTTTTAAAGTGCTGTCACTCTTAGTTGTTCCCATGCTTTATGAATTCCTCCCGGATTGACGTTGCCATCACCTTACATCGAAGTCGCAACCGCCCTTTGTTCGTCATTAGAGCTTTATTGTTGCGAGGTGTGTTTTCTTCCGGTGCTATAATTAAAACTATATGTTATTTTTCTATGTGTTGGTGTTTTACCATTTATGTGATTATTTATATGTATTATGATTTTTATGGTTGACAACACATGCATACGTTTTCAGAATATGTTTTTACTGCAATTTACGAACCGTGATTTATGGACTACGATTTATGAACTATGATTTATGGACTTATGGACTATGATTTATGAAGTATGTTTACGAAATGTTGGATTTTTGGAACTTTGTTTATGAAATTTGAGTTTTTAAACATCATATATGTATGAGCATGTGTTGGATTTGTATGGAGGAAGTTCAGTGGTTTTACCCTTCGAGCTGAATTCCACTTCAGGTTGGCGAACGTAGGGAGGAGGTTATGGGAACCTTCCTCATTTTTGGCGGACGTAGTTGGGTGCGTTGTGTTAGGCTTGTGATATTGTATCATGCTTTTAAAGGATTTTAAGAAAATAAAACTATGTTTTACGATTATGTTTTTTCTTGCACTTTAGAGACACACTAAGCTCTTTAACTTACTCCCCTATGATTTCCTCTTACAGATACCTTTGGACTTTAGGTGACGTGGTACTTGAAGGATCTCACATTTTATCCGATTATTTTATTATTCAGTATGGAACTATTTTAGTTATTCAAATTATTATTTATTATTTTGATATAATTTCATACTTGGAGGCTATTTATGTTTTTCAGACAATTTTAACATTATTTTATTATGGTTTTATTTCACATATTTTATTTAAACATTCAAATATTTATTATGATATTTATGTTTTATTTATTATAAGTTATTTATCAAATACTATTATTTTTATTTTAAATTAAAGTATAACTTTTAAAATTAGTTTTCTTGAGGGTTAAGTTTTCAAACGTGACTTCCTATATTTGGTCTTTTCTTCTAGGTCGGGTTTAAGAGGTTACATTTAGTGGTATAAGAACTAAGTTCAACCCTCAGACTGTGATGCTCACATAAAATTTTAAGCCGAGAATGATTTTTGCATGCATATTATATGTTTTGGTGCAAAATGGGATTTTCTGATAAGTTTATTATTTTAAAAGAATTAAAGATATGTTTTGAATAGAAACTCTAAGTACCAACTCTAATTCTAGGATTGTCCATTTTGTAGATAGTTTACTATACCACCTCATAGGAGCTCTAAATTAGCAACCGGTCGTGATTATACTCGTTCCTATAAATTTGAGATTAAAACCTATTTGAAAACTCTGTGTTGTCATTCATAACCTGATCTAAAATGTCTTTTTTTAAATTGTTATAAAAACCTCTATTTTTTAAAGTAGTTCGTACGTCTGAAAATTTTGAGGACAATTTTTTAAGGGTGTGAGAGTTGTAACACCTCAAAAATTACGCCTAAATTGTAAACCCTAGACTCAAAAAATCCCTAATTTAGAAACCTAATTTTAAAATTCCAAATTGAAAACCCTAACAATTGAGAATTTTTAATTCAAACCCATAACTTTCTTATGAGGAACTAAATAAATTTTTTTTTATCAAACTTAAATGATAATATGAAATTTCTTGAAAGTTTAAGGGTTGACTCCCTAAATAACCCTTTTATCAAGTTGAATTTCAATTCTCTTAAGTTTCAACTCCACCGTTTTTAATTTGTTTAATTTATTATTTTCAACATTTTAAATTCAAATTGAATTATAATTTCCATTTTTCTCACAACTGAATTGACTCTCCTTTTTCAAATTAAATTCTTGTTTTAACTATTATTATTATTATTATTATTATTATTATTATTATTATTATTATTATTATTATTATTATTATTATTATTATTATTATTATTATTATTATTATTATTACCACCGTTCAACTATATATATAGTCATAGTTACTACGTACAAAAATAAACTTAAGCCTTAAGTTTTAAAGTGATGTCGCTCTTAGTTGTTCCCATGCTTTCTGAATTCCTCCCGGATAGACGCTGCCATCACCTTACATTGAAGTAGCAACCGCCCTTTGTTCGTCGTTAGAGCTTTATTGTTGTGAGGTGTGTTTTCTTCCAATGCTATAATTAAACTATATGTTATTTTTCTATGTGTTGGTGTTTTACCCTTTATGTGATTATTTATATGTATTATGATTTTTATGGTTGACATCACATGCATACGTTTCCAGAATATGTTTTTACTGCGATTTACAAACCGTGATTTATGGACTATGATTTATGAAGTATGTTTACGGAATGTCAGATTTATGGAACTTTGTTTATGAAATTTGAGTTATTAAAAATCATATATGTATGAGCATGAGTTGAGATTTGTACAGAGGAAGTTCAATGGTTTCACCCTTCGGGCTGAATTCCACTTCGGATTGGCGGACGTAGGGTGGAGGTTATGGGAACCTTTCTCATTTTTTGCGGACTTAGTTGGGTGCATTGTGTTACGCTTGTTATATTATATCATGCTTTTGAAGGATTTTAAGAAAATAATACTATGTTTTATGATTATGGTTTTTCTTGCACTTTAGAGACACACTAAGCTCTTTAACTTACTTACCTATAGTTTCCTCTTACAGATATCTTTGGACTTTAGGCGACGTGGTACTTGAAGGATCTCACGTTTTATCCGATTATTTTATTATTTATTATGGAACTATTTTAGTTATTCAAATTATTATTTATTATTGTAATTTCATACTTGGGGCTATTTATGTTTTTCGGATAATTTCAACATTCTTTTATTATGGGTTTATTTCATATATTTTATTTAAAAATTCGAATATTTATTATGATATTTATGTTTTATTTATTATAAGTTATTTATCAAATACTGTTATTTTTATTTTAAATTAAAGTATAACTTTTAAAATTAGTTTTCTTGAGGGTTAAGTTTTCAAACGTGACTTCCTAGATTTGGTCTTTTCTTCTAGGTCGGGTTTAGGGGGTTACATTTAGGGGTATAAGAACTAAGTTCAACCCTCGGACGGTGAGACTCACATAAAATTTTAAGCCGAAAATGATTTTTGCATGCATATTATATGTTTTGGTGCAAAATGGGATTTTCTAATAAATTTATCATTTTAAAAGAATTAAAGATATGTTTTGAATAGAAACTCTAAGTACCAACTCTAATTATAGGATTGTCCATTTTTTAGATAGTTTACTATGCCACCTCGTAGGAGCTCTAAATTAGAGACCGGTCGTGATCATACTCGTTCCTATAAATTTGAGATTAAAACCTATTTGAAAATTCTGTGTTGTCATTCATAACTTGATCTAAAATGTCTTTTTTAAAATTGTTATCAAAACCTCTATTTTTTATAGTATGTCGTTTGTTTGAAAATTTTGAGGACAATTTTTTTAAGGGTGGGATAGTTGTAACAGCCAAAAATTACGCACAAATTGTAAACCCTATATTCAAAAAATCCCTAATTTTGAAATCACTAATTGAAAACCCTAACAAATGAGAATTTTTAATTTAGAACCATAACTTTCTTATGAGGAACTAAATAAGAATTTATCAAACTTAAAAGATAATATGAAATTTCTTAAAAGTTTAAGTGTTGACTCCATAAATAACCCTTTTATCAAATAGAATTTCAATTCTCTTAAGTTTCAACTCCACCATTTTTAATTTGTTTAATTTATTTTTTCAACCTTTTAAATTCAAATTGAATTATAATTCCTCTTTTTCTCGTGACTGAATTGACTCTTCTTTTTCAAATTAATTTCTTGTTTTTACTATTATTATTATTATTATTATTATTATTATTATTATTATTATTATTATTATTATTATTATTATTATTATATTCTAAACCTAATTTGTTTAGATTAACACCACTCAACTATATATATATATATATATAATCATAGTTACTACGTACAGAAATAAACCTAAACTTAAGTTTTAAAGTGTTGTCGCTCTTAGTTGTTCTCATGCTTTTTGAATTCCTCCCGGATAGACGCTGCCATCACCTTACATCGAAGCCGCAACCGCCCTTTGTTCGTCGTTAGAGCTTTATTGTTGCGAGGTGTGTTTTCTTCCGGTGCTACAATTAAACTATATGTTATTTTTCTTTGTGTTGGTGTTTTACCCTTTATGTGATTATTTATATGTATTATGATTTTTATAGTTGACATCACATGCATACGTTTTCAGAATATGTTTTTACTGCGATTTACGAACCGTGATTTATGGACTACAATTTATGAACTATGATTTATGGACTTACGGACTATGATTTATGAAGTATGTTTGTGGAATGTCAGATTTATAAAACATTGTTTATGAAAATTGAGTTTTTAAACATCATATATGTATGAGAATGAGTTGGGATTTGTACGTAGGAAGTTCAGTGGTTTCACCCTTCGGGCTGAATTCCACTTCAGATTGGCGGACGTAGGGTGGAGGTTATGGGAACCTTCCTCATTTTTTGCGGACGTAGTTGGGTGCATTGCATTGCGCTTGTTATATTGTATCATGTTTTTAATGGATTTTAAGAAATTAATATTATGTTTTATGATTATGGTTTTTCTTGCACTTTAAAGACACACTAATCTCTTTAGCTTACTCCCCCATAGTTTCCTCTTACAGATATCTTTGGACTTTAGGCGACGTGATACTTGGAGGATCTCACATTTTATCTGATTATTTTATTATTCAATATGAAACTATTTTAGTCATTCAAATTATTATTTATTATTTTGATGTAATTTCATACTTGGGGGCTATTTATGTTTTTTGGATAATTTAAACATTCTTTTATTATGGTTTTATTTCATAGATTTTATTTAAAAATTCAAATTTTTATTATGATATTTATGTTTTATTTATTATAAGTTATTTATCAAATACTGTTATTTTTATTTTAAATTAAAGTATAACTTTTAAAATTAGTTTTCTTGAGAGTTAAGTTTTCAAACGCGAGTTCATAGTTTTGGTCTTTTCTTCTAAATCGGGTTTAGGGGGTTACATGTAAAGTTATCCCCTTTGATCGGCAGTTCTAATAGCCCCGACGAGTCCATGAAATCGTAGAAGCATTTTGCGTCCATTGGATTAAACGGGATACCTCCAGATTTTTCTTCTTGGCTAGTCACCACATTAGAGTCCCCTATCACGAGCCACTTAGCGTGAAGGTTGTGCTTAAGCTTTGACAGCCCCTCCTAAAAAGCTTACTTTTTTTCTCGATATGGTGGGCCATAGATGAAGGTTCTATGCCAATATACTTCCCTGCGTAAAGATACCTTAGCATCAATGAAGTATTTCTCATAGCTAATATTTAACACTTTTACCTCGTTTATCCACCAAAAGGCAAGCCCCATACTATGTCATCGTGGTTAACATTAGGGGTGTGAAAAACTGACCCGACCTGGTAACCTGCCTGAAACCCGATCGAGTCAGAACCTGGTTTGACCCGAGAATTCAATGACCGAACCCGACCTGCACCCGACCGAAACGAACCTGAACCCGAATTTGACCTGTTACTGTAGAAACTGAACCCGAACTGTACCCGACCAAAGTGAACCCGAACCCGAATTTGACCTGTTACTATAGAAACCGAACCCGAACTACACCCGACCGAAACGAACCCGAATCCGAGACTGACCTGCCAGATAACCAATTTAACCTGACCTGTTTGGACTCGACCTGTTTTGAACCCGACCTGTTTTGAACCCGACCTGTTTTGAACCCGACCTGATTTGAACCCGACCTGATTTGAATCCGACCTGTTCTTAACCTGAACTGATATTGACCTGAAATGATATTGACCTGAACTAATATTGACCTGAACTAATATTGACCTGAACTAATATTGACCTGAACTAATATTGACCTGAACTGATATTAACATGGCTTGTTGATAATGATAATTACTTGACATTTGAAGAAAATTTTATTTTATGAATTTAAAATTTTAAAATAAATTAAAAATAATAAATAATTTTTTATGCTTAGTAAAAATTATATTTTAGGTTAATACTAAGTAAATTAACTTTTAGGTGATACATATATACTTAGTAAAAATTAAGTGTTAATAAATTATACATACTTAGTAAATTAACTTTTAAGTGATACATATATGTTTAATAAATTAACTTTTAGGTGATACATATATACTTATTAATAATAAATAATGTCAAGTGTTAATAAATTGTATATCTATAGCTAGTAAAAATTAATGCTAAGTCAAGATTAATGATATACTTGGTTCAGTTCTTATAATTAAGACATTCAACTTTACTTATCTTTTAGATAAATTAAAACATAACTTGAATGAATGTCTTTTTATTTAATTAACTTAACTTGATCAAATTTTATTATGAAAGATTGAAAATTAATTGTTGATTTGATAAAAACTAAATGTTAGAAGGTTAACCATTTCTAATATTTTAAATTCATAGTTATATTATAATACTGTAATTTTTAATTATTTTACACAAATTTATGTTGTTAATAAAAGTGAAAATGAAAAAGATGAAAACGACACAATATCACCTCATATTATGGACCGACAGTGGCCTATAAAAAGCACCATATGAATGAATTAAACAAAATCCAAAATGCATATCAAAGAAAATGAATGAATTAAACCAAATCTAAAATGCATATCGGAAAAATATGAATGAACTAAACTAAATCCAAAATGCATATCAGGAAAAACTATTATTAACAGGTTATTAAAGATAACAAGGCTGGTTATTAAACAACTCAAAATATAGATATTACAAAAATGACATTAACATTTAATTTTTCTTTTCTTTTCTATTATGAACATCAGCAGGATGAGCCCAAACAACAAATACATGCCTCCTATACAACTTTTAACTCTTTAGTCTTAGAACCTTTCTTGAGAAAGTTTAGACTGGTTTGAGTGGTCCGCTTGCAAGGTGCTGAACAAAATATGCATAAAAGGATACAAAAAATTAAATAAAGGACATCTATACATGACATATAGATCACAATGTGATAACTCTAGTTCACAAATCTGAAAGAAACATAAATACCAAATAACTGGATCCTTACAGAGTAAACAACTGCGTTCCAGATCCAAGACAAACAGTAAATAAAGATTTTTACTTTGGGAACCGAAATACATCTCCATAAATATACTTCCATCCAGTTTCCTCTTGGTCATCGGCTGCTTCTTCGTCTTTACCATACCTTTCATAACAAATCAAACATTTACAACAACCAATGACAAAAGAGAAGTAACAAAAATATTAGAAAATGAACAGCTAGATTTAATATATCTCACTTGATGAAATCATTCTTCAAGACCCGCATGAGAATTGTTGCAAGAAAACCAGTCAAAAGGAGGACCGTCACACAAGAGTTGATAACAAATTCTCAGTGTTTACCCCAATTGTCCTGACTAAAGCACGATCAAGGGAATGCTCAACGTCGACAAAAGCACAACAGTCTGCATTTGAATATTACAACAAGCACATGTAAGCATATCACATAACCAATCATAAATCACATGGAACTATGTTAAAGATGCACTAAGTGACCTCCTTCGTTTTGTGCTTCAGCAATTACATGTAGAGCAAGTGTTGTTTTCCCAGAAGCTTCTGGTCCAAATATCTCCACAACACGGCCCTGTAAAATTACAACAAAGAGATGCATAAGGAACTAATAAACATCACAAGCAATAATTAAGCAGTACCAAACAAGAACTATTAAGGGGGAAATAACCGAAAACAAGAATTGCAGAGTACCTTTGAAAAGCCACCAGTTTCGAGTTCCATGTCTAGAGCAAAAGAACCAGACGAAACTACCGAAACATTTATAGGAGATGTATAACAATCAAGCCACATAATAGATTCTTTTCCAAAAGAGCTCTTTATCTGATCCAGGGCTTATTTTAGTGCTAAATATTTCTTGGACTCTTTCTTGTTGCGGTAATCACTTGAATCTGACTTGAATTTCTTTCTACCTTCAAAAGGGCATAAACAAAGATTCAAACATAAGAAATTAGTTTATTAAGTTAATAACAATCCCATGATAAAGCAATCTCTAGAGTCACAATCAAATAATAAACTGATCAAAAATTCTAGCCAAAGAACCAAAATACATTTCAACCAAATATCGAATACTAAACACCCAAATAACAATGTTTTAAGTACCCTACATTCATATTTAAGCTTTTGATAGAAGTTGGATACCTTTAGAAGAAAAATTACACAACTGAGAAGATAATATTAACACCCCTCCCCCACAAACCCACAAAAGAAAAACCAATACAAGATTTAATTTTTTCTCACTGTCCGAGATTGAACATAACAAAAAATAAATGATACGACCTCATGTAAGAAAATGAACAAAAGGATAAGCATTAAAACTTACAAAGGAAAGAGAGATATTCTCACACTTTCTAATACCATAGGGGCATGACTGGATTGTAGATACCTAAAATCAGTAAAATCATCAGCATCAAACGACATCAGTTTAGTACTAGCATTTTTAGAGGAAACACTGGTTAGAATTGCAACTTACAATAAGAGGCAAATCTGAGTCCGAAATTGGTACCACAGATAAGGCTAGTGTTGCACCAGCCTTCCCACTTGACGTACAAGCTTCTTGATTGTCATGCTCCATGCTATCAATCTATATCTCTACAGAAGGGCAAAAACATATTACTTAAAATAAGTCTATAGTGCATCAATCGACGAAATAGAAGGAAAAAAAGTCGAATCGTCTACCTTTAATTTCCGGTGAACGGAGCCACGGCTGAGAAATCCGTACGGTGAGGAGATTCGCAGTCACGAGTAGACTATCATATTCGAAACGTAACCCGATCCAACGGTGCATTGTTGAAATCGGATGATAAAATCTTAAAAAAATTTGAACCTTTATCTTTAGATCTACTATAATCGGTTGTGATTTTGCCAAAATTAATGTTGATTTTGAGTTTAGGAAGGATAAATGAAGAAGAAAAATAATTTCTTTTGAATTTTTGCCGTCGCCAGAGCTAGATCGGCGACAGCGACGGTGGTGATAAACCGTGCATAATGAGAAAATGAGAGAAAACAGATAACATTGAATGAAAGAATAAAGGAAAAAAAAGAAAGAAATAAACCCTTTTAATTCTGGCACAAAACACGTGAATGAAAAATGGTTTAAAACCATTTGAAACACGTTGAAAATTGATATTGGGAGGGAAAGTTCCCGCAATTTTAGATTTAGGAAAAAATTAATCTTTACAATTTAATTAAAAATAAATAAAAATTATATTTTAAATTAATATTTAATTAAAAATTAACCTTTAGGGTTTAGTGTTTAGGGTTTATTGCTAGAGTTTAGGGGTTTACTTTTAATTGTTTTTATTTTGGGTTTTCTTTTTATGGGTTTAGAGTTTAGGGTTTAGGGTTTCTTTTATGGTTTTAAGATTTTTGTTTTACTTTGGTGTTTTGAATTAGGGTTTGGGGTTTATGTTTCATTATTAGTGAACTAAGCTTAGCTTTATGGTTTAGTGCTTAGGAATTAGGGGTTTACTTTTTATTGACTTTATTTTGGATTTTCATGTTATGTCATATGTGTCTAGTGTTTAGGGTTTATTTTTATGGGTCTAGTGTTTAGGGTTTCTTTTTATGATTTTAGGGCTTTGTTTTAGTTTAGTGTTCGAATTACGGTTATGGGTTTAGGTTTCATTTTTGGTTTAGGGTTTAAGGTTTTGATTAGGGTTTCATTTTAGAATATATATAATATATTAGTATATTATATATATATATGTATAAACCCTAAACTCTAAAAATAAAAACCCTAATCCATGTATGTATACATATATAATGCATGTAAGTATGTATGTATATATGTATGTATCAATTTATGAACCCTAAACCCTAAAAATAAAAACCCTAATCCATATATGTATGTATATATATAATGCATGTAAGTATGTATGTATGCATAGATGTATATATCAATTTATGAACTCTAAACCCTAAATCCTAAAAAAACCCTAATATATATATATATATATATATATATATATATATATTGCATGTAAGTATGTATGTATCAATTTATGAACTCTAAACTTTAAACCCTAATCTGTAAACCCTAAACCATAATCCATAATCCATGTATGTTTGTATATATGTATAATGATTGAAAGTATGTATGTATCAATGTATGAACCCTAAACTCTAAACTCTAAACCCTAAACCCTAACCCTAATTCCTTTTTGTGTTATGTATGTATGTATGTATGTATTTAGAGTTTAGGGTTTATGGTTAGGGTTTAGGGTTTAGGAACATGAAACACTAAACCCTAAACCCTAAACCTTAAACCACAATCCCTAAACCCTAAACCATATAAACATATGTATAATGTACGTAAGTATATATGTATGTATGTACCAATGTATAAACCCTACCGTACCCCCAAACCTTAAACCCTGAACCCAAAACAATAAACCATAATTCCTATATGTATGTACATATAATGTATTTATATTATGTATGTTAAATCCTAATCCCTACACAATAAACCCTAAACCCGAATAAACTCAGCCTAAAACGAAACCGACCTGAAATGAACCCGACCTGGAACGAAACCAACCTGAAATGAACCCGACCTGAAACGAAACCGACCTGAAATGAACCCGACCTGAAACGAAACCGACCTGAAATGAACCCGACCTGAAACGAAACCGACCTGAAATCAACCCGAACCGAAATTAACCCGTCAATTAACCGTTTTGGCCCGACCTGAAATGAACCGACCTGAAATGAATCCGACCCGAAATGAACCCGACCTGAATTGAACCCGGCCTGAAATGAACCCGACCTGAAATGAACCCGACCCGAAATGAACCCGAACCCGAACTGAATCGAGTCAAAACAAAAAACGACCTGAAATAACCTGTAACCGATTCAACCCGACCTGACAGAGCCCGACCTGAAACCCAACTGTTGACCTGTTTTTACATCCCTAGTTAACATAGAAAGCAATGTCCATTTTCATTCTAATCATCGCTTCTTTTGTTCAGTTTCACTTAAGAAAACAATCCCTAGCTTAAGTTTGAAGATTGTATTCTTTAGGGCTCTCACTGTTTCCTTGTTTCCGAGTCCTCTCACATTCCATGCAAGGATCGACATTGTTTCAAAACCACCAACAAGGAGATATAACAAACTAAGAGAAGCTGAAGACAACCAGGACACTCGAAAGACAACGAAACAAAAACAACAAGATAGATAACCGAAGAAAACAACAACCAAGACTTCAAAGAAATTAAATAAAAAATCGATCAACAAAACCAATGGAAACAGAGAAGAAAAGGGGAGAAATAACCAGATGTGGGGCTAGAGCAGAGCAACACCGAGGAAGAAGGGATAGGTAACCAGAGGTGGGGTCAAAAGTGAAAGGGACAAAATGTGTATTCTGACAGACCTGGGTACCACTTCGGGCGTAAAGAGTAAAAGGGAGAGCCACTTACAACCACCAGAAGAGCGCAAAAGAAGAAACTAGAGCAGAATTAAAAACAGAACGTAAAAATCAACCGGAAGATTGAAACTAAAAAACCAAGCTTTTCGACCCCTCACCGCCGCAGCAAAACCTGCCAACACCACGAACTGAAGACAACTTTCTTACACTCTAAAACGACACAACCAAGACTTGGGAACCGACATCGCTACTTTAAGGGGAGAGGCCAACACTCAAACCAGACCGATGAGCAACAACGCGAGCAGAATTGACGAACGAGAAGGAGGGTGAAAAGCTAGGGTTCGTGAGAAATTGCAGGGTTTTTGTTTCTCTTTGTGGCTGAGTGTTGATGCACTTTTTTCATTCACAATCATCCTTGTTGAGCCCATCTCTGTTAGTGTTAATGCCTTGATCTTTTTGTTAAGTTTAGCTGTGTTCAATTCATTAATTCGGCCGATGACCTAATCAATCGAAATTTTGTTTTCTTTAATCGTTCATCGAATCGAAATTTATTTGGAAATTATTAATCAAATAAAGTTTGGTTAATCAATTTAATTTTTTAATTAATCAAAATTTATTACTATTAGTTTTTTAATCTGGGTATTATATTTTAATAGGTTAATCAATTTAGTTAACCATTTTTTTAATTTGGGCTAAAAGATTTAACAAGTTTAGTCTTGAGTTTTTTTTTTTTTTTGACAAATCTTAATTCTAATCCTACCTAGAGGGGAGGGGAAGGATTAGACTCTAGGGAAAGGAAGAAGAGTGCACCTAGTGGGTCTAAAACTAGGGATGTAAAAACAAGTCAGAACCTGATAACCTGACTGAAACCTGCCCGAGTCAGAACCTGATTTGACCCGAGTTTTTGTTAACCCGAACCCGATCTGCAACCGACTGTTGTTGATCCGAACCCGAATTTGACCTGTTACTTTAGCAACCGAACCCGATCTGCGTCCGACTGAAAACGACCCGAACCCGAATTGGACCTGTTTATTTGGACCTGAAACCCGACCTGCATCCGACTGAAAAGAACCCGAACCCGAAGCCGACCTGGCAAATAACCGAAATTACCCGACTGAATTGACCCGATATCCGATTTTACCCGACCTGAAATGGACCCGACCTGAAATAGACCCGACCTGAAAATGGACCCGACCTGAAATGGACCCGACCTGAAATGGACCCGACTGAAATGGACCCGACCTGTTAAGCGACCCGACTTGTTCTTGACCTGAGCTGAAATTAACCCGAAACCTATGACATGATGAATTAAAAAAATTATAAAAGTTGATATACCATATACATATATAATGTATATACATATACACTTACATATATTGATATAGGTTATGTATATGCGCGCATACATATATATATATATATATATTAAGTACTAAAGTTTGAAAAAAAATAAGTAATTGATAATTTATGAAAATAAAAAATTAAATGAAGATTTGTTTTTAATTTTAAAGTTTATTCATTAACTTGAATAAAATTGTAAACTTACAAATTATAAAAAATTAAATAACAATTGTAAACTTATTTGTAGTTCATAAAATTTACTAAAGTTATAACATATATATGTATAGCATTTGTAGTTCAAAAATTTATAAGTCTACAATTTTATAAGCCTCCAATTTTATTTTTTTTATACTTAACAGTTAACACTTAACAGATTCTTCAAGTTTGTAAAACTTAGTGAAATTATAATTTATGTATAACATTTATAATTGAAAAATGATTAAGTAAATTTAGAAATTATAAAAAAATTGAAAGTCTACAACTTTAATATTTTATACTTCACAGATTCAAGTTATAAAAATTGTAAGTCTTCCTACAACTTTTGCAGTTCAAAATTGATAAAATTATAAAAGATATGATTTTACTTAAGTAGAACAAATTAAGTAATTGTTGTCTTAAGTTACAAAATGTAGAATTAAGTTAAGATATAAAATAAAATTCATACACTTAAGTAAAAAAATTAACAGATATAAAATAAAAATAACTAGAATTCTTAGGATATAGTCATGTAGACAATCCACCCTTTTTTATATTTCTCCTCCTTCCTTTTGTGTAATAAGAATCCATACACAAACATTTGAAAGAACCAATAAACTAGCAATATCAGATATTGTTTTTTTGCATTCCCAACATATCCATCCAATTATACAGTGTTCTGTGTGACTGTGTCAAACATGATCCAGAAAACAAAAAATATTTCAAAAACATAACAATATGGTAGAAAGTCGGGAACAAAATGCGATGAGATACGAGAAGAGTTTTGTAGTACTATATGGAGTACAAACTAATAGAGAGAATGAAGAAAAAGAAAAAGAAACATTTCCTTTCATCTCTCAAAGCTGGAACAGATTATATTTGTGTTTGCAGGGGAAGAACCTTGTGGTTGTAAACAACCCTTTTGTCACCATTCACCACTTGCCCACTCCCTCTCAAAACCCTACATTTTTAACCGTCATGTACTTGTTAGAACATTTACTTTACACAGCATATTTTATTCATAAAGAACACCAAGTTAGTGGAAGTCGAGATCAATACCATCGAGTTGTTAGTAATCGTTCAACTCCGACCGAACCTCGAGTATAGATCCTTCTTGTACTTACTCTAACATGTTAAAATTCATGCATCATAATAGAACCAGTTCAAAAAATCGACCATGTTGTACAAAGCAAGAAATTTTGAGAGATTACCTCCGCACCAAGCCCGAATCTTGCTCCATCACAAAATCGCGTGCTTGCGTTATGAAATACAACCGTGCTGTAAAAAAACAGATGACGAATTGCAATAGCACCAACAATAACTTATTGTATTTATGCACTCAAACATGACAAGAAGAAGAGATATCACTTTATGAATAACTTCAGCTTATATGTAAGCATACCTGTCTACTCTTTGCAAAAACATCCGACTGTTGAGTTCCTAAAGCAACTGCCTTGCCACCAACGACATCATTAACGTTAACTGATGAACCATTTTGTACAGCAACTGCATTACCAGGAACATGTTTTGAAGCAAGTGATGGCCCAGGCTTCAGCTCAAGATATCCCATTCCAAATTCCTCATCGGTGACCCATGATGACTGCAAAGTACGAGAATACCCAACATATGTTAATGCATGAATAATCAGGGCATCTAGTGCAACCCAGCAAGCAAACATGTAAAGAGTTAGTTTTTGGTCTTTCTGACAAGAACCAAAATCTTTTATATGTTTTGGCATTGAAATGGGCATAATGGATAAACAGAAACACGTTAGTTTTCCTTGGTGTCTCCCCCTCCAATTTTCTCAATAATCAAATAGATGCTGATAAATATGTTTTCCTTGGTGTCTTCCCCTCCAATTTTCTCAATAATCAAATAGATGCTGATAAATATTTGGATAATTTACACAAAAGGCAAATAATAACATTTAGAAAACAAAAATTTAAAACGTTATAACTTCTTTATATAACAAAATGCATCATGCAACTATTATGATTAAGCAGGTGTTCCACTTTGGCCTTTTAGCCAAGTTTTAACATGCCTGATTTTGCTTTTTTACTTCCTTTTTCTTGCTTAAAAGCAAGAAAAAACAAGGCAAAATTAATTAACAAAAACAAAACCCTCAATACTCTTTTACCAAACTGTTTAAGCTTTACATGCATAACCATAACTCATTTGACCAGAATTTCTCCTTATGTAATGATGCAAATATTTACGAAAATATAATTAACAAAACTACTCACCGCAGCAGCACTTGCCTATATCTCTATGTAGAATTCAACTTCATCAAGGAGTTTCTGCTCAAGGTCTTCAAGAAGATGCTTCCGTAAACTCTATAAAGTTTAATAGTAGAGTAAATACAGATCAATTAGTGCTTAATAATATAAAATTAAACCAAACCATCCTATAAGATAAAATAAGAACTACCTTGAAGGCATTCGTTCTGCCTTTAGTAACCTATTTTTTTGCAATACAGTCGTTTAAAATACCCCTCGTAAATTTAACAGGGTTCTTCCCATAATCAATCAAACTAACACAAAAGCGGACATATTATTATTAGCAACTAAAGAAAACAAACTAAATTTGTCAAAATTGACACAAATAAAAAGAAACCAAATCGACTTAAGAACTTCAATCGGCACTTGACTATTACACTTCTCAGCTAATTTTGCCATGAAATTGAGCTTCGTAATCAATGAATTACTACAAAAACAACATGATAAAAATTGTAAGCCCTAATGAGACCAGAAATGTTGCAAAATAAAAATAGGTAAAGATTTGAAGAAGAAACTTACAAGCGTTGAAGGAGAGGGAGCTGGGAAGCGGCATTGAAAGAAGAGACGATGAGGTAAGAAAATATGTAAAATTGGGTGTTTGGGATATAAGAAAAAATTGAAGAAATAAACTAATAAAGTGGGTTAGATAAATCGGTGAGAGGAAAACCCTAACAGAGCGGCAGTGAAATATGAAAATTGAAACAAGAACAATAATAAAGTTAACAAATGGAGGGGGAAATCCCGCCCATTTTTTAAGAGGTTATTTACATTTTAGATCATTATTAGTTTAAGAGTTTTACATTTAGATCTTTAATTTTTATTATTTAGTTTTAATTTTATTTATTTTAGTCCTAATTTTAGTTTAGTTTTCTTAGACCTTTATGCTTAGGTTCTTTTTTAATTAGATCCTCCTTCATAAAATTATTTAATAATTAAACATTTTAAAGACCCAACTTATTTATGTTGTACCAACCCAAAACGACCAATGTCGATTCCAAACGATTGACGACTTTTGAAGTCCCGTTTATTTTCGCTTGAAAAAAAAGATTTAGTGTTTAATGCTTAGGGTCTAGTGTATAGTGCTTAGGGTTTAATGTTACGATAACAAGTGACTTAGGGTTTTGATTTTATGAGTTTCAATTTAGGGTTTAAGGTTTAGGGTATAGGGTTATCATTAGGGTTTTGAACCTTAACCCTTAACCCTGAACCCTGAACCCTAAACCATAAGCATTAAACATTAAACCCTTAGATCCTTACCCTAAACCCTAAACCCTAAGCCCTAAAGTATGTAAGTATTTATGCATTTAGGGTTTACGTTAGTATAATGAACTAAGGTTAGTTCGAGTGATTAGTTTGTAAGGTTTAGGGTTTAGTGTTAGGGTCTAGGGTATAGTGCTTAGGGTATAGTGTATAGTGCTTAGGGTTTAATGTTACGATAACAAGTGACTTAGGGTTTTGATTTTATGAGTTTCAATTTAGGGTTTAAGGTTTAGGGTATAGTGTTATCATTAGGGTTTTGAACCTTAACCCTAAACCCTAAACCATAAGCATTAAACATTAAACCCTTAGATCCTTACCCTAAACCCTAAGCCCTAAAGTATGTAAGTATTTATGCATTTAGGGTTTACGTTAGTATAATGAACTAAGGTTAGTTCGAGTGATTAGTTTGTAAGGTTTAGGGTTTAGTAATAGTTTGGGCCTTGGGCCTTTGGGCTCTTATCCCACCACCCATTTATTTTAGATGAGCCCTAAAACCTATATTGTATAAATATAATATATATATATATATATACTTATAACTTATAATTTATATAATAATTAGTAATAGTTTGGGCCTTGGGCCTTTGGGCTCTTATCCCACCACCCATTTATTTTAGATGGGCCCCTAAAACCTATAATATAATATAATATAATATAATATAATATAATATAATATAATATAATATAATATAATATAATATAATATAATATAATATAATATAATATAATATAATATAATATAATATAATATAACTTATAAGTTATATAATGTATTTATAATATAATAATTAATAATAATTAGTAATAGTTTGGGCATTGGGCCTTTGGGCTCTTATCCCACCACCCATTTATTTTAGATGGACCCCTAAAACCTATAATATATATATATATATATATATATATATAAACTTATAACTTATAATTTATATAATAATTAATAATAATTTGTAATAGTTTGGGCCTTTGGGCTCTTATCCTACCACCCATTTATAATAATTGATAATATCAATAATAAATATTAATTATTAATTGTTGGGCTTTGGACTAAATATTTTATATGGGCTGAATATAATAATTAATAATAATTATTAATTGTTAGGCTTTGGGCTAAAAATTTTAGATGGGCTAAATATTTTGTGGCCCTTTAAATTTTAGATGTTAAGTCCTTTAAGTTTTTGTTCAATTCAATTGAGTTCAATTCAATTTATGTATTTATGTATTTATGTATAATACATTACATATACATAAATACATTATACATTATACATTATACATACATGTTTGTATAATATATAATTATATATTGTAATTTATATACATGTGAATACATAAAAATACATATATATATATAATATATACACATAATCACATGTATTTATACTTATAAGTTATAAAGTTATTATATTAATTAATAAGTTATATTATATTATAATAATTAATAAATAATATTAAATTATAATATATATGGGCGGGAAAATTTGATTTCAAACCGCAAATTTTCAAATTGAATTTCAATTTAGGGTAAATTATAAATAAAGCCCTTTATATTATATAAGTTTTTTATTCAAGTCCTTTAAGTATGTACATATTAATAAAGCCTAAACCCTAAACCCTAACCTACATACACTACAACACAACCCCTAATGTATGTAAGTATGTAAGTATGTACATGTGTACATATTAATACATGAATCTCAAACCTCAAACCCTAAACCCTAAACATCAAACCCTAAACCCTAAACACTCAAACCCAACCGTATTGTATATAAGTAATTAAGTATATACGTGTGTACATATTAATGCATGAACGCTCAACACAAAACCCTAAACCCTAAACTTTATTTTTATTCTAAATTGACATATACTTATTGTTTTTTTTCATTACTCTAATTTTTATACTTTTAATTTGATATTTTTGTTCATTATAGTCCCTAAAACTTTATTTTTATTTCAAAATACTCATTTTCCTTGTTTTTTTTTTAATTTGTCCAATATTTTATAATTTTAATTTGATATTAATGTTCATTATAATCTCTGAAATTTTATTTGTAATTCAAATTGACCCATTTTCTGTCCAAATCGACCAATTTTGATTATTTTTTTAATTACTCTAATAATTAACTCAAAATTAACGACGATTGACGAAGGTCAACCTAAAGTCTATCAACTACTTATATGGTTGTACGACCGATTTCAAACTGAATACGAATTTCAATCCCAAAAATACCCCGACCTGAATTACCCGACCTGAAGCTACCCGACCTGAAATTACCCGACCTGAAATGCACCCGACCTGAAATGCACCCGACCTGAAATGAACCCGACCTGAAATGAACCCGACCTGAAATAGACCCGACCTGAAACGGACCCGACCTGAAATGAACCCGACCTGAAACGAACCCGACCTGAAATGAACCCGAACTGAAATGGACCCGACCTGAAATGTATCCGAACCCGAATTAACCTGCCAATTATCTGCTTCAGACCCGACCCGTTCTAACCCGACCTGAAATGGACCCGACCTGAAATGGACCCGACCTGAAATGGACCCGGTCTGAAATGGACCCGACCTGGAATGGGCCCGACTTGAAATGGACCCGCACCCGACCCGAGTCGAGTCAATTTTTTTTTACCTGAAATGACCTGTATCCGATTTTACCCGACCTGACAGAACCCGACCTGAAACCTGACCGATTACCTGTTTTTACATCCCTATCTAAAACCCATAACCTAAGGGAATATGAGATAACGAAAATGAGCAGCTTGGCCAACCGACCAAATGTGCTTGTTCGGTTTAGTGTTTAAGTTAAAAATTAGTTGAATTAGTTCTTGATATTTTAACGGTTTGAACTTAAGCCTTAAAATATGTATTTAATATATATATATATATAATATTTTTTGATTAATTCGATTAATTAATTGATTTTGAACCAATTTATTGATAATCGAAGTTTGAAAAATCTTTAATTTTTGATCGATTGAATACTAAATTAACCGACTGGTTAATAATTTTATTGAGTTATAGACAAAAAAATAGTTAAGAATTTTAACAATCCGATTAAAAATTATCTCCTTTTATTTTTTTTTTATTAAAAATTAATTATATGGAATATTAAACAAAGTTTATCTTGACTATATCGTGATGAATGACTGTGCGTGAAAATTTTATTTTATATTTTTTTCCAATATTAAATATAAGTGAAGTGATAAAGAATTTATCTATTAAATTTATTTTGTTGGGTAAATTACCCCGTTGGTACATGAATTATATCGGATTCTAAGCTTCATACAAAATGTTTTAAAATTCTCAATTTCATATATGGAGTATTTCACCGTTAACGTGGTTACCCACTTCCGTTAGGGAAGCTGATGTGGTATGTACTGACGAATAAAAATTTGACACGTGGCATATATATATATATTAAAAAATATCCATTAGATTAAGGCCTAATTACAAGATTAGTCCTCAACGATCAACTATTTTTAAATTTCATCCTTAAAGTTTGAAAACTCAAATATATATTCTTAAATTATAACGAATATATTTGAACCTACCAATTATTGGCATGTGGCATAATAAATTCTTTATTTACAGGAATCTAATATGTTTACAAAATTAATTCCCTTGAATTGTTTACAAGAAACAAATGGAAGCTTTCAACTTGCTTAACTATTGGAGAGGGGAAGAGGTGGTTGCTGCATGTTTTTGATGAGGGTGAAAACCCCCTCAATTTTCAGTCACACTGTTGAAAGCCCTAGTTGCACAAAATTGCTCATCACCTCAAGCTTTGTTTTTTTTTTTTTAAAAAAAAAATAGGCTTATGCATTCGAACAAGGTTACTAGCTGCACAGACTTCTCCCTTTTGCCAAATCCTCTCACGTTCCAAGTTAAGAAGCAGATTCCCATTAAAAATCAACAAAAAACACAAACTTAAGCAACCCATATAAGAATACCCAAAGAAATTAACAACCTTGTCGAAGTTCCTCCTCCAAATCGCAATTTTTTCTCAGAATTGCTTCTTTACCTCCTTTGAATGAAATTTCTAAGGACTTACTAATTACCCTGAATGCTTCGGCTTCCACGGTAGAGGAAGGCTTAATATTATCCGAAGCAAGAAAAACCCAAACTCCGACACATGCGTGAACTTTCTCCATCCAAAAACTCTCTAATATACCATTGGAATACGAAAGAGGGATTTGTGTGCTAACCCACCATCATTCGATTGAGGGGAAGAAGACACCCCCAAGAACCAGCAAGAGAAATATTCAAACTATAGAAAAAGGCAGAGAAGAAGGCACCACCGAGAACATGGTAATAGGCGGTGGTTGCTAGGGTTGTATAGGAGAAGAAGACAGGGAGGTGAAGGGGAAAATGTTAAAAGAAAAGAATGCATGAAATTGTGAAAAAATTAAATATATATATATATATATATTAATTTTTTTTTATAATTTGAAAATAAATATTTTTAATTTAAATTTTTTTAGTGAAATTAAAAAATTGATAAATAGGAGGACTATTCTTGTTATTAACCCATGACTAAATATAGACTTTTTTTTAAAAAAAATTGAATGCCACATGTTAATTTCTGACTGGATCAAGGGCTCCACGGCAGAATCCATCACAGAAGTGGGCAAACCCGTTAACGGCGAAATATTTCATGTATGAATCCGAGAATTTTAAAATATTTTGTATGAAATTGAGAATCCGGTATAGTTCATGTACCAACGGGGTAATTAACCCTATTTTGTTTGAATAGTCTTAAGGTGGTTAAAGTATCTGTTCATACATATTTTTAATTCTTTGCGAACAAAACGATTTGAACCCGAGTCTCCTAGGATGAACATCATCCTCTTTTTTACTGAACCATTTGTTAGGTTCATATATTAATTTTATTAAATATAATATAAATTAGAATTAATTTTATGTAAAATTGATTTTAAGTAACGTGATTTATGTTTGGGAGTTTTTTTCTTCTTAAAAATCACGATTGTAAAAAAATATAGTGTAAAAATCACGACGAAACACAAAAACTACTTCTACCTTGCTTCTCCCAGAACTACGTTTGGGGTCCAGAATTGATTTTGAATTTTTGAATCCAAACATGTAGTTCAATTGAATTTTTTAAGTTATTTAAAATAATAAATAGATTTATGAAATTACATAATTATTTAAAATAAATAACTAGCTTATAATATATATATATATATATATATATGATTTTAAAAAATGATTAAAAATATATAAAAGAGTAGAGTACTCAATGACCATTTTCATTTATGCATCTAAATATGCCCCCATCTTTTAAAATATTACTATGGAACAATCTTATAATTTTTTTGAATTGGAAAGAGGTGACAAAAACTAATTGTGTCCTCACAGAGATGAAAACATGATATCTCTATCTAAAAATCTATTGTTGAGTGGATTAAACGAATGTGATTTGGGTAAAAGTGGGTGAATTGACTTTTTAAATTTTGAGAGAGCAAATTGGAATTTGAAAAATGAAGAACAAAGAAAATTATAGTGGTTCAAGCTTGTAACAAGCTCTACATCCACTACCTTAGCTCCCACTAAGAATTTTCAACAATCTCCACTAGATGTTCTTCCCCTTTTCTAGGCTAAGGAGGTAAGCTTTACAATCGCTCAATCTTACTACCCAAAGATTGACCCAAAAGAATCTCTTTACAAAGATGAAATTTTGCAAATGGAAATATCTCTCATAAGAATGAAAATTTTGCCCAATTACAATCAAACACTCTCCCAAACTTGAACTAATGATTTACAATAAGGATTACAACAAATTGGGTACAAAATATGACTTTTATGGAGCACAAAGGTTTGGATTATAGCTTGGATGTTGCAAGTAGGTTCAATAGTTATTGCTGAGACTTTGGAGGCTTGCTTTTATACACTTGCATTGATTTCTAGCCGTTTGGGTGGTTGAGGTCATCAATAGAGACGTTGGAGCCTTTATTTCCCACCATAAATGCACTTCTACACCTGTCTGTATCAAAACGCGAAGGCCCGTATCGATCCCTGTCTCAAAATAGAAAGAGTCGTAACATGTAATAAAAATGAGCGTATCGAAACGTGGGAAGTCGTATCGAAACACTATAAGGGGTCGTATCGAAACAGATTTGAATGTACCGATATAATTTTTCTCACTTGAGCTACTGCCAATTTTCATATAGAAACGACCCTAAGGCGTACCGAAACGGGTCAAATGCTTTTTAAAAACTGCTCATTCCCAATAACTGACAAGTAATAGTCAAAAATAATAAATGCCAAGATTTTACAAATCTTTCAGATCGTACCGAAACATCTAAGACTGTATCGATACGAAATGCCTAAAATTCTTAAACCCACAAGAAGGCCGTATCAAAACAATATAAGTTGTATTGAAACACCTTGTCAAAATTTTATCTTTAAAGAAGCTCGTATCGAAACTGTATAAATCGTATCGAAACGATTTCTTCCAGTAGCCAAATAAAGTTTTGGCCGTATCGAAACACCATTGGGTGTATCGAAACGCCTGTACGTTTTTGTAAAGTTTGGCTTAAAAACACTTAGAAAATTTTATAGGGTTTAAGTTTTGACTTTGGAAAACAGTTTGAGCTTAAAATTACTTGTCAATTGTGAGACTTTAAACCACTTTAACAATTTATTTACTTTGCAAATAAGTCCTTAAAACAATTTGTTATATCAAAATCAAACATAGGTTTTACAATCACCCCATTTTTGATATAACAAAACCAAAGTAAATTTTTAAGTACTCCCTCTTACTTTAAGCTATGTTTTTGAAAAACTATGTAAAAATTTAGCTTAAGTCATTCTCCCCCCTTTTGTTAGATCAAAATCGATGATAAGCAAGAGATAGCAAGATAAAGCAAACAACATAAATTTCATTAAAGCATAAAGCAACATCTTAAAGCAAAACATGGAATCCAAACTTAAGTCCTAAAAAAACATAATTCAAAACACAAAGGACAAATCATAGGTTCAAAGGAAATAACATAAGTGCAATAAAGAAATCCTAAATGATATGCCATGATATGAGATGCAAGACTCAAGTTTCACCTTCGTCGCCATCTCCATCTTTACCATCATTATCATTCTTCCTAGATTGCCTCCACTCATGATGAAAAGCCGAAAGAGACTTGTCCAAAGAAGTTTGTTTAGTAGAAATCAAACCAACACAATCATCAATAGACTTTCTGCGATTCTCAATGACGGTGACTCACTATTCCAAAGATGTGAAGCGAGTATCAATGATGGAAAATCCGACATTCATGGTGGTTTCCATCGAGCCAAGTGATGTGTGCAAGCTTATGAATTTCTCGGTGAGAAAGGCCATGAGTGCTGCATTTTTTGGTTAAGCGCCTTGAGGTTTACCGCTTGACTAAGTTCATCGGGAATAGCATCAGGTGAAAGCTCGGCGAGACGAACCCACTCATTGTTGAGGTAATGAAACTTAGCACGAACGAGGGAGGTCTTATTGATTAGATCCTTGAGACGCGAGGGTTCATCATGAGAGCAATCTATCTCTAATTGAGTAAACAAGTAACTCAAGGCGGTGTCGTAGGTGAAAGAAGTAACCTGATCGGTGTGACGATATTGAACGAGGTAAGCCATCTCGACAAACATGATTTGAGAAAGATTTGGGCGTTTCTCTTCACGAAAGCATCGAAGCCAAAAATCATCAACTTGGCGGATGGTTGAGAATTTTCCACTGGAAGGGCGAAACCACCAAGTGATCATTAAGTGAAGAATGTGATCATGTGCATCGAGAACGGTAAAGAAGCCACTCAAAGTATGTCCTAATGAGTCCTTATCGGCTATACCCTCATCCTAAAAACCAAAAACATTAGTTAAAGTTTTAACATTAACCCAGAATTTCTTCCCCATCAAATAGGATTCAATAGCAACCACGGTCTTTTTGTTGGGACCAACAATGCACTTGGCATTGAAATAAAAAATCAAAACAAGATTTTTGTAAAAATAGGCAATAAGGCCAAAAATTTCATGAAGTTCCAACGCCTCAAAAGATGAAGATATCAAAATTTAAAACGCTCGGAGTCTAAAAAGGGAAGAGAAACAACCCGATCGTGGCAAATATCATGAGTTTGAAATTGGCAAAAATAATCCATCTCGTTCATGGTGCGAAAACACCTTGGGTAAATAATTGCAAGATTAGGGCGAGTAATCACATCATTCTCAACATTGGAAGATTCTCCAACGTCATTAGTTCTTGCTCTCTTTTTAGGACCCATAGTAAAATCTAAAAATAAATCAAGGCACAAGAAAAACAATGTATGCATAAATCATCACATTCGATCCAAAAATAATCCAATTGATCAAGGTAGTAAAAGAAAAATCTATACAATATAGTTTAAAAGCATATACAAATATAAAAAGAATTTTTGGTAAAAAGAATTTTGAAAAAAGTAAGATTAAATATACGATATAATTTTATATTCAAAACGAAAATTTTAGATTTTGAAAGAAATTTTGCAAAATCTTGAAAACCCATACTATATATGAATTTTATGTACACAAATTAACCTAAAACAATATAGTAAAGTAAACGAAATTGAAAAGAAAATATTTTTGCCTTGATAAGGGATTAAGGATGAATGCTTGAAGATGATGCACAAACTTGATGATATAGCCTTGAATTTTGAGTTGCGGAGTAAAAACCCTCAATAATTTGTGTGAAAAACAAAGGGTTCTAATGGGTATTTAGATTGGAAAACTAGGGTTTTAGGGAGAAAAGAGGTTGAGTCTTAATTAAAGTAAGCTTGAAGATAGAAACCAATTAATGACTCAAAATATAATCTGTGGTCGCGCGTACCGATACGTAAGAAGGCGTATCGAAACATGTGTATCGGAACGTGTTTACGCTTACCGAAACACCCTACCATACCGATACATGTTTAACTGTACTGAAACACGATTAAGCTCCAGTATCAAAACGTGTTTAACTGTTTCGATACCACTAACCCATGATTTAAGCTATGGGATTTGCTCAAGCATGCCGTACCGAAACAAACTTGTCTGTTTCGGTACATCTTGCCCAGAAGGTACATTTTGGGCACAAAAGAGTCCAAAAATTCGATTTTAATTGAACTTAAATGCACGTTTCTGATGAATGAGCAACCAGTATAAGAAAAAACAAATACATACTCCCCTTAGCAACAAGCATGGATGAATTAAGAGGCAAAAACACATAAGCACAAACATCAATCATTTCAAGCTAGTTTTTAACTTAAAAAAACTCTAAAGGGTCAAGAAAGGCTGGTTAAACCTAATTCTCTCCTAAGAGTCCAAAAATGCTATTTGTCAAGTGGTTTGGTAAAAATGTCCGCTAGTTGGTTCAAGGTGTCAACATACTCTATAACAACATCGTTTTTCAAGACATGATCTCTAATGAAATGATGTCTAATTTCTATGTGCTTGGTTCTAGAATGTTTGATGGGATTCTTAGTGAGACATATGGCACTAGTGTTGTCACACGTAAGGGGTATGGTACCTACATCAACTTCATAGTCTAGAAGTTGTTGCTTCATCCAAAGGACTTGATCACAACAACTTTCGACCGATATGTATTCCACTTCGGTGGTAGATAAGGCTACACTATTTTGTTTCTTAGAGAATCAAGATATGAGCATACTACCTAGGAATTGGCATGTTCCGGAGGTACTCTTTCTATCTATCTCACATCCCCCATATTCCGCATCAGAAAAGGCATGAAGGTCAAATGATGAGTCTCTAGAATACCAAAGACCTAAACAAGGTGTGTCTCTAAGGTATCTAAAGATTCTCTTAACGACTATAAGGTGTGATTCTCTAGGACTATCTTGAAACCTAGCACACAAGAAAACACTAAACCTGATATCGGGTCTACTTGCGGTAAGGTGAATCAAAGATCCAATCATAGAATGATAAAGCTTAGAATCAACACACTTACCTCTTTGATCTTTGTGAAGCTTAATTGATGAGCTCATTGGAGTGGCTTGAGGCTTCACATTCTCCAAGCCAAACTTCTTGAGCATATCTTTGATGTACTTTGCTTGATTAATGAATGTGTCATCGTTCCTTTGTTTTATTTGGAGCCCCAAGAAGAATGAGAGCTCCCTGATCATGCTCGTCTCAAATTCACCTTGCATTAGCTTAGAAAGTTCTTGGCAATAAAACTCATTAGTAGAACCAAAGATTATATCATCAACATAAATTTGTACTACTAAGATGTCATTGTCATTTCTTTTAGTGTCCACCTTACCTTTTTAAAAACCTTTTTGAATCAAAAAGTTTGAAAGCCTTTCATACCAAGCTCCAGAAGCTTGTTTCAAATCATATAAAGCTTTTGTTAGTTTGAAAACATGGTTTGGAAAACTTGGATCTTCAAAACTCGGTGGTTGTTCTACATACACTTCCTCATTAATAAAGGCATTTAAAAATGCACTTTTAGCATCCATTTGAAAAAAATTGAAATCATGATAACATGCAAATGCAAGAAGCATCCTAATTGCTTCCATTCTAACCATATGTTTCATCAAAATCTATTCCATCTTCTTGAGTGTAACCTTGAGCAACAAGTCTAGCCTTGTTTCTCACTATGTTACCACTCTCATCTAGTTTGTTTTTAAAAACTCATTTAGTTCCTATAGTAGATTTATTACTAGGCCTATAAACTAATGTCCATACTTTACTTCTCTCAAATTGATTAAGCTCTTCTTGCAGGGCCAATATCCAAAAATCATCTTTTAATGCTTCTTTGATATTTTTAAACTCAATGCATGAAATAAATGCAACATGGTTCATTAATTTAAGAGAAGATCGAGTAGTTACCCCATTGGATGAATCACTCAAGATCTCACCACCCTTAACATAGTTGAGTTCCCTTGGGTAGCTCACTTCCTTTTCCTCAATTGTCATGTCCTTTTGTTAAAAACTTGATAGGCTTTAGAATTTAAAGAGTAACCAAGAAAAATGCTTCATCACTTTTTGCATCAAATTTACCTAAATGATCTTTTCCTTTGTTTAAAACAAAACACCTCCATCCAAAAGGATGAAAATAGCTAATGTTGGGCTTCTTTGACTTTAAAATCTCATACGGAGTTTTCTTTGAAATTGACCTAATCATTACACAATTTATGATATAACAAGCGATGTTTGTGGCCTCTGCCCAAAAATACTTTTGTAAATTGTTTTTACAAAGTATGGTTCTAGCCATTTCTTCTAAAGTACAATTTTTCCTCTCAACTACCCCATTTTGTTGAGGAGTGTGAGGTGCGAAAAAATTGTGGATAATCCCATTTGAGTTACAAAAATCATCAAAACCTAAATTTTGAAATTCGGTTCCATGGCCACTTTTAATATGACAAATGTTTTGACCAAGATCATTTTGAGTGATTTTTGAAAATGTGATGAACTTTTCTAAAGCCTCATCTTTAGTGCTTAAAAAGAGAACCCAAGTGTATCTAGAGAAATCATCAACTAAAACATAGGCATATGATTTTCCACCCAAGCTAATTGTCCTAATAGACCCAAAGAGATCCATATGGATCAATTGTAAAACCCTACTAGTAAAAATATCATTAACAGATTTAAATGAGACACATTTTTGTTTACCCTTAGCACAAGCATCACAAATTTTGTCTAATGAGAATTTTATCTTAGGTAAACCTCTAACTAGATTTTGGGAAACTAATTTCTCTAAAACACTTATGCTAGCATGCCCTAGTTTTTTATGCCACAACCATGCATAATTTTCATCACTAGCAACCAAACACGCATGGGATGTATATATGTCATCAAGATGCACCATGTAAATATTACCTATGCGATGACCAATTAGTATTATTTCACTTGTTTTAATGTTCACAATTTTATACCCATTAACATCAAAATGAACATTAAACCCTTTATCGCACAATTGAATAATGCTCAACAAGTTATACCAATAGAGCCAATACCCTCAATGTAGCCTATGGAGTTGTCACCAAATGTTACTACTCCACCACTCTTTGGCTTGAGTTCTATGAATCTAGTCTTGTCCCGGTCATATGTCTTGAGCATCAACTATTAAGGTACCAAGTGTTTTGAATTGAAGCTTTGGCCATGTAGCAATGTTCCCCCAACAAACAAATATTAGTTCTTGAATTTTGGTACCCAAACCACCTTGGGTCCATGTGAGTTAGCTCTCAAATACTTGGTTCCCTTAGGAATCCAAGAAGAAATATCATGTATATCATTAGATACTACAAGTTTCTTAGGAACCCATACACTTTAATCTTTTTAGCATTAAGATGCTTTTGAGAGCCTCTTTATTTGTAGCTATTAAAGTATCTCTTCACATAGTTGGGTTTTGAAGAACTTCATTTTTCGAAACTTGATTTCGCAACTACATTTAGGGAAGCTTTAAGCTCATTCACCACCTTGTGGTAATCATCATGAACTTTGGAAAGAATATTGTTTAAATCAACATTTTCATCTTGAAAATATTTTAAATCATCTTTTAAAGCCAAAACCTTCTCTTCAAGTTCTGAATTGGTTTTGGATAAAGAATCGTTTTGGGCTTTTAAATTGGAAATCAACTTTTTGTTTTTCAAAACCGATTCTTTATATTTTTCAACCAATTCGTCCTAAACCTCTTGTAGCTCATCACAAGCTTCTTAAAGCTCAGCAAATGTAAAATCAAAGCTAGACAAGTTGAGGTTTACCTTAGGATCGTTATCAATGGCCATGAGGCAAAGATTTGCTACTTCGTGCTCCTCTCTATCGGATGATGATTCATCATCGCTCCAAGTAGCAACATGGGCCTTTTGCTTCTTCTTCTTATCGAACCCCTTCTTCTTGAGTTGAGGGCAATCCAATTGAATGTGGCCCAGTTTCTTACACTCATAACAAATGAGTTGATCATTTTCTTCTTTTTTGCTCTTGTTCTTGAAGTCTCTTCTTCTTTGGAACTTCCTTCCCCTGTTAGACTTCATGAATCGAGAGAATCTTTTGGCTATCATAGCCAACTCTTCAAATTCATCTTTTTCACTTGAATTGCTCTCTTCTTGTGGTAGTGAGGCTTTGAGAGCAATTCATTGTTTCTTCTTTTCCACCTCTAGCTTCTCTACTCTTATTTCTTCTCTTTTCTTTTCTTCTTCCCTTCCTTGCTTCATGATCTCATGAGTAAGGAGAGATCCTAACAACTCATCAAGCTTCAAAGTCTTCAAGTTTTTGCCTCGATGATTGCGGTTCTCTTCCCATCCCATGATTCGGGAAGAGAGTAGAGTAGCTTCCGAACAAGTTTATCTTCGAGAATAATTTCACCGAAGCTCTCGAGACCATTTACTATAACCGAGAACCGGTCGAACATCTTGGAGACGCTCTCATCCGGTTCTATCTTGAAGTTCTCATAACTTAAGTTGAGGATCCCAATCTTTGTCTCCTTCATGTCGTTGGTGCCATCGTATGTGGTCTCTAACTGGTCTCACACCTCCTTTGCACGTGTGCATGATGGCATTTTGGCATACATGTCGGGTTCAAGTGCACAAAATAACATATGTAGAGCATTGTCGTTTACTTAGAGTTTTCTCCGATCTTCATCGATCATCTCTACCTTTGTCTTAGGAACAAGTCTCCCTTCATCATCTCTTTTTATAAGAATTGTCGGTCCGTCTTCCACTACATCCCAAAGGACATAGTCATTGGATTTGATGAAGAGTCTCATCTGGTTCTTCCAAAAGGAATAATTATCCTCATTGAAGAATGGTGGTTTAGTGATGGATTGTGACTCGTAAAAGCTAGCCCCAAAGGTAGATTTCATGGCTTTGATAAGATGTTGATTAACACTCTCCTAGGATCTCCTCTTGTGGATGTGAAGCCTTCAAAGAGGTAAGTGTTGAGTTCTGTGAAGCTCGATTCGATCAACCAATGTTGCTCACCAAGTGGTGGAGAGGTGGATTTTTGGGTGGAAGGGTTTAGGAAGCTAAAAAGATAATGACACAATGATTTATAGTGGTTCAACCTTCTAACCAAGGTCTACATCCACTACCTTAGCTCCCCACTAAGGATTTCACAATCAATCCACTATTGATTCGTCCCCTTTTCTAGGATTAGGAGGAAACCCTTACAACCGATCAAGCTTCTACCCAAAGCCTTGATCAAAACCCTCTTTACAAAGAGAAAATGAAAGCAAACTTAAACCCTCTAATTGGTGTTTGTTTTCACAATGAAGCACTCACCCAAAACCTAAAACACTTGAGCAAATTTGACAATTTTGGCTCACTAGTGTTTGTCTATACAAGAATTGACAATTTAAGTGCTAAGACATTCTTTGATCATTTGATGTTTGACAATATGAGCATTAGTCTTCTCTTGATGCTTGGAGGTCCCTTTTATACTCCCAATTGAGTTTATAGCCGTTACTAGCCGTTGGGGATGAATTGGAGCCGTTGAGGACTTTATTTCCCTTCATAAATGCTGTTCCGCAGCAGTCAGTATCGATACACGTGGAACGGTATTGATACGGCCTTCTTGAGGAAATAGCCGCTGGGCTCTTGCCAGTATAGGCGTATCGATACGCTTAAGGGCGTATCGGTACGGGTCCATATTTGAATGAGCGTTGGGAAATAGCCGTTGGGGTTGTTGAACTGGGATCGGTACGCTTACCTGGCGTATCGAAACGATCCCGATGCGCATCGATACGTCAAGGGCCTGTATCGATACGGGTTTTGACAGTGGCCAAACTGGGGCAAAAAGGTATCGGTACGGGTACAACCGTATCGATACTGGTAACGTGAAAACACAAGTTTGGCTATTAAAAACATGAAAAATCTTTGCCAAAAACCTTTCAAAATACCTCAAACATAAATTCAAGTTGTTTGGACTTAAAAACAAGTTTTAAATTCTTTTCAAATTAGTCCAAAACATTTTTCAATTATTATATCAAAACATTAGTTCTACAGTAAGCTCTGATACTAATTGTTGAGTGGATCAAATGAATGTGATTTGGCCAAGAGGTGGGTGAATTGGCTTTTTAAATTTGGAGGGAGCAAATTGGAAATTGAAAAATGAAGAACAAAGCAAATTATAGTGGGTCAAGCTTCTAACAATCTCTACATCCACTACCTTAGCTCCCACTAAGGATTTTCAACATTCTCCACTAGATGTTCTTCCTCTTTTCTAGGCTAAGGAGGTAACCTTTACAATCGGTCAATCTTACTACCCAAAGACTGACCCAAAAGACACTCTTTACAAAGATAAAATTTGGTAAATAGAAATATCTCTCACAAGAATGAAAATTTAGCCCAATTACAATCAAACACTCTCCCAAACTTGAACTAATGATTTACAATAAGGATTACAACAAGTTAAGTACAAGATA
Source organism: Hibiscus tridactylites (assembly GCA_958450335.1). Classification (NCBI taxonomy): domain Eukaryota; kingdom Viridiplantae; phylum Streptophyta; class Magnoliopsida; order Malvales; family Malvaceae; genus Hibiscus; species Hibiscus tridactylites. Next base: position 19,350,180 of record OY288285.1, on the reverse strand, counting down.
TGACTTTTATGAAGCACAAAGGTTTGGATTATAGCTTGGATGTTGCAAGTAGGTTCAATAGTTGTTGCTGATGCTTTGAAGGCTTGCTTTTATACCCTTACATTGATTTCTAGCCGTTTGGGTGGTTGAGGTCATCAATAAAGACGTTGGAGCCTTTATTTCCCACCATAAATGCACTTCTGCACCTGCCCGTATCGAAATGCGAAGGCCCGTATCGATCCCTGTCTCTAAATAGAAAGAGCTATTGTAGGTAATAAAGAAGGGCATATCGAAACGCGGGAAGGCGTATCTAAACGCTGTAAGGGGTCGTATCGAAACGACTTTGGCCGCACCGATACAATTTTCTCACTTGAGCTACTACCAAATTCTGTATCAAAACGGCCCTAAGGCATACCGATGCGGGTCAACTACTTTTTAAAAACTGCTCATTCCCAATAACTGACAAGTAACTGTCAAAATAATAAATGCCAAGATTTTACAAATCTTTCAGACCGTATCGAAATAGCTGAGACCGTATCGATACGAAATGCCTAAAATTCTTAAATCCACAAGAAGGTTGTATCGAAACAGTATAAGTCGTATCAAAACGCCTTGTCAAAATTTTATCTTTTAAAGCAGCCCGTATCGAAACTGTATAAACCATATCGAAACGGTTTCTTCCAATAGCCAAATAAAATTTTGACCGTATCAAAACATCATTGGGTGTATCGAACGCATGTACGTTTTTGTAAAGTTTGGCTTAAAAACACTTAGAAAATTTTATAGAGTTTAAGTTTTGACTTTGGAAAACAATTTGGGCTTAAATTGCTTGTCAATTGTGAGACTTTAAAGTACTTACAAATTTATTTACTTTGCAAATAAGTCCTTAAAACAATTTGTTATATCAAAATCAAACATATGTTTTACGTCTTATAATTAATTTTAATCCCATTATTATAACTAACTAATATCACTATAATGGTTATTTTCAATCAAAATGACATAAAAATATTAATATTAATTGTTTTTAAAGACCAATATGTATTGGGTGCATTGATAAGGCATGTTGTACTCCCAAGGAGAGAACACGTGTTCAAACCTCGAAAACAACATTGTTAGGAGGGACATCATCGCACCCCGAACATAAGGGGTGTTCATTGTCGGTTATCTGATTCTCACGGATATTACATATGTCAGCTCGTGTCCCGACCCTCTTTAATCGGGTACCTTGTTCACATTTTTTATTTATTTTTAAAATTTAAAAGTTTTTTTTAAAAAAATCACATAGTCAACACATAAAATTTAAAAGTTTATAATGCATGATCCAAACACAAAAATTAGTGATTTGAAGTTCGTTTTAAGATAGAAATATTTGAATATATATATATATATATATATATATATATTAAACTTTATCACCAAAAAGATAGTAAAATAGGAAAAACTACATATTTAGTACCCTAACTATGCATGTATTACTGTTTTGGTATCCCAACTATTACTTTTGGCAAAATGGTACCCAATGTTACGTTTTTGTTCTGTTTTGGTACCCCAGCTGTTAAAAACAATTTTAGTCCAAAAACTCATACAATCTATCAATTTAGTCTAAGATTCTATCAATTTAAGCATTATTTTAATTTTGGATTAAAATTATAAATTCCCCAAAATTAAGATGGTATTTTAAATTGATAGATTTTGAACTACATTGATCATATATATAAGTAGTTTGGACTAAAACTATAATTATACAAAGTCACATCATTATTTTCGTTAGTTTTTAACGGTGAGGGTAGCCTGAGTAGAGAGTGAAGCGTCCGGAAAGATGGAAGCATCTTGGGCAACGTTCGATGTTCTAGGGTTAAGGAAAAAGCTAACACCGGGAACATCATGGTCAACAATCCTCACTTCAAGGTTAGGGACAGTAGATCGTTCAAGGAGGTTATGTTACAAAATCTTTAGAAGCCGACAATAATTGACACGAACCCAGCGGAGGTTGGTGGTGGTGTTAGTTCTGCCCTTTTAGAAGTTTTTGTAGGCGATACAATGTCGGAGGCCATAAGAATTCCTCCCACTTTAGTTGATATCCCAAAAGAGGAGATGGCTTGGGTTCGTAAGTTCCTTGCAGGGAAAGTAAAAGATATGTATAATAGGGAGTTAGTCCAACAGATCCTGAGTGTGGATGGGTTTGGATGTAAGGTCAGCGTATGGCATGGATCTCTTTCTATAGTGTGCTTTGATTCTGATAGTATATTCAATGAAGCGTGGAAAAACACAGTTCAAGTTCTATATGAGTTGTTTGATTTTATTGAGCCGGTGAAGCTCTCAGAATCAAACTATGGCTGGTGCTTGAAGGAGTGCCCCTGAACATTTGGCATAATGAATTTTTCTCATGTATTGGTAATAGATGGGGTTCTCTGATCAGAATAGATGACCAAACCGTTGATATAATTAAACTGGATAGGGCCAGGATTCTTGTCCAGGTGAATTACAAGGGGACATCCCCAATTTTGTCACTCTGAACTCTTGCGGTAGAGAATGCACAATCAGGATCCACGCCGTTGAACCTAAGGATGAAGCGGTCTGTATCGATGGCGAGAGGGTGATCAATCATGGGTTGTCTGACTCGGGTGAAAATGAAGGAAGTTAGAACGGGAGTTTGAAACATCATCTGATCATGTCAGGGAATTTAATGAGGGCACAGCTCAAGGAAATCTTTCTGGAAACCAAGAGAAAATATTCCACAGGATGTCGTTGAGCAAAGTGAATCTCTTTCTTTAGTGGGTGGGTTGGCCCAAAGAATGTGGTTGGTAACAATATTATTTCAGAGCCTTCTATGCATGATGTCCCTATTGTGAACATGGCCTTCGCCAACAATGAAGAATCAGATTTGTGCGGCTTTGGAGGTTGGGAAAAGGGTCGGATTCCGGTTCATGGATGACCAGAGCCTTATGGTGCAGTGTTTAGCGTGCCTCGACGAGGATGCAGGGGATCAGATCTAGGTGAGTCGTTTTCTGCTTGAATAGGTGTTATTTGTAACTGTTGCTATTGGCCATTTCAATTTAGTTACATGGAATGTGTGTAGGTTAGGGAGACCGGAAAAGCGAAGAGTTGTGAGGGAATTGCTCAAAATATGCAATGTGGAGATTCTGTTTATCCAAGAACAAAATGGAAAATTTTGATGTTAGATTGGCAAAGTTTATTTGGGGTTCGGGCGAGATTAATTTTGTAGCCGCGCCTGCAAGGGTATCAGCGGGAGGAATATCAATTATGTAAAGATCGAAAGGAGCAGTGTTCACTCAAATTTTGTTGCTCCTGTGGGTACAATGACGAGTTGAAATTTGGTGTGTGGATTCATTAATCTGTATGCACCAAAAAATGCTTCTGATTGACTGGCAGTGTTTATGGAGATGGGCCAATTTATGTCTTCGGAAAGTGTCCCCTAGATTATAGGTGGAGACTTCAATGTATTGAAAAATCGAGATGAAAAATTGGGCTTCACTTTCAACGGGGCTGCAATGGAGGTACCGTGTGATTTCATTGACAACAATGATCTGGTAGATTTACCCTTGATAGGGGGAAAGTTCACTTGGAGCAATTTTCGAGACCAGGCCACTATGTGCCGCCTTAATAGAGTGTTGGTCTCACCGGGGATAATTCAATTGGTGCCGGATTTGTGCCTTCATGTACTGCCCAAATCGGTCTCGGACCATAATCCACTTTTGTTGTGTGTAGACAAGTTTAACTCTGAACCCAGGCCATTCAAGTTTTTTAATCACTGGATGGATCCTAAGTTTAATGACCTGGTCACAACGATTTGTAAAAATATTAGAGGCTTCAGAATTGGGAATGTGCTTAAGGGGTCGAAAGAGGCAATTAAAGGATGGGTGAAGTCAGATTGAAGAAGCCGAGAAAAGGATCAACGCATTAGAATCAAAACAAAATGTTGAAAAAACAACAATCCTTGAGGTAAATGAGCTCCGTGCTAAAATATGAGACTTATTGAGGAAAGAGGAGAGGGAATGGCGAAAAAAATTGCGAGTCAAATGGATTAGAGAAGGAGATAGAAACAACAGGTTTTTCCAAGCAATGACGTCGACAAGAAGGCGCTCATATTGGATACACAAACTTCGGATAAATGGAGAAATTTTTGAAGATGTTTGTATCCGAGACAAAATTGAAGCTCATTTCTCCAACGTCTACAATGAGTCTCCTACCCTTAAACTGAAGGACCTTGAGTGCTCCTTTTGGCCACTTGAAAGTGAAGAATGTTGTTGGTTGGAAAGGGAGTTTGAAGAGGGAGAGGTTTAGGGGATTCTGAATTCTGCGAATGATAATAAAGCACCGAGACCAGATGGATTTAACCTTAGTTTTTTTAAAAGGTATTGGCAGAGTCTAAAAACTGATATTATGAGCTTCTTACATGATTTTTGGGAAGGTAAACAGTGAGATCTTAATCTTAATCATCCCGAAAGTGGAATCACCTGACTCGATCGAGGAATTTCGGACTATAAGCTTGGTTGAGGGAGTTTATAAATATTATCAAAGTTGTTGGCGAATCGTTTGTCTCACCTAATGGGTTAGATCATTAGTGATTACCAGTTTGCCTTTACCAAAGGAAGACAAATTCTGGATTGTGCAATTGTTGCTAATGAAATTGTAGACAGCGCTAAAAGGTCACGCGAGGCTGGGATTGTTTTTAAAGCTGATTTTTGCAAGGCGTATGATATCGTTGATTGGGATTTTCTGGACCTTATGTTAAGGAAATTAGGTTTTGGCGATAAGTGGCGAGGGTGGATTCATTCATGCATCTCTTCGGCCTCCATTCCATCCTTGTCAACAGGTCCCCAACGAGCAAATTTTCAATCAAAAGGGGCTTGAGGCAGGGGTGCCCGCTTTCACCTCTCATATTTAATATTGTGGCAGAAGGGTTGAATGTGATACTGGACAAGGCATCAAATCTGTGATTATTTGAAGGCATTAGGATTGTATCGGAGAACTTTAAGATTTCACACATCCAATTTGCGGATGATCTAATAGTATTTTGTGGTAATGACGAGTCTCAAGTGTGTAATGTGAAGAGAATTCTCAGGTGCTTCGAACTAGCTTCTGGGTTGAAACTAAACATGAAAAAATCTATTGTTTTTGGAAATAATATTGAAGAACCCTTAGTGGCCTCTTGGGCGAACAATCTTCAGTGTGCATCGGGGAAGCTACCCTCAGTTTACTTAGGTTTACCTCTTTGTTGCCCAAGGAATTCCACTGCACTTTGGAAGCATATGGTGGATAAAATTCGATCTAAGTTGAGTCCATGGAAAGCTAAAATATTGTCCTTTGGGGGAGAATTACAATGGTGAAATCGGTTTTGGTGAATTTACCAATTTTCTTTTTGTCCATGTTCAAAATGCCAGCATCTATATCTTTGGTCCTAAATAGAATTATTTCCAAATTTATATGGGGTGCTTTGGATAAGAGAAAAATTTACTGGGTCTCTTGGGAAGTCTTATAATTGCCGAGGCAATACGGGGGATTAGGATTGGTTGACTTCAAGGTGAAAAATATAACTTTATTATACAAGTGACTATGGCGATATGGTTCAAAACGTGATAGCATGTGGTGAGGAGTTATGAACGAAAAGTATGAACGTGGGGCCAACAACATACTGCCGGAGAATTTTACTAGTCGAAGCTTATCTTGGATTTGGCGTGACATAGTAAAACCTTTGGTGCCTAAAAATGCATGTAATGATCCTTTCATTTCTAACATTTTGCAGGTTGGAGATGACAAATCTTTGGATTTTTGGACAGCAAAGTGGGTACATAATTCATGTCTTAGAGATCGTTTTCCAAGAATCTTCGCCCTGGCTTTTAAGGATGAGAACATTGCTGATTTTGGTTGTTGGGTAGGCTCCGAGTGGCGATGGGTGGTACCCTTACACAGACCTCTCTTCGATTGGGAGGTAGTGGTGTGGGAGGCTTTTATGGGAATTGTTAACGAATTTAAATTAGGGGCTCTTCCATCGAATATCATTAGATGGGCGAAAGCATCATTCGGGTGCTACTCCTCAAAGGATTTGTGTTTGATGATAGCATTCGATAACCGTACAAAAGATGGCGTGTGGGATCATGCGTGGACAATAATAACACTTAGTAATGTGAAATTTTTTATTTGGTGTAACACCCCAAAAATTACGCTCAAATTATAAACCCTATATTCGAAATATCCCTAATTTAGAAACCTCATTTTGAAATCCCTAAATCTTTAAACCCTAATGATTTGGGAATTTAATTCAAAAACCCTAATTGAGTTTGAGGATTAAATTGAGAGAATTTAGATTTATGAGGCTTAATGTAGAAATTTAGAGGTCAATTTGTAAATTATGAAAAGCTTAGGTGCTATTTTGCAAACTCTCATAAATTTCAATGGCTTCCCTATGAATTACCCAATAATTTGGGTATATAAACCTTTTTACAGCAAAGTTATGCCATTGTTCAGGCAGCCGCACATCCCTCCTCTCTCTCGACATCTTTTCTTTCTTTTTTTTATGATTCTTATTTCGATCGAACTTTGGTGAGTCTCTAGCATCACACAACTTTAATTTTTTGAAGAATTTGGATATGAGATCTGATGTAGTTTAAAAATGTGTTTTAGACGACATCGACTTTGAAGAAGATGAATTACCACCCCTTCGCCCGTTCAATCTAACCATGCACGTACCACAAGGACTTCACGCGAGTATTCCTTTATATTAGTATTAGTGTTTTAGTCGTATAGGTTCGGATATAGCTAAACTCATTGCTTCTGATCGTGGGAAACATGCTATTCAGTAGGTTGAGTTGCTTTGGCTAATGCGTGTTCTCTTCCGGTACTATAAATAAATTATTTTTGTGTGTTCTCTTTCCGTGCTACATGCTTTGTTTTTGTGGTTGTGATTTTACACTTGAGTGATTTTCAACTGTGTTGTGATTTTACATTATGTTTTCTGTGCATACTATTTTTAGACTGTGAATAAAATTGTGATTTAAAATAAATTAGTTGTGAATCTCAGATTTATTATCGGATTGTGTTGAGACTGTAAAAACTATGATATCTTTTTATTGTGTTATCATGGGTTGGGATTGTAAGGAGGAAGTTTAGTGGTTTATACCACTTGCGTTGGTGACTATGTAGTGAGAGGTTCTGGGGAATCTACGCTTTTTAGTGACTATGCAATATGGGTGCATGGCATTGTGATTTCATAAAATCGTGTTTAAACTTACTTTGTGTTTTTTTAAATATTTTTATGAAAATTTATTGTTGCGAAACTGAATTTGCGATTGCCTGCACTTTAGAGACACACTGGGCTCAATAGCTTACTCCCTCATAGTTTCTTTTACAGATATCTTGGACTTTAGGCGACGTAATACTTGGAGTATCTCATATTTTATTCGGTTATTCTATTATTCAGTATGGAACTATTTTTATTTATTTAAATTATTATTTATTATTTTGGAGTATTGATGTATATTCATACTTTGAGACTATTTATGTTTTGGGATTATTTTTAGCATTCATTTAATGTGCTTTTCATTTCGAAGATTTTATTTAAACATTCAAATAATAATTGTGACATTTATATTTTATTTATTCCAATTGATTTAATAAATTATTGTTTTATACTATTTTAAACTGGATTAAACATAATTTTCAAAATTGGTTTTCTTGAGGGAAAAGTTTTCAATCGTAACTTTCTAAATTCGGTCTTTTCTTCCAGACCGGGTTTAAGGGGTTACATTTAGTGGTATCAAAGCTAAGTTCAACCCTCAGACTGTGAGGCTCACTTAAAATTTAATTTGAAAATGATTTTTGCATGTATATTAAATATTTTGGGGCAAAATGAAAATTTCTGATAAATTTATTATTTTAAAAGATTAAAGATATGCTTTGAATAGAGACTCCAAGTACCAACTCTAATATTAGAATTAAAGATTTTCATGATCGTTATGTTGGGGCAGAGTACTTAGCAAAGTGCCGAGATGATTTTATGAATCTGAAGTAGAGCGACATGTTTATGAATGATTATGAGATAAACTTCATGAGGCTGATACAATATGTTCCGGGGTTAGTGACCATAGAAAAGGAGATGTGACTGGTTTTTGAAGGGGTTGCGTCCATCGATTAAGACGGATGTCGCTTTGCATATGGACAAAGAGTATAAGGAGATCACTCAACTAGCTATGACAGTTGAGCGGAATGAGGCAGAGATGTAGCAACTTGAATCTCAAGGTACTATTCCAGATAAGAAGTAATTGACCGTATATTTTCAGCACAATCTGGGAAATCAGTCTAGGAAGATGGCTATAGAGGAGTTCGACCATCAGGATTATTCTGGAGCTAAGCCGATGACTTATTCTATTCCAACCACTAGTGTAGGTGGATCGACAGACTCTTATTATGTGCCTCAGTGTTCTTATTGTAAGAAGCGGCATAGTGGGGAGTGTAGGAGAAAGATCAAAGCTTGCTTCAGATGTGGTTCTTTAGATCACTTCTTTAATGATTGTCCACGTCCACTTACCGGATCATTCGTACAGAATCAATCATATGTATCACTTCAGACACCTTCTAGAGGTAGAGGATAGAGTAGGTTATTTGCTCCTGGTACTGCTAGTAAAGGTAGACCTGCTCAGAGTGATAGATCAGCTAGATTTGATACTAGACGATCAGGGTTGGTTTATGCAACTAGAGCTCATGAGAGTTATGATGGTGAACCAGAAGACATAGCAGGTACATTATGATGTTTTCAAGTTTTTACTTTCATGTTGAAGGATGAGGAATTCATAATGAAGAATTTTAAGTTCTGTCAGTTAATTTTTGGGATATATCACTAAGTTTGAAAATTTCGAGGACAATTTTTTTTAAGGGTGGGAGATTTGTAACACCCAAAAAATTACGCCCAAATTATAAACCCTAAATTCGAAATATCCCTAATTTTGAAATCCCTAAATCTTGAAACCCCAATGATTTGGGAATTTAATTCAAAACCCCTAATTTAGTTTGAGGATTAAATTTAGATTTATGAGGCTTAATATAGAAATTTAGAGGTCAATTTGTAAATTATGAAGAGCTTAGGTGCTATTTTGCAAACTCTCATAAAGTTCAATGGCTTCCTTATGAATTACCCAATAATTTGGGTATATAAACCCTTTATCGACAAAGTTATGCCATTATTCAGGCAGCCGCACGTCCCTCATCTCTCTCGACATCTTTTCTTTCCTTTTTTTATGCTTCTTATTGCGACCGAACTTTGGTGAGTCTCTAGCATCGCACAACCTTAATTTTTTGAAGGATTTGGATGTGAGATCTGATGCAATTTAAAAATGTGTTTTAGACAACATCGACTTTGAAGAAGATGAACTACCATCCCTTCGCTTGTTCGATCTAACCGTGCACGTACCACAAGGACTTCACGTGAGTATTCCTTTAGATTAGTATTAGTGTTTCAGTCTTAGTTTGGTGGCATAGTGATAACAGTGCTAATATAGAAATTATTCATATAGGTTCGGATACAGCTAAACCCACTACTTTTGATCGTGGGAAACATATTATTCAGTAGGTTGAGTTACTTTGGCTAAGGTGTGTTCTCTTCTAGTACTATAAATAAATTATTTTTGTGTGTTCTCTTTCTGTGCTACATACTTTGTTTTTGTGACTATGATTTTACGCTTGAGTGATTTTCAATTGTGTTATGATTTTACATTATGTTTTCTGTGCATACTATTTCCAGGCTGTGAATAAAATTGTGATTTAAAATGAATGAGTTGTGAATCTCGGATTTATTATCGGACTGTGTTGAGATTGTGAAAATTGTGATATCTTTTTACTGTGTTATCATGGGTTGGGATTGTACGGAGGAAGTTTAGTGGTTTATATCACTTACGTTGGTGACTATGTAGTGAGAGATTCTGGGAACCTACTTTTTTTGGTGACTATGCAGTCTGAGTGCATTGCATTGTGATTTCATAAAATCGTGTTTAAACTTACTTTGTGTCTTTTAAATATTTTTGTAAAAATTTATTGTTGTGAAGCTGAGTTTGTGATTGCCTGCACTTTAGAGACACACTGGCTCAATAGCTTACTCCCCCATAATTTCTTTTACAAATATCTTGGACTTTAGGCGATGTGGTACTTGGAGGATCTCATATTTTATCCGGTTATTCTATTATTCAGTATGAAATTATTTTTATTTATTCAAATTATTATTTATTATTTTGGAGTATTGATGTATATTCATACTTTTAGACTATTTATGTTTTGAGATTATTTTTAGCATTCATTTAATGTGCTTTTCATTTCGGAGATTTTATTTAAACATTCAAATAATAATTATGACATTTATATTTTATTTATTCTAAGTGATTTAATAAATTATTGTTATATATTATTTTAAACTGGATTAAAACATAATTTCCAAAATTGGTTTTCTTGAGGGAAAAATTTTCAATCGTAACTTCCTAAATTCGACCTTTTCTTCTAGGCTGGGTTTAAGGGGGTTACATTTGGTGTTTGTTACTTGGCGGAGTCTCATCGAAGTGTGAATTGGCTAGGAGGGGTGTTCATGCCGAGGGGAATATGCTCTGCTACTTCTGCCAAAAGGATGAGGAGTTCACGTCGCACTTGTTCATCTCATGCAATTTTGATTGGGCAATCTGCTGTCGTTGGTGCAGGCTGTGGGAAGTTCATTTAGTAGCTCCAGGAGATTGCAAGTCCTTCCTCATATATTGGCTAAGTTGTTTTCCCTCCCCGAGAATTTTCCCTCTATGGAAAATGGTTGTTTTTGCGATAACTTGGTCTATCTAGCTTTACAGGAATGAGGTAACTTTTGGAGGTAAAGGTATCGACACAAACCAACTCTCCGAGTTAATTTTGTTAAGGATTGGTTGGTGGTATCGTGCTAAATGGCCTGAATCGCTTTTGTCAATTAGTGAATTTATAGCTAATCCCACTTTATGGTGCATTCCAAACGAGGTGAAGAATCAGTGTGTAGTTGATGCTTGGTTAGCACCCTTACGTGGTGTATTAAAATTTAACACCGATGGTGTGGTTTGGGGTAGTTTCGGCCCTGCCGGAATAGGAGGCTCACTAGAAAATTTCAGGCATGAAACTCTCATCGAATTCTCGAAATCTATTGGGGTTGCAGACTCTGCCTCAGCTGAGTTGCTTTCTACCAAGAAGGCCTTGACACTATTCGTTGGATCAAAATGGGTCACCGAAGTGTCCCTAATGGTTGAATCGGATTACAACAATGTTGTTTCATGGCTGAACAAACCTGGTGATTCGCCATATGTCTTCAGAGAACTGGTGAACTGTTGCCTAAATTTAGGAAAGTCCTATAGTTGGAAAGTTTTCTTGGTTGGTCGAGAGTGCAATACAATGGCGGATAGACTCGCTAAAGCAGGGAGTAACAAAATTATTTTTACTAAGGGTGTATGATACTTGCAGCGTATAGTTGGAGCATTGGCTTGATCCAAGTTGTTTCAAGTGAGTATTTATTGATGTTGTTATTTTGCATACCTCTACGATTTACTTGCATATATTGGGGAGTTATTGTTTGCTGCTCCTAGTGTTTCTTTGGGGTTTCTATAAGGTTGTAGAATAATGTATAACCTTGTGGCTGATCGACTAGCTAAGGAGGGATTGGGCGTTTAAAGGATTTTGTTTCCTAGAATTAATGACAATGTGTGAAACCTAAATTGATTTTGATATAACAAATTGCATAAGGGATTATTTGCAAATACAATAAATTTTTAAGTATTTCAAAGACTCACTGAATTGGCAAGCTTTTTGAAATCAAATGATCTTTCAAGACAAAATATTGTAAATGTTAAAATTTTTCTAAGTGTTTTTCAAGAAAATTTTTAAGCCTACGCCCAGACGTATCGATATGCTTAGTCCGTATCGATACAATTTTCCTTCACTGGAAAACTAATTAACCAAGACGTACTGATACAGTTAAACCTCATATTGATACGATATTCATTTGGGTAAATTTTCAAGCCATAGTGTACCGGTACGGTTACACCCTGTATCGATACGCTTTTGATGATGATAGTAAATCTTTGTATATAATGATTCGAACGTTGCTTGTCAGTTATGAGAATCCCAAATTTTAAATGACCGTTAACTGTATCGATACGCCTAGGTAGCGTACCGATACGTTTTTTTGTCAAAACACAATTTAGGATTCCAATGAGAAAAAATTGTATCGATACGACATTTCGTATCGATATGATCCTTATAACCGTACTGATACGCCCTTCACGCGTATCAATACGCCCTTCACGCGTATCAATACGCCCTTATTTTTCAGTCACAACAACTCTTTCTTCTTTGAGACAGGTACCGATATGATCATGAGGGTACTGATACGATGTGCAGTTGAAGAGAATTTATTGCGAGAAAAATGCAGCCCAACGGCTAGATTAATGATCTCAACCACCCAAACGGCTAGAATTCAATGCAAAGGTATAAAAGCAAATCTCCAAAGCTCAAGCAACAACTATTGAACCTTCAAGCAACATCCAAGCAACTATTCCAAACCATTGAGCTTATAGAGTCAAATTTGTGTACCCAACTTGTAAAATTCTTCATTGTTTATCTTTCCCTCAAGTTTGGGGAGTGTTTGTTTGTAATTGGACAATTCATTAGTCTTGTGAGAGATAAATATATGATTGCCTATCTTTCTTTATAATTGTGAGAGAATTTGATTAAGCTTTGGGTAGAAAGCTTAATTGGTTTGTAAGGTTGCCTCCTAATCTGAAAAAAGGGGAAGAATCAATAGTGGATTGGTTAAAAATCCTTGTCTCGATTTTTCATTTATTCCTTTACTCCCTCCAAATTTTTAATTGTCAATTCACCCCTCTTGGCCATTTGCAAGTGTGTGATCAACTCAACACAATGCCCTTTCATGGTTGTTACTGTTGCCCAGTACGTATGCTTTTGGTGAGTTTTTCTATTTAACATCTTTTAGGAATGGTTACTTTTCAAAGTGGAAGTCGAGTTCTGTAGGTTCAATCTTGGCAAGTTGGTTTTGAAATTGAGTTTATGCTTGTTATTTGTCTGTGTATGGTCTTTATGGAAGGTCTGTGAAACCTTGTAATTGTATTATTGTATACATAGTTAGGGACACTTTTTTCCTCCAATTAGAATTAGGGAGGTTTTTTAACGAGGTCCCTATTTAAGTCACTCATATTTGGATATCCAATATATTTTCTTTCACACAAAAAACGTAACGTTAGGTACCATTTTGCCAAAAATAATAGTTGAGGTACCAAAACAGTAATACGAGTATAGTTAGGGTACTAAATATGTAGTTTTTCCTTAAAAATATTAATCTATTTTTTTCTTTTGAATATTTTATTAACAAATTAATACAAATATTTTTGAAAATTTTAAAACTTAAAAGTACATAATACAAACATAGAAAGAATTTAGAGATTTAAATTTAGTTTTAGGTAAACATATTAAGGAACCTAAAATAAAAATATAATTTAAAACTAAAAAATAAATACATTAAAAGTATCGGGTCGGGTGCCCAATTACAAAAAAGTTTTGGCCCAGACCCAACCCAATTACCCGGACAAAATCTAGGGTTGGGTAATTTTTTTAAGAATTACTCAGATTTTTAAGGTTTGGGTTGGCGGGTTGGCGGGTCAACCGGGTCGGGTGTTCTTGAATACCTCTACCGAGCATGGACCCTAAGACGAACATGTATATTATCTTAAAAAATTATTATTAGATAAATTATTTTTAAAGTATTAAAATAAAGAAAAATTCTACAACGCTCGACGAGCACCATTGAGCACCACTAACGACGAGCAGGGGTGTTCAAAAATACCCGGCTTGAACTACCCGACCCGTCGAGCCGCCTACCCGATTGAAAATTACCAGGTATTTATTTGAAAATACCCGATTTTTCGGGCCAGGTACCCGACTCGTAATTTTCCCCGGGTAGTCAGGCCAGGATAGGTCGAAATTTTTTTATAAATGGGTACTCGATCCGATAATTTTAATACTTATATATTTTAAATTTTCAATTTTATTTTTTATTTTATGTTTCTTACTATTTTCCCCTAAAATTAATTTTAAATCTCTAACTTCTTTTTATACTTGTATTATATATTTTTAAGTTTTAAAATTTTCAAAAATATTTGTATTAATTTGTCAATATGAGATTCAGAAAAAAAATCATGTTCGAGATTAATATTTTTAATACCTTCTTTTATCGATAAACTTTAATAATATATATATATATATCCAAATATTTCTCTCTTAAAACTAACCTTAAATCAATAATTTTTGTGTTTCCTATGTATTTTTTTAAAAACAAATAGATTTAAAAAATATAAAAAAGTGAATCGGGTACTCGGGTACCCGATGCCCAAATTTTGCAGGTACCCAGTTCTTATGGGCCGGGTCACGGGCCTACTTTTTGGTACCCGTAAATCCGGGTACCCGAATATGAACACCCTTACCGCTGAGCACCACTAAATTATTTTATAAAGATTAAAAATCTAGAGGACTCAACGTATAATTATAAATTATTTAAAATAAAATATTAATTAAATTATTTTCTATATATATATATTTTAAAAATAATTAGATAAAATACTAACCTTAGTCAATTTAAAAAATAAAAACCCCTAAATCATAAATCCTAAACCATAAACCCTAAACTCAAAACTATAACCTATAAACCTTAAATTATAAACAAAAACCATAAATTATAAACACAAAACCCTAAATTATAAACACAAAATCATAAACCCTAACACCAGCTCACCGTCCATCTCACTAGAACCCAATATCGAAAAATCTCATCTTCAACAAAACGATGCAAAACTTGGGTAAACAACCCAAAATTAAAAACTCATATTCACCGAATCGAAGCAAAACTGGGTAAAAAAACCCAAAATTAAAAACTCGTCTTCACCAAATCGAAGCAAAATTGGGTAAAAATCCCAAAATTGAAAATCATCACATCTTCATCAAACCAAAGCAAAAACGAAAACAAAACTCAAAAATCGAAAACCATTTCATCTTCACCGAACAAAAAAATACACAAGTAAAATAAAAAATTTAGGGTTTAGAGTTTAGCCTTTATAGTTTAGTGTTTATGACTTATAGTTTAGTATTTCATGTTTAGGTTTATGGTTTATGGTTTAAGGTTTTTATTTTTTAAATTGACTAAGGTTGATATTTGATCCAATTATTTTTTTAAAAATGAAAATATTATATATATATATGAAAAATAATATAATTAATATTTTATTTTAAATAATTTATAATTATATGTTTAAATAATTTATTATAAGTTAAGTCCTTTAGATTTTTAATCATTATTAATTAATTTAATTGTACTCAGCGATGCTCATCATTAATGGTACTCAGCAATCCTCGTCGAACGTGATAGATTCATCCTAAAATAAATCATATTTTAAGCCTTCTAATCGGTGTCTCGTTGTAATTGCAATTACTATTAATATATCTTGAGCAGATTAGTTGTAATTAATTATATTTAGAGAGCTGAGATCTAAGGTAAGGTTTATTTGTCCTTCCAGGCTGTAAACTAATAATGTGTTGGCAGTACAAGTTTTGTTTAATTACTAATTAAAACAGATGAGCTGCTTTAATTAAAACAAACACATCGGCAAAATTTAAGCGTGAACGAATGAATCTTTCTGGTGAAAATAGGTGTTATTCTTTGTAGGAGATCTAGATTCGATCCGTTTTATACGTATGATGTGTGTGAATATATGACTTAAAAATATAACAAAAACTATTACAGGACTACATGAAAAAAAATTATGAACAAAGTTTTATATTATAATAAAAAATATTTTACTCTCTTTTACGAGGTAATATTTTGATACACGAACTTTGTAAATTTTATTTTATACAAATCTATTAATTTTAAGATCTGCAAATTAATTTAGTGGTTAAAAATACTCATATTATTTTATTTTGTATGAGTTTAAATCTTGACATGAGAATGTAATACATTTCTATTCAATAAAACATTGTGTTTCTAATTTAAATAAAAAGAGAATTATTTTTTTATACAACTTATATACTAATATAACTCTTTTTACTAACAACCAGTTGATCTAGTAGGATGATGCATTAGTTCCTTCAAGCAAGGTCAAAAGTTTGAATCATGACGTTATGAACGGAATAAATTAAGTTAGAAGGGTTGTTGTTCTAATGAACATTTGCAGTACTCAATTTAAATTAATCAGTCAATGAATTAGATAACAATGGTTAAAAAAATATAATTTTTTACATATCTTGGATGTTAATCTAGTAGGAAACGAAATGATTAGAAATTAGTTGCAAGTCTTAATAGATAAAAATCCATGGATGGCATTGGTCGCAATCACATTGGTCCCGTGCAAACGCGTTGGTTAGTTTAAGACCGCACATGGTTGAAAACATGTACTTTTGCATTAAAAATTAATGCTAGGTAATGTGAAAACATCTCCATAATCAAACGATTAGCTTGTTCATAATATCATCTTTATTTTTTAAAAAGAATTTTCTTGTAAGCAAGTCTTAAATTTATTGTTTCTCCCTCAATTTTGTTGTTTTATAATTATAGGAGAGATAATGATTATTTATAGTTTGAACTCCATATTAAATATCAATGGATAATTAAATATTTGACATTGAAAGGAATGTTGTATTTGTGACAGGGGCATAGGAGCTATATGCATCCCCATTTTAGAGGAAAAATTTAAAAATATAGTGTAATTCTTAAAGAAAATTTTATTTGCATACCCATTTATATATAAAAAAAATTATATTAAAATTTTGGACCTCATTTTTATGATTATGGATATACCAATGGTTTGTGACTCTACCAACTTTAATAAAAATATAAGACTATTATCAATTTAAACCATTAAAGGGATAGATATAGTACATCACGATTCATACCAAAAATAATAATTATCGCATATGGAAAGTCAAGATTTGAAAACTAATTATCATCCACATATATATTAAATTATTGATTTTAATGCATTATCAACAAGATTAGGTCAATGAGCGCTCCGAAATTTTCGTGCGTTAACCTTGTTGGAAAAGATGCGGCGGTGGTTGTTGAAAACCCCATTGATGACTCGGTGGTTGTGGATGACGGCACCACGGCCCCTTTTGATTTCCCACCTGGACCAGGATCCCCTGTCCCTCCCGATGATCAGAGAGCAACCAAAAGAGTGAAAAACAAAGATGATCTCGCATGCATGACTGTGGGAGCAGGAAGTGCAACGCATAACCCTACTGAATTGATGGAGATAGATGACCGCAGCCCGGATGCGGAAACCCTGCGAGAAAACGAACCTAGGAATCCACCTTCACTCAAACTGACTTATGCTGGTGCAGTAACTGGATCATTAAAACCGATAACTTGCAATCCAATTATCCCTTCGATGGACGAGATTGTGGTTACGTCAGAGGACGTTAAAGTTGATAATTCAAATATGGTTCCCTCCATTAAGTTTTCTGAGCGTGTTTATGCTTTAATCGATGCTAGGATGAATAGGTCGATTATAGTTCGGCTTCTTGGAAAGAATATTGGGTTTAGAGCTCTTCAGAATCGGCTACCCGCATTATGGTCATTGACTGGTAACTTCCAACTGATTGACTTAGACAATGAATATTTCCTTGTCAACCTAGAGCAGAGGAGGATTACTCTAAGATTCTAACCGGGGGACCATGGACCATCTTTGGAAGTTACCTCACGGTCCAACCTTGGAGTCGGTCTTTTTCGACCTCTGAAAAACATCCAACACAAGTTGTTGCTTGGGTTAGACTGCCAAGACTACCGTTCAGATGTTATACTAAGGCACTATTTCGATGGATAGGAAATCTTATTGGCACAGTTGTCAAGGTGGACTATGATACGAATGCGGGGGAGAGGGGGCGCTTTGCTCGGCTAGCAGTCATTGTCAACCTTAATAAACCTCTAGTACCCAACTTGAATATTGATGGATTCAATCAGAAATTGGAATATGAAGGCTTGAACTTAAATTGCTATAAGTGTAGAATTTACGGTCATACAAAGAAGTGGTGTAGGAAGCAGGACATTTTGGAGGTGAAAAAGAAACTTGAAGTTAGTGAGACGAATGGAAACGATCAGGAAGTTTATGGGCCATGGATGCATGCTTCATACAGGACTCACCGACCAAGGAAAGATAGTTCCAAGAAACTGGATAGTGGGGTGGTACAACCCCGGGAGACTTCACGATTTCATGCGTTACATAATTTGAATGATGAGCCTGTGGTGGAGCCGTCTACTGTATCAAAGGGGAAAACGCCAATTATAGCAGAGAAGGAAGCCACATTTGTAAAACGGTCCGATATAAACAAGATGGGTAAACGTAACGTTGGTGTCCCAAGTCAACCACTTAATTCAATGAGACCACTGTCGACTCCTACACCGGGAGTGGGATCAAGCAAAGACATGAAATCATGGTCGCAATGTTTGAATTCAACACCTTCGGTTGAGGGTAGGAAGGTACAAAATGTCGAGGTGCGATCGAACATTAGTGGAGGCAACCATACGACAACATTAATTGTTGAGGAAGGACATGATCTTCATATGCAAGTTGGGGGTGATATTACAGATAACATGGGTGGTAAGCAACGTCGAAAGAAGGATCCGATAAGCAAGGGCCTCCGAATCTGGAAAAATTCAGACTTCAAATTACCGTCTAAGCCTATACTGTCTGAATGGCTCAGTAAAGTTCCTGGGAAAGGAAGGAGTAGCAAGGCTATTGGTGATGCCCTTCAAACGAAGCTAACTTCTAATGGTGCGGAAAAGGAACATAAAGCTTCTGATACTAGTCAAGAAGTGCAATCTCAAGTGGAACAAGGCTCGGAAAAATCACAGCCCTAAGTTGAGGATGTACATGATGGTTTGGGAGCGATGTCCTTGGATTCAGTTTTTGATATGTCACTGCAGTAAGCAGTACCTTTTCCCGTTTAATTTATTAATGATTAATATAATTTGTTGGAATTCGTAGGGTGTTGCAAGCCCACCTTTTCGCCGCCACTTTAGGAACTTTGTGAGAATCTATGATCCGCAGTTGGTTGCTCTTTTTGAACCCCGAATCAGTGGCACTCGGGTAGATGAAGTTTTGGGCAAATTAGGCTTCCCGAATTTCTTTCGTGTGAAAGCCCATGGTTTTAGCGGGGCATCTGGCTTCTTTGGAAAGATTCTTTATCGGTTAAGGTTGAGCGAATATCGAATCAATTCATTCATTGTCAGGTTCTGGTGAATGGGTCGTCTAATTGGTTTTGGTTCACGGCTGTGTATGCTAGCCCAAAAGTATCGATCCGAAAAGTACTATAGAGTCAACTCCGAGATCTTAATTTTGGAGGTGATGTTCCTTGGGCCTTAGGGGGAGACTTCAACTCTTCTTTGTGTAGTAATGAGAGAAATGGTGGTGCATGCATTGGCTCGGGAGTGAACGCTCTTTTTTCTGATTTTGTGTTTAGCAAAGGACTTATGGATGCGGGATTTATAGGCCTTCGTTTCACTTGGAGACGTGGTGAAATCTATAAACGGCTAGATCGCTATTTGGTGAATGAAGCTTGGATATCGAGGTTGCATGGTTTTACAGTGACTTACCTCGATCAATTAGGTTCAGACCATCAGCTGATTTTATTGAAGCCCCCTTTACGTCCAAGTTTAACAAAGAATCTTCCTTTCCACTTCTTGGCTTGTTGGCAGGATCACCCTGAGTTCCACGATTTCCTTTCTTCTTGTTGGAATTCATCCCGATCATTGGAAAAAAATATTGAAGCATTTCGGTCTGAAGTTGGAGTTTGGACCCGCAATGTTTTTGGCAGCATTGAAGGAAAGAAAAGACGTTTAATGGCCCGTATTCAGGGCATTGATCGTAGACTTGAGAAAGGCAGCTTGTCGTCCCTTTCCCAGATGTGTTCTAAACTCATCGCACAATTAGACCAAGTCTTGGAACAACATGAATTGTTGGGGTTCCAATGTGCTCGCACGAGCTGGATTTCTTTTGGTGATAGGAATACTCGTTATTTCCATTCATGCACCATGATTAAGCGCAAAAGAAATCAAATAAATACCCTAAGACTACAAGATGGAACGTGGAGTTCCAATCAGAAGCAACTCCAACGTTTGGCAGTTTCGTTCTTTAGTGAGTTTTTTATGGCTTAGTCAATGATGCTACGGGTTTTTCCTATTGTCGGTTGCTTCCAGTGTCTGGCCTTAAAGGAACAATAGCAGCTCAACTTACCGGTTATGGATGAGGAGATAACTCACATTGTTTTCTCAATGAATCCTTTGAAGGCCCCGAGCATAGATGGTCTTCATGTGGCCTTTTATCAGAGGAACTTGGCACTAGTTAAGGATGGAGTGTGTGCTTTTATAAATGGGATATTTTTATCGGGATCTTTTGATGCCACCTTAAATCGCACCTTACTTTTTCTTATACCGGAGGTTGAAAACCCGAAATTTATCTCCCAATTTCGGCCTATTAGCCTTTGCAATGTGTTGTACAAAATGGTAACGAAGATTATTGTAGCTCGCCTAAAGCCGTTCTTACAACGCTGGATTGCCGGAAATCAAACTAGTTTCGTGCCAGGTAGAGCTATCTCGGATATCATTATTATTGCCCAAGAGGTTATACACTCAATGCGTAAAAAGAAGGGGAAAATAGGTTGGATGGCCTTAAAAATTGATCTCTAAAAGGCATATGATAGACTTGAATGGAAGTTTATTCATGAGACACTTGTGAAGTTAAATATTCCTATTGCTCTAATTAATTTAATAATACATTGTGTTACATCAATCCTTCCCGAGGCATTCACCAAGGTGATCCGCTTTCTCCATATCTTTTCGTTCTTTGTATGGAATGTTTAGCGCACGCAACCCAGGTTGGAATTGAGTTGGGTGCTTGGAAACCGATTAAATTGTCGCGTAACGGACCCCAACTCTCACATATTTTCTTAGCAGACGACCTCGTTATATTTGCAGAAACATCATTGGAGCAAGTTGATATGGTTAAGCAAATTTTTGTTGACTTTTGTGCTAGTTCCAGGCACAAGGTGAGCGCAGCTAAATCTCAGATTTTCTTTTCGGCCAATGTGCCAAATGGCAATAGGGATATGATTTGACGTAGATTGGGTTATGAAGAGGTTGACGATTTAGGGATGTATCTTGGAGTGCCTCTTATACATAAGAGAGTTATGAAGGCAACACATGGTTATTTAATCCAAAAAGTTCGGTCCAAATTATCCGGGTGGAAGGCAAAAAATCTTTCTCTGGCGGGGCGAACTATTTTGCCCAAATCTATCCTTTCATCTATTCTCGCGTACACAATGCAATATGTTCTCCTTCTAATTAATGTGTGCAACGAAATTGAAGGGCTCATTCGTAGGTTCCTTTGGGGTGGATCTGATGAGAGGAAGGGTGTTTCACTTGTTAATTGGGAGGTGGTGTGTAAACCAACTACTGAAGGTGGTTTAGGTATTCGTCAGATTTTCGCTCAGAATAAAGCATTTCTTATGAAGGTGGTTTTCAACTTAGTTACCCAGCCAGATTATCTCTGGGTAAAAGTCTTGCGATCCAAGTACAAGTGGCCACAAGATCTTCCGAATTCGATTCATCGGCAAGGCATTTCTCGTTTATAGTAGGGTCTCATCAAAATTTGGGAGGAGGTTAAACAGGGACTCATCTGGAACATCGGTATTGGATGGAATGTCAAAATTTGGCTCGACTTTTGGATCACGGATGTTGGTCCTTTAATTAACCATGTGTCGAATGTTGCAAGTATTCAAAACTTGGACTGTGCAGTATCAAATATGGTGACTCCTCAAGGGGAATGGGACTGGGAGGCTTTCTCCCACGTTATCCTCACTAGCATTTCTCTGAAAATCGCAGCATTGAAGCCCCCACTGGCTACGACGTTAGATAGTTTACAGGTTTGGAAGTGGGATCCTTTGCATTCCTTTTCAGTACGCTCTGCGTATTTGTCTGTCACGGCTGGTGGCTCGCCTAATGCTAATAGCAACTGGTCTCTCATCTCGAAATTCAAAGGATCGCCTAGGGTAAGGATCTTTCTATGGCTGGCTTTGCACTATAGAATAATGACTAAACATGAATGAACAATGAGGCATATAACGGATGACGAAAGCTGCGATTATTGTGGTGCAGTAGTGGAGGATACGCTACATGTTTTGAGAGATTGCCCAGCTGCTTTAGCTACATGGTCCACGATAATCAAGCCTGGAGAACTTGGAAGCTTTTGTTCCTTACATCTCTCCGAGTGGTTAATTTTGAATCTTCAAAAGGGTTGTCATTTTCCTTCATGCACGCAGAATTGGGATCTCTTGTTTGGCTATATTTTATGGCACCTGTAGAAGTTACAGAATTGCAGGTTATTTGATCCAGGGAATGATTGGCTACATAAGCCTTTGGTGACGCGCTTCCGCAGAATGGTTGAGGAAGTGATGGCAACGAGGACTCAGAGCGGTGCTGCTGGTTTAGCGAACGGTTCAGGTGTTTGTCGTAGAATTGAGCGATCTTTTTCCTCCACCTAGGATTAGGGACGTTTTTTTAACAAGGCTCGGGCTTTACTTCCCCTTATTAAGCAAAAAAAAATTATTGATTTTAATATATCAAAATATAAAGAAGAACATAATATTTTAACATTATATTTGGAGGAGAAATTTCGAGGTGGAGATTCATTTTTATCAATGTTTTTAAAAGTATAAAAAATGAAATTCTTTTGATAAAAATAATAGGTGATTTTAAAATTTACAGCAAATTATTTTAAAAATTCTCACAATTTTATTTTATTTAATGAACTTAATTACGAGAAATTATATCATGTTAGAAAAATGATGTAGTAATAATCCAAGAATAATATAATATCGTAATAAAAATAAATAATAATAAATTAAAAACAAAACCTGAAATCAAACAGAGTTAAAAATCGGAAGAATTTTTGTTGAGGCATGTATAAATAGTTTTCTTAAGACAGATTCGTCCTCTCTTCGGTGCTTGAGTAATGTTGGACGTCTATCTCCCAGGATACAACAACAAACGTTCACAGCAGTAGCATAATTGCAGTAAACAATCGAACTCAATCTTGCCTTCCTCTATCACCGGAAACCAAAAATGTTTTTCAAAGTTGTTGAATTTCAAAGATGTGATTGTAAGTTGATGTGAAAAATGAGTCACAACAATCGTTTATATAGTGGATGAAAAATTAAACCATTTGATTAAAATATTAAACCTTTTGATGGAAAGATTTATTGAAAAGTTAATAGATATGATTGAACATATGCAACTTTAAGCCAATAATTAATTAGTCTATTCACCAAATGGCACAACTTATTATTAGCATGTCTATTCACCAAGTGACATGACTTAGCATCAATATTATTCAACCAATATATATATATAAAATTTTTCTAGAAATCCCCTACATGAATAAAATTGATGGTTCAAAAACATTGACTCGATGTGGTGATAGGTTCTACGTTTGATATTTGCATAGGATAGGTAGGCGTCCCCCTTTGAACCTTCCCTTGTGAAAATATATTTACCTTACTGGTTGTCCAGTAGACGCGATGTCCTTAAATTGTCTTGCCGTTTGTGTAAGCGATGGCATACCTCAAACAAATACCTCACTAACAAGAATTTAGTTCTCATGGTTATGTCCATATAGCCTTGGACATCTCCTAGTTCTGTAAGAGCTTAGAGAACTATGCCCCAATATTCTCTTTGAAGCGACTCCACTTCACTCTCACATAGGTGACTTATGTTGTTCGGTTTTTCGAAACACACAATGATCATTAAAAACAATGCTTAACATTTTCCACATTTTAGACACTGTTTACATTGTAGGAACGAACTTGGGGATAAAATCTCCTACAGTGACCTCACAAGGTCTATGCAAGTAGGTTGTCCCTTTGAACCTAGTTCTTGGGATCTCCAATCAACTAGGTAGGGTTTTCCTTCACGCATCGCCTTAAATTTTCATGGGCTTTAGTCATATCCTTTTCGATGTTTTATCAACTTGATCTCGATTTAACCATTTGGTTAACAGATCTGTAATGTTATCTTTTGATCTTAAAAAATCAATAGAGATAACTCTAGTTAAGATCAGTTGTCTAATGATATTATGTCGACAACGCTTGTGTCTCGACTTACCATTATGTTTTATGCTCTACCAAATGTTGCTTGGTTATCACAATATATATTGTAGGCGCATGCTTTAGCTATTTTAAAATATCCTCCGAAATATTTTTTGATATTCAGCCTCTAGCATATAGGTTAGAAAATCTGATTCAAAGGATTTTCCACTATTGCCATTTTACTTGTTGTTTTTGTTATGCATCGACATCAACCTCATGTTGAAAGTCTTAACAATTTTTATTAATAGTCTATATAGTTCGTTTCACTGAACTTGACCAACTTCCTTGGTCTTACAAAAAAATAAGACATTTTTAGATTCTATATCGTATTCTTGTGAATTTCAAGATTATTTGATTCATGCAAAAGAAACGATATGCATTATTATGTCAAACACAACCAATTATCATAAAAACAAGCACGTTAGAAGGATAATCCATGGTAAAGAAATTCTTTCGTTTTCACCACCAATATCATTACCATTATTGTTATGGAAAACATAGTCAATGAAAATACAATCCACCATTTTAGGCTCTATTTTCATTTGCTTCGGTAAAGGAGCCATTACTTTGGTAAGACACCCCTACACTTTCAAGTAGTTGTAGGAAGATTTTCTACCTTTTCATAATTTATATGATGTCTTTTTTTTGTGACACCTTATTTAGAAGGCAATATACTAATAACACAGCTTCCTCCACATGTTCTGTGATAACCTAGAACTTCTCCTCGTTCTCATAATATTGTGCACTACATAACGTGCATTAGATAAGGCTTTGAGAATGCAATTACGATATAGGAAATCAGAGTGCTTCCATGACTTGGCAACGTTGAAGACGGTAGTAACATGAGTACTTCCATGTCTTGGCAACGTTGAAGGCAGCATCAACATCTACATCATCCTCTATAATAATAGGAGGAAAAACATAGTCAAATAACACTTTCTCATTACCATGTTTTGAAAATTTCTCCACAAGCTTTTCACTGTGGCTTATAGTCATTGGCAACGTTTAAACTTTCGTTCAAAATCGGAGTCGGGTAGTGACTATAACATCATACTGAGAACTGAACGAGTTCTTGGCTTATGCCACGACAAAATCACAAACTAAATGTCATGTCATAATTATGAATCTAAATTAGAAGTACAAAGAAAACACAATTCTGTTCAACTCTAAACACAAACAAATGTTAGTCTCAGAAATAATTTACTAACAATAACAAAATTTCTCTTATATTTAATTTCCAACAGATCGTGAAACTCAAACCAAAATTTGAGAGCTATTTGATTTGGAGAATTTCTCATTCACCATCATCAATTTTTTACTTCTCAAAATTGCAACCTTCATGTTGTCTTTACATATTTCTTAAGAAAATTATTAGTACTGTAATTTTTATAATGGTTAAAACCATTTGATACATACCATAGAAAAATAAACCATAAAAATTCAGTATTTTAAGAACACAAAACCAATAACGATATATAATCCGCTTTTCCACTGGGACACTTGTTGGGTTCATATATATATATATACTTGCACTTTGGTCTATAAAATAGTCGGCATATTTAACCAAGTGCATAACTTCAATTTTTTGAATAGTCTAAAGGTGATTACAAGGTATTATATGTTCATATATATTCTTAACCCTTTGACAATGCGCATGCACCTTGTAGACAGAGCAAGCATAACTTCAAAATTAAAGGCAATGTTAATGACACTTTTAATTTCAGATTCATGTATTACCGATTCATGCTTCAAAATAATGTATCATACAACTTTTATTTTTTTCTTCATGTATGAACTTCGAATCACCATAGTTACGGTAATATGGTCGCCTTGGATTAAAACTTGGAACCTGTCTTTAGATTGTTAGAAAAATGGTATAGTAATAATCCAAGAATAATAGAATACCGTAATAAAAATAAATAAAAATAAATTAAAACAGAACCTGAAATCAAACAAAGTTAAAAATCAGTACATTTTTTGTTGGGGCATGTATAAACAATTTTCTTAAGACAGATTCGTCCTCTCATCGGTGCTTGAGTAACGTTGGAAGTCTATCTCCTATGATACAACAACAAACGTTCACAATAGTAGCACAATTACAGTGAACAATCGAACTCAATCTTGCCTTCCTCTATCACCGGAAACCAAAAACGTTTTTCAAAGTTGTTGAATTTCAAAGATGTTGTGATTGTAAGTTGATGTGAAAAATGAGTCACACCAATGTTTTATATTGTGGATGAAAAATAAAACCATTTGATTAAAGGATTAAACCTTTTGATGAAATGATTTGTTGAAAAGTTAATAGATATGATTGAACGGATGCAACTTTAAGCCAATAACTAATGAGTCTATTCACCAAATGACACAACTTATTATTATCATGTCTATTCACCAAGTGACATGACTTAGCATCAATATTATTCAACCAATATATATAATTTTTCCAGCATATCATAGTCTTGTCCCGTCACATCATCCATGGTCCCAACCAATAAAAACCATCCATTTCATTAACTTTTTCCATGTCATCTTTTTACCAAGTGAATCTTTGCATGGTACAACTATTTTTTAAATTTGATTTAAAGTAAATATGAGTGAAGATTCACTTGGTAAAAAGATGACATGAAAAAAATTTAATGAAATGTATGATTATTATTAGCTGGGACCATGAATGACATGACGGGACGGGCATATGATATAATTTCTCGTAATTCGGGTTAATCTGTTAACCAAACCAACCGATTGAACACCATAATAATAAGTGTATCATTTTTTTTTAAATATATGAGTTTTTAAAAAACAAATATAACGTGGGTATTTATCATGAGTCTACCTTTGTAATTTTTTTGTATGAACCACGAGTGTCCCCTACCAATATGTTTAGCAGTTTAAGTAGAAATTATTTCGCCGAGTAGCGTAGGATCACAAAGTAGATAAAACTTTCTCGTCAAACATTTAATGTTGTTGTATTCTTCTACTTGAATTTTTTTACTAATAATATGCCAAATAATGATCGTTATTTAAATATAATACAATATAAAAACACAAATTATCGCCATTTCTAGGTTTATTACTTTTCTACTTAGACAAGTAACTTTGCACTAAACATTTAGTGCAAATAGAAACCTAATTGTCACGGGCCGCAGTTTGAGTCCGAGTCACATGCGCATTTAGCTGCTCAAGAGGTTCTAAGGTAAATTTTGGGCTTGAAGAGATCATCAGACTTAACCCGATCCATGAAGGATTCTAGAAGACACAACCACTTTGACCTATGTAAACTTTCCTTGCAAACATAAGATTCTCTTTCCTTGGATAGAAGATTTATTCTAAGAAATATTTTTATTTTTTACCATTGTGGTTGGTGTCTTCGATCATATCTGTCGATGTAAATTATTAGGGAATGTCGGATGTAGGAGGACTCAACTATAAATACAGGCCTTCCCCACCTCATTTTGTATCAGCTATCTTCTGAATAACCAAGGCATTTACTCTAAATCCTTTGTGTTCTTCTTGAGTTTTGTTCAATTTTATTTCTTTGGTTTACGAGGCCATTCTTCTAGTTTGCTTCTGCATAGAACGATTTAGGATTCGAGTGCCTTGGAAGAGTTTGATCTTTCAGAGTGAGAATTCAGGCTTACTTAGGCGTTTGTCTAGAGAACATCGCCTAAGGCTACATGGTTCGCTAGATCGAAATTCTAGCCTTGTAACAAGTGGTATCAGAGACAAGGTTTGAGTGAAGGCACTGATCAAGATGGCACCACCATAAGAAGATGTTGCAACGAAGAAGAGTGTGGAGACCCAGGCTGACAAGACCAAGAGGGCGTGTTTGAAAGATATCCTCACGTTATTAGAAGGAAAGATAACCCGACTTGAGAAATCCGTGAAGAACTCGGGTGAATGACTCGACATGGTTGATACACGTTTCGAGGAGCAAGACAATAAGAGGGACCATCTAAAGGGAGAGATGGATGAACTTCTGAATGATATGTTCGAGAAGGTGGGTAATAGAGAAGATGCACTTGAGGCCGAGTTGCAGGCTGTGGAGATAGAGATGGAAGAGATTAAGGAAAATCTATTTATGTTCAAGGTTTGCATGAAGAATGGAGCAGCCCCCACTATATCCAAGCCAATAAAGGACATCCCAAAGCCAAAAGAGTTCAAGGGGAACATATTGGCCGGAGATGTTGAGAACTTCGTATGTGTAACACCCGAGTTTGAGGGTCGAGTGAATTTAAAAAATAAAATAATATTTTGGGCCTCGTGCTTTCAAAACAAATGACTTTATGTTGGACTTAATTTAATTTAAAACCCAAATCCCATGGATTTTAGATATTTGAGATAACCATCTCATTAATGACATTCTTGTAAATAAATGGACTTGAGAAATAAAAACCCATTTTATTTTAAAAGAGCTTTTTCATCATCTTCTTCCCTCTTCATTTCCAATTCCCACGACAAAAACTCCATTTCCCCTTGAGTTACTATTCCTTCATCCTACTTGCTTATTGTTGGAGATTTTTCTAAGGTAAACCCATTTTTGACTTGTCTTCTCTTTCCTCTACAAGCTCATACCTTTATTTTCATGAAAGCTAATGTTTTTTACATTTTGAGTTTTTAAGTTTTGAAGATAAAAATCCAAACTTTGATAACCTTTAGATGAGTTTTTGATTTGATATTGTTAGATAAGTTAAAATCATCTTATAAGGTCCAACATACTCGATTTTTACTTGGTTTTATGATGTTTCCCGAAATTGGGTTTTAGGGAGGTTTTAGAGAGTTTAAATGTTGAGTTTTAGGGGTGTTTGATGTGAGAATTTGGTGGCTGATGGTTAGACTATGTATAAGGGTTGTTTTGGAAGCTTTTGGGAGTGTTATAAGTGTTGAAATCAATGGTTTTGGGCTGTGCTTCATGGCTGCTCAGGAATGAGGATTTTGGGGTTGTCTTTAGCTTGAAACCATGTGTTTTGTGCTTGGTTAGTGTTCCGAGTTTGCTACATTGATTTGTGGACTGATTTGTAGTTGTTTTGATTGTGTTAGGATGTTTAGAAGCAATGAATTGTGTTGGTGAAGCCTCGAGAACGAATCCGGAACCGTTGGGAGCTTGATCGGCTAGTGTTGTTGAGCTTGGATTAGGCGGTGAATGGTTAATGATTTCAACTCGGTTTAAATTGGTTTTCAAAAGTTCGTTCAAGCATGTGGACCTAGGTTTTTCTTGGTAAACCCACCTAGAGTTGGGATTACATTGGTAGTCTAATCCCAAGCTTTAGTTAGAGACTTTGGTTGAACTTTAAATGTTGATTATGCCTCATGTTTTAATTGTGATTATTGTGGTTATGTATATGGTGTTATACATGTGTGAAGAGGCATGGTACTTGATGCATTATTATATGCATGTGGTTATGGCTTGTGGTTGTGCATGATGGTAAATCATGGTGAGTACGTGCTAAGCACGGAAAGTGGTAAGAAATTGTGTTGTGAACGAGTGTGAAATGTGTTAGTATTGGCACTAGTATGCTTTGGTACAATGATCGATCATTAGGATGTCTAGTGTGCACACGTGAGTCAAAATGCGCTCGTGGTCTTGGTGATTGTAGTCATCAAGATGGAGTACGGGTTCGCTCGAAAATCTTCATATATATGTTAGTCGGTGATGAGTGGAATCCCATCGACGGGGCGTGAGGATGAGTGGAATCCCCTCCGCGTGAAACGGTGATGAGTGTAATCCCACCGTAAGGTAATGGTTGTGGTTGGATGTGAGTTCCAACGGTTATTCGCGTATTTGGGTCATAGCTAGGTGCCAATACGGATTTTGGAATGTGTTTGTTAATACATTGATGTATGTGTTTCCACATGTTGTGTTTATGGACTAGTTGAGCATAGTATGCTATTGATATTATGTTCATGCATCTTATATATTTGACACATGTGGTTCAAAGGTAAGATCATGCATTCTACCTTGGTTGTGTGCTCATGCTTGGACCCTGCATTGTCGAGGTTTGTTTTATGAGCTTACCCTAACTAAGCTTTATGCTTATGCTCTCTTTTGTTCGACAATGCAGATCCGTAGTCTGTGGGTTGCTTGTGCAAGGAGAGGGCCTCCAAGTGTTCTAGTTGGGCTTTTGAGTTTATAGAGTATGGATTTTAAGTTATGAGAATGTAATAGTCAAGAAATGGGATTTGAGCTTATGATGTATGTTGATGTTGGTGTTAGGAGCTTGTTAGACTCCTTGTTGATGTTGGTGTGGCTTGTGGATGGCATGTCTTGTTTTGTAAACCATGTTGGTGTTTCTTACCTTGAATGCTTATATGTTGTTGGCTCTAAGGCATGTTATCATGAATGCTATGTATGAATCTTTGTTGAATTGATGTTTCTCTTAATGTATGGCTTTTATATGTACGTTGGGTGTTAAGTATGCTTGTTAGGGTGCCTTGCATCTAGGGTTAGTGTATGTTTGGTTGTGTGAGGTTTTAGTTGGCGTTTGAGGCAGCCTTGTGCCATAAACCAGCTAAAACTTGTCTGTTCGCAGCAAGTGCTTCGAAATGGTTGGTCTCGTTTCGATACGGCCTCTTGTTTCAGGTCAGGCGTTTCGATACGCAAAGGGAGCGTTTCGATACGATTTTTCTACTGGAAATCTGTGATTTTGACGAGAAATTGAGGGTTTCGAAACGGTCATAGGCATTTCGGAACGGTCTTCGTAGCGTTGACCACGAGAAGTTGACCGTTGAGGGCGTTGACTCTGGCCAGTTGACCTAGTGAAGGCGTATCGATACACCCTCTAGGCGTTTCGATACGACATGTAGTTTAAGTTAAAATGGATTGTTTTTGGTATGCTGTTTGGGTTGATCGCCTCGCTTGTTGCTTCCGCTGTTTCCTTTTTCACATAGGACATAATAATGCATCTAGATAAGATAATAATAAATGAAAAGTTTTTCCCGGGTTGTTAACCGAAGTGGAGCCTTAATGGGTTTCGCCTCGGTTATCCCCGTGTAGCCCGCTCGGACCAGTTAGTCGTCCGGACCGGGACGAGGGGGTTACACTTGTTGGTATCAGAGCCTAAGGTTTCCGAGACCTTGGTAGGTAAGTGAGGTAAGTTAATTTCTTGTATTGCAATTGCACAATATTTGCTTGCCATGTAAGCATGTTTTCTTGTTTATCAAGTATGCTTTGGTGTTTGCTTATTTGATCGTATATGTAAGTTGTTTGAAGCATGTTGAGTAGAGTCCCATTGCTTCTATTACACCGGAAAAGGATTTTTAAGTGAGGGAACATACTTGAGCCACTTGGACCCTTGCCTTTGCTAACCCTATCTTGTATGTTTTTGTTGTTGTGTTGTAGTTGTTATTTGTGAGCGAGTATGTCAAGGCCTAGAGGTAGACCGAGGTTAGTTCGTCAGGAACCTCATGTTGCGGCTCCTGTTAATGAGACGGTGGTTGGAGTAGAGGCTCTTGTGGGAGAGCCTGATGTTGGAGTCAGAGCTCCTCCACCACCACCACCTCCTCAGCCTGAAGTAGGAGGCGAGGCTGGAGCAGAAGGAGCGGGACCTCAGGTTGGTCAGGGTGGCCAAGGTCTTGCAGGAATAGATATGGCTCCGCTAGTTCAAGCTATAGGGGGAGCGTTTCAGGCCGCAGTTGTCGGAGCTCAGGCTGCAGCTCAGCTGAGAGGTGATGATGCTAGCTTACCCTTAGAGAGGCTTCGTAGCCTAGGAGCTGGTGAGTTCAGGGGATCCACACCGGAGAGATCAGAGTTGTGGTTGGAGAATACAGTCCGTATCTTAGCTCAGATGGAATGTTTAGGAGCTCGTAAGTTGGGCTGTGTGGTTTCGTTACTTCAGGGTGATGCCTACACCTAGTGGGTCACCATTACTACAGGTGTGCCTGAGGCTGAGATCAGTTGGGATTTCTTTGAGACCGCTTTATGGAAGAGGTACTTGGGCCCGAGATATCTGGATGAGAAGAAGCGAGAGTTCATGGCTCTTATTCAGGGAGATGCTTTAGTGACAGACTATGAGATTCGTTTTGTCCGTCTAAGTCAATATGCTCCAGAGTTGGTTCATACTGAGAGGGACCGTTGTAACCGATTTAGATATGGGCTTCACGAGGAAGTCAAGAGGTACACCTTGGCTTCAGATTATTCTGATTTTGATGTCTTGATCGCTAGGGACAAGGACATCGCGCATAGCTTGGGGCTGACCAAGCGTTCGGGAGAATCCAGTTCAGGGAAGAGGCACAACAACTTTGATCGTGGTGATGCCAAGAAACATCGAGGTGGTGGACATCAATTTGACCATAGGCGTGGTGGTGGCCACCATGGTAGAGGCCACTATGGCCATAGAGCTTGAGGGCGTTTGCCCGAGTGCACTCGTTGTGGGAGACAACATTCAGGAGAGTGTTGGGGTAATTTTCATGCTTGCAGGAACTGTGGATCGAGAGACCACTTCAGGATAGAGTGTCTGCATCAGGCGGCACAAGCACCAGTTCAGGCGCAGGCTCTTGCGAGAGCGATTGACTATCAGAGAGGTCGTGGGCGCGGTCGTGGTTACTTCCAGCCGAGGGCTGATGCACCTAATATAGAGGCACTGAGGAATCTTGCTCATGTTGTGGTAATACAACCAGAGGCCGGTGGACCAGCTAGAGTCTATGCTCAGAGAGAGGCAGGGAATGACACAGATGTGATAGTAGGTAATTTTGAGTTACAGTCCATGCCTTTGCTTTCCTTAGTCGATTCGAGTTCTACGCATTCTTACATTTTGAGTGAGCATGCAAAAAAGTTAGACATACCTGTTGAGAACTTAGATG
This sequence comes from Hibiscus tridactylites, assembly GCA_958450335.1. Taxonomy (NCBI): domain Eukaryota; kingdom Viridiplantae; phylum Streptophyta; class Magnoliopsida; order Malvales; family Malvaceae; genus Hibiscus; species Hibiscus tridactylites. The sequence goes on along the minus strand of OY288285.1, from coordinate 19,317,192 downwards.
TAGGTATGCATGTGACTAGTTCTCTCGGTGAGACAGTTGTAGTTAGACGAATGTATAGGAGGTGTCCGTTGAAGATTCAGGGTCATGTGTTTCTGGTTGATATGATGGAGCTTCCGTTTTACGGATTTGATATTATCTTGGGTATGGATTGGTTGGTTGAGCACAGAGCTAGTGTAGATTTCGATACAAAGAGAATTTCGTTGAAGCTTTTTGATGACTATTAGGTAGTGGTAGTAGGCGAGAACGTTAAGTTCTTGTCAAATGTGGTGTCAACTTTAGAGGCTCATAGGTTGATGGATTCCGGTTGTGGGGCTTATCTAGCATATGGGATGAATCCAAATATGAGTGAGGTTAGACCGAATGACATCAGTACAGTTTGTGATTTTCTCGATGTGTTTCCAGAAGAGTTACCGGGTTTACCTCCTGACAGAGATGTAGAGTTTGTGATTGAGACTGTTTCAGGGTCTACTCCAGTTTCTATTGCTCCGTATCGTATGGCTCCGAAAGAGTTAAAGAGTCAGCTTCAGGAGTTGTTAGACCATGGTTTTATTAGGCCTAGTAGTTCGCCTTGAGTTGCTCCCGTGTTGTTTGTGAAGAAGAAGGATGGCAGTATGAGAATGTGTATCGACTACAGGCAGTTGAACCAGTTAACAGTGAAGAACAAGTATTCTTTGCCTCGTATAGATGACTTGTTTGATCAATTGACGGGTGCCTCAATGTTTTCGAAGATAGATTTGAGATCGGGGTACTACCAATTGAAAGTAAAAGAATGTCATGTTCTGAAGACAACTTTTAGGACTAGATATGGTCATTATGAGTTCCTTGTGATGCCGTTTGGGCTCACGAATGCACCAGCATCTTTCATGGACATGATGAACAGAGTTTTCCGAGACTATCTAGACCGTTTTGTAGTTGTTTTCATAGATGACATCCTTGTGTACTCGAGATCAGAAGAAGAGCATGATGAGCACTTGAGACTTGTTTTTGCAGAGATTGATGGGTAATCAGTTGTATACAAAGTTGAGTAAATGTGAGTTCTGGATTCGAGAGGGTGTTTTTCTTGGCCATGTCGTGTCAGCTGAAGGTATCCGTGTTGATCGGGCGAAGATTGAGGCTATTGTGGAGTGGAAACAACCTAAGTCAGTGACTAAACTGTTGCAAAAAGGAGTTAAGTTTGAGTAGTCAGATGCAAGACAGAAGGCTTTTGAGAAATTGAAAGAAGCTTTGACTAATACCCAATGTTGGTACAGCCAGTTTCAGGGAAAGAGTTCGTGATCTATAACGATGCTTCCTACGTAGGTTTAGGTTGTGTTCTGATGCAAGAGAGAATAGTTGTTGCCTATGCTTCGAGACAGTTGAAAGTGCACAAGAAGAACTACCCTACGCATGACAATGAGTTAGCAGCAGTTGTGTTTGCATTGAAGATTTGGCGTCACTACTTGTATGGTGAGAAGTGTACGGTTTACACTGATCATAAGAGCTTGAAGTATTTGATAACACATAGAGAGTTGAACTTGAGACAGAGAAGGTGACTTGAGCTGTTGAAAGACTATGACTTGACTATTGAGTACTATCCGAGTAAGGCAAATGTAGTGGCCGATGCGTTGAGTAGAAAAGTTGTAGTTGAGTTGCGAGCTATGTTTGCTAGGTTGAGTGTATCTGATGATGGTGGATTGATTACAGAGTTTCAAGTGAAGCCTTCTTTGATTCAGATGATTAGAGAGAAACAGTTGCAAGATGTATCTTTAGTTTCTCATGTTCAGGACATAACCGAAGATAGACCGACCGAGTATAGTTTCAGTGATGAGAATGTGTTGTGTTTCAGAGACAGAGTTGTTGTACCTGAAGATGTTGAGTTGAGACGTACGATTCTGAGCGAAGCACATTCGAGTCATTTTTCTATGCACCTGGGCAGTACTAAGATGTACCGAGATTTGAAGATGTAGGACTCCGATCTGTTGGGCTGAAACGGGTCAGAAATTGTTACCTATGCCAGATTTGCTTAAGGGAACTACGATAAAGTGAAGTTGATTTGTGACCGTTTGAAGGCAACTTCCGATCGTCAGAAATCTTACGCAGATTTGAAGAGAAAAGAGATTGAGTTTTCAGTGGGTGAGAAAGTGTTGCTGAAAGTATCTTCGTGGAAGAAGGTAATGTGATTTGGCCAGAAAGGCAAGTTGAGTTTGAGGTTTATTGGTCCGTATAAGATAGTTGAGCGGATTGGGCCAGTAGCTTACCGTTTTAGATTGCCTTCAGAGTTAGAGAAGATCCATGATGTCTTCTATGTGTCGATGCTTATGAGATATAGATCAGATCCGTCTCATGTTATGCCCGTTGAGGAGATAGAGCTGAATCTGGATTTGTCTTACAACGAAGAACCAGTTGAGATACTTGCTTCTAATAGCAAGGTGTTGTGTGGCAAGACCATAGAGTTGGTCAAGGTGTTGTGGAGACATAGTTGTGTGGAAGAGGCCACGTGGGAGAGGAAAGATGATATGCTTGAAAATTTTCCGTACCTGTTTCCATCAGGTAATTTCGGGGACAAAATTCCTTAAGTGGGGAGAGTTGTAACACCCGGGTTTGGGGGTCGGGTGAATTAAAATAATAAAATAATATTTTGGGCCTCGTGTTTTCAAAACAAATGATTTTATGTTGGACTTAATTTGATTTAAAACCCAAATCCCATGGATTTTAGATATTTGAGATAGCGATCTCATTAATGGCATTCTTGTAAATAAATGGACTTGAGAAATAAAAACCCATTTTATTTTAAAAGAGCTTTTTCATCATCTTCTTCCCCCTTCCTTTCCAATTCCCATGACAAAAACTCCATTTCCATTTGAGTTACTATTCCATCATCCTACTTGCTTGTTGTTGGAGATTTTTCTAAGGTAAACCCATTTTTGACTTGTCCTCTCTTTCCTCTACAACCTCATACCTTTATTTTCATGAAAGCTCATGGTTTTTACATTTTGAGTTTTTGAGTTTTGAAGATAAAAATCCAAACTTTTATAACCTTTAGATGAGTTTTTGATTTGATGTTGTTAGATAAGTTAAAAGCATCTTATAAGGTCCAACATACTCAATTTTTACTTGGTTTTATGATGTTTCCCGAAATTGGGTTTTATGGAGGTTTTAGAGATTTTAAATGTTGAGTTTTGGGGGTGTTTGATGTGAGAATTTGGTGGTTGATGGTTAGACTATGTATCAGGGTTGTTTTGAAAGCTTTTGGGAGTGTTATAAGTGTTGAAATCAATGGTTTTGGGCTGTGCTTCATGGCTGCTCGGGAATAAGGATTTTGGGGTTGTCTTTAGCTTGAAACCATGTGTTTTGTGCTTGGTTAGTGTTTCGAGTTTGCTACATTGATTTGTTGACTGATCTGTAGTTGTTTTGATTGTGTTGGGATGTTTAGAAGCAATGAATTGTGTTGGTGAAGCCTCGGGAACGAATCCAGAACCGTTGGGAGCTTGATCGGCTAGTGTTGTTGAGCTTGGATTAGCCTGTGAGTGGTTAATGATTTCAACTCGGTTTAAATTGGTTTTCAAACGTTGGTTCAAGCATGTGGACCTAGGTTGGGCTTGGTAACCTAGTGTTGGGATTAGATTGGTCGTCTAATCATGGTGAGTACGTGCTAAGCACGGAAAGTGGTAAGAAATTGTGTTGTGAAAGAGTGTGAAATGTGTTAGTATTGACACTAGTATGCTTAGGTAAAATGATCAATCATTAGGATGTCCAGTGTGCACACGTGAGTCGAAATGCGCGCATGATCTTGGTGATGGTAGTCATCAAGATGGAGTACGGGTTTGCTCGAAAATCTTCTTATATATGTTAGTCGGTGATGAGTGGAATCCCATCGACGGGGTGTGAGGATGAGTGGAATCCCTCCGCGTGAAACGGTTATGAGTGTAATCCCACCGTATGGTAATGGTTGTGGTTGGATGTGAGTTCCAACGGTTATCCGCGTATTCGGTTCATAGCTAGGTGCCAATACAGATTTTGGAATGTGTTTGTTAATACATTGATGTATGTGTTTCCACATGTTGTGTTTATGGACTAGTTGAGCATGGCATGATAATGATATTATGTTCATGCATCTTTTATATTTGACTAATGTGGTTCGAAGGTAAGATCATGCATTCTACCTTGGTTGTGTGCTCGTGCTTGGACCCTGCATTGTCGAGGTTTGTTTTATGAGCTTACCCTCACTAAGCTTTATGCGTATGCTCTCTTTTGTTCGACAATGCAGATCCGTAGTCCGTGGGTTGCTTGTGCAAGGAGAGGGCCTCCAAGTGTCCAAGTTGGGCTTTTGAGTTTATCAAGTATGAATTTTAAGTTATGAGAATGTAATAGTCAAGTAATGGGATTTGAGCTTTTGATGTATGTTGATGTTGGTGTTAGGAGCATGTTAGACTCCTTGTTGATGTTGGTGTGGCTTGTGGATGGCATGTCTTGTTTTGTAAACCATGTTGGTGTTGCTTACCTTGAATGCTTATATGTTGTTGGCTCTAAGGCATGTTATCATGAATGCTATGTATGAATCTTTGTTGAATTGACGTTTCTCTTAATTTATGGCTTTTATATGTACGTTGGGTGTTAAGTATGCTTGTTAGGGTGCCTTGCATCTAGGGTTAGTGTATGTTTGGTTGTGGGAGGTTTTAGTTGGCGTTTGAGGCAGCCTTGTGCCATAAACCAGGTAAAATCTGTGTGTTCGTAGTAGGTGTATCGAAACGGTTGGTCCCGTTTCGATACGGACTATTGTTTCAGGCTAGGCGTTTCAATACGCAAAGGGGGCGTTTCGATACGATTTTGCTACTGGAAATCTGAGATTTTGACGAGAAATTGAGGGTATCGAAACGGTCCTAGACGTTTCGGAACGGTCTTCGTAGCGTTGACCCGGAACACAAACCAAGCACAAAACACATGTTTTTCAAGCTAAAGACAACCCCCAAACCTTCATTCCCGAGCAGCAATGAAGCACAACCCAAAACCATTGATTTCAACACTTATATTACTCCCAAAAGCTTCCAAAACAACCCTTATACATAGCCTAACCATCAGCTAACAAATTCCCACACAAAACAGCCCCCAAACTCACCTATAAACCCTTCTAAAACCTCTCCAAAACCCAATTTCGGGAAAGATCACAAAACCATGTAAAAATCAAGTATGTGGACTAGGTTGGGCTTGGTAGACCCTCCTAGAGTTGGGATTAGATTGGTAGTCTAATCCCAAGCTTTAGTTAGAGACTTTGGTTGAACTTGAATGTTGAGTATGCCTCTTGTTTCATGTTTATTATGATTAATGTAATTATGTATATTGTGTTATACATGTGTATTGAGGCTTGATATTTGATGCATTTCTATATGCATGTGGTTTGGATCGTGGTTTGTGCATGACGGTAAGTCATGGTGAGTACGTGCTAAGCACGGAAATTGGTAAGAAATGGTGTTGTAAAAGATTAATGAAATGTGTAGTATTGGGACTAGTATGCTTGGGTACAATGATTGATCATTAGGATGTTTAGTGTGTACACGGGAGTCAAAATGCGCGCGTGGTCTTGGTGATGGTAGTCATCAAGATGGAGTACGGGTTCGCCTGGAAATCTTCTTATATATGTTAGTCGGTGATGACTGGAATCCCATCGATGGGGCGTGAGGATGAGTGGAATCCCCTCCTCGTGAAACGATGATGAGTGTAATCCCACCGTAAGGTAATGGTTGTGGTTGGATGTGAGTTCCAACGGTTATCCGCGTATTCGGGTCATAGCTAGGTGCCAATATAGATTGTGGAACGTGTTTGTTAATACATTGATATATGTGTTTCCATATGTTGTGCTTATGAATTGTTGAGCATGGCATGATGTTGAGATTATGTTCATGCATCATTTTATATTTGGCTCTTATGGTTCGAAGGTAAGATCATGCATTCTACCTTAGTTGTGTGCTCGTGCTTGGACCCTGCATTGTCGAGGTTTGTTTTATGAGCTTACCCTCACTAAGCTTTATGCTTACGCTCTCTTTTGTTCGACAATGCAGATCCTTAGTTCGTGCGTTGCTAGTGCAAGAAGAGGGCCTCCAAGTGTGCTAGTTGAGCTTTTGCTATCCTCAAGTATGAACTATTTTAAGTTAATGATGTAATAGTCAAGCAATGGGGACTTATGTGGCTATTTTGTTTTAGGAGCATGTTTAGAATCCTTATTATGTGGATGTTGTGTTTAAGGTTTGCTTATGCCTATTATGTTGGCCTTGTGCCCTTATGAATGCTTAAGTGTATGTTCTTGTCTAAGCATGTTATCTTGAATGCTATGTATGAATCTTTGTTGAATTGATGCTTCCTTTCAATGTATGGCTTCTATATGTTTGGAGTGTGTTAGGCATGCTTGTTGTGTGTGGTTTTGCCTTAGAGTGATGTATGTTTTGTTGTGGGAGGTTTTAGTTGGTGTTTGGGGCAGCCTTGTGCCATAAACAAGCTAAAACATGTCTGTTCGCAACAAGTGTATCGAAACAGTTGGTCCCGTTTCGATACGGCTTCTTGTTTCAGGCCAGGCGTTTCGATACGCAGAGGAAACGTTTCGATACGATTTTGCTACTGGAAATCTGAGATTTTGACGAGATATTGAGGGTATCGAAACGGTCCTAGGTGTTTCGGAACGGTCTTCGTATCGTTGACCACGAGAAGTTGACCGTTAAGGGCGTATCGATACGGTCCACCCCCGTTTCAATACGGTCTCCTCGGGTTGACTCTGGCTAGTTGACCTAGTCAAGGCGTATCGATACACCCTTTGGGCGTTTCGATACGGCCTGCAGTTTAAGTTAAAAATGGGTTGTTTTGGTATGCATTTTGGGTTGATCGCCTTGCTTGTTGCTTCCGCTGTTGCCTTTTTCACATAGGACATAATAATGCATCTAGATAAGATAATAATAAATTAAAAAGTTTTCTCGGGTTGTTAACCGAAGTACAGCCTTAACGGGTTTCGCCTTGGTTATCCCCGTGTAGCCTGCTCGGACCAGTCAGTCGCCCGGACCGGGACGAGAGGGTTACACTTGTTGGTATCAAAGCCTGAGGTTTCCGAGACCTTGGGCAAGTAAGTGAGGTAAGTTAAATTCTTGTATCGCGATTGCACGTTGTTTGCTTGCCATGTAAGCATGTTTGCTTATTTATCAAGTATGCTTTGATGTATGCCTGTTCGATCGTGTTTGAGTGTTGTTTCAAGCATGTTGAGAAGAGTTCCATTGCTTCTATTACATCGGAAAAAGGATTTTTAAGTGAGGGAACATACTTGAGCCACTTGGACCCTTGCCCTTGCTAACCCTATCTTGGTGTGTGTTGTTGTTGTTGTAGTCGTTATCTATGAGCGCGTATATCGAGGCCTAGAGGTAGACCGAGGTTGGATCGTTAGGAACCACGTGTTGCGGCTCCTGTTAATGAGCCGGTGGTTGGAGTAGAGGCTCCTATGGAAGAGCCTACTGTGGGAGTCGGAGCTCCTCTACCACCACCACCTCCTCAGCCTGAAGTAGGAGGTGAGGATGGAGCAGAAGGAGCTGGACCTCAGGTTGGTCAGGGTGGCCAAGGTCCTGCATGAATATATATGGCTCCACTAGTTCAAGCTATAGCGGGAGTGTTTTAGGTCGTAGTTGTCGAGTCTCAGGCTGCAGCTCAGCCGAGAGTTGATGATGCTAGCTTACCCTTAGAGAGGCTTCGTAGCCTAGGAGCTGATGAGTTCAGGGGATCCACACCGGAGAGATTAGAGTTGTGGTTGGAGAAGACAGTCTGTATCTTAGCTCAGATGGAATGTGTTGGTTCTTGTAAGTTGGGCTTTGTGGTTTCGTTACTTTCAAGGTGATGCCTACACCTGGTGGGTCACCATTACTACTGGTGTGCCTAAGGCTGAGATCAGTTGGGATTTCTTTGAGACCGCTTTCAGGAAGAGGTATTTGGGCCCGAGATATCTGGATGAGAAGAAGCGAGAGTTCATGGCTCTTGTTCAGAGAGATGCTTCAGTGACAGACTATGAGATCCGTTTTGTCCGACTGAGTCAGTATGCTCCAGAGTTGGTTCCTACTAAGAGGGACCGTTGTAATCGGTTCAGATATGGACTTCATGAGGAAGTCAAGAGGTACACCTTAGCTTCAGATTATTCTGATTTTGTTGTCTTGGTCGCTAGGGCCAAGGACATCGAGCATAGCTTGGGGCTGACCAAGCGTTCAGGAGGATCCAGTTCAGGGAAGAGGCACAACAACTTTGATCGTGGTGATGCCAAGAGGCATCGGGGCGGTGGACATCAGTTTTACCATAGGCGTGGCGGTGGCCACCATGGTAGAGGCCACCAGGGCCATAAAGCTAGAGGGTGTTTGCCCGAGTTCACTCATTGTGAGAGACAACATTCAGGAGAGTGTTGGGGTAATTTTATTGCTTGCTGGAACTGTGGATCGAGAGACCACTTCAGGAGAGAGTGTCTGCATCAGGCGGCACATGCACCGAATCTTGCACAGGCTCCTGCAAGAGCGATTGACTATCAGAGAGGTCGTGGGCACGGTCGTGGTTACTTCTAGCCGAGGGCTGATGCACCTAGGATAGAGGCACCAAGGAATCTTGCTCATGTTGTGGCAGTTCAGCCACAGGCCGGTGGACCAGCTAGAGTCTACGCTCAGAGAGAGGCAGGGAATGACACAGATGTGATAGCAAGTAATTTTGAGTTACAGTCCATGTCTTTGCTTTCCTTAGGTGATTCGGGTTCTACGCATTCTTACATTTTGAGTGAGCATGCAAAGAAGTTAGGCATACCTGTTGAAATCTTAGATGTAGGTATGCATGTGACTAGTTCTTTCGGTGAGACAGCTGTAGTTAGACGGATGTATAAGAGGTGTCCGTTGAAGATTCAGGGTCATGTGTTTCCGGTTGATATGATGGAGCTTCTGTTTTACGGCTTTGATATTATCTTGGGTATGGATTGGTTGGTTGAGCACAGAGCTAGTGTAGATTTTGAGACAAAAAGAATTTCGTTGAAGCTTTCTGATGACTATGAGGTAGTTGTAGTAGGCGAGAACGTTAAGTTCTTGTCGAAAGTGGTGTCAACTTTAGAGGCTCATAGGTTGATGGATTCCGGTTGTGGGGCTTATCTAGCGTATGTGATGAATCCGGATATGAGTGAGGTTAGACCGAAAGACATCAAAACAGTTTGTGATTTTCCGGATGTGTTTCCAGAAGAGTTACCAGGTTTGCCTCATGACAGAGATGTAGAGTTTGTGATTGAGACTGTTTCAGGGTCTACTCCAGTTTCTATTGCTCTGTATCGTATGGCTCCGAAAGAGTTGAAAAGTCAGCTTCAAGAGTTGTTAGATCGTGGTTTTATTAGGCCTAGTAGTTCACCTTGGGGTGCTCCCGTGTTGTTTGTGAAGAAGAAGGATGGCAGTATGAGAATGTGTATTGACTACAGGCAGTTGAACCAGTTGACACTAAAGAACAAGTATTCGTTGCCTCGTATAGATGACTTGTTTGATCAGTTGAAGGGTGCTTTAGTGTTCTCGAAGATAGATTTGAGATCAGGGTACTATCAGTTGAAGGTAAAAGGAGTGTGATGTTCCGAAGACAGCCTTTAGGACTAGATACAGTCATTATGAGTTCCTTGTGATGCCATTTGGGCTCACAAATGCACCAGCAACTTTCATGGATTTGATGAACAAAGTTTTTAGAGACTATCTAGACCGGTTTGTAGTTGTTTTCATAGATGACATCCTTGTGTACTCGAGATCAGAAGAAGAACATGATGAACACTTGAGACTTGTTTTACAGAGATTGATAGTAATTAGTTGTATGCTAAGCTTAGTAAATGTGAGTTCTGGATTAGATAGGTTGTGTTTCTTGGCCATGTTGTGTCAGCGGAAGGTATCCGTGTTGATCCGACGAAGATTGGGGCTATTGTTGAGTGGAAATAACCTAAGTTAGTGACTGAGATTAGGAGTTTCCTAGGATTAGCCGGTTACTATAGGAGGTTCGTTGATGGTTTCTCTAGAGTAGCTGCTCCGTTGACTAAATTGTTGCAAAAAAAAAGTGAAGTTTGAGTGGTCAGATGCGAGACAGAAGGCTTTTGAAAAATTGAAAGAAGCTTTGACGAATGCTCTAGTGTTAGTACAACCAGTTTCAGGGAAAGATTTCGTGATCTATAGTGATGCTTCCTACGTAGGTTTAGGTTGTATTCTGATGCAAGAAAAGAGAGTTGTTGCTTATGCTTCGAGACAGTTGAAGGTGCATGAGAAGAACTACCCTACGCACGATAATGAGTTAGCAGCAGTTGTGTTTGCGTTGAATATTTGGCGTCACTACTTGTATGGTGAGAAGTGCACGGTTTACACTGATCATAAGAGCTTGAAGTATCTGATGACTCAAAGAGAGTTGAACTTGAGACAGAGAAGATGGCTTGAGCTGTTGAAAGACTATGATTTGACTATCGAGTACCATCCGAGTAAGGCAAATGTAGTAGCCAATGCATTGAGCAGAAAAGTTGCAGTTGAGTTGCGAGCTATGTTTGCTAGATTGAGTGTATCTGATGATGGTGGTTTGATCAAAGAGTTGCAAGTGATTTCTTCTTTGATTCAGATGACCAGAGAGAAACAGTTGCAAGATGTATCACTAGTTCTGCATGTCCAGGACATAGCCGAAGGTAGACCGACCGAGTATAGTTTCAGTGGTGAGAATGTGTTATGCTTTAGAGACAGAGTTGTAGTACCTAAAGACGTTGAGTTGAGACGTTTGATTTTGAGTGAAGCACATTTGAGTCCTTTTTCGATGCATCCGAGCAGTACTAAGATGTACCGAGATTTGAAGAATAATTATATCTGGGTTGATTTGAAGAAGGATGTAGCTGAGTATGTGAGTCGTTGCATGGTTTGTCAAAGAGTGAAGGCAGAACATTAGGTTCCTCCAGGTTTGTTACAACCTTTGAAGATTCCTGAATGGAAATGGGAGAGAATCACTATGGACTTTGTGTCAGAGTTACCGTTGTCTCATTCGAAGAAGAATTCTGATTGGGTGATAGTTGACATATTCACTAAGTGTGCCCACTTCTTAGCAGTGAACACCACAAATTCTTTAGACAAGTTGACAAGTTTGTATATCCGTGAGATTGTGAGACTTCATGGAGTTCCGAAGTCTATTGTTTCAGACAGAGATCCGAGATTCACAGCGAGGTTCTAGAGTTGTTTGCATAGTGCCCTAGGTAGCCGTTTGCATTTCAATACTTCTTATCATCCGCAGTCAGATGGACAGTCAGAGCGAGTGATACAGATTTTAGAGGATATGCTTCGTTGTTGTGTGATTGACTTCTAGGGTTCTTGGGAGAAGCATTTACCCTTAGTTAAATGTGCTTACAACAACAGTTACTAGGCTAGTATAGAGATGGCTCCTTATGAGGCTTTGTATGGTAGACGATGTAGGACTCCGATTTGTTGGGCTGAAACGGGTCAGAAATTGTTACCTATGCCGGATTTGCTTAAGGGGACTACAGAAAAAGTGAAGTTGATGTGTGACCGTTTGAAAACAGCTTCCGATCGTCATAAATCTTATGCAGATTTGAAGAGAAAAGAGAATGAGTTCTCAGTGGGTGAGAAAGTGTTTCTGAAAGTATCTCCGTGGAAGAAGGTAATACGATTTGGCCGGAAAGGCAAGTTGAGTCCGAGGTTTATTGGTCTGTATGAGATAGTTGAGTGGATTGGGCCAGTAGCTTACCGTTTGAGTTTGCCTTCAGAGTTAGAAAAGATCCATGATGTTTTCTATGTGTCGATGCTTAGGAGATATAGATCAGATTCGTCTCATGTTATGCTCGTTGAGGAGATACAGTTGAATTTGGATTTATCTTACAACGAAGAACCAGTTGAGATACTTGCTTCTGATAGCAAGGTGTTGCGTGGCGAGACCATAGAGTTGGTCAAGGTGTTGTGGAGACATAGAGGCCACGCGGGAGAGGAAAGCTAATATGCTTGAGCAGTTTCCGTATCTGTTTCCGTCAGGTAATTTCAGGGATGAAATTTCTTAAGTCGGGGAGAGTTGTAACACCCGGGTTTAGGGGTTAGGTGAAACTAAAATAATAAAATAATATTTTGGGCCTCAGGTTTTCAAAACAAATAAATTATGTTAGACTTATTACAAAACAAGCCCAAATATCCATGGATATCTCCTATTTGTAAATGTCTTATTTCATTAAGGGTATTTTGATCTTTGGCCTTTTAATTTTAAACAAACATTAAAAGTACTCACTTTAACTCATCTTCTTCCCCCCTTCTCTCCATTTTCACGACAAAACCTCTTCACCATTGTGTTTATTATTCCATCATCTTTCTTGCTTGTTGTTGGAGATTTTTCAAAGGTAAACCCATTTTTGACTTGTCCTTATCATTCTCTACAAGTTCATACCTTTATTTTCTTAAAAGCTCATGGATTTTACATTTTGAGATTTTGGGGTTTTAGATTAAAAATGCCATCTTTATCAACTTAACTTAAGATTTTGATTTGTTAATGTTATATAAGATGTTTACTATCTAAAAGGTCCAACATACTTGATTTTTACATGGTTTTGTGATGTTTCCCGAAATTGGGTTTTAGGGAGGTTTTAAAGAGTTCAAAGGTTGAGTTTTGGGGGTGTTTTGTGTGGGAATTTGTTGGCTGATGGTTAGGCTATGTATAAGGGTTGTTTTGGAAGCTTTTGGGAGTAATATAAGTGTTGAAATCAATGGTTTTGGGATGTGCTTCATGGCTGCTCGGGAATGAAGGTTTTGGGGTTGTCTTTAGCTTGAAAAACATGTGTTTTGTGCTTGGTTTGTGTTTCGGGTTGCTACATTGATTTGTGGACTGAATTATGGTTTTTTTATTGTGTTGAGATGTTTAGAAGCAAGGAATTGTGTTGGTGAAGCCTCGGAGTTGAATCCAGAACCGTTAGGAGCTTGATCGGCTAGTGTGGTTGAGCTTGGAATAGTCGGTGAGTGGTTAAACGTTTTTAAATGGTTTTCAAGTGTTGGTTCAAGTATGTGGACTAGGTTGGGCTTGGTAGACCCACCTAGAGTTAGGATTAGATTGGTAGTCTAATCCCAAGCTTTAGTTAGAGACTTTGGTTGAACTTGAATGTTGAGTATGCCTCTTGTTTCATGTTAATTATGATTAATGTGATTATGTATATTGTGATATACATGTGTACTGAGGCTTGATATTTGATGCATTGTTATATACATATGGTTTGGGTCGTGGTTTGTGCATGACGGTAAGTCATGGTGAGTACGTGCTAAGCACGGAAATTGGTAAGAAATGGTGTTGTGAAAGATTAATGAAATGTGTAGTATTGGCACTAGTATGCTTGGGTACAATGATCGATTATTAGGATGTTTAGTGTGCACACGAGAGTAAAAATGCGCGCGTGGTCTTGGTGATGGTAGTCATCAAGTTGGAGTACGGGTTCACCCGAAAATCATCTTATATATATGTTAGTCGGTGATGAGTGGAATCTCATCGACGGGGCGTAAGGATGAGTGGAATCCCCTCCGCCTAAAACGGTGATGAGTGTAATCCCACCGTAAGGTAATGGTTGAGGTTGGATGTGAGTTCCAACGGTTATCCGCGTATTCGGGTCATAGCTAGGTGCCAATACGGATTGTGGAATGTGTTTGTTAATACATTGATGTATGTGTTTCAACATGGTGTATTTATGGACTAGTTGAGCATGGCATGATATTGATATTATGTTCATGCATCTTTTATATTTGATTCATGTGGTTCGAAGGTAAGATCATGCATTCTACCTTGGTTGTGTGCTCGTGCTTGGACCCTGCATTGTCAAGGTTTGTTTTATGAGCTTACCCTCACTAAGCTTTATGCATATGCTCTCTTTTGTTCGACAATGCAGATCCGTAGTCCGTGGGTTGCTTGTGCAAGGAGAGGGCCTCCAAGTGTGCTAGTTGGTCTTTTGAGTTTATCAAGTATGGATTTTAAGTTATGAGAATGTAATAGTCAAGCAATGGGATTTGAGCTTTTGATGTATGTTGATGTTGGTGTTAGGAGCATGTTAGACTCCTTGTTGATGTTGGTGTGGTTAGTGTATGTTTGGTTGTGGGAGGTTTTAGTTGGCGTTTGAGGCAGCCTTGTGCCATAAACCAACTAAAACATGTTTGTTCGCAGCAGGTGTATCGAAACGGTTGGTCCTGTTTCGATACGACCTCTTGTTTCAGGCCAGGCGTTTCGATACGATTTTGCTACTGAAAATCTGAGATTTTGACGAGAAATTGAGCGTATCGAAACGGTCTTAGGCGTTTCGGAACGGTCTTCGTAGCGTTGACCACGAGAAGTTGACCGTTGAGGGCGTTTCGATACGGTCCACCTCCGTTTCGATACGGTCTCCTTGTGTTGACTCTGGCCAGTTGACCTAGTCAATGCATATCGATACACCCTCTGGGCGTTTTGATCTGGCCTGTAGTTTAAGTTAAAATGTGTTGTTTTTGGTATGTTGTTTGGGTTGATCTCCTCGCTTGTTGCTTCCGTTGTTGCCTTTTTCACATAGGACATAATAATGCATCTAGATAAGATAATAATAAATGAAAAGTTTTTCTCGGGTTGTTAACCGAAGTGAAGCCTTAATGGGTTTCGCCTCGGTTATCCCCATGTAGCCCGCTCGGACCGGTCAGTCGCCCGGACCGGGACGAGGGGGTTACAGTATGGCGCATAGAGTGGTACTTTGGGGCTATTGTAACACCCTATTTTAGCTTTAATTTGAAAACCCTAATTATGAGAATTCCCAATTGGAAACCCTAGAATTTGGGGGGAAATCGAAATTTAACCTAATCTAAAATAGGGACCAAATTGAATAAATTATAAGTTTGGTGGTTAAATTGTTAGGCGGGCAAAAACATGGACCCTTCTTCTGTAATTTACCCATTTGTCTAGGGTAAACACTCCTTTTGTATCAGACTTGTTGTTTTGTGCCGCACACTCTCTCTCTCTCTCAGTTTTCTCTCAAAGCAAAGGAAAAATATTAAAATAATCAATTGAAAACCCTTCCCCGTTTATCCGTCAAAGCTCCGGCCAAGAGGGCTTGCTTTGTTTGTTCAATGTTTCAAGGTCGTCGGTGTGTTCATCGTGACCGCACGATCGAAACTTGGTCGTCGTCACTCGGCGCGCGCCGTTCTTTGCTGGAAACGGTTCGAGAACCGTCGTGGTCGCACTCTATCGTTGCCGTCTTTCCCTCGTGCGCTGTTGTTGTCTCGGGTTTGGGTGAGTGTTGTGGTCGAGTCGGTTAGGCTTCGAGATTGCCGCCGTCGTCGGTTTGCCGGCCGCCGTGGATGTTGTTGGTTGTTGTCGGGTTGGGGTTATTCGATTAGGGTTTGGTTGAATTGGGGGATTAGGGTTTTTGAATCTGATTTGGGGTTGTATGGTTAAACCGAACCGTATTGAGGAAATGGACCAGACCAAAACGCTAAACCGAACCAGTCAGCTTTGATCGAGATGGATGACGTCAGCAGTGACGTCATCTACTGATGCAGGCTGATGTCAGCGATTACATCATCACAGTCAATGATGACGTCAACGATGACGTCAGCGTTGACTTTCGCGTTGACTTTTTCGGTTGAGTTCACCTTTATGTTTTTCGACATTCTGGTTCCGTTGCCGCTATCCGTTTCTTCAAATTCGAACCCGAAATGCCTTTTTGGATCAAGTTTATATGTTGAGCTCAGATTTTTGTAAAGTGTTGCATCGGAATTTGACTCGGTTGTTTATGTGTTCAGGTGACGTGGACTCTGACCCCGAGTTTTTACCTCCTCCTCCGCCAGGCAAACCTTCGGTGGCACAGTCTTCGAGATCTGCTAGTAAGATTTCTGTTAAGCGTAGTTTATTCGAATGTGGCACAATAGGAAGTCTTATATAGTGTTCTTTGTTTTTAAGAGCTGATTCTGTTCGACCTACCGCTAGGGCTGAGCGTGGGAGACGTCACTATCGACGTTGACTATTTAGCTGCCTAAGGTGTGTTCTCTGTCTCTGCTACATGTATGTGTTGCCTGATTGCATGATTTGTATGAGAAATATTCTCTGTTATCCTGCTCGGTTGATTGAGAAATATTTTATGTGTTATTCTGCTTTGTTATCTGATAAATATTGCATGACTCGACTGTATGCTATTCTGCTATGTTATATGATAAATAATGTATGACTCGGATGTTGTGATCATGTTATGTAACACATATCGGAATCGGATTATTATGTACATGCATCTTAGTTATTTATCAAGATTGCATTCGGACTCTGAAATCGGATTACATGTCATATCATTGGGTTGGCATATTGTACGGAGGAAGCTCAGCGACTTCATCCTTCGGGTTGAACTTCGCTTCAGATCAGTAGTTCCATATTTCGGGATGAGTTCTGCTTCGGACTTGGTGTTGCGGTGTAGAGTGGTTCAGGAGAACCTCACTCTTCGGACGGGGATGTAGTTGGGTGCATGTCATGTTATGATATATGTATGCTTTTCTTGTAATACTTCGGAATATCTGTAAATTCTTGATACGTTGTTTGACTGTTGGATTGACTTCTGTTATGCACTTTAGAGACACACTGAGCTTTATAGCTGACTCCCCCTTAGCATCTGTTTCAGATTTCCAGACTTAGGTTTCGGTACTTGGAGGACCTCGTACGAACAATATTTGATACTATTTATCAGTATGTTTTGTTCTAGACTTATATTTAATTATTTAAGCATTTTCAGATTTGGTTGTAAAAGTGGACTTTGGACATTTATTATTTTTGGGATTTGATAAACTATTTTTAGCATGCTTGTTTTATTATGAAACATTAAAGGTTAATTATTATGATTGAATAATAGTTTCAGCACGGTTTTTCATAAATAACCTTACTTGAGGGGAAAGTTTCCAAATCGTCAATTTCAATTTGTTATAAACCCTTAGGTCAAAATAGGGGGTTACAGCTATGGGTATCAAATATGATGTGGAAAAGGTACACATTACTTCTATTTATTTGACTGGCGTCACTCTTTAGTGGTGGGGACGCAGATGCTCTAAAGAGAAAATCAAGGACATTCCCATTGAGACATGGAAAGAGTTTCAAGTTGAGTTTAAGAAACAGTTCTACCCGAAGAACGCTCAACGTGGGGCTCAAAGGAAGTTTTGGTAAATAAAATATGATGGTTCCATCACAGACTATGTTAATCAATTCACTGAACTCAAGCTCTAGATTCCAAACTTGAGTGAAGCGGGTCTTCTTTTACTTCACGGATGGACTTCAAAGATGGGCCCAAATGGAGTTAGAGCGGAGGGGAGTTGAAGAACTTCCCAAAGCATTGACCGTAGCAGAGTCCATAGCTCAGTTTGAAGTTAGGAAGTCCAAGTCTTCCAAGCCTCGTGGACATGGCAATGGTGGGGGTAATGACGAGCATCAATCCAACGATGGTGACAAAAAGCCCAAAAGGTTCGTCAAACCATGAGAGAAGAATAATCGAGGACTCGTAAAGTGACACCATTGTGATGGTCTTCACTTGGGGAAAGACTGTCCCAAGAAAAGTCGCCTCGATGCCATCACTGATGGGGATGACGAACAAGAAGAAGGAGAATGTGGACTTGGTATGATTACGAGCTTCAAAGCAACCAAGTTGAGGGTAGAAGCGAAGCAATTGAAGTGTTACCGATACAAAGGGTCTCATTTATTGAAAGAGTTCTCGGATTGAGGCAAGCCGTCCAAAGAGGATGACAAGCCCGAGAGCAGTGAGGCTTTGAAGCTTGGTTCGATGTTGTTGAGTTTTGCTAAGGCAAGGATGTCCCGAAAGCAGAGAGGGCTGATGTACTTACACATCAACGTTGTGGCTCAAAGAAGAAGTGCTCTTCTAGATATAGGAGCATCTTACTTGTTCGTGTCGAAGAAAGCTGTGGACAAGCTTGGTCTAAAGGTTGAAGATTCAACCAGAGTGATCAAGAGCATGAATTTCAGAGGTGTTCCAACCGTGGGAGTGGCACGAGGCGTGGAGTTGCAAGTTGGAGAATGGAATGCAAGGAAACATTCGAGGTAATTCACTTGGTCTAAAGGTTGAAGATTCAACATCCATAAACGGCTAGTAGCTCATTCCACACTTTAAAAGAAGACTTGGGACACTTGAAGATGGTTAGAGAACACATCCAAGCATAATGATCAAGAGAAATTAGCCTTCAAGTCTTATTTCCTTATTTCTCTTGTATATAGTTTATATAGTGTTTAATTTTTTTATCCTTTGTACTCTAGTGAGCTTAAACATTTGTGTAAACACCCACATTGTGAGGTATTTAGTTTACCAAAAAAACCTTGTAAAAGGGAGAGGTTCTAGTTTAGCCTAAGTAAAAACTAGAGTGGTTCCATCTTAGCTATTGAAAAGATAGGGTTGTAAAGGTTTCCTCTTTAGCCTATAAAAACGGAAGAATTCATATTGAATTGGGAAATTCTTAGTGGTGTGCTAAGGTAGTGGATGTAGACTCGGTTGGGTAGTTGAACCACTCTAAAATCATCATGCAAATATTCTCCACTTTTTTCAGTTTTAGCCAATTTATTCGGGAAGCAATGTCAACCCTCTTGGCAAATTCGGTTGATCAATTTCGAGCCTTAAAATTGGTATTGGAGCCTCATCTCCATCGAAGGACTAACATCCGCGAGTAAATATCATTTACTCGAAGTCCACCAATTAATAAAAATGGCAAGATTTGAAGAAGGCCGCTCTATCTCGTGTCCTCCGCTCTTCGAATGAGAAGCATACTTTCAATGGAGCAATATCATGAAGTATTTCATCAAATCTATCGATTTTGAGGTTTGAGATATCATTGAAGATGGTTACTTTGAAGCTCCTAAAAAGAAGAAGGAGCAAAGAAGTGCAAATGACACGAAGACCAAGCTAAACGAAAAGGTGATGCACACTTTTCTTTGTGGCTCAATATAGATATTTCCAAGAAGGTCTCCACATGTAAAAGTGCCAAAGAGATATGGGAAAAACTTGAGAAATTCAATGGAAACAAGAAATGAGAGAAGAAGGATGATGCTTCATCTTGTGCAAACCTCCTCTTAATCCCTAAGGTGGATGGTGTTTTGACTTTCGACGAGCCCAAGGTATCTTCTAATTCAAGTGAATTAAATTCATATACATTTGACGAGTTACAAGATGCTTTCGATGAATTATTTTGGAATTTGAGACCATGAGTTCCAAATTTAAGAAAATAATTTCTAAACTTGAATTTGAAAATGATTTTCTTTTGAAAACAAAATTGGATTTTGAAAACCAAAATGGGATTTTGAAAAATGATTTAGTGTTTTCAAAAATGAGAAATGGAGTTTTGGAAAAAGAAAATCGTGATTTAAAGGTTAAGCTTGAAGATTAACAAAAGAAAAGGAAATTATTTTTAATAATTCATCTTGTCACATAATGGCAAAATGCTCACATTGCCATTATCATGGTCATTCCTTGCATACTTGTCCTATAGAGAAGAGAAAATCTTATAGGATTAGACAAGTATGAGTTCCTAAGGGAACTAGAGACGTTGAGATTAATGTTAATGGACCCAAAGCAATTTGGATACCAAAACCCAAGTAATTGTCTCTTGTAGGTGTGTTGGAGCAAATGAAAATAAATGCAAATACATGGAAATGCTCTAGTCACACAAGTGAAGAAAATGGGTAACCCTTAAGCTTAATGCCTTTAATCCTATATTTTTGGTTATCTATTTTTGATTGTTTACTGTTCATGCATATATGTGTTATTATCTCAATATCTAAACAAGCATGGCATTATTTGGGAGCTTTATGCATATAAGTCTAATGGGGGAGCTTTTAAATTGATTTTATCTTGAAATTTAATATCTTTTAACTCTCAAGAATTTGAGCTAAAATTTTTAAATGGAATGATTTGATTAAGGGGGAGCTTTAGTTTAAAAATGATTTATCTTACTCTCCATTGTTGTTTTTGAACTTAAATGATTTGAATTATTTTTTTATATAACAAAAATGGGAGAGATAAGTTTGAAAATTTTAATTTCAAAAAGAAAAAATAGAGCCTGAAATATTTTTCTAAAAATAATTCTCTTTTTCTAAATTTTTTTAAGGGGGCTTTTCAAAAACAATTTTCAAGGGGTTTCGTTATATCAAAAAGAGGGTAATTGTTGAGATATTTATTTTGGTATAACTCAATGAAAATGTTTACGGACCTGAACAAATATTGAAAAGTTAATTCAATGTCCATAAAACTTGAAAAATATGTTTAAAAATGTTTTCTAAGTGTTTTGACTCATTCTTCAACTTAAAATGTTTTCATAAAGTCAAAACAACTTAATTCTTGAAAATGTTGAACCAAAATTTCTAAACTTTACGAGAAGTTTTGAAACTCAATTTTACAAGAGTTTCCATACTTCTGCAGAAGTTTCTAAACTTCTGATTCAAGAAAATTTTCAAGTTTCGAAACTTTGGGCTCCAACGATCAAATTTTCAAATCCAAACTCGAAGAGTTTCGAAATTATTTGAGTAGTTTTGAAACTTATATGCAGGTGAGCATTGAATGCTCGGTTTTAAAGTTCTCCAACGGCTCCAAATCATCCCCAACAGCCATAAACAGCTAGTAGCTCATTCCACACTTTAAAAGAAGACTTGGGGACACTTGAAGATGGTTAGAGAACACATCCAAGCATAATGATCAAGAGAAATTAGCCTTCAAGTCTTATTTCTTTATTTCTCTTGTATATAGTGTATAGAGACTACTTAATTGTTTTTATCCTTTGTACTCTTGTGAGCTTAAACATTTGTGTAAACACCCACATTGTGAGGTATTTAGTTTACCAAACAAACCTTGTCAAAGGGCGAGGTTCAAGTTTAGCCTAAGTAAAAACTAGAGTTGTTCTATCTTAGCCATTGAATAGATATGGTTGTAAAGGTTTCCTCTTTAGCCTATAAAAAGAGAAGAATTCATAGTGAATTGATGTAACACCCGGATTTAGGGATCGGGTGAAAATAATATTAAAATAATATTTCAGGTTTCGGTTTTATAATTAAAATAATAAAATAATATTTGGGCTTCATATTTTCAAAGCAAACATTTTATGTTGGACTCAAATTCCTTGAATTTTAGAATTAATGGGATTGCCATCTCATTAATGGCAAAACCGTAATTAAATGGACTTTCATTTAAAACCCCTTTTTTGTTAAAATGAGCCATTGTCATCTTCTTCTTCACTCTTATTTTCCATTTCCAACGACAAGGAGAGCTCTCTTCTCCACTTTCACTATTTCATCACTTTACAACTTCATCTTTGGTGCTTTTCAAAAGGTAATGACATTTTTGACTTGGCCTTGTCTTCTTCTTCACTTTGGTACCATTAGTTTTCATTAAAACTATGTATTTCATATTATGGGCTTTTCAAGGATTTTGTTAAAGGTTGTGACTTTATGAGATTTTAACAAAGCTTTTGATTTTTAGTGGTTAGATAAGTTGATTACAACCCTTGAGGTCCAACATATATGAACTTTAAAGAGTTTTATTTTCGGATTTGGGTTTTGATGAGGTTTTTGAAGGGTTTAAAAGATAGTTTTGGGTGTGTTTAATGTTGGAATTTGAGGGCTGATGTTAGTATGATAGTTAGGGGTCGTTTTGGAAGTATTTAAGTGTGTTAAAAGGGTTTAAATCATGAGTTTTGGATTGGGTTTGACGGCTGCTCGGGTTTGGAGTTTTTGGGGTTGTACTTGGCTTGAGAATCATGTGTTTTATGCTTGAGTAGTGTTCCGGGTTGCTACATTGTTGTATGAACTGATTTGAAGTTGTTTTGATTGTGTTGAGTTGATTAGAAGCAAGAAATTGTGTTGGTGAAGCATCAGGAACGAATCCGGAATCGTTGGAAGCTTGATCGGCTAGTGTGTTGAGCTTGGAATAGTCGGTGAGTGATTAAATGTTTTTAAATGGTTTTCGAGTATTTGGTTCAAGCATGTGAACTAGTTTGGGCTTGGTAGACCCACCTAGAGTTAGGATTAGAGTGGTAGCCTAATCTCAAACTTTAGTTAGAGACCTTGGTTGAACTCTAATGGTTGTTTATGCCTCATGATTAATTGTGATTATGGTGTTATGTATAATGTGTTAGACATGTTGTTGAGGCTTGTTTTGATGCATTGATATATGCATATGGTTCAGTTGTGGATTGTGCATGATGTTAATCATGGTGAGTACGTGCTAAGCACGGAAGTGGTTATGAAATGATGTTGTGGATTGTGTTTAATATTGGCACTAGTATGCTTGGGTACAAATGATCGATCATTAGGATGTTTAGTGTGCAGACGGGAGTCAAATGCGCGCGTGGTCTTGGTGATGGTAGTCGTCATGATGGAGTACAGGTCGCCCGGAAAAGCTTCTTATATATATATATATATATATATATATATATATATATATATATATATGATAGTTGATGATGAGTGTAATCCCATCGACGGGGCGTGAGGATGAGTGGAATCCCCTCCGCGTGAACGGTGATGAGTGTAATCCCACCGTAAGGTAATGGTTGTTGTTGGATGTGAGTTCCAACGTGTAATCCGCGTATTCGAGTCATAGCTAGGTGTCAATATGAGATTATATGTGTGCCATTACGGATTATTATATGTACTTACATATGATGTGGTTATGGACTTGATGAGCATGGCATAATATTGAATATATGTTCATGCATCATGTATATTTTGGCTTTTGTGGATTGAAGGTAAGATCATGCATTCTACCTTGGTTGTGCTCGTGCTTGGACCCTACATTGTCGAGGTTTGTTTTAATGAGCTTACCCTCACTAAGCTTTATGCTTACGCTCTCTTTTTTTCAACAATGCAGATCTGTAGTTCGTGGGTGGCTAGTGCAAGAAGGGGGGCCTCCAAGTGTGCTAGTTGGGCTTTTGAAACTATCAAGTATGGATTTTATGTTAATGATGTAATGGTCAAGCAATGGGGACTTATGTGGTTGATGTTGGTTTGTTTAGGAGCATGTTGGACTCCTCTTTATGTTATGTTGGTTAGGCTTTTGGTTTCCTTGTCTTGCTTGTAAACCATGTTTAATTTGCCTACCTTAAATGCCTAAGTATATGTTCTTGTGAAGCATGTTATCTTAAATGCTTGAATGATCCTTGTGTTGGATGATGTTGATTCCTTTAATGTATGGCTTTTGTATGTTGATGTGTGCCATGTATGCTTGTCATGTTTGGCTTTGCCTTAGGGTAGATGCTATTGTGTTGAGTGGGGTTCTAGTGGTGTTTTTGGGACAACCTTGTACCAAAAACCAGCTAAAACCAATCTGCAGATAGAGGGCGTTTCGTAATGGTTGGTCCCGTTTCGATACGGTCCCTTTGTTTCAAGCCAAGCGTTTCGGTACGCTAAGGGGCCGTTTCGATACATTTTTGCTACTGGAAATCTGAGAATTTGACAATAAATTGACGTATCGAAACGGGCTTCAGTGTTTCGGAACGGACTTCGTATCGTTGACCACGAGAAGTTGACCGTTGAGGTCGTTTCGATACGGGCCACCCCTATTTCGAAACGGTCTCATCAGGTTGACTTTGTCTAGTTAACCTAGTCAAGGCGTATCGAAACACTCTATGGGCGTTCCGATACGGCCTGCTGTATAAGAATAAAATAGGCTGTTTTAAGTGGGCTGTTGTCTGTTTACCTCAACGTTTCTTCTACTGTTGCTTTCATCACATAGGGTTTAATGTCTCATCTAGAAAAGGTAATAATAATGAAAAAGTTTTTCCTTGGGTCGGTAACCGAAGTGGAGCCTTAACAGGTTTCGCCTACGTTATCCCCGTGTAGCCCACTCGGATCGGTCAAGCGTTCGGACCGGGACGAGGGGGTTACACTTGTTGGTATCAGAGCCTAAGGTTTCCGAGACCTTGGGTAGGTAAGTGGGGTAAGTTGAGTTCTTGTATTGAAAATGCACAGTGTTTGCTTGCCATGTAAGCATGCTTGCTTGTTTATCAAGTATGCCTTGTTGTATGCTTGTTTGAGCATGTATGTGTGTTGTTTTGTTTGCATCATGTTGTGTGGAGTCCCATTGCTACTATTACATCGGAAAAAGGATTTTTAAAGTAAGGGAACATACTTGAGCCACTTGGAACCCTTGCCTTGCTAACCCTATCTTTTGTGCTTTCTTGTTGTTGTTTGTGAGTGCGATGTCGAGGCCTAGGGGTAGACCGAGGGTGGTTCGTCAAGAACCACGTGTTGCGGCTCCTGTTGATGAGCCGATGGCTGGAGTAGAGGCTCATGTGGTAGAGCCTGCTGCTGGAGTTGGAGCTCCTCTACCACCTCCACCACCTCCTCAGCCTGGAGTAGGAGGCGAGGCTAGAGCTGAAGAAGAGGGACCTCAGGTTGGCCAAGGTGGCCAAGGTCCTGCCGTAATAGACATGGCTCCGCTTGTACAAGCTATAGCGGGAGCATTTCAGGCCGCAGTTGTCGGGGCTCAGGCTGCAGCTCAGCCTAGAGGTGATGATACTAGTTTACCGTTAGAGAGGCTCCGTAGCCTATGGGCAGAAGAGTTCAGAGGGTCTACACCTGAGAGATCCGAGTTGTGGTTGGAGAAGACAGTCCGCATCTTAGCTCAGATGGGTTGTGTGGGTGCTCGCAAGTTGGGCTGTGTGATCTCGTTGCTTCAGGGTGATGCCTACACCTGGTGGGTCACCATTACTACTAGGGTTCCTGAGGCTGAGATTGGATGGGATTTCTTTGAGTCTGCTTTTCGGAAGAGGTACTTGGGGCCAAGATATCTTGATGAGAAGAAGCGAGAGTTTATGGCTCTTGCTCAGGGAAATGCTTCAGTGACTGACTACGAGATCCATTTTGTTCGTTTGAGTCAATATGCTCCAGAGTTGGTTCCTACTGAGAGGGACCGTTGTAACCGTTTCAGATATTGGCTTCATGAGGAAGTTAAGAGGTACACCCTAGCTTTAGATTATTCAGATTTTGATGTCTTGGTTGCTAGAGCCAAGGACATTGAGCATAGCTTGGGGCTGACCAAGCGTTCAGGAGGATCTAGTTCTGGAAAGAGACATAATAACTTTGACCGTGGTGATGCCAAGAGGAATCGGGGTGGCGGACATCGGTTTGACCATAGGCGTGGTGGTGGCCACCCTGGTAGAGGCCACCAGGGCCATAGAGCTGGAGGGCGTTTGCCCGAGTACACACGTTGTGGGAGACAGCATTCTGGAAAGTTTTGGGGTAACTTCTATGCTTGTTGAAACTATGGTTCGAGGGACCACTTTAGGAGGGAGTGCCCGCATCAGGCGGCAGAAGCACCGAATCTTGCTCAGGCTCATGTGAGGGCTATTGATTATTAGAGAGGCTGTGGGCGCGGTCGTGGCTACTTCCAGCCTAGGGCTGATGCACCTAGGACAGATGCTCAGAGGAACCTTGCTCATGTTGTGGCAGTACAGCCAGAGGCAGGTGGACTAGCGAGAGTTTATGCTCAGAGAGAGGCCGGGAACGACACAGATGTGATAGCAGGTAATTTTGAGTTACAGTCTATGTCTTTTCTTTCTTTGGTTGATTCGGGTTCTACGTATTCCTACATTTTGAGTGAGCATGCAAAGAAGTTAGATATACCTGTTGAGATCTTAGATGTAGGTATGCTTGTGACTAGTTCCTTTGGTGAGACAATTGTAGTTAGACGAATGTATAGGAGGTGTCTGCTGAAGACTCAGGGTCATGTGTTTCCTGTTGACATAATGGAGCTTCCATTTTATGGCTTTGATATTATTCTGGGTATGGACTGGATAGTTGAGGACAGAGCTAGTGTAGACTTTGAGAAGAAGAGAATTGCTTTGAAGCTTTCTGATGACTACGAGGTAGTAGTAGTAGGTGAGAACGTTAAGTTCTTGTCTAATGTTGTGTCAGCTTTAGAGGCTCATAGGTTAATGGATTCCGGATGTGGGGCTTACTTAGCATATGTGATGAATCCGAATATAAGTGAGGCTAGACTGAAAGATATCAGAACAGTTTGTGACTTTCCGGATGTGTTTCCTGAAGAGTTACTAGGGTTGCCTCCTGACCGAGATGTTGAGTTTGTGATTGAGATTGTTTCAGGGTCTACTCCAGTTTCTATTGCTCCGTATCGTATAGCTCCGAAAGAGTTGAAAGAATTGAAGAGTCAGGTTCAGGAGTTGTTAGGTCGTGGTTTTATTAGGCCTAGTAGTTCTCCTTGGGGTGCTCCTGTGTTGTTTGTAAAAAAGAAAGATGGCAGTATGAGAATGTGTATTGACTACAAGCAGTTGAATCAGTTGACCGTGAAGAACAAGTATCTGTTGCCTCGTATAGATTATCTGTTTGATCAGTTGAGGGGTGCCTCTGTGTTCTCGAAGATAGATTTGAGGTCAGGGTACTATCAGTTGAAAGTAAAAGAGTGTGATGTTCCGAAAACAGCTTTTAGGACTAGATATGATCACTATGAGTTCCTTGTGATGTCGTTTGGGCTCACGAATGCACCTGCAGCATTCATGGATATGATGAACAAAATTTTTAGAGACTATCTAGACCGTTTTGTAGTTGTTTTCATAGATGATATTCTTGTGTACTCGAAATCAGAAGAAGAGCATGATGAGCACTTGAGATTTGTTTTACAAAGATTGATGAGCAATCAATTGTATGCGAAGCTTAGTAAATGTGAGTTCTGGATTCGAGAAGTTGTGTTTCTTGGCCATGTTGTATCAACAGAAGGTATCCGAGTTGATCCGTCGAAGATTGAAGCTATTGTTGAGTGGAAACAACCTAAGTCTGTGACTGAGATTAGGAGTTTCTTAGGATTAGCCAGTTACTATAGGAGATTTGTTGATGGTTTCTTTAGAGTAGTTGCTCCTTTGACTAAATTGTTGCAAAAGAGAGTTAAGTTCGAGTGGTCAGATGCGAGACAGAAGGCTTTTGAGAAGTTGAAAGAAGCTTTGACAAATGCTCCAATGTTAGTGCCACCAGTTTCAGGTAAAAAATTTGTGATCTATAGTGATGCTTCCTACATAGGTTTAGGGTGTGTCCTAATGCAAGAAAGAAGAGTTGTTGCCTATGCTTCGAGACAGTTGAAGGTGTATGAGAAGAACTATCCTACTCATGATATAGAGTTAGCCGCAGTTGTGTTTGCATTGAAGATTTGGCATCACTACTTGTATGGTGAGAAGTGCATAGTCTACACCGATCATAAGAGCTTGAAGTATTTGATGACACAGAGAGAGTTGAACTTGAGACAGAGAAGATGGCTTGAGTTGTGTAAAAAGATTATGATTTGACCATAGAGTACCATCCGGGTAAGGCAAATGTAGTAGCCGATGCTTTGAGTAGAAAAGTTGCAGTTGAGTTGCGAGCTATGTTTGCTAGATTGAGTGTATCCGGTGATGGTGGTTTGATCACAGAGTTGCAAGTGAAGCCCTCCTTGATTCAGTCGATTAGAGAGAAGCAGTTGCAAGATGTGTTTTTATTTCCTCAGGTTCAGGACATAGTCGAAGGTACACCAGCCGAGTATAGTTTCAGTAGTGAGAATGTGTTGTGTTTCAGAGACAGAGTTGTTGTACCAGAAGATGTTGAGTTGAGACATCTGATTTTGAGTGAAGCACATTCGAGTCCTTTTTCTATGCATCCGGGTAGTACCAAGATGTACCGTGACTTGAAGAATGATTATTTCTATGCATCAGGTTCCTTCAGGTTTGTTACAGCCTTTGAAGATTCTGGAATGGAAATGGGAGAGAATCACTATGGACTTTGTGTCGGGGTTACCGTTGTCTCCTTCGAAGAAGAATTTTGTTTGGGTGATAGTTGATAGATTCACTAAGTGTGCTCACTTCTTAGCAGTGAACACTACAGATTCTTTAGACAAGTTGGCGAATTTGTACATTCCCGAGATTGTGAGACTTCATGGAGTTCCAAAGTCTATTGTTTTAGATAGGGATCCGAGATTTACTTCGAGGTTCTGGGGTTGTTTGCATAGTGCCCTAGGTAGCCGTTTGCATTTCAGTACTTCTTATCATCCGCAGTCCGATGAACTGTCAGAGCGAGTGATACAGATTTTGGAGGATATGCTTCGTTGTTGTGTGATTGACTTCCAGGGTTCTTGGGAGAAGCATTTACCTTTAGTTGAGTTTGCTTACAACAACAGTTATCAGGCTAGTATACAGATGGCTCCTTATGAGGCTTTGTATGGTAGACGATGTAGGACCCCGATCTGTTGGGCTGAAACAGGGCAAAAATTGTTACCTATGCCAGATTTGCTCAAGGGGACTACTAATAAAGTGAAGTTGATTTGCGACCGTTTGAAAGCAGCTTTCGATTGTCATAAGTCTTATGCAGATTTGAAGAGAAAAGAGATTGAGTTCTCAGTGGGCGAGAGAGTGTTTCTGAAAGTGTCTCCGTGGAAGAAGGTAATGAGATTTGGCCGGAAAGGCAAGTTGAGTCTGAGGTTTATTGGTCCGTATGAGATAGTTGAGCGGATTGGGCCTGTAGCTTACCGTTTGAGATTACCTTCTGAGTTAGAGAAGATCCATGATGTCTTTCATGTGTCGATGCATAGGAGATATAAGTCAGATCCATCTCATGTTATGCTTGTTGAGGAGATAGAGTTGAATCCGGATTTGTCTTACAATGAAGAACCTGTTGAGAAACTTGCTTCTGATAGCAAGGTGTTGCGTGGCAAGACCATAGAGTTGGTCAAGGTGTTGTGGAGACATAGAGGTGTGGAAGAGGCCACGTGGGAGAGGAAAGCTGATATGCTTGAGCAGTTTTCGTATCTGTTTCCGTCAGGTAATTTCGGGGACGAAATTCCTTAAGTGGGGGAGAGTTGTAACACCCGGATTTGGGGTCGGGTAAAAATAATATTAAAATAATATTTCGAGTTTCGGTTTTATAATTAAAATAATAAAATATTATTTGGGCTTCATACTTTCAAAGCAAACATTTTATGTTGGACTCAAATTAATTTGAAGCTCAAATTCCTTGAATTTTAGAATTAATGGGATTGCCATCTCATTAATGGTAAAACCGAAATTAAATGGACTTTCATTTAAAACCCTTTTTTTGTTAAAATGAGTCCTTGTCATCTTCTTCTTCACTCCTATTTTCCATTTCCAACGACAAGGAGAGCTCTCTTCTCCACTTTCACTATTCCATCACTTTACAACTTCATCTTTGGTGCTTTTCAAAATGTAATGACATTTTTGACTTGGCCTTGTCTTCCTCTTCACTTTGGTACCATTAGTTTTCATTAAAACTATGTATTTCATATTATGGGTTTTTCAAGGATTTTGTTAAATGTTGTGACTTTATGAGATTTTAACAAAGCTTTTGATTTGTAGTGGTTAGGTAAGTTGATTACAACCCTTGAGGTCCAACATATATGAATTTTAAAGAGTTTTACCATGATTTTCGGATTTGGGTTTTGATAGGGTTTTTGAAGGGTTTAAAGGATAGTTTTGGGTGTGTTTAATGTTGGAATTTGAGGGCTGATGTTAGTATGATAGTTTTGGAAGCATTTAAGTGTGTTAAAAGGGTTTAAATCATGAGTTTTGGATTGGGTTTGATGGCTGCTCGGGTTTGGAATTTTGGGGTTGTTCTTGGCTTGAGAATCATGTGTTTTATGCTTGAGTAGTGTTTCGGGTTGCTACATTGTTGTATGAACTGATTTGAAGTTGTTTTGATTGTGTTGAGGTTATTAGAAGCAAGAAATTGTGTTGGTGAAGCATCGGGAACGGATCCGGAATCGTAGGAAGCTTGATCGGCTAGTGTGTTGAGCTTGGAATAGTCTGTGAGTGGTTAAATGTTTTTAAATGGTTTTCGAGTATTTGGTTCAAGCATATGGACTAGGATGGGCTTGGTAGACCCACCTAGAGTTGGGATTAGAGCGGTAGCCTAATCTCAAACTTTAGTTAGAGACCTTGGTTGAACTCTAATGGTTGTTTATGCCTCATGATTAATTGTGATTATGGTGATGCATTAATATATGCATGTGGTTTGGTTGTGGATTGTGCATGATGTTAATCATGGTGAGTACGTGCTAAGCACGGAAGTGGTTATGAATGATGGTGTGGATTGTGTTTAATATTGGCACTAGTATGCTTGGGTACAAATGATCGATCATTAGGATGTTTAGTGTGCACACGGGAGTCAAATGCACGCGTGGTCTTGGTGATGGTAGACATCAAGATGGAGTATGGGTTCGCTCGGAAAACCTTCTTATATATATATATGATAGTCGATGATGAGTGTAATCCCATCGACGGGGCGTGAGGATGAGTGGAATCCCCTCCGCGTGAACGGTGATGAGTGTAATCTCACTATAAGGTAATGATTGTTGTTGGATGTGAGTTCCAACGTGTAATCCGCGTATTCGAGTCATAGCTAGGTGCCAATATGAGATTATATGTGCGCCATTATGGATTATTATATGTACTTACATATGATGTGGTTATGGACTTGATGAGCATGGCATAATATTGAATATATGTTCATGCATCATGTATATTTTGGCTTTTGTGGATCGAAGGTAAGATCATGCATTCTACCTTGGTTGTGCTCGTGCTTGGACCCTGCATTGTTGAGGTTTGTTTTAATGAGCTTACCCTCACTAAGCTTTATGCTTACGCTCTCTATTGTACGACAATGCAGATCCGTAGTTCGTGGGTTGCTAGTGCAAGAAGGGGGCCTCCAAGTGTGCTAGTTGGGCTTTTGAAACTATCAAGTATGGATTTTATGTTAATGATGTAATGGTCAAGCAATGGGGACTTATGTGGTTGATGTTGGTTTGTTTAGAAGCATGTTAGACTCATCTTTATGTTATGTTGGTTTGGCTTTTGGTTGCCTTGTCTTGCTTGTAAACCATGTTTAATTTGCCTACCTTAAATGCCTAAGTATATGTTCTTGTGAAGCATGTTATCTTAAATGCTTGAATGATCCTTGTGTTGGATGATGTTGATTCCTTTAATGTATGGCTTTTGTATGTTGATGTGTGCCATGTATGCTTGTCGTGTTTGGCTTTACCTTAGGGTAGATGCTAGTGTGTTGAGTGGCGTTCTAGTGGTGTTTTTGGGACAGCCTTGTACCAAAAACCAGCTAAAACTAATCTGCAAAAAGAGGGCGTTTCGAAACGGTTGGTCCCGTTTCGGTACGGTCCCTTTTTTTTTTGGCCAGGCATTTCGATACGCTTGGGGGTCGTTTCGATACATTTTTGCAACTAGAAATCTAAGAATTTGACGATAAATTGACGTATCGAAACGGGCTTCTGTGTTTCGGAACGGCCTTCGTATCGTTGACCACGAGAAGTTGACCGTTGAGGTCATTTCGATACGGGCCACCCCTGTTTCAGAACGGCCTCATCGGGTTGACTTTAGCCAGTTGACCTAGTCAAGGCATATCGAAACACCCTATGGGCGTTCCGATACGGCCTGCTGTATAAGAATAAAATGGGTTGTTTTAAGTGGGCTATTGTCTGTTTACCTCAACGTTTCTTCCGTTGTTGCTTTCCTCACATAGGGTTTAATGTCTCATCTAGAAAAGGTAATAATAATGAAAAAGTTTTTCCTTGGGTCGGTAACCGAAGTGGATCCTTAACGGGTTTCACCTCGGTTATCCCCGTGTAGCCGACTCGGATCGGTCAAGCGTCCGGACCAGGACGAGGGGG
Source organism: Hibiscus tridactylites (assembly GCA_958450335.1). Taxonomy (NCBI): domain Eukaryota; kingdom Viridiplantae; phylum Streptophyta; class Magnoliopsida; order Malvales; family Malvaceae; genus Hibiscus; species Hibiscus tridactylites. Next base: position 19,285,538 of record OY288285.1, on the reverse strand, counting down.
TTACAATTGAGAAATCATTAGTGGTGTGCTAAGGTAGTGGATGTAGACTCGATTGGGTAGTCGAACCACTCTAAAATCATCGTGCAAATATTGTCCTTTTTTCGGTTTTAGCCAATTTTGTAACCCCCTAAACCCGGCCAAGAAGAAATGGGTCGAATCTAGGAAGTCGCGATTGAAAACTTGTCCCTCAAGTTATAAATAGTAGATTTAAATATTTTAAAGTACAAAATTATTCTTAAAGGTAAATATACTCATTAACATCGTCGTTGTTATAAAATGTAATCATATAAATATAATTCCGATAGTTTGACTAAATATCTAAAAATAGCTTTTATAAATGCATGCATTTAATGAGACCCAAATTATACACAGTCCCAAAGTCCGATTACATAAATGTTTCAAAATAATATTAAAATAATAGTCTGAGATACTCAAAAGAGAAAATACTGAAGGATAAAATATCTGAATAAAAGCGAGAAGCTCTAAGTACCAAGTCGCTTAAAAGAGTCTGAATATTAGAAAGAGAATGACTATAGGTGTGTAAGCTAAATAGCTTAGTGTGTCTCTAATGTGTAAGCAATTACAAAGCAAAATATTATTTTTATTTTTTGATAAAGTCTTTTCTGAGAACACAACAAAACCGAATCATGATGATATGATATCTGATGCTCACGAAGACTCGATACCTAAACTCTGATAACTGCCCAAAGAGTAAGGTTCCCCAGAACCTACTCTCTCCATCTTCACCATCCGAAGTGGAACTCTAGCCCGAAGGGTGGAACCACTGATCCGAAGCGGAATTCAGCCCAAAGGGTAAAACCACTAAACTTCCTCGAACAAATCCTGATCCATGTACACACGTTGATATGATGTTGATTTTAAAATCCGAGTCTCATTTGAAACTTGAATTGTTAAAAATTCAAGTTGCATAAATCTATAAATACAATGTTTCACAATTTGATAAATATGAAGTTTCATAATTTTGAAAATCTGAAGTTTCATAATTTTGAAAATCTGATATCTCATAGTTCAGTAAATTTGATTTTTCAGTTAAATCATAGTATGACATGTTATGCGTGATGTTTGAAAACATTCACCCAATCACAATAGATTATGCACACAAAATGTATAAAAACATTTACTTATAATAATACCATAAGTAGCGCATAAATTTATAGCACAAAAAGAGACACACCTTTAATATAAAAAAAAGCTCTAATGTCGAGAAGGGCGAACATCATGCTCAGATCTAAGACAATTCAGAACCTATGATGATAACTCTACATTAATAAATATTTCTATCACTAAGCCACCACTAAAACATAAGAACTGAACTGAAGGTATACTCACGTAAAAACCTCGAAGAACGTACATAACTTGTCTGAACAAGATGAGGTAATTCGTCGACCTCAGAGTCGATACCTAAACACGAGGATAACTCGCTCAATCCAATATTCAATTCAATTGAAAAATACTAAGTACACATTAATTGTAAATATCAAAATAGAGCTTTTCGGTTCAAATTTGACAAAACGAGCAACGGATTCGGACTCGAAACGTTGAAAAAGGTTAAAATTTGGATTGTCTAAAATAAGTCAACTCTAGTCAAAGGTCAAAGTCAACTCTGACAGAAAGTCAAAGTCTACGCTGACTTGGCTGGTCAACAATCAACTGGTCAAAGGGGTCAACAGCCAAACGTTCAACTAGTCAACTATCAGTCAAAGGTTCACTCGGTCAGAGGTTAGATTGGTCAAATTCAACGGGTCAAGTTCTAGTTAAGGTCAACTCGGTTTGGTCCAATTCACTGATTTAGTTCTGGTCATGGTTTAGAACCGGTTCGGTTCTCGGCTCAGATTTGAATCCAGTTCGGTTCACTAATGCATATTGGGTCAAATGTTCACACGATTTGGCTCATTCAAAAAGGGTCTCACACCAGCTCATTGTTAGTTGCTCTCATCCAAATTTGGGTTTTAAGGAAACATGCCACTCGGTTGTGGGCTTACCATATCAGATACACACCTAACACCATTTTTGTAACCAAAAACTAGGGTTTGTTAAGCCCTTGGCGGCGTAGCTGCGATGAGATAACGACAGAGATGAACGTGGCGACGGCGGCTCGTCACGGTGCACAACAGAAGTCCCAAAAGGCCGATTCCGACAAACACAAATAGAAAATAAGTTTAGAAGACAATAACTCTAAAGGAAAACGAACAGACCAAAAGCCAAAAGGATTACCCAATGGTGGTTTCGATAGATGGGGGACGGAGAGCACAACAACGAATGGTGGCGCAAGGAGAGATTCAAATGGTTCTCTCCGTTCTTTCACCAACGGTTGCTGACACAGATAATCTAGAGGTTGTGCTTTGCTCGTGACATCATAAGAAAGAGAAATATGTGGTCGGTGTTGCAGATGGACAATGCTAGGCCAGTGGTCTGAGCACAATCAAAAATGGAAAGGGTGAGGGTGAAATGAAAAACGAGAGAGAGATGGTGACTGAGATATGGAGAGCGACTGCAAATAATATGGAGAAAACCCTATGTTTTGTTTTCTGATAAAAGGGTTTAAATGCTCAAAGCATATGGATAAATTCTAAAAGAAGAGTTCCAACTATTCTCGCATTACAAAAAGGTCACTAAAGTTCTGATTTTACTCAATTTGGTCACTAAAATGGATTAAATCTTAATCTAATCCTTGATTCAATTAGGGTTTTAAGATTTAAAATTCCCAAATTATTAGGGTTTTGAATTAGGGATTTTCACGTTAGGAATTTTCCGAATTAGGGAAATTTTAGGATGTTACAAATTCATTCGGGAAGAAATTTCAACCCTCTTGGCGAATTTGGTTGATCTATTTCGAGCCTTACAATTGTCCCTTTTTTCGATTGTGTTTGCATTTTGGATCCTCGCAAATAATGCATCGTTTCGGTTCATCAAGTCACGAGGGTTGAGAGTAAGGTGCTAAATGTTGTTGAGTTACCCAAGAATGTTGACTTGGTGGCTACCATTGAGGGGACTACCAATGAGAAAGGTGAATGGGCAATTGAACTTCGTGAAAAATGAAGTGTCAGTGCGAGATGAGGCGTCGGACTTCGAGATTGAAGAAGTACCAATGTGAGACGAGTTTCCAGTGGGCGATGGTGCATCAAAAGTAAAGAAAGGTTGATGCGAGTTAGAGGGAATGCCAACCAGAGTAGTCCAAAGGATGTAGATCTCAAGAACAATCATGGTGTTTTACAGTTTGTTTTGCCTAGCTTGTTGGGTGTAGGAAGCAAAAAAACCTAACCTAGCAAATGGTGAAGTTGCTAAGACTTGGGGAGGACACAAGCAACCTTTTAGAGTTCTGAGAGTTCTCTTATTGTTCAATGTTGTGGCGTCAAAGTCTTTGCCTCAGGATCGATGCAACTTACAACTTGTAGGAAAGAGTTCCTACGGTCGAGATATACGTGGTAGAGTGACTAATGATATTACATAATAGATAGTGCCAAAGCGAGCAGTCCTTATAGGGGGACAACCAAGCCAGAGTCGAGTGCTCTTTACAGGAAGAGCAGTCATTATGGTGGGACAACAAAACTCAATTTTGAGTTGGGAGCAAGCCAAGGTACGGAAGCAAATTCATGATCACCCAATTTGGCTTAATTCCGAAGGTGAGATGAGGGCGTCGCAAAGTTTGATGAGGGAGAATGTCACGGATTGCCAATTCGAGTCCGATTCATATGCACAATTAGTTTCCCATGAGATTCTGAGGGAATTTTTGGGCTTGAAGAGACCACCTGACTTAGCTCGATCCGTGGAAGATTCTAGAAGACACAACCACTTTGACCTATGTAAACTTTCGTTGTAAACATATGATCCTCTTTCCTTAGATAGAAGATTTATTCTAAGAAATATTCTGATTTTATACTATTGTGTTTGGTGGGCTTTGATCGTAGTTGTCGATGTAAATCATTAGGGACCATCGGATGTAGGGGACTCAACTATAAATAGAGGCCTTCTCCGCCTCATTTTGTATCATTTATCTTCTAAATAATCAAGACATTTACTCTAAATCCTCTGTGATCTTCTTGAGTTTTCTTCCTTTGGTTTGCAAGGCCATTCTTTCTAGTTTGCTTCCGCTTAGAATTCAAGCTTACTTAGGCATTTGTGTAGAGAAAAATGCCTAAGACCGCACGATTCACTAGGTCAAAACTATAGTCATATGACATAATGCTTCTCTGGAAATTGTCCATCGTGAATAAATTTAATATTTATGTTGACCAAGTTATAGACATTATTCATCGTGATTAATTTTAATTTTGTGCTTTACGTTGATTCATAATTACAATGAATAAAGTAAGTATTTGATTGAGTCAAGTTAAGTTAGTAAAATTTTGAGCAAATCGAGTTAACGGGTTTTATTTCATCATTCAAGTTTTATTTGAATTTTTAATGTTTACGTTGTGATGCTTGTCAAATAGTGATGCACATTAGAGCAAGTATACTCGTCGTATCAAGTAATAAAGTGAGAGTAGAGTGTCAAACCCACGAGGATTGGATTAATAAATACGAGGTTATCGTACTTAGGAATGTGTTTGCAAGTATTGGCGTATGTTGATTTAAGTAAACTAAAATTAACTAATCTATAGATAACAATGATAAAGACAAACAGATGCAACAACTTAACAATTAATTATGGAGGTTGGGATTATTGCTAAGGATGTATGTTTGATTACCTATCTCAATGCTATAGCAACGGGCGATACATGTTTGCGTAAACCCTAAGGTACTTCATCTACTCAAAATGATTTTCTAATGAACTTTTGACTCTCTCTCGATGCCTAGAAGTCAATAACCTTGTAATTAAGGTGATACATGTATGTGTTAACCCTAAGTACTCTATTATTTGTTAAGAACTCCCTTTTAGTCGTTGAAACCCTAAACTTATGTTTAAGCCAGATTAAGACTAAGTTGATAGCTTAGCCTCACTACTCATGTTTGTATAACTTAACTCTCTCAAATATTAAGCCATAGATCAATAGTTAGCATGCATGTCTCGAATAGATCTTACGATTAACTACGCATTAAGCACATGAACAGAATAGATGAAGATGAAAACAACTAAATCATTGAAATATAAATAATTAGAACATAAAATCCTAGGACGCAATAATGCCAACTAAAAAGTTTAGCTCATGTCTGAGAGTAAAACAGTCATAATTAAAAGTATATAGTACGACAGTTTATCAAGCAATAAAAGAAATAAGCCAAGCATCCTCAACAAAACTCCCTATTTGCCCTCCAACTATACTGCAGGCCTCCTCTCTGTTAGCCTCTCTCGATGGCTTCGTTCGATGAGAAGAATCGTCTAGCTTTACCCTGATGGTTCTCTGTAAGCTCGAACTAGGATTTTCGTCTGAATCGTACTCTCTATCGACCCATCTCTCATTTGAGTAACGTCCAAGTCTTCTATATATATATATGTGGTGAAACTAGGGCTTCAGTACCCTAAAGTTGTGTGGCTTTATTAAAGAAATCCAATTGTTTCCCGCTTCATTAAATGTTGCGTAACTGAGAGAAAGTCCATGTGGGCAAATGTAGATTTATCACCAACTCTTTATGCCTCGTCAGCTCCAGTCATGCGATATGCTCCTCTCCTGCTCCAGCAATCCTCCAACAGCCACCAACATCTTGCACAACCACCACAAAACACCATCTTTCCCTTGAAAAGCACCAATATATACGACAATTTAAGCACAAGCGATACAACTCATTATCTACACGCAAATATGTACATTCTAACCTATATGAAACCTAAATGAGCTTGAAAACATGAAAAATACAATGATTACGAGCATATAAAATAGAACATTTATGCACTCGTCAATTACCCTAAAACTTGAAATGTTGCTTGTCCTCAAGCAATGCAAAATGGAAACAAGAAAAATAAAACAGAAAATAAGAATAGTAAATAGCCCATAAGTCCTAAGGTTCCACTAAGCTATGATTACAGTGATTCCATGTTATGCTGCAACAGTAATTCATTCCTCGGCTATGTTGATGATAAGCAAGTATGTCAAAGCTTACAGTTTCATTCAAAAGATTAAATCTACTGTATGTGCAGTGTGTGCTTGGTTACATGTATTCATCACTTAATAGTCTTAGAGAAGCTTGAGGGTTGCTTTCTTTTCTGCCTTTGCATATTGATTTTTTTTTCTTTTTAAGCACATATTTACTACATGCTCCTTTAAGCTTTTAAAAATTGTATCCTTGGGGCTTCAACTTATCACACCTACTCTTCATGCCTAAAGATGGAGTGGAGAAAACAGCCCATCCCCGAGCCCTACGAGCAGAGTCATCTCGTGAAAACTTTCATTCACTCTTTGCCAGTACTATCATTCTTATCGGGGAAAGTTAAATAGAGCAACCACAACTCACCTAGTGTACTAAGATAGCAAGATGCATAGAAGAGTGTCCCTCAACCGTTTGTTTTGTGTATTTGTTTATTTACTAGGGAGCTCTTAGCCTTTATTATGCTTCATTGATCATTTAAGTTCTTTTTTCTTTGATTCATGCTTAAGCATCAGGAAGTCGACCTAAAGCATCCCTAAGATTTCTTAAGTGTTTGATTGCATGCAACTTGTGGTTTTAAGGGCTACAACAGATTTATCATTAAGTTCAAAAACTAGAAAGCTCTTAACACCTTGCAAAGCATCAAAATAGAGTCATCATAGGAAGTCATAATTAATGTGTTAGCGATTTCAGAATCAAGGGAATCATAGCAAAGGGAACATATTGGGCAGATTAGGCTAATTACAATTCTAAATTAAAAAATTAAATTTCACCTAAATTTAACATAATCTATATGGGTATGTACTCCCCCTGAGAAGAGCATTGTCCCCAATGCAAAAGAAAAGGAAAACAAAAAACAAAACAAATAAGGGAAAAACAAATTAAAAATAAATATGCAAATGAAAATCGATATGAAACTAAGCTAAAAAGAATTAAAGAAAGTTAACCTAGTGAGTTACAAGAGTGGTGGTTCTTGAATGATGATGCCCTTGCCTTTGTCCCAGGCGGACATTTGTTTCTTGGAAGGGCAAGAATATGCGCCAATGTCAATATTTGGCTGCGTCCTTTTCCTTGTGGTGATGGGGTCTTCTCGTTCTGCTGGGAAGAGCTTGTTCTGATCATTGGGAAGACTTTTTTGAGGAAATAATGGGAACACTATTGGCTCTTCCAGCAAAAGCCTCTAAAACAGCAATCACAACCTCATTTTCCTTTTGTTCAGCAGCAAATAAGAGTGGCTGGAAAGAAGTATGAATGGTATCCGACACAATGTCAGTGATGGGCAGATAGAAGGAAGATTGAATAGCTAAAGGTGCAACATGGGCGTATCCTTTCAATTCCTTCACTTAGAAAGGAAGTAGCCCTAGTCTGGCTGCCACAATTGTGTCCTCTTCCTAGGTCAGTACTCCTGCTAGAGTGCAAAGAGCTGTGATTAAGTTGGGAAAGGGCAACCTGTTGAGCTTACTTATAGAGGTGACCCCTTCTATTATTGCAGCACAAATCAACTGTGTAGGGAATATGTTACGTCCTTCCACAATAGAGCCCGACAATCCCATCTTTCATAAAGAGAAGGTTTCACAATTGTATGTGAGGCAATTGTTAATGATATGTGCCCAAAATTGAGAGTCAGGCTTCAGTTGTCGCCAATGTACCATTCTATTGTGGCCTTCATCAGACCATTTTGTCCTAGGGACACAAAGGTTTTGTAGAATCAATGTTTCATGGTCAATGTTCTGGCCAGATAAGTAAAGTTTCTCATGGTGGTCAGAAAATTGGTAGTGTTGCTTTATTGCATCTTCAGAAAGGTTCACACTTTTCCCTCGAACCATCACTTGTTTTTCTCCTACTTGCCCTACATGGGTGTACAATTCTTAAACCTATGAGACATTGACGTAGCCCGGCTGTCGGATGAAAGTGTCCCACCGTTGTTTTCGAAACACATAAAACAAATACGGATCGAATCGTTCTTTGTATTCTTCCGTGAATTCCAGCTCTTCTTCTTCCAAAACTCCTTGCTAGCAGATCAACTCATATCAGTGTTGCAGTTTTAGAGGAAAGGAGTGCGTTATCCTCAGATGTGGTGGGTAAAGGTTCTCGAACGGTGTCTTGTGTCTCATCGAAGACAGAGTTTGAAGCCGTTGAACTGGTAGCCATGAGAAATTGTCAGCGTAGCCTTGAAGCTTTGATGCAATTAGCATGAGGCAATTGTGGGCTATTATGTAGGCGATGTGAGGGCATGAGTGCAACGAATAAGCCCGTGATTAGGGTGTCGCTTGAGAAACAAGGCAAGAGTATCTTTTGTAATTTCTCAATCTGAGGCTAAGAGTTCCTTGTATCATCGTACGAGTCACGAACGTGTTCGAATTCAAAAGGGTTTTATTCTTCTAGAAGTCAAATCGTCTTCTTTCTTTCTTCCTTGATTTCTACACAAAAGAAAAGCATAGACTTAAAATAGAAATATATTAAAAAGCATAAAGTAAATATTGCGGGAAAGTAAAAATGTAAATATGTACATTCTAACATATATGCAAATATGATAATTTAAGCACAGACAGTGTAACTCCCTATATACATGCAAATATGTACATTCTAACCTATATGCAACCTAAATGAGTTTGAAAACATGCAAAATACAAGGATTAAGGGCATATAAAATACAACATTTATGCACTCGTCACATTGGATTCAGAGTACAAAGATAGAGTGAGTATTTGATCGAGTCGAGTTAAAAAAATTGAATTAGTTGAGTTGATGAATCTTATTTTATCATTCAAACTTTATTTTAAATTTTTTCGAGTCAGGTTGAGTTTAAGAAATTCGAGTCGAGTTGTTTGAATTTCTGTTCAAATTTAATTGTGAAGTTTTATAATATTATGGTACTAATTGGTTCTAGTTAAAACGGTTTTCCATAACCATATACGATATACATATATACTTCTTTATATTTTTTCACAAGTGCGAGTAAGATTCATAATGTTATTTGATAAATCAAATACCATTTAAAATTATATAATATATTTATAATAGGCTTAAATTCCCATTTGGCCCCTGAAGTATACACAAAATACCGAACTGCCCCCTAAAGTATTTTTTGGACGTTTTGCCCCTTAAATTAAAAATCGTGACCTCATATGCCCCTTTCGTTAAAAAAAATTCTCACAGACCAATCAAAATGTGCCACATGTCATTTTATTAACAAAAAAATAACTTGACTTAAATAAAATGGATGAATTGCACATTAAGTGTGCCAAATTTTATTTTTTGTTCATTTTAGTACCTTATTTAACTGTTAAATTTTTTTGTGGCGTATCTCCTGAATTGTTAGCAAAGAGGGAAGGGATTCAATGGATCAACAGCAATCCAAATGAAAAACTTTTCTACACTTCAACTTTAATCAATTGTTTCTTATTTCCTTTCTGCTATCAATCCAGTAGCATTCAAATATAAAGAAAATATGAAGAGATGGTTAGTTCACTCCTATGGTGCCAACATTTTAAATCCCTTTATTGTACGCTCCACCGGTGTGGTCCAACTCCAATGACACAGTTCTTTTTTTCTCTTCAACTCCTATAGTAATTAATTTATGGGTAAACTACTGCAAGGGTCACTTTCATTTTCCGTTTGTACAGATTTAGTCACCACTTTTGAAAAGTGCCAATAAGTGGTCATCTACGTTTTCGATGTGTAAAGACTTGGTAACTCCGACGTTATAGTCCGTTAATCCCCTAACGAATTGTTGATGTGGCGGAACTAATTTGGCTTTCAAACCCTAAAAGGGTTGTTTTCACGCCATCGTCATCAGAGAACTCCACATCGATGATTTTTTTCTATCTTCTCTTTCAGCTGATCGTGCAAGACTGAAGTTAGCAATCTTTGCCCTAAAATCTTGATCGAGCAGCACATTGTCACTAAAGTTAGAATGAATGGGAGACTTGAAAAATAAAATAAAATTCAGGAAACTTTTCAACAACCAAAAACAATTTTCTAAAAAAAACAACCAAAGACAATACTAAATATATCAGCCCATGGCTAGGGTTCACAAAAGCTTTCCCAAGAATATTGAATAGACTATGCTTCAGTACATAAATGAATCCAAAATTCATTTAAGGCAACCATAGAGGCATATCTATGTTCGCAGAGTGATAATAAACAAGAGAATGCTATTATCCAGCATTTAATTCCACATTTTACTTTACTTCCCCGAACAAGTAAACCATTCAACGACAATGAAGTAGAGCAACAAAAGATGCATTGCAGCTGCTAAGGGATGGAATATACCAATATCTGACAGCCTTGCATCTCGAACAGCGAGTTGTTGCTGGACCAAAACACCTAGCACACACATGCAATCCCTTCTTCGGAATAGGAACAACTGGAATAACACTGGCAAAAGCCATTGTTTCTGCTCGAAGAGCTTCTTCAGCGGCAAGATGAGCAAGCAGACTTATATTTTCTCGTTTCTTTGAAACCTCGCTCCATTTCCCAAGCAAGAAATAAGCAACCAGAGGAAGCACCATCAAAACCAGAAACAATGCGGGTATATCAGCTTCTCTTGGCTCAAGCATGTTCCAACAAGCATTCTCATGACCAATTTGAGCGCAGATTTACCATCCAGAAGATATTCTTCAAAAGCTACATAAGCCCATTGAAATCAACTTCCACGTCAATAACAAATGACAACATGAATATAATACTCTGCCACTTAACCCTGTCAATATTTCTTTCACACATAAGATTGATGTATAAAGAATTGCACTATCATACATGGACACAAGTATAAAGAGAGTCGCTTGGCCTTCTACTTTGTATATTTGCATCAAAACACAAAAGTGGATAACTTGTTTCCTGACTTTACGTGTACGATACAAGAAATAGTGCAGCCAAACTTTCACAAGTTATTTCAAAATGAAGGAGATGCTTCCATTCATATGGGTTGCAGTGAAAATTTTAAATTAAGTCCATGCATGAACTCAGATACCATATAAGCAAAAACAATCAGTCTAAGCAGCCATCCTACAATAAGAAGGAGATGGGAAACATTGAATATGGTTTCCAGTCAGCATCGATATCCTCATGTTCGCAACACAATCAAACCCAGCTATATTACGGGGAAAGAGGGGATTGGCGGCAGAGATTTGATCGTTAGAGGATGACTCAAGTTGGGGAAAGAGAGACAGAGAAGGAAGGTGGCCTTAGATAGAGTGGAACCTTGGGTTTTACATCAATGGAGGATAGTGATATTGGTGATACTGAGTTTGAATAACAGCGTGGAATGGGAAATCTGTACACATCAGCAATCTGTTAGGGGATTAACGGACTATAACGTCGGAGTGACCAAGTCTTTACACGTCGAAAACGTATATGACTACTTATTGGCACTTTTCAAAAGTGGTAACCAAATCTGTACAAACGGGAAACGAAAGTGACCCCTGCAATAGTTTACCCTTAATTTACCCCTGCAGTAGTTTACCCTTAGTTTACCCTTAATTATGTGTTTTAGAATCAACCGATTGTCCTCTAGATCTTCTGGAATCTGTACATCTCAATGCAACCATTTCACCTCTTCAGAAGTTTCCAACTTTGAACCTTGTGTTTTGTTACTTGTTGATTCCCTTACAAGTCACAACCCACACAACAACCGTGTTAAAACTAAATTTTCAGAGAAAAGAACAGCAACTCAGTTTAAAAAAAAAATACTGAACTTATTTTTAAGGGAGTAAAATAAATAAAAAATAAAATTTGGCATACTTAATGTGAAATTCACCTACTTTATTTAAGTCAAGTTTTTTTTGTTAATAAAATGACACATGGCACGTTCTGATTGGTCTGTGAGAATTTTTTTTAAAGAAAGGGGCATATAAGGTCAAGATTTTTAGTTCATGGGGCATATGAGGTCACGATTTTTAGTTCAGGGGGCAAAACGTCCCAAAAATACTTAAGGGGGCAGTTCTGTATTTTGTGTATACTTCAGGGGCCAAATAAGCATTTAAGCCTTTATAATATTATTCTTTAAAAGAAGAAAGTTCGAGGAGAAAAATATTGATAGGAGTATAAAGAAGTAAAGGAATTGATGTAAAGAAATAATTTATAAAGTGTTGCAGTCAAAGACTAAATTGAATAAAATATAAAGTAGAGAGACTGAATTAAAAAAATAAATTTGTTTTTAAAAAATTAAAATGAAGTTACATAAGTATTTCAGTTATTCAAATTCCATTTTATAATTCAAACTTTATTTGATTTTTTTGAATCGAGTCGAGTTATGATAAACTCTCTATTTAATAAAATAAGCTAAAAGTCGATAAGCTAACACCAACGGAGTTAGTCTAAGTGGTAGGCAGCTTGTTATTGCTTAAGTATGTCTCGTGTTTGAGACGTTGTGTATTTAGAATATCTCTGTTGGGAGACTCACACACCAAAAATAGAGGTGCAACATGATTTATCCGAATTAGTCAGGGCAAAACTGTAACCCCTGAACTCGGTCTAGAAGAAAAGACCGAATTTAGGAAGTTACGATTGAAAATTTTTCCTTCAAGTAATATATTTTAAGTTTAAATAATTTATAAAACAAAATAATTACTAAAAAATAATAATTACCGTAAAATACCACAATTGTTTACAAAACCTAAACGTTATAAAAATATTCCGATCTTTTAATAAAATATTTAAAATAAAGCTTGTAATTACATGCTAAAACACACTCTCAAAAATATAAAGTTTTACGGTCTAAATTACGTAAATATCCAAAAACGTAAATTTAAAATAATCTGGTAGTCTAAAATAGAGTTTATACTGGTGATAAATTATTCGAGTAAAATACGAGATGCTCCAAGTACTGAGTCACCTAAAAGTTAGAGTATATCTGAAAGAGAAATTAAGAGGGTAAGCAAAAGAGCTTAGTGTGTCTCTAAAGTGCAAGAAAACCATAGTCGTAAAACATTGTATTATTTCTTAAAATCCTTTAAACCATAACACATAAATCACAAGCGCAATGCAATGTAGCCAACTACGTCCACTAAATAAGAGTAAGGTTCCCCAGAACCCCTCACTACAACGTCACCAATCGATGTGTGGTAAAAACCATTGTTGCCTCCGTACAAATCCCAACTCATGCTCATACATACATGATGATTAAAAATCAAATTTCATAAACCCAGTTCCATAAATCTGATATTCCATAAACATACTTCATAAACCAAAGTCCATAAATCCATAAATCATAGATCCGTAAATCCGATGTTTCATAAATGAAATATTCCATAAGTCATAATTAAAACACGTTTTAAAAATCGTATGCACGTGATATCAACCATACAAGCTATAATACATATAAATAATCACATAAGTTGTAAAACACCAACACATAGAAAAATAATATATAATTTATTTATAGCACCAGAAGAAAACACACCTCGCAACAATAAAACTCTAACGACGAAAAAAAGTCGGTTGCGGATTCGATGTAAGGTGATAGCAGCGTCAATCCGAGAGAAATTCATAAAGCATGGGAACAACTAAGAGCGACAACACTTTAAAACTTAAAGCTTATGTTTATTTCTGTACGTAGTAACTATGACTATATATATATAGTTGAGCAGTGATAATCTAAACAAATTAGGTTTATAATAATAATAATAATAATAATAATAATAATAATAATATAAATCGGCTAACAGAGTTCAAATTGAACTTTCTTTTAAAACAATGGGTTAATTTCATATAGGTCCTTAAACTTTTAAGAAATCTCAAATTAACTTTTAAATTTGATAAAAATTCTATTTAATCTTTCAAAAAGTTAAGATTTTAAATTAAAAATTCACAATTGTTAAGATTTTCAATTAGAGATTTAAAATTTAAAATTTTTAAATTAAAAATTTTACGAATCTAAAATTTATAATTTGAGCGTAATTTTTATGTGTTACAAACCCTAGAAAACATGTAAGAAAAAAATAATCGAAAAGCTAATGGGAAATTGAAGACTAATAAAGCCCCCCAAAAAGTGTGGGCCAAAGTGAGCCTAGGAACACACTTGTTCATGACCGGAAACTCCAACCCGCATTCCTTATAGTTGAGAATGCACAGCATCTGCACCGTGAGTTTAATGGGGCTACTATTACTGCTATTCCTTCTGATTTTCCATGTCAGCCGACGAGAGCAAATTGGATGAAACCGACCGCAGGTATGATTTCTATTTCTGTTGACGGAATGTTCCAGGTGCAATCCAAATCTGGAGCTTTTGGTTTCCTTGCTCGTGATCACCATGGACTAGTGCTTGGCGGTTGTGCACGCATGCTGCCGAGAGCGGAGTCAGCTGAGATGGTAGAGAGCCATGCATTCTATGCAGCCATGCTGTTTGCTATTGACCAAGGCTGGACGAGTGTTCGAATAGAGGGAGATGCTGCCAATGTGGTCAACCAGCTTGCTAGCCGTGATGATGGAAGATCCTTACTAGCTCAGAGCTTGGCGGAGGCAAGACAGACGTTGCGCGCAAATCCCCACCTTGAGGTCGCTTTCATTCCCCGATCGGCAAATGAAGCGGCACACACCTTGGCGCATTGGGCTTTTACTGAAAATCATTGTATTTACTTTTATGATGAATGTCCTATTTGTATTGAAAGCATTGTAATTCTTGACGCTATTAATGGATAACGGGGGGTAGGTACTCTTTTCCTCCTTAGGTTTTAGAGGAGGTTTTTAACGAGGCCTGCTTACCTTTTCTTTCAAAAAAAACAAAGTGAGCCTAGGCAAGTGGCATCTTCAACCAAATTTAGTTGCCAACACAAAAAGCCAACTTGTCTTTTTTTACACTCATCTCTATCTATATACATGATTTTCATGCTTTCACAAAGCTGTTTTCATATAAGAAAAATACATGTCTACTTATTATATAGACAACTCAAATTTTAAACACATGTCTACTTATTATATAGACAACTTAAATTGAACATATAAGAAAAATAGATGATGTTATTAAAATTTAGGAGGGTTATTTAATCTGTATGACCATGAGATGGATATACACTTTGTTTAAAATTTATTACATGTATTTTAAATATATTCCATCTTAATTGGAGTTAAAACTTAAATTTAGATAAGTAAACGAATTTGACTGATACGATTAGGGGTGAGTATTCATCTGAGTCGAGTAAAAAAATTAATTTAGTCAACTTGATGATTCCTACTTCATGATTCAAACTATATTTAATTTTTTTTCGAGTCGAGTTATTCGAGTTTCTCTTCAAATTTAACTGTAACTATTTATAATTTTATGATATGGTTTGGTTCAAATTTAAACGACTTTCTCTAATCATTTGATATATATATATATATATATATTCATATTTTTCTAAATAAATGTAATGTTATTTAATAAATAAAATAACTTCTAAATTTATAATATATATAATGTTATTTTTAAGGAGTTTTTGAGGACAAAATTTATGTGAGTATAAAAGAGTCAATGAATCGATGGGAATAAAGAATTTACAAAAAAATGCAGTTGAAGGACCAAATTGAAAAAAATGTAAAGTTGATGGACTAAATTAAAAAATAAATTTATTGTTAGAATTATGAATTGAATTTATATATGGGTTTTATTTTGATGCACAAGCTGTGTAAATTTTTTTTTACACAATCCTTTTATAAAATTTAAAATCTAAATAAAAAACCCTAGCAACCTAAACCCTAAACCCTAAGCCCTAAACTCTAAACTCTAAATTCTAACCATAAACCTTAAATTATATACCCTACATACTAAACCCCTAAACCCTAACATAAAACCCTAAACCCTAAACCCTAAAATTAAAGGGTTTGTGTAAACTAAAGTTTACACAGCTTGTGCATCAAAGTATTTTCCTTTATTTATATATATATATATATATTATAGTGGTAGTAAGACATGTGGTTCAAATTTGATTAAAATGAAATAAGGAAATCAATGATTAAATCATAAAACAATAAAATTCAGGTTTTTCAGTTTTTTTGAGTTGACAAATTCAAACTCAATTTGAACTTAAAAACTATCTCGTTAATTCGAGTTGACTTGAATAATTCAAATAGTTAAAATTTTATAAAAATATATATATATATATATTTTTAAATTGAGTAGAATTTTACACACTTTGAATTTAATAATAAATCTTTATTGATGTCTGAAATTTTATTACGTTTTAAAATTTGAATAATAATATGAAGATATTTATTAATGTAATTAACATTTTTTTTGTTTTCAATTTTACCCATGACTTCCCAAGATATTGATGGCCACTAATCTTTTCTTGCTCAAATTGCTCCCACTTATTTTGACCTAAAATTTCAAAAGCAGAGGTAAAAATAAAATTGACAATGTTAAGATATATATGAATTATAATTAAAATACAATAAAAATAATATAGATATTTTGAAATTATATAAATTATTATCAAATCAAAACATATGAAATACTATTATTTTAATATAATACAAAATCTAATTATTTTATATACTAGACCTAAAAATATTTTATAAGTAGAATTATATAATTATTATGTGTCCTTCAATTATATTTTTAAAAATAAAAATAAAAAATGACACATAATTTGTTCACCATCAATATGAAAATGTGAAGAAAATATAAGCTTGGTTTCAGCCCCACACATGACACAACTCCTTATCTTATCCTTTAAAAGAAACCCTAATTCACCTCCACCTTTTCTTACCTACTTATCCCAATTAAATGGTAGATTTCTAGTGCAAAAAAATGAAGACTTTACCTTTGAAAGAAAAAGAAAAACCCATCCCTTAAATCTAAAATCATTTACTTTTTCAAGAAAAACCCAAATAAAGTTTCACAATTTGTTTTGGCTTTGGGGACTGTAAACTAATTTACTGAAGTGTTTTTTTAGTGATGATGGAAAATTCAAGTTTCCCAGAAAACAATACAGTCGCCGACAACGTCAGCTTAGAGAATGAAGGGGAAGCTAAGGTGAAAAATGAAGAGAGTGAAGGGAATTTTTCTTCAGGGAACCGTTGGCCGAGGCAAGAGACTTTAGCTTTGTTGAAGATAAGGTCTGAAATGGACGTCGCTTTTAGAGACTCCGGTGTCAAGGCTCTTCTCTGGGAAGAAGTTTCCAGGTTTGCTTTTTGTTTTTTTTTTTTCTCTCGAGAAAATTAACCGGGAAATGTAGGGTTCTACACAGAAAATGTAGGAAACATTTGGGTTTTACTTATGTTGGGATATTGAGTTCCTTCTAGCTTAATTATACTGTTTTAAAATAACTTAGAGAGCTGTAAATGCAGTAAAAAAGTTATGGGTTAGAAAGTGTTTTTTATACTATTTTGTTTTAATTTCACTCTTAGGTTCAATAGTCCTAACTTTCTTTAGTATTTATAGTTAGTCAAATCCAGTTTATTACATTAATTTACCAAGTTAAAGTAGTAAATTCTGAGGTGTAACAATGGGATTTTTTTTATCAGGAAAATGGCTGAGCTGGGATATATCAGAAGTGCCAAGAAATGTAAAGAGAAATTTGAGAATATCTACAAATACCATAGGAGAACCAAAGAGGGTCGGTCCCGAAAATCGAATGGGAAGAATTATAGGTTTTTCGAGCAATTAGAAGCATTGGATCATCAACCTTCTTTGGTTCCACCTGCCAGTGGAAATTTCAACACCTCAGTAGAGCCTTTGAATGTTATCCATGATGCTATTCCGTTTTCGGTCCAAAACCCGGCTTTGAATTTCAATGAAACATCTACCTCTATGACTTCTTCTTCCAGTAAGGAATCGGATGAATCGGAAGGGACTAGAAAGAAAAAGAGGAAACTGACAGACTATTTTGAGAGGTTGATGAGGGAAATGATGGAGAAGCAAGAGAATTTGCAGAAGAAGTTCATAGAGGCGATAGAGAAGTCTGAACAGGATAGGATGGCAAGAGAGGAAGCATGGAAGGTACAAGAATTGGCTCGGATTAAGAGGGAGCGCGAGCTTTTGGTGCAAGAGAGATCGATTGCAGCAGCTAAAGATGCTGCCGTGCTAGCATTTCTACAAAAGTTTTCGGATCAATCGACCTCGGTGCAACTGCCTGAGACCACATTCCCTGTTGAGAAAGCCATTATTGATGGGCAAGAAAATAGCAACGGTAGTGAGAGTTATATGCACCTAAGTAGTTCTCGTTGGCCCAAAGATGAAATGGAGGCTTTGATAAGATTGAGGACTAATCTTGATGTGCAATATCAAGACAATGGATCCAAAGGCCCTCTATGGGAGGAGATATCAACAGCAATGAAAAAACTCGGCTACGATCGAAATGCTAAGAGGTGCAAAGAGAAATGGGAGAATATGAACAAGTACTTCAAAAGAGTGAAAGAAAGCAATAAGAAACGCCCTGAGGATTCGAAGACATGTCCTTACTTTAACCAACTAGATGCTCTATACAAAGAAAAAACTAAAAGGATGGTGGATGGCTTGGTTAATTCAGGTTATGAATTAAAGCCCGAGGAACTTTTGATGCACATGATGAGTGCCCAAGAAGAACGACCACATCAAGAATCAGCAACACCAGAGGATGGTGAAAGCAAGAATGCTGATCAACCTCGGGATGAAAACAGAAACACCGAAGGAGAAGGAGATGCTTATCGATTCATAGGTAATGATCCTTCTCCAATGGCAATTATCGGTTGATTGCGAAATTTACTTTTTCGAATGCTTAATTTTGTTAAAGTGGGTCAGGGACCATAGTGTAGTGTCTGTAAAATACTTGAGTGGAGAGTCAGTTTTGATCATTTGAGTTTTGAGGAGTTTCTTTTTATACAGCATGGCCATAAGTGTATATGTTCATCACCATTTGTTTTGAATAAACTATGTGAGGCAAAGTGAGAGTGGAATAAGATGTTTGTGTGTCTTTCATATAAACTCCGTTTTTTAAGCTTTTGAAATGTGAGAAAAAGTGGCAAATGGTTTGGGTTGTTTGTGATTGTAATGTGTGAATCTTCAGTAATTTATATAAAAGCTGTGTAAAGCAGCTCTTCCTATTTAAACTATAACACTAAAATTATTAGACTTGTGTAATCCGTTTTCCTTTATATCAACATGCATTTAACTAATTTAAGTTATACAATCTCTGCCCCCTTCTTAAAAATACATGTATGTCCAGTTGTTAATTATGAAACCAAAAACTACAACTTTAGAAGAGCCAACTAGGGTGGATGAGAATTGCTTATGAAAAATGTTACAAAAAAGGGAGAGGATTCATTATTGTTGTAGCTTAAATTTGAAGGAAAGCTGATCACCTCAGGCTAAAGCATGGCATAATGATTTGTATGCAGCAACACATGTTTTAAATTTCTCTTCAGCCACTGCCTGCATAAATATGACTTTTCTTTAAATAGAACGGGAAAAGAAATCACAGAAAAGATAGATGCCGCCGGAGATCAGCATAACTAAATCAAGTGCATAAGCACTGTTCTTGAAAAAGGGTATAACTAACCTGTGAAGAACCTTGATGTTTATCAGGATGCCACTTTAAAGCTGATAAACGGAAGCTGCAACATGATTTTAATAATTTTAAAAAAAGGTGGAGAAAAGGAAAACACTCAATCGGAACGTGATTTTAATAATTTTAGAACACATGCCACTTACGCCTTTTTAACATCTTCGAGCTTTAAGCGGCCAGTTGGAGGCAGTCCAAGGATCTCTCTATCGGAACATGATCCTACTACAGCATATGCCTCGTCCTCGTCCTCGCTTTCACTAGTAGTCTCCTGCTCTTCTGTTCTTTGATTACTCCAGTCCGATTTTTCTCTCCACTCAAATCCAGATTCCGAATTTCGGAAATTAAAATCCCCCCTAAAAGACCAAGTATACCACTTGTTCCCAAATGCAGCTTCGAATATAGTCTCGGGATTATCAAAGTCCTCCGAGAAACTCTCTCTTCTAAACCTTCCTGTGGAATGCATGTAAAAGAAACACATCTAGCTTGTTAATCACACGAGGGCAAGCAGTCCTAAAATTTTAGCTTGTTAATCTATTATTGTCTCAAACAATTGGTTGATATCTTGGTATTATACACAACATGAAGATTATATAAACAAACCAAAGCTCTGACTTTAAGTTATTGCCCTTAAATTCTTATGCACCTAATCTGATAGATAGATATATATGATCTTTGTGAATAAGAACGGAAAGTAACAGTTTTTAATACCAAAGCCTATAAAAACAGGATTCAATGGCTTTTCTATATTATGATGACGTTGAGTCGTCGACATTCTATCAAACAAGAAAAAGGATTTTTTTTCACTGATGGGCATGCGACTGTTAAAAAGCAGGAAAATTTATTCACATTTCACTAATGAGATTAGATACTACTTTCAAAAGACCAGCTGTAACTGCATGATGACCTACATTCAAATCCCCTTTCCGTGTATCGTCCTACTAAATTGTACCCAAAAGAACTGATGGAACCAGTTGCGATCATGTCAGTAGTCTTAGACTGAGTTAATTACTCATTGTTTTGAAATAAAAGATAGATGAATAAAACATAAGATTATACCAACAAAGCCAGATACTACTGTGCACAAGGAAACTCTAAAGTTATTTTATGAAAACGTTGCAAATAATTCAGGCCAGCAAAAGATACCCGGTTCAGCTTTGAAATAGTGCATAAAAGAGGCAATTGTTATAGTTAAAATATCATTTAAAGAGAAAAGAGGGAAGGGATTATAAAAAAAGGAAGTTGAAGCTCACGTTTACTTTTCCTGCGGTTAGATTTCCCAGCACGTCGTCCGGAAAACGTCGACCGATTCTTCTTAACGGAGCCATCTGAATTCCAGCCATCTGTCCCATCAAATTTCCATATTGGATCTTCATCCTATGTAAGCCAAAGGCATAAGTCGATAATGTAATTTCATGTACTAATGAAATGCATAAGCTCAATCTCCAGTATAATGTGATTGAGAAGCAGGATAAAGGTATTGGTGCCATACACTTGAGACCACTAGTTTATTTGGGAAATAAACAACATTTAGCCTTAACAAAGTGGGATCAAACTTGTCATTAGCCACTTCCGAAAGGCTTCAACCTTAAGGTAACTAAAATCATAAGCTTCTTCTATCCTCGGAGTCTATTTGGATATTTTGTGAGAAAGGGGCCATGGTGGCCGGATATGCAATGAATAATGATGGTTTGTGTGTGATCGGTGGTTAGTGATTTATTGTTTGAAGAAATGAACTGGATATTTTCCAGAGAAAACAATGTGTTTCTCTGTATTTTCTTATTATTCTTAATATAACTAAAACTATACTTTTATCTTTAATTTAAATAATACTTATTCTAAGACTTTTAGTAAATCTAAACTAATGATTAGCAATAAACTCTAATTACACATTAAATAAAAACTCTAACACTCTTCGTCAACTTACACTCCCCTTCAAGCTCTAACACTTCTCGGATAACTTACACTCGCCTCAAGCTGGTGAGCAAACGTAATATTGGATCTTGGATGAGATGCCCTACTCATATTTCTTCTGCTGAAAAAAATGTTCCCTATTCTCGGGAGTCTTTGATTTGAAGAGTGAGGACAGAATCATGATGTTCTTGCGCAACAATTGTTGATGTCATTCAACTTATGGTACGCTTGAGATGGTTGATGCATCGGTTGGACCTCTTCTCACCTCTTCGCATATCTTTTAAGACGGATGGCTAAGATAAAACAAAATCTTTTAAGATGGATGGCTAAGATAAAACAAAATAGATTTTTTAAGGCTAAACTATAACCTTTTCATCTATCTTTTTGATTGGCTAAGATAGTACCATAAAAAACAAAATTAAACGATTAAAAATTTCACCAGAAATGTAACATTCTAAGGAGGGAGAAGCCAAGGAATGAGTGTGGCCTAATGACAGCAGCGGTAGAGAAAAAAGATGTACATCTAAAAAATCATATCGTCGATTTGTTTCAAATTAGAGATGGCAACAATGGTGACGGCATCAAGACCGTTGTTGGCTCATGATACCATGTGAGAAAAGGGCCATGGTGGTCGGAGATGCAATGAATAAAGTTGGTTTGTGTGTGATCGGTGGTTAGTGATTTGTTGTTTGAAGAAGATGAACATGATATTTTCCAGAGAGAACAATGTGTTTCTCTGTATTTTCTTATTATTCTTAATTATCAAATGTATACAGAGTAAGCCTTTAAATAGTCCGATATAGAGTTTTAATATAACTAAAACTATACTTTTATCTTTAATTTAAATAATACTTATTCTTAATTTAATTAAGACTTCTAGTAAATCTAAACTATTGATTAGGAATAAACTCTAATTACACATTAAATAAAAACTCTAACACTCCTCGTCAACTTACACTCCCCTCAAGCTCTAACACTTCTCGGATAACTTACATATTTTACAGAAATGTAGTACGGAATAAGAAAATTTAAATTCTTATAATACATTTAAATTACAACAATGCAGATTGCAGATAATGAAGAAACTAAAATTAATTCCAAGGCATGCATTTATGTTAAAATACAAGCAATGTTCCAGATTGCTTTACTTATTACGACTTCTGTAATGTAAACAGTGCGCGAGGATGATGTAAGTGAACACCTTCAATAAGGTAAGGGTTCTAAATCAAACAAGAGTCCAGAAAGCTAACCTGAAATGAAATATTTGAGGCACGACCACTAAATAAAAGGTTTCTCAAATCTCTTTTTGCTTCGGCACGCTTTTGGCGTACTGCATATCTTCCGTAACTCTGCATTCAATATTTGAAATGCCAGAGTTCTATTTTTGAAAACAACAAATAAAGTAAGAAAGTAAACTGACAGAAGAAGGCAAAATGTTCATACAAAGCTACTTAGGAAGAATGAAATTAACAAATAGCAGTATCTTAACCTATTAGCAGATATTGTCCATAACTTGATCAATATAAACATTAAAATTAATCATGGTGAATAAATTCCCGAGATGCATTAGGTTTCTATTTGCACTAAATGATTACAGCAAAGCTCCCAGTCTAAGTATAAAAAAGGATAAACCCAGAAATCTGATGTGTATAGCTCAGTTGTCAGGGTCGGACTTGCATTTAGTCTACCGAAAGTTATTGTATCCAATCTTGTTTTTCGTTGTTTTATTTTGGGAAAGGGGGATTCGAACAATGCTATTAGAACACGAAGATCATGCACCAACAGACTGAGCCAAAATTCCCCGGCCTAGAATAATATCAATCTTAAGACACACTATCCCATCTGATAGGATCAAAACTCAAGACAATTAAGAGAAACATGTACAAATGAGAAGGCCCACAAGCTGCATACCTTAGCTGGTTGTTGACTGCTTCTTTTATCCTGTAAAAACAGTGTTAATTGTCAAACTTTCTTGGAAATGTACAGATTTACCCTAATTCTTTGACACATACTGAAATCTGAAGCTCAATTCTATGCTGTTCTAAGTCCAGAGGGGGGGGGGGGGGGGCAGAAGTAGAAATAATTGTTCACACAGAACAGAAGACAACTTACTTTGATCATAACTAGGAATAAACAAATTGGAATAGTAAACATATGAGTATACAATCATCTAACAGTTGATTGATTTTCTCCCTTAGCTGAACATATCAATTGATTCAGCCTTAGATAATTTGAAGTACTATTTCACTAAATATTAGAAACCAGGGAACATATGTTTTTGACATGTCTAATTTTGATGTTAGCACAGTCATTCACACATCACTTGGTTAAAAAGATTACATTTTCATTTAAGAGAGATCCCATCAATCTTTCAAATACAAATTCATGAACTTGCTGTTCAATTGAAAATAAAAATACAAATTCAAGCTCACCCATAGCATTTAAAATATAAAATATAAAAAAAAAAACCCAAGGGGAAGAAGGGGGAGAAAGACTCACAAAATTCCATTTATTCTTCCATTTTTCACAGGTGAAAGGCGTGGAATGAAATGAACCGACATGGCTTGTAGCAGTAGGATCAGGCGTTTGTTTTGCAGGTAAGAAAGCTGGAATCAAGGAATTCTTGAGTAGAAAGATGTTTCGGCATCTGGAAATTTGCATAATCGGATAAAAACAATGCCAAACCACCGATCAAAGCTCTGGTTTTTTACCTTCTTGAGTAAAAACAACTGCTTTTAACTATTTTTCAATGACAAAAATGGAGATGTTTTTTTATTGTGGTGAAGCAGAAAAAAAGGCCAAGATGGTCTCTTCCTCGTCCCCTTCTTTCCGATCATACATGATAAGATTGGTTCAATTAACAACTCAATACTTGCCCACGTGGAAAAATAAAAGAATGATGTTCGATTAAGAAGAATATAGGTTTAAGCAGTTTTTTTTTTGGTAAGATATGAGTAATTTATCGAATGATTAAAAAAAGTACGAATAGATAGTATTTGTAATCATTTTAAAAATATTAAAAAATTAAACAAATTCAATTCAAATAAAAAGTTGAAACAAAATTACTGAGTTACAAACATACTCTTTAAACCTTGTACTTAGTGTATATTTCGTAAGGTAGACATCGAGCAATCAGAAGACTTAAATGCGTTAGTGCAATTAATGTTGGAACTGTTTTTTAGGTCGAAAATGAAACGGTGTATATTAGTAGGGATGTAAAAACAGGTAATCGGACGGGTTTCAGGTCGGGTACTGTCAGGTCGGGTAAAATCGGATACAGGTCATTTCAGGTCATTTTTTTGTTTTGATTCGACTCGGGTCGGGTGCGGGTCCATTTCAGGTCGGGTCCATTTCAGGCCGGGTCCATTTCAGGTCGGGTCCATTTCAGGTTGGGTTAAAACGGGTTGGGTCCGAAGCAGATAATTGGCAGGTTAATTCGGGTTCGGATACACTTCAGGTCGGGTCCATTTCAGTTCGGGTCCATTTCAGGTCGGGTTCGTTTCAGGTCGGGTCCACTTCAGGTCGGGTCCGTTTCAGGTCGGGTCTATTTCAGGTCGGGTTCATTTCAGGTCGGGTTCATTTCAGGTCGGTTGCATTTCAGGTCGGGTGCATTTCAGGTCGGGTAGCTTCAGGTCGGGTAATTCAGGTCGGGGTATTTTCGGGATTGGAATTCGTATTCAGTTTGAGTTCGGTCGTACAACCGTATAAGTAGTTGATAGACTTTAGGTTGACCTTCGTCAATCGTCATTGATTTTGAGTTAATTATTTAAAGTCGTGTCAAATTAAAATTATAAAATATTGGAGTAATTAAAAAATATTGAAAATGGGTCAATTTGGACTAAAAGGGGGTCAATTTGGATTATAAATAAAATTTCACGATTTATAATGAACATAAATATCAAATTAAAATTATAAAACATGAGACAAATTTAAAAGAAAACAAGGAAAATTGGTCATTTTGGAATAAAAATAAAGTTTTAGGGACTATAATGAACAAAAATATAAAATTAAAAGTATAAAAATTAGAGTAATTAAAAAAACAATAAGTATATGTCAATTTAGAATAAAAATAAAATTTTAGGGTCTAGAATGAACAAAATTTAAAATTAAAACTATAAAACATGATGAATTAAAAATATATAAGGGTCAATATGGAATTAAAATAAAGTTAAAGGACTATAATGAAGAAAATGTTAAATTAAAATAATAAAACATTGGACAAATTAAAAAAAATAAATGTGAGTTTAGGGTTTATGGAGAAATTCATTAAGAATTTACGGCTCATACATTGATAGCTACATGCATACATATTTACATACTTTAGGGTTTATGGTTTATGGTTTAAGGTTTATGGTATATATTTTATTAAGGGTTTAAGGCTCATACATTGATAGCTACAGTCTACATGCATACATACATACATACATACAAACTTTTGGATTTAGGGTTTAGTGTTTATGGTTTAGGTGTTATAGTTTAGGGTTATGGAAAACTTTGTTAAGGGCTTAGTGCTCATGCATTAATATGTATACATATACATATTTACATATATTAGGGTTTATGGTTTATGGTTTATGGTTTAGTGTTTATGGTTTAGGGTTTATGGTTTAGGGAAAACTTCGTTAAGGGTTTAGGGTTCATGCATTAATATGTACACACATACATACTTACATACATTAGGGCTTAGTGTTGAGGGTTTAAGGTTTAGGGTTTCATGCATTAATATGTACACACATACATACTTACATACACTAGGGCTTAGGGCTTAGGGTTTATGGTTAGAGTTAGGGTTAGAGTATCTACTTTTATACATACTTTAGGGCTTAGGGTCTATGATTTATGGTACAGTGTTTAGTGTTTAGGGTAGTTGGTTTTAGAATTTAGGGTTTAGCGCATCTACTTATATATATATATATGCTAATAAATTTTTAAATAAAAGCCACGAAACCCTAATGATAACCCGAAACCCTAATGATAACCCTAAACCCTAAACTCTAAACGTAAATCCTAAGTTAAAACCCATAAAATCAAAACTATAAATCATGTGTTATCATAACATTAAACCCTAAGCATTATACCCTAGACCCTAACACTAAACCTAAACCTTCTAAACTAAACACTCAAACTAACATTAGTTCATTAAACCTTAAACCCAAAATGCAAAAATACTTACATACGTTAGGGCTTAGGGTTTGTGGGTTAGGATACGAGGGTTTATGGTTTAGGGTAGTTGGTTTTAGAGTTTAGGGTTTAGGGCATCAATTTTTTATATATACATATATGTTAATATAAATTCTAAAATAAAAAACATGAAACCCTAATGATAACCCTAAACCCTAACATAAACCCTAAACCTTACAAACTAAACACTCGAACTACATTAGTTCATTAAACCCTAAATCCCAAATCAAAACCCTAAAACTATTAAACCTAAAAATTAGATACTAAACCCTAAAATCCTTTAACCCTAAACCTTTAAAATAAAACCCTAATAAAGGTTATACAAACAATGCGCTGACACATTGGCGTGAAAAACAATAAAAAGTAAAGAAGAGCAGATCCAAACTAGTATCCAACCTAAAGAAGAATAGACAGAGCAGCAAAAAGAGAAAAAAATTAAAGGGGTTACACGATTTTTGATTGCAATATATATATATATATATATTTAAAGAAAAAAAAGGATAAGCAGCAAAAACGAGGAAAAAATTAAAAGGGCACAATTTTCGAAATAAAAAGCATAGCATTAATAAAAAATAAAATAAAAAAGGGACAGAGATATTATTAATGTAGCATTAATGAATTAAAAAAGGAAACGAAAAATACTAATGGTAATAAAAAAAATTAAACACGCATAAAAAGAGGGTATAAGTCGGTTTCAGTCCCCTTTTTCTAGGGATTTTGCTTTACCCTCTCCCTCTTTTATATCTGTTAAGAAAAACAAGAGCAAAAGATGGGAAATCCTTTTTGTTTTTTTTTTTAACTCTAGAACGAACCAATGTTCTCATTTTCTTAAGAATCCTAAAATCCGAACCCAAATGGTTTTTGAGAAATCGAAATCGAAACCAAAAAATTAATCCTTTTTCTTTTTTTCAAAAAACGATAGCCCCGCCATTCATCTCACCATCATCTCGCTTTGGTGGCTTATCGACGACGGGAGGCAGATCTGGTGCGAGACGGCCGAAACCGAAGGTATAAACACTCTCTTTTTTTGTTTTTCTTTGCATGCAATGAGAAGAGAAAGAGAAGGATGTTTCTGAATTTTTTTTAGTTTTTTTATTGATATTCGAATCGGTTTACAAGTGATTTTGGGAGCTTTTTTTTCGAATCCTCTTTTTTTCTGTGATTTTTTCGGTTTATATTCCCGAATTACAACGGAGCCAAAAGACATAGTTGACTTTTTGTTTGCCGCGGTTGCCTTCATCTTCATTTTGTTTTTGTTTATTTTTTGCATTGCCGTTTTTGGTGTCTGACTTGACTGGTTTTGATATGTGTTTGTCTATATTGCCGGTTTGGGAACGTCGGCGTGCTGGTGGCAGAGGATGGTCTGGGCGTGCCGGTGACGCGCGTGTGGGAAGTTGGATCGCCGCGCCTGTGGAGCGTGATGGATCTGAAATGTTTTCTGCATGAATCTGGGCCGTTAGATCGACTCGGGATCCAACGGCCACGAGCTTGTGCGGCGTGGACGAACATGACGGGCTGCTATGATTTTTTTGTCCGAGATTGAATCTGGACCCTTGATCTGAGATCAGATCCAAGGGCTGTAGAGTATGGCGGCGGCTGAACAACAAAGAGAATAATTTGTTTAGATTTCTAGGGTTTTATTAGGTTTGTGCCTAGAACGGGCTTGTGTAATTATTTATTTTGTTTATTTTTTGTCGTACTTTTAATGTGAATGAACTGTTATTAATAACATTTGGGGTTTTATTTATATTGATTATTTTATTTCCTTTTAAGTTATGATAATAATAATAATTACAACAACAAAGAAATAATAGTAGCAATATAATATAATAATAACATATAATAAATGATAGCATGCAATAATGATAATATTAATAATATAAATAATAATAATAATAAACAGGTAATAATAATAACTCACACAATAATAATATTAAAGATAATAATAATAAGTGATAATGGTAATAATAATGATAATAATAAATAATTTAAATAAAAGATAATTATATATAGGTGATAATATACTCATAATAATGTATGACAATATATATACCTTTTCTTCTTTTCTTTTTTATTTTATTTTTTTAATTATTATTATTTTAGTCCCATACAAGCCCGGAAATCATAAAAGAAATAAAATTAAAAAACGGGAAAAAATTAGTGATTACAATAACATATGTCTACTTATACAACTTTAGTTAATTTTTGAACTACAAAAATTGTAATAAGACTTATACAAAAATTTATGAACTACAAAAATTTACTTTTTTTATAACGTTAATTTACTTAAGTCTACAATTTTAGTAAATTTTATGAACTTAAATCTGTTATTACTTAAGTATAACATTTGTAGTTTATAAAATTTGTAGACTTAATTTTTTTTATAACTTTAGTAAATTTTATAACTTGAATTTGTTATTACTTAAGTATAAAAAAATAAAATTGTAGACTTACAATTTTTTTATAACTTTAGTAAATTTTATGAACTACAAATGCATATACAACTTTAGTAAATTTTTATAGTTCATAAATTAACGTTAAAGACTTATACAATTGTTATTTATTTTTTTATAACTTGTAAGTCTACAATTTTATTCAAGTTAATGAGAAAACTTAAAAATTAAAAACAACTCTTCATTAAATTTTTGTAGTTCATAAATTATCAATTACTTATTTTTTTTCAACTTTAGTACTTAATATATATATATATATATATATATAATATGTATGCGCGCATATACATCATGTACATCAATATATGTAAGTGTATATGTATATACATTATATATGTATATGATATATCAACTTCTAAAAGTTTTTAATTCATCATGTCATAGATTTCGGTTTAATTTCAGTTCAGATCAACAACAGGTCGGGTCACTTAACAGGTCGGGTTTAAAGCAGGTCGGGTTCAAAACAGGTCGGGTCCATTTCAGGTCGGGTCCATTTCAGGTCGGGTCCATTTTCAGGTCGGGTCCGTTTCAGGTCGGGTCCATTTCAGGTCGGGTTCATTTCAGGTCGGGTAAAATCGGATATCGTGTCAATTCAGTCGGGTAATTTCGGTTATTTGCCAGGTCGGCTTCGGGTTCGGGTTCTTTTCAGTCGGACGCAGGTCGGGTTTCAGGTCCAAATTAACAGGTCCAATTCGGGTTCGGGTCGTTTTCAGTCGGACGCAGATCGGGTTCGGTTGCTACAGTAACAGGTCAAATTCGGGTTCGGATCAACAACAGTCGGTTGCAGATCGGATTCGGGTCAACAAAAACTCGGGTCAAATCAGATTCTGACTCGGGCAGGTTTCAGTCAGGTTACCAGGTTCTGAATTGTTTTTACATCCCTATATATTAGCATAGTTGTGTCTAGGTGGCTCCGAAGTGTAATATCGGATATGGTGTTCCTTTTTGTTGTATCGAATATCTTGTTCCTTGATTGAGTTGTCTGCCTCTCTCTCTTTTTCTTTATTACCTGAGATCCATATACATTTCATAGTTGAAATCGAGAGCTTCTTTCTTGTTTCATTCTGCATAATTATTCCTATTTTTAAACAAGATAGTGGGCTTCAAGTAATGTAAACTTAGACTCTAGAGAAACAGCTCGACATGTCGAAAAATTATTAGACAGACTTAATTTATCATGTCATTCGTGGTTCTAGCTAATAAGGTCTATTTATTTCATTTTTTTCAAGACAAGTCTTCACCTTATTTCTATATGCATGTCAATAAAAAGTGCGTAATTATTTAAAAGTTAAAATGCGATGAATGAACGGAATTCATATAATATTTTTTTCCGACATGCCCCACCCGGTTCTATTACAACCCAATTCTATTCATGGCATATGGTCCCTTCTCCTTTCAAATTACAGGCATCGATGGCTGAATAAAAGTAACCATTTATAAAGAAATGAATAACTGTAGCCAACTCATGCTCTTCGATCTCTTCCTTGGCCCACAAACAAAAACCATTAAGAAATCCTCCTCTAACTAATTATATGATTTTTCGGATGATATATTAAGTTTTTTAAACAATATCATAAATTTAAAGTTTATTATTGTGAATATAAAAAATTAAATTAAAAAAATTATCATTATAATGATTTTTTGTAATATTTAATCTGAATTATTCAACAAATAATAGAACATGAGTGATTATAGAAAAAATCCACCTTTCAAAAATGAAATGATTCTTTCAATAACGCTGCAACAACTCAGAGAGATCAAAAGCTTTACAGCTTGAGCCACCTGTTTTTCTTACGAATTTTATTGCAAATATTTTTGGAACATAGTAAAAATGTCAATTAGTTTCCGCTGTCGGTTTCTGTACAATTTTCTGTCTTTGTATTCTTCTTCACCTCAAATTGCAATTATATTTGTCGCCACGGAAGCCAACCAAGCTTATAAGCAAAACTTGCTTTCTTAGTTTCTTAATTTCCCCTGCAAATCCCCTCTTTCTTTCTTCTTCAAACTTCA
The DNA here is from genome assembly GCA_958450335.1 of Hibiscus tridactylites. Classification (NCBI taxonomy): domain Eukaryota; kingdom Viridiplantae; phylum Streptophyta; class Magnoliopsida; order Malvales; family Malvaceae; genus Hibiscus; species Hibiscus tridactylites. The sequence goes on along the minus strand of OY288285.1, from coordinate 19,254,472 downwards.
AAGAGAGTTGTTTAGAATCGGCTCTCTCTGGTTTCTGAAAGCTGAGGAAATATGGGAGGCTGCGCTACCAAATTTAAGGTTTTAAAGGGTGACGACCGCAGTGTCCCTGCTGCGCCGACGAAAGAAGCCGTTGCGGCGGCTCCCGATGTCGTCACTGAAAAAGGTGAGAATGTGGAAGCTGATGTTGTTGGTGAGGCCATTGTTAATGATGACAAGGTCGATGATGAAGCAACCAAGCGACAATCTCTTACTAACTTGTTGAACGAGGTATCACTTCCTGTCTGATTCCCTGACTATATTGTTTACGTTTTATTTTAATGCAATTCGATGGTATTAATATATTGCAGAAACCAAGGGATTAATCACTTTCATACCAACATGTTGTCTGTTTCACTAGTGAACATGACTGGTTTTGTTTTTGTACCGTTTGGTTGGTGAGAAAGTGAAACTAAAGGGAAAGAATCAAAAAGAAGAAATAGTAATTCTACATATGTTTTCCTATTGATTTTGTATTACCAATCAAGATTCGAAGCACGAGAATGATGGGGAACGGGAAAAAGAGAGGATATTTCTAATTCTCAATATTCATGACATATGTAAGCTGACCCCATGTCTTTTTGCTTGTCTGAAATCCTGTCGGTATCAATAATTTACTACTACTGATAATACAGTGTGGTGAAGTTTCCTATGTAAAAATATTTGCCCGTCTCTCGCCTGTGTTTGTTTAGGATATAATGAGAGGTATAAAGTTGATGGATTTTTAGATACTGTGAGAATCAGTACAAAATAAAGACCATAAACGAAAGCATTATTTGCAGAATCAAAAGGAGGGGGCAGCTGAGACCGAGACTGAGACCAAAACCGATGTTAACCTGCCGTCGGAGCCAACAAAGACCGAACCACTAGAGCCAGTGGAGCAAGAATCAATGGAGAAGAAGGTACCAACCGTGGAGGCAGAACCTTTGTCTGTCGAACCCGAAGCAGCGGCAACGGCGGATGTGGCTGAGACAGAAAAGAAGGGAACATCAGCAGCAGCTGAAGATGAAGTAGCAAAGTGAAGTTGCAACATTTTATGTTCAAACAACACATTTGGCTTGTTTAGAGTGTTATAGAAATCAAGTAGTACACTTGGTTCACGGCTTTTAAGAATGTTCTATTTTCTTTCATTGAGTCTGTGAGTTTTTTTTTTTGGATCAAATATTGAGTCTGTGAGTTTGCTTTCTATATTTGTTCACATAGACGTGGTTTTATTACATTCAATTTTTAAGCGTGTAGCTTTGAACCTTATTTGGCACAACAGATTCGAGACAAATTCCTTGCAATCCAATTTGGGCTGCTTTTATTGGATTTTTCTTTTGGGCTTGGGAAGATAGGGTTTTCTTGTACTTTTGAATGCCATAGAGCCAATACGGTTTAATTTAAAAAAATGATAATGTTCGTCTTAGGGGATTTGAGTTTAATCTGCTTTGTTTACAAGGTGTGTACTATCAAAGGGTTAAAAAAATGAACATATACTACTTGATTTTGGGTTTGATTTGTTAAGATCAAGTTTAGATTACTCATATACTATAAGAAATTCTTTATTACCCAATAGAAAATATTATGTTTAGGTTGGAAATAACAAAATCACCGTTAAAGAGTTAAAGAATTTGAAAAATAAACTATTTCTTCAAATACTTAATTTCGAGTTTGATTTGTTAAAATCAAATTTAGATTACTCATATAGTATAAGAAATCTTCATTGGATTATTATCCTATACAAAAGTTTCCACAAGCGCCTTAGTTTAGGGTGTAGGGTTTAGGGGTTTAGGTGTAGGGATTTAGAATTTAGGGATATTGATTAGAATTTAGGGTTCAGGACTAGAATTTAGGGTGTATATGTTAGGGTTTAATGTTTAGGGTAATATGAGAGGATTTAGGTTTTAATCGGTAAACCCTAAATTATAACTTTTAACTATAAATTTCATCCATTATCCCTAAGTTCAAAACTCATTTCCCTAAACCCCTAAACCATACACCATAAACCAAGTCCCTAAAACCTGAAATTAAGGCGCTTGTGGAAAATTTTAGTTTCCACCGCAAGTGTATCAAATAATTATCCATCTTCATTACCTAATAGAAAATCTTAGGTTCATATCACAGTTAACAAAATCACCATTAAAGAGTTAAAGAACTTGAAACTCAACTAACATTTTAGGTTGCAACCTAAAATGTTACCTTCAATATTAAATTTGAATCAATTTTGAAACTCGGGTAACATTTAAAATTGCAACTTAAAATATTATTTTCAATATTAACTTTGAATCAATTTTGAAACTCATGTAACATTTTAAATTGCAACCTAAAATGTTATCAAAATACGTAACATTTTAGGTTAGCGTGTGTAACATTCGGTAACCGGTTAAATCAGATTTTGGTAGCATTTTAAGTTGTAACTTAAAATGTTAACTCGAACAACCTAAAATGCTAGTATATATTATTATAACATTTCTGATTGAAACTCCTTCGCTGTTGTTAACTCCTAAAAAGCATTGATTTTTATGCATATTTTATAATGCTTTTGCTTGTCTTTAGGTATAGATGTTTGCATTTAGTTGTTAAATTCATGCATTTGCATAAGGAGTTAGGGAGTTGTGTTTATGTCAGTTTGAAGGGTTGCTTTGTTGATATTGATGCAGGCTTGGCAGAGCAGAGCAGCGCATCGCAGGATACAAAAGAGAATGTCGAGTAGTAGTTGTCGAAGTTGAACCAAATATTGTCAAGCTCGGCTGGCATGGAAGTGAAGTATGATTCTCGGTCAAAGTAACCTTTGAACCCAATACACGTCAGCCCAAGAATTCAAAATGAAGATAAGATGATAACAAGATTATCTTGGTGTGTTATTCAAAATTCAAATCCCAAACCATATCTTAGGTATCCATGCGTGCCTATTTAAAGGAAGAGAGGAGATCGATCGAGGGGAGCTTGAGGAAAGAGAGCACGATCGTGGTGAAATAGGAAGGCTGTGTGGTTTGACCAACTAAGATTGAGAGCTTGGAGCCATTGAAGGGTTGTATCGACGGACCTCCTTCTTGCCCATTCTCTTAGTTTTATTTATTTTTATTTAAATGATGATGTTAAGATACAATGAGATTTTGTGGATGGATCCCCCAACTATGAACTAAGCTTTTACAGTTGGTTGAGGGATGTTTGCATCTAACGTTTTATTTATGTTTGGTTTTTAATAATCGAAATGCATTGGCATTGTTTTCTATCTGGCTAGCACTTCATATTTCTAAATTCTTTGCCATGCGACCGTTGGTATTTTTCTTTTCTTATTACACCTTAACATCTTAACAAACTTGAGGGGTAACGATTAGTTGCCAGATGCTAAGGAGAGAAGCTTCGACAGAAGATGTTCAAGTAGTTGAGCTTACTTCGGAAGTGAATCTACCCCTTAGGAGTATAGATTGACACTTAATCAAATTAATTAATGAAGAAATTCATTATAGACATATAGGGATTTTAAAATGGTTAATTTCGGTCATTGCCATCGACATAGGCAATGCCACTCATGAATCTGCTCGACAATAATTCCAAGGCATGACGTTATTAGTAGCTGGCATAGCTAGCGTAAAAATCAGGCATCCCTTGCCAACGCTCATCACTCATTTGAATACCTTTTCTTGCCAAACTGTTTTTATTTTTCTTGCATTTCCTTAGTTACTTTTTTAAAACAAACTCCAAATCAATCCAACATTTTTCCTTTGACAAGTAAACAATTAAAACAATCAAACACTTGGTCAATCTTTGTGGATTCGATACTCAACTTACTGTTGTATTACATGCTGACCGTGTATACTTGCATGCAAAAGACTCAATCTTGGCATTATTCTTATACATTTTCACTACACTTTTCACTCTTTTGCCAAGCGTTAGCATAGTTGACAAGTTTTTAGCACTGTTGTCGGGGAGTGCAACGAAGTTTATTGTTTTGATTTACTTGTTTTATTTTATTTTATTTTATTGTTTTGTTTGGTGTATAACCAGGAACCGCCCTGAAACGAAAGATTGGCCATAAGACCCAAAAATTGAATGAACCTTACGCAGATTGAAAAAGAAAGTTCGAGAATTGACTCATCAAGGTAATGGAGGAGTAGATGGTGTCCAAAACAACTAGGATCCACCAATATACAAACGGGATGCCAACTGCCCCTACTATTGATGTAGAAGATGAAAGACCTATTAGAGAACACTTGGCACCAAATATGGACAATCTGATGCCAGAACTAGTTGGTCTAGAGGTAAAAACAACTAATTTCGAACTTAAATCGGTAATGATTCAGACTCTTTTGAATGTAGGACAGTTCGATGGATCGCCTACTAGAGATCCAAGGCAACACTTGAAGCGATTCATGGAAGTTTGCCAACTATTTCAGCAACCTGGAGTTCCTAAGGATACAGTGAAGTTGAAATTATTCACATTTTCCCTGAGAGAGCAAAATCGTGTCTAAGTTCTTTTCCATCGGGTTTAGTCACTACTTGAGCAGATTTATGCCAGAAGTTTCTTTTACGATTCCAGCCACCTAAGCTTAATGCCAACCTTATGAATGAGATCACAACATTTAGTTAGGCTGATGACGAGACCTTATATGATGCCTGGGAGATATTCAAGAACCTGTTGAGGAGGTGCCTTATGCATGGATTCCCTAATTGGACCCAGATAGAAACCTTTTACAATAGACTTAATGGTCATGTTAGGACAATGGTTGATGCTTCGGAAAATGGTTCTCTATTAGACAAGAATTATACGGAGGCAGTTGACATCATTGAAAGGATTGTTGCCAACGATTTTTAGTATCATACTGCCAGACTAGGGACAGGGACAAAGACCGCTGGAAAATTGGAACTTGATGCATTAACGTCTATCAAAGCCCATATTTCCAATCTCACTAACATTGTGAAAACTTTGCAAAAGAGTAATGAATCACAAGAAGTCAAGGCATTAGAACCATTTTGCACTATTTGTGGAAAGGATCATCATGTGGACAATTGCCCAACACCCTGAATCGGTAAATTTTGTTGGCAATTTTGATCAAAATTTTAACCCACATTCCAATACTTACAATGCAGGGTGGAAGCATCACCCAAATTTTGCTTGGACGAACCAAGGCAATAACCAATTCAATGCTCAGCGACAGAACAATAATGCACTACCAGGATTCAATCAGAATGCTTTGCCACACAGAGCACAAAACAATTTCAAACAAGGGAAGAGATCTAACCATGTGAACACTTTGACTGATTACATGGAGAGAAATGATGCAACCGTCCAGAGTTTGGCAGCATCAATGTGAAACTTGGAAGTTCAGCTAGGGCATATTGCTAATGCACTCAACAATCGACCCTATAGAGCTTTTCCAAGTGATACAGAGGATGCTCGACATAAGGGAAATGAACAATACAAAGCAGTAACTCTTTGGAGTGGCAAACAATACGAGACGGAGATGACTGCCATGCAGTCAAGTGATTGCCAAGGTGAAAAACTAATGCCAGCAGATGACCCCAAAGAAGCAAAAAAGAAGAAGAAATAAAGACTGATGCCAGGCAGCAATATAATGTCAGACCATTACTCGATGCCAGCACCACCTTGGCAATTCCAGTAGAGCCAACATTTGATTATCCACCACCACCTTTTCCACAAAGGCTCCAAAACCATAAGCAAGACTATCAATTTAAGTGCTTCTTGGAAGTTTTTAAACAATTGAAAATCAGCATACCATTGGTAGAGGCTCTCGAGAAAATGCCAAACTATGTCAAATTCATAAAAACGTCTTGTCCTAAAAGAGGAATTTGGGTGATTTCGAGACTGTAGCTCTCACCGAGGGATGTAGTGCCATGATTCTCAATCGATTGCCACCAAAGTTGAAAGATCCGGGAAGTTCCACCATTCCATGTACCATTGGCAATAGATTCATGGGCAAGGCATTGTGTGACCTAGAAGCCAACATCAATTTGATGCCAATGTCATTTTTCAGAAAGCTTGGCATAAAAGCAAGGCCTACCACGATAACACTTTATTTGACAGACCGATCTTTTGCACACCCAAAGGGTATGATTGAGGATGTGTTGGTAAAGGTAGACAAATTTATATTCCAAGCTGATTTTATCATTTTAGATTATGAGGCAGATGTTAATGTCCCAATTATATTGGGTAGACCATTCTTTGCCACAGGTAGGGCCCTAATTGACGTTCACAATGATGAACTTACAATGCGCATGAATGATCAACATGTTACATTTAATGTGTTTCAAGCTCTTAATGCGTAGATGAACATGAGGAATGTCAAGCTGACGAGATGATGAAGTCCATTTTTACTATGGACGTGGCACAATCTTGCCAAGACTCAGACTATGATGTCATAGAATTGGATGACAAAGATGAGATTAGTGAAGGACCTAAAGGATCAACCTTGAAAACTGAAGATTTGAGTTATTTTGGACGACCAGAGCCACTAGAGTTGGTTGGTAGAGAGATCAAGGCACCTAAACCATCAATTGAGGAGCCATCAGAATTGGAGCTGAAACCATTGTCAAACCACCTCAAGTATGCTTATTTAGGTAAAAGCTCAACTTTGCAAGTGATCATTGTTGTTGATCTCAATAATGACCAGAAGGAAAGATTACTAAAAATATCAAGCAATTATAAGCAAGCTTTGGGATGGACCTTGGCTGATATCCGAGGTATAAACCTAACTAATTGCATGCACAAGGTTATATTAGAGGAGTACTACGACAAAACCATTGAAAGCCAGATAAGACTAAACTTGAGCATGAAATAGGTAGTGAAGAAAGAGATCATAAAATGGCTAGATTCCATGATAATCTATCTCATTTCTAATAGCTCGTGGGTCAGCCCAGTGCAATGCGTGCCAAAGAAGGGTGGCATGACTGTGATACAAAATAGCAAAGATGAGTTGATTTTCTTAAGGACTATCACGTGATGGAGAGTGTGCATGGACTATAGGAGGCTGAAAAATGCCACGCAGAAGGACCACTTCCCATTGCCCTTTATCGATCAGATGTTGGATAGGCTAGAAAGTAAAGCATTTTACTGTTTCCTGGATGGCTATCAGGTTACAACCAAATTTCCATCGCCCTTGATGATCAAGAGAAAATCACGTTCACGTGTCCATATGGGACATTTGCCTTCAGAAGAATGACATTCGGGTTGTGTAATGCCCCAACAACGTTTCAACGTTGTATGATGTCCATTTTTTCTGACATGATAGAAAACAACTTGGAAGTATTCATGGATGACTTCTCAATGTTTGGAAAAAATTCGAGGAATGTATTTAGAATTCGGAGCAAGTCTTGAGGAGATGTATTGAGACTAACCTGGTATTGAACTAGGAAAAATGTCACTTCATGGTGAAGGAGGGCATTGTTCTCAGGCACAAAGCGACCAAGAGAGGATTAGAGGTTGAAAAAGCAAAAGTTGAGGTAATTAAACAATTCCACCTCCTACAAGAGTAAAAGGTATTAGAATTTTTTTGGACTTGCAAGTTTTTATCGACGTTTCATTAATGATTTTTCTAAAATTTCTAAACCTTTATGCTTGCTTTTATAACAAAATGCCACTTTTTCATTTGATGATTCTTGTTTAAGAGCGTTTCAGGAACTTAAAGAAAGATTGATTAATGCCCTTACAGTCGTGGCACCAGATTGGAATGAGCCATTCGAGCTTATGTGCGATGCCAACGACTATGCTGTTGGAGCAGTGCTGGGGCATAGGTGTGGCAAAGTTTTTCATACCATCTAGTATGCCAGTCAGAAGCTAAATGGAGCTCATCTGAATTACTCCAAAACCGAGAAATAATTTCTTGTGGTAGTCTTTGCATTTGACAAGTTCATATCTTACTTGGTAGATAACAAAGTTGTGGTGTATACAGATCATTCAGCATTGAAGTACCTCTTGGAAAAGGAGAATGCCAAGCCCAGACTGATCATTTGAACGCTTCTACTACAAGAATTTGATCTCGAGATCCGAGACAAGAAGGACAATGAGAACTTGGTAGCTGACCACCTATCATAACTAGAAGCATCACCATAAAGATGGTAAGACTGCTGCCATAAGAGATGAAATCCAGACGAGTACTTACTTGCAGCCAATGATATGCCATGGTACGCTGGCATACTCAACTACCTGGTAAGCAATATTTTGCTGATGGATCTGGCATATAATGCCAAGAAACATTTTCTGCGAGATGTTCGATAGTATTATTGAGATGAGCCAATTTTATTTAAGTAGTGTGCTGATCACGTGATACGTCAATGTGTGCCAGAAGATGAAGAACATAATATATTGCAATTATGCCATGCAACACCGTATGGAGGTCACTTTGCCAAGATGAAAACTTCTGCCAAGGTGTTGCAGTCAGGATTCTTTTCGCCATACTATACAAAGATGCCTACAACTTTTCCAATGCATGTGACCGATGCCAACGGACGAGTAACAACTCCAACAGAAACCAATTGCCACTCTAGAACATTATGCTAGTAGATTTATTTGACGTATGTGGATTTGACTTCATGGGCCCCTTTCCAACATCATTTGGTAACCTATATATCCTTGTGGCTGTTGACTATGTTTCAAAATGGGTTGAGGTTGCCGCTTTGCCAACAAACGATGCCAAGGATGTTGCCAAGTTCCTGCATAAGCATATTTTTACTCAATTTGGAGCCCCCATAGATATTATTCATGATAAGGGCACACATTTTAAATGCAATTTAATTTCTAAAGCTTTGTGAATGTAACACCCTAATTTTGGGCCTAGAGGTTTTAAGGGCGGTTTAGGGTCCAAGGAATCTAGATTAGAGATCTAGGTCAGTTCGGAGTCGGTTCAGGGAAAATTTGGTTCAGGATGTGATAAAATCGTGCGAAAATTTTCTAAAATCCTCTTTAAATATATATCGAGGGAAAGTAAAATCAATTTCAAAAAATAAGTTTTGGAAAGATAAGATTTCGGTTTGGTGATTATTTTGTAAAAAGTGAAAAATTAGTTTTTAAGGACTAAATTAAAAGGGGCCAAGACTTAGAATATTTAGGGAGCTTATATCTATTTTTTGAATCTTTTCCCTCAAATTGACCATTTTAATTGTTTTATTAAAAATAATTTTAAAATAAAAAGAAAATTTTAATAGCCAAAAGAGATTTCACGTAACTAACTCTTCTCTCATTTACTAACCAGCCAAACACTCTTCTTTTTCTCTAAAATTTTAGAGGATTCCGTTTTCTTAAATCTTTTTGGTTAGCCAATGATTTCTTTGAGTTTCCTTTCAATTTTCCTTAAGCTATCTTGAAAGACTTCATCAAATCTTGTCATTTGAGGGGAAGAGGCAAGGTTAGAGGTAAGATTTCGTTCAACTCCTCTAATCAAGGTTCTTTAATGAAATTCCCAAGTCTTTGGCTTCCTAAACATGTTTATTAACTAAGTTTCATGTCTTGATTAATAGAAGATGATTAATTGGGCTTTTCTTGGTGAATTTTTAAGTAATTCGTTTGGGCACTGTTTTGATTGATTTGAGAATGATTTTAAACTTGATTCGGATATTAAATGAAGTGAGAAGAATGATTTTGTAATAATAATCCCGAAATAGGATGGACCTCTAATTGTTAGATTGTTAGCTTTTGGGTTTTTGAGGTGTTAGTGTGAAATCTGAATTGCTGGAGGTATAAGGATGTAATTAGGTTGATTTTGGATGTTGATTGATGGTTAAAATAGGATGGAAGTGCTGGATGGTGACTGGACTGAATTTAGAGAGCAATTGAAGGTGATTTTGTGAGTCGGTGAGTGAGAACGTGTTTTCTATCTTTGAAACACTTAAAAGGTGGTTTTGGGAACTTAGTGTAAGCTTGAAACACTTTGCTAAGTTCGGAAGTAAGTAAAAGGATTTTCTCCCTCGGATTGTGCTATTATGAATTGTTGATGCACTTGATTTTAAATGCATGTTACCTACTGTATTAAAGCATGAATTGAGGTAAGTGATTTACTGTTTTGATGTTATATTGATGAAGGATGCACATGATAAGTGATCCTTGTATGTATATGCTTATACATGTCTTATGAAGCATGGTTTGATGCTTGGAAATGTGGCTTATTGGTAATGCTTTGAAAACAGTGAGGCATGTGCTAAATGAGAATTATATTGGCAAGTGATGTTGTGAAAAATGGTTTATAAATGAAATCAGATATAGCTAGCCAGCTATAGGATTGAATGCACTATAAAAAAGTCACATTGGGTGTTGATGGGTTTATACGGTGTACCGAATACTCCATCCAAGTACCATAATGATTGAGGAAAGTGTATAGTGTCTCGTCTCTCATTAGTGGGGTTATACATCAATTGATGAGTGGTGTTGAGGGGTTTATATGGTGTGCTGAATACTCCACCACGAGTGTCACAATGGTGGAGGGTAGCTCCCGTGTGTGACCCTTGAGATGCCGGTGAGAATGTATGAAGTGTTGGGACAACACTTGTGAATCTGTGTATCCGATATGGTTTTGAGAAATGAGCATGCTGATGATCACTTGTAAGCCAATATAATTTATAACGTGTTATGATATGGTTTATGATGCTTAAAAATGAAAATGCATGTTTTACTCTTTAAGCTTTGCACATGGTAGCTATGCATGAGAAGGCTTAAGTTGAGTGTTAGTATATGGATTTGCTGTTGGGTATATAACACATGTTTCACGATGTTTAACATGCTGATTTGTTAAGGAAAGTTCATGGTTTTAAAAAGGGCATGATGGTTTTCAAATTATGGAAAATGATTTTTAATGCATTGATGGTGTTTTGGTTTTGAGCACTCCTCATTAAGCCTTGTTTGCTTACACTCTTATTTGTCCATCAATGCAAATAATTGAAGCTTAGGAAGCAGCAAGAGGCAAGAGATTCCAAGGGACTTTACTTAAAAATGTATGTTTCGAATTGGACTAGAGTAATAAGGGCAATGGGGGTTCCATAGTCTATTTGGGTGATGTGTATGAACACCCTTTGTGAGCATGTTTGCTTTATGGTTTTAAACTTGTGAAAGGCCTTTATTGGATGCATTGTGCATTGGTTTGAGTTTTGACTCTTGAATAACTTATTTTCTAGGTTGCATGCCTATATTTTACCTTTGATGCAATTTTGCCATGATTTGTTGTTGAATATGCCATGAATGTTAGAGGATTGGTGTTTAAATATGATGAATGCATGTTGAAAGCATGTTGGAATAGTTTAGGGTGGATTTAAGTGTGAAAAACCAGCAAAAAGTGTCATTACAAGCCCAGGTGTTTCGATACACTCGAGGCTGTAGCGAAACAGTGAGCCTAAAATGGCCTAAGGGTTTCGAAATAGGGGAGGTCTGTTCTGGTACGTATTGCTTCTGGAAACCACTATTCCGAAACACCTCAAGGGTATTTCGATACAAGCCCGTGTTTCGAGCCAAGTGAGCCTATTTCAGTATGCCTGTTTCGATACAAGGCTACCCTATATCGAAACGGCTTGCTGTTATGTTAGTTGATGGAATATTCGGAAGTTTTGATTCTTTTTGTTTTAGTCCCTAAATATTGTTGATGCAATTAAATGAGCATGGATGATTATTTTGAGCTGAGTTTTTGCTGAGATGCAAGTAATGAGACTAATTAAGGGTTGGTAACATAAAAATGGTATAATCCCCTAAAGTTTGGTAAAATTACAAAATGGTCCCTAAAATTGTAATTGAATGCAATCGAGTTCCAATCGATGTCTATTTGAGTTATGAATGTTCCGCTGCGTTATTAAACACTTAGGATACTAATGGGCATCTAGACAAGATAAAAACAAAAAAATTAGGGTTGTTTATTGGAGTAAACCTTCCCGGTTTACATCAATATTCCCCGTGTGACCCGTTCGGTTCGATCTATTGTCTAGGCCGGGTCGAGGGGGTTACATTTGGTGGTATCAATGCCAGGTTTTGAAAGAATGGGATGATGGTAAGTTTATGTTAAGATGATGTGATGTGATTTCATGTGATTGATGATGTTTGTTTTGTACGGTGATTGCTATAATCATATTGATGATGTTCAAATGATATGGATGCCATACATGATGATTGTGATGTATATGTGAGCTATTATATACATGATGATGTTGTGGGCTGAATTTGATTGATTGCTAGGCACGGTGCTTGTGATACGTATGTATGTATGCCTTATGCTATGTTTGGGGGAAATTGGGAATTCCATTGCCTTATTACTGTAGTAAAGTATTTTTAAATTGAAATCAAATTCTTGGATCCTTGCTCGAAGCTGGCATGGTTTCTTGTTTTGTTTTATTATCATGATTTAATTATAATAGCACAATGGGACCGAGGAGAGAGCTACGTTCGGGTACGATTGCTTCTGCTGGTGAGTAAGGAAATCAGGAGAACGAGGTTATGCCTGGTTAGAATTTACCTCCTCCACCGCCTCCACCTAGGGTGGGGAGCAAGGAAAGCATGGGCAAGCTGGTCCGTGTTGGGTGATTTGACGCATTTGGTTCAGGGCGATGACTGGGGTATTCCAGGCTGCTGTTGCTAGAGTGCAAGTGCAAGCACCTATTGCTTGGCAAGTGGGTTTTCCGTTGGAACGCATGCGAAGTTTGGGAGGCGTTGAGTGTCATCGTTTGTCTCCTGAAGCATCCGAGGCTTGGATGACCAATACGATCTGAATTTTGGATCAAATGGGGTGCAATGATGCACGTAAGCTGGGATGTGATGTTTCGTTGCTGCAAGGTGATGCTTACAGTTGGTGGATGACTGTAACTGCGGCTATATAGCCCAATGAGGTGGATTGGGAGTTCTTCCAAGCTGCCTTTAAGAAGAAGTATCTAGGATTTAGAGATTTGGACGACAAGAAGCGCGAGTTTATGTCCTTGGTTTAAGGTAGCATGCCAGTGGATGAGTATGAGGCTCAGTTTGTTCGATTGAGCCAGTATGCTCCTGAGTTGGTACCGAGTGATAGCCATCGTTGTGATCGCTTCCGTTATAGCCTGGTATAGGAAGTGAAGACTTTCATGTTGGCCTCTGATTACACGGATTTTGATGTGTTGGTGACGCGAGCAAAGGATATAGAGTAGAGTTCGGGTTTGTCCTCTCGTATGGGTGGCTCTAGCTCGAGTAAGAGAGCTGCAGATTCTGGTCCTGGTGGTGGACAATATAAGAGGCAACATGATCGTAGGTACCGACCTGAGGCGAGGTAATGTTGGGCGTAGTGTGCCAGTTCAGGGTAACAAGGTGAGATCTGAACAAAATGCTTGTCGGGCATGTGGATCGCGTGAGCATTTGAGGCGAGATTGTCCTCATATGGCTCGAGAAGCGCAAACTTCTACGGCTGTGGCGGCTAACTCTTGTTGGAATTGTGGATTGGCTGATCATTTGAGGCGTGATTTTCCTTTTTTGGCTAGAAGTGCTCAGGGTCGGGCACATGTTGTTGCACCACAGAGAGGTTGTAGGCACGGTCGTGATAATTTTCAGCGTATGGAGGATGGGCAAAGAGTTGTAGCACATGTTGTGGCTATTCAACCCGAGGGTGGTGGTCCTGCGAGGGTGTGTGCACATCACGAAGGATGCAGTGACACCGATGTGATTGTAGGTACCTTCATTTTGTATTCCTTGTCATTGTTATCTTTGATTGATTCTGGATCTACGCATTCATACATTTGAGTGAGCATGCACATTTGCTTGATATCACTGTTGAGATGTTATATGTGGGAATGCAAGTAACTAGTTCTTTTGGTGAAACTGTTGTTACAAGAAGGTTCTATAGGCGATGTCCTTTATCTGTCCAAGGCCATGTATTTGTAGTTGATTTAATGGAGTTTCCTTTCTATGGCTTTGATGTAATCCTTGGGATGGACTGGTTGACCGAGCACAGGGCTGTGGTCGATTTTGATGTTAAGCGAGTTACCTTGAAACTTGCTAATGATTATAAAGTGGTAATCGTGGGCGATAATGTGAAATTCTTGTGCAATGCAATTTCGGCTCTTGAAGCGAGTCGTATGATGGAGTTGGGTTGCGAAGCTTTCTTAGCTTATGTAATGAACCCTGGTATAAATGAGGTGCGAGTACAAGACATACGAACAATATGTGAGTTTCCGAGTGTCTTTCTAGAAGAGTTGCATGGTTTGCCACCGAACAGAGAAGTTGAGTTTGGCATTGAGTTGTATGAAAATACGACTCCATTGTCTATTTCTCCTTATCGGATGACACCTAAGGACCTGAAAGAGTTGAAAAAGCAACTTCAGGAGTTGCTAGAGCGAGGGTTCATTAGGCCAAGTGTTTCACCATGGGGTGCACCAGTCTTGTTTGTAAAGAAGGATGGCACGATGTGTATGTGTATAGATTACCGGAAACTGAACAAGTTGATGATTAAGAACTGATAAGTGCACAAAAGTCCTATATTTTTACCCCTTTTTCATGGAAATTATCACTCAACCTACACCCATTTGAGCTGCATTATGGCCCATCATGCATTAATTTCATCATTTATGCCTTTGATCCTTATATTCTATTTATTCTATGAAAAAGGTATTGTTTGATGCTTATTTGGTGCTTTTGCAGATTTGCACGCTGCCAGGGCAGGAGATGTCGTGAGGGCAATGAAGGAAAAGGAAGGATAAGACAGAACTAGCTAGTAACAGACCCTGATCGGGCCAAGCCACAATTGACAGCTTCTACTGAGGGAAGCTAATTTATGAAGGATGAAGCCTTGCAGAGTAGAACCAGTCACAGACCCATGCCGAGGCAGCTGAATGCCATGCCGCAGCCGTGTATTATTCAACCTACCGAAGGGTTAAATAGGCAAAGTGGTAGCTAATTTGTAGAGCTTTAAATGCCGGATTTTTCTACACACTTTTCGGGGCAGTTGGAGCTCAAGAAAAAGACGAAAGCATGGAAGGAAGGATAAAGTTGGACTTTTGGCTAAAAGTAGATAATGTATTAAATTAAAGAGATTCACCTCTTTAATAAAGTTAAATCCAAGTCCAACTTAACTTCCTCTCCAAGAAGGATTTGTGCCTACACCTTCCCCTATAGAAAGGAGGCTTGCCGCCATCACCAATAACAATAAGAAGAGAGAGAGCTTAGGATTTAGTTTGTGTCTTCTTTCCAATCATTATGTTCTAATTTTCCTTAGGGTTAGGATTAGTTTGTTTAGTAGTCGTGTGAAGACTATTGTACTTTGTTTAAGTTCTTAATGCAAATAAGTTAAGGTTTGCTTATTCTTGGCTTTAATCATTCTTGCATACTTATCGAGAAAAAGTTTGTGAGATTATCTATTTGTTCAATATCGAGAGAGTTGAACTCACGAAACGATTAAGCATGACTTTCATCCCACGAGGTGTTAACTAACTCGACCTAGAGATAGGTTAAGAGTTTCAGTGGCTAAGAGAAGCGTGTGATTGGTTGGTGTTTGTCTTTGGTTTACGCCGAGAGGTATGGTCATAGTTCAGCCATCAATAGTGTTCCGCGCTTAGAGATAAGGATGAGCCATTCAAGGATGCTTTGTCGAACCTTAACAACATCTGCCCAAGAGTTAGAGATTGCCGCGGCAGAGACTCAACCTTTGCGGCCGCGGCAGAGACTTAGGTTACTGCCACGACAGTTTTGTGTTGTTGCATTCAAGAACGAAGAAAAGTCAATAGGATTCCATGTTATGACGCATTCTAATCTCGCCCATTCTCTCAACTTGATTTTCTCTTTACTTTATTTTCTGGCTTATTTTAGTTTATTCAACAACCCAAATCATCTGTGTTTTTACTTTAATAGTTTTGCAGTGCGAAGAAGTAAGACCAAAAGGCTAGCTCAATCCATGTGGAGACGTTACTCGATATACTTATCATTATATTACTTGAGACGCGTATACTTGCACTATTGCGGAGCACTTTTACGCGAGCATTACGTTTTTGACGCTGTTTCCGGGGATTGGCAACTTTTGTTTTTATTTTCTTGCACTCTTTATTTTTAGTTTATTTGTTTATTTTTTGTTTTAGCACTAATAAAACTTGGTTTTGTTTTGGTGTATGACCAAAGCGAACCCAAGCAGCCCATTGCGAGACTTAGATCCACCAATCGAATGCTCTTACCTAAAGCTTAGAGGAAAGATCGTAGCCGCAATGCAGGAACCTGAAGGTCGAGGTCGAGGTCGAGGCAACAACCAAGGTACCCAGTCAAATAATGCCATTGAGCAGCCACCTGCCGACGGGCAGCAACTTGCCGATGGGTAGCAGAATACCCCAGTAGGCAATGGAGACAACCCGTCATTGTACTTCGTGCTAGTACGAAACCCAACTGTTCGAGACTACCTTGAAGAGGACCTGAACAGACTAAATTCTGGAGTTGTTATACCAAAGATTGAGGCCGCCCACTTTGAACAAAAGCCCGTGATGTTCAACATGATCAATACCATGGGGCAATTTGGAGGCTCACCAACTGAAGATGCCAGACAGCACCTCAAATCCTTCCTCCAGATTTGCAATTCGTTTAAAATACAAGGAGTACATGAGGATATTTTAAGATTAAAATTGTTCCCCTATTCACTGAGGGGTAGGGCAAAAACATGGCTCAATAGTATTCCAGCAGGATTAATTGGATCCTGGAGTGATTTATGTCGTGATTTCTTAGCACATTTTAATCCTACAAATTTAACTGATAGATTGCGTAACGAAATCACTTTTTTTGACAGGCTGACAATGAATCCATGCACGAGGCTTGGGAGTGATACAGAGAGATGTTACACAAATGCCCTTTGCACGGATTCCTATTATGGACGCAGGTGACTATGTTCTATAACGTAGTCAACACGACAACTAGGATGATGCTCGATGCCTCGGCAAATGGCATACTCCTAGACAAAGAGCCAGAAGAGGCAATGGATATTCTGAACATGACTACCAAGAACGACTATCAGTTCCTGAGGAGGAATCCGACGCCAACCCACAGTAAACGTGTAACCCCCTTAGCCCGACCTAGACGCTAGACCCAAACTACGAAGATTACACGGGGATTAAGCCTATGAGAATACTCAATAATACTCAAGAATCATGGGAGAGAAAGGCACAGCGATCGGAAAACATTTAAGGACCCAATTGCAAGAAATACACTTTTAGGGACCAAAATGTAAATTTTGGAAAATATAAAGACTTTGCAGTTTTTTGTTTTACCAAACCTCAATTAGTCATATTACATGCCTCACTGTCAAATTTCAGCTTCAAAAGACATTCCAAGCTCAAGCAATTGCAACCACAACATTCAAGACTAAAATGTAAGACCTGGAAACTTGAAATAATTCAAAAGCACAGACCAACGGTCAACCGTTCCGGAATGCTGACCTTCGTACCGAAACACCCGTATCAAAACGGTGTTGATTGTTTCGGAACTCGGGTGCATTCCGAGACCAGGATCAAAATAGGCCTCTCTAGTAGCCAAAGTGTTCCGAAACACCTTCAGCCGTTCCGAAACACTATGGCCATTTCAGGCCCCCGTTTCAAAACAATTAAGGGTGTTTCGATACACCCTGCCCAGAAACAGCATAATTTTCTGGTTTTTCACCTCTAAACACCATCAAACATGCTCCAAAACATTCCATAACATAGCATCATCATGTTAAGCATCAAGACCGTCATATTACATCAAAAGCTAGACACATTGCGATCATAAAGTACATCAACTCATTTATCTCATACACTAGGAAGAACATACTTTTAACCAAAAGCATAGCAATACCAAAATACGAAAATGAGGATCCAAACATTACATATTGGTCATCCACAAACATCAAACCATAAATCGAACTTGCTCATGGTAAACAATCTCATCACACAACAAGGTAAAGGATCCCCCCATTGCCTTTATCATCTATAGCCATAAACCAAAACATACTTCTCAAGTGGAGCCTTTCTTGAATCCCTTGCTTCTTGCTGTCCCAAACTCATCTATATGCAACGATGGACAAAAAGGAGCGTAAACACATAATTCTTAGTGAGGAATGCTCAAAACCAAAGCACCATCAACGCAGCAAAACCGTAAAACACTTTTCATTTACAAGCACATCTCTATAAACCAATGTATTGTTTGAAAACTCAATTTAAATCATTATTGCCTTAAATCATGCATTGCTCGATGTATAAACCAACATTAAACTCAAATGCAATAAGCAACTCAAATTCAAACAACATTCTTGCAATTACTTCCATTTAAATCTCTCATGCATAAACCCTTCATGCAAGCTTAAACCAATTTTCTTTGAAACCAAATCCACTTCACACTCTTTCTTCTCATGCTTGAAAATCTTTCAAAGCAAAACACCAAAAGTAAACTACATGTACCATCTATCTATCTCATGCATTCAACCAATGCAAAACTCGTGGCAAGGCCACACATGCTTGCTACTCAAAAGCATTCCATAAGCTCAAAACCCCATTTGCATAAGCAAAACTCCATTTGAAAACCACATGTACCATCTAACCACCTCATGCATACAACCTATGCAAATCTCATGGCAAGGCCACACATGCTCTATACACAAAAGCATTTCATAAACACCATATCTCATATGCATTTCTCATAGCATAAAAACATATCAAGTATTGGTACATGTGACACACACTTCATTCTCATATATTGGCATTTTCATATTCTATTTTTGCACGGATATGCAGACAGCTTGACTCGAAGTCAAGTCCTACCCTAGTGGGATCTTGCCACCAGACTCTCATGGCAGTATCTACCTTCGCCACAAAGCTTGGGTATTTCACCAAGTCCTACTCCGATGGAATGCCCCTCATCGGTTTCTCATGGCAATAACATCTAATGCCAAAAAGCTTGAGTCTTTCACCAAGTCCTACTCCGGTGGAATGCCCATCATCGGTCTCTCATGGTGGTACCATTCAATGCTATAAAGCTTGGGTGTTTCACTAAGTCCTACTCCGATGGAATGCCCATCATCGGTCTCTCTCTTTGGAACGAATCCCAAGAGCACGTACGAATTTTAGTTTATAGTGCACTCTATATCCTGTCGATCGATCAATTATATCCGGTAATCTTCTCATCATTTATGCCAATATATCATGTTAAAATCATTAACACATCTACTGTTTTCAAAGCATGCAACACCTTCAAGGCCAAAATGCTAAACCATGCCTTTAAAACACAAATTAACGACACATACTTTCAAGAAACATTAGTCTCATGCTTCCTTCACCAAACCAAGTTTGATAATCAACTCTCATGCTTAAAAACTATTCTCAAACATCAAATTAAACCATATTTCCAAACCAATCACATCAAAATCCATTTTGATACTTTTCAAAACAATAACAGCACAAATCGAGAGAGAAATCTACTTCACTTACTTCCGAACTTAAACCGGCGTTTCAAGCCTAGATTTAAGTTCCCAACCCTCTTTTCAAAATCATTCCAAAGCTGGAAAACACGTTCTCATTGACCGATACACAACATTATGCTAGCCGACGAGCCAACCAAGCGTCCGAAACCTCTAACGCTACCTCGATTGCTTCCGGATCATTATCCCCTATTTTTAACACATAAGAGCAGAGGATTAATGCATCACCATGCATTAAAATCACCAGCCATCATTCTAACCCGTTGCTCCCCTCAAAACAAGCATTTCAGCTATCCGAAATGACCGAAAACATCACCAAACATTTACCAAACAAAGCCCAGCCAAGATCAATCAATTCTAACCTTTTCTAAACATCAATTAACATCAAAAAGCAACATAAAAATGACCTTATACCTCCAACAACAACAGATCATCAAAACCACCCCAAAAACCACCATTCTAGCATGCAAAACTTAGGAATCCAAACCTATTCGAGATTTGTTTGATTAAACCTCATTTATAACATCAATTATCATCCAAAATATATTAAAAATCAACCTCAAAACAGAGCCTAACCAAGAATTACGAAAATCACCAAGATATCATCAAGAATCTTGAATTTTAACACAATTTCATGTTTCTAACATTAAAGCAACTCAAAAATCATTAACAAAGGATTGATAACTTGGGAATTTCAGTAAAGAATTGATCATTAAAGGAGAAGGACAAAGCTTACCTCTAATGGCTGATTTTTCCTTGATTTGGGCAAGTTTTCTTGAAAATCCAAAGTTAAAACAAGAGGATTTGATGAAGAAAAGATTAGGAACCAAAAGGAGATTGAAATCTCATCAAAAGAAATGAAATTCAGAGGCTAATTGATGAAGGAATGGTGTTTGGCTGAAAATAAATTGAGAGAAAATGAAATGAGAGAAAATTGACGTAAAGTAGTTATGGAAAGTCGAAGATAGTTTTTTTTCTTTTAATTATCTTTATTTCATTTAATTAAAACATTATTAAAATCACCCAAAATAAGGAGAAATCTGATTAAAGCATTTTGGTAAAATTAGCTCCTTAAAGATTCAAAGTTTCAATCCTTTACAAAACAGTCACTATTCAACTTTCGCAAAAACTGCGATTTGGTCACTAAACCAAAATGTAATATTTCCAAACCTTATTTTGTAAAATTTTTTTCACCATAATCATTCATATATTAAATGAGAATTTTTAGGTATTTTTCCATATTTTAAAGCATTCCGAACTAGGCGTTCACTAAATCTCCCTTAAAGATTTGAACCGCTCTCGACTGGTCCGATTCAACCTCCAAACTTCTAGGCCCAAAATCGGGACGTTACAAAACGAAATAGGGTCCTCTGACTCAATTTCATCTCAAATTGCCACCTTGACAAAGTTGGTACTGAACATGCATTCACAAAACAATCACCAGAAAGTCAAGGTAATGAATTTATTTTGTGAAAATTGTGTAGGTAACCATGTCTCTTCTAAATGCCCGCAGAACCCAGAATCGGCCTGCTATGTTGGAAATTTAAATCGCAACAACAACATGATGCCCACCAACTACAACCCAGCTTGGAAAAAGCACCCCAACTTCTCTTGGAGCAACCTTAACAATGCACTCAATCTGCAAAATCAGAATGCTCCAGAAGCATGATTCCAACAAAACATGCCTCGGCAGAACATGCCGCAACAGCAACACATATCGCCGCAACAACCAATGCAGTCTAGTTCCCTAGAAGACACTCTTCATGCTTTTATGACTCAACTAGTGCATATATGGCTAATACTGACAAGTTCATGAAAAAGACTGAAATTTTTATGGACATGACTAAGATGAGGCTACAAAACAATGAGGCAACATTGAAATCCCTGGAAACATAAGTGGGGCAGATTGCACAGATTATGAACACTAAGCCAGTTGGAGGTTTTCTCAGTGACACTGAAGCCACTAAGGGGACATCGTATGAACAATGCAAATTCGTAACCACTAGGAGTGGCATCCAACTTGAGGGGCCTCAGAACAAGCAGCCAACACAGGAGAAACCAAATGAGTCAACTGTCACATCACAATCCAAAGAAAACGAGGCCGCGATAGCAACCAAGAACAATACTACGTCGGCAGAACCTGTGGCAGCATCCATGACAAAACCCAGAAACAACATACTAACTCCACCATTCCCACAAAGGCTAAAAAACAAAAGCAAGAGTACCAGTTTAAGAAGTTCCTGGACATCCTAAAACATGTACACATTAATCTACCTTTGGTGGAGGCAACCAAGGAAATCCCAAACTAAGCCAAATTCTTTAAAGTCATCGTTTCAAAAAGGAAAAAGATTGAGGAATTCGAGAAGATAGTTGTAATAGAGGAATGCATGGTCGCGCTACATAACCGAGCACCACCTAAGCTATTGGATCTTGGAAGCTCTCTCATACCATGTGCAATCGGGAACCATTACGAGGGGAGGGTACACAGTGATCTAAGAGCAAGCATAAACATCATGCCTAAGTCAGTCTTCCAAAAATTGGGGATTGGGACGACCATACCGACAACTATAATGCTACAACTTGCTGGTGGATCCCATGTGCAACATGGAGGAAAATTGAGGATATACTGGTAAAAGTGAATAAATTTATTTTCCCTATTGATTTCTTCATTTTAGATTGTGATGCAGATAAGAAAGAACCACTCATTCTAGGACGACCATTCCTTGCTACCAGGAGGACAATAATCAATGTTGAGAAGGGATAGTTGACAATGCGAATCAACGACGAGCATGTGAAACTCCACGTACTAAAATCAAGGAAATATGCCGAGGATTCAGAATAATGTCAAGCACTCCAGGTCACAAGGAAACCATGCCTCAACAAAGAACCAATTTGTCCTGGCATAGAAGTTTCACAAGGCCGCGACGAACACGTAGGACTCTACTAGGACAACTACCGCGACACATTAACGAGAGATCCTAGACACCAGCTGCTACCTCACAAGGGATCCCATGTGATGAGGGATAAGGAAATAAACACTTTAGGAGATGCATCCACATGCACTCCTTTAGTGTTCTAATATTTTCTCTCAATTTTTTATTTTATTTTTAGTTTTTTAGTTTTTAGTCGTTAGTTTTCAATTTTAGTTAATTGCAATTTTCTACATTTTAGGAATATTATTTTATTTTTATTATTTTTAGGATGAAGATCAAGAAAGGAAAAAGAGATGAACAAATGGCTAGGAGAAAACCGTTAGCTGTCGCGGCATTTGCCGCCCAATGAACCGCAAGATTCGAAACGACTAGTTTTTAACGGGCAGAAACCGCAACGGGCATAAAACGGATCATAACGGCTAGAAGTTTCGTGGCCGAGAATTGCGCTCCAACGACATTATGTGCCAAAACTCTATATAAAGGCAACTATTCTCCATTATTCTTCACTTTAACATTCTCTTCTATTGCCTTGAAATCTCCAAAGCTTATTATTTCCTTTTACTCTCGAACAACTACTCTCAACTCTTCTCAACTTTCAGATGGCAATCAGAGAAGAAAGCTCAAGCACTTCCGTGGCATAAACATGCACCCGTTTCGCACCACTAGGAGTCGAACATCGATTCAAGAAATATTTCATCTCTCGGCAACTGTGGGAAGAACAAGGATTCCAAGCTTCTGACGAACCTAACTACGACATCGACCACTATTTGTTCCAAAAGATCAATCTTCAGCAGTGGCAAATATTCTGCCTTCAACCTGCCTGGGCCAACATCACCATAGTCTGATAATTTTATGCCCACAGGCTCAGTGACGATACGCTCTTCGTACACGTAAGAGGAAAGGCAATCAAGGTTGATGCTGATGCCATAAAACAATTTTATGGCTTGCACATTGAAAGGGACGAGCACGCGGAGGTCATGGAGGCCCTCACAAAAGAAGATTACCAACGGGTTAAAGAGGAGCTTTGCTATGCCGACACGATATGGGAGGCCGGGGCACATCGATGGTCGGTCCAAAGGCGAAGCCTCAGACCAAAAGTGAAGCTATGGAAAAAATTCATATGCCATCGCCTCATACGAGCCTCACACGAAACTATCATTGATCGGCCCAGGCTCGCTCTAATCCATTCTATTATGCATAACCGAAAAATTAATGTTGGTAATCTTATCTGTCAGGAAATATACAAATGTGTTCAAAAGGTGAAGGGGCCTCTTTACTTTTCATCGCTAATCACTGACCTTTGCACGGAGAAGGAAGTACCCATCGATAAGGCCGATGAATTCATGCCACATCGAAAGGGATGGGATCGTGAAGCCTATCATAGACTGATGAACATCACTAAACCTGATCCTGTCCAGGCCACTCCAATATAAGGAATTACTGGGGTAGCAGCCTCGGAAACTATTCCAGAAATGCCCCAGATGCACGCCCCAACCACAGTAGACCTTCAGCAAATTCTGTAGAAGCTGAAGGAAATGAACCAATGTCAACAACTGTTCATGGCGCACACGAGGGACTTCTTTGCCTCAATTATACAACTGATCTAGAAGAAGTGCCCAGACCAGACAGTCCAGTTTCCACCCTTCTCTAATGTCTTCACCACCACTGCCACCCCCACCTCTGAGCACCGAGAAGAAGCAACCCTACTGCCGCCACTGCCCTGACATCCTAAGTACCCACTATCGTGGCCTATAACACTCCTTCTGCTACGGCATGCAAAGGCAAGCGCAAGTTCGACTTGGATACACATGCCGAATCTTCTTACCACGTTGCCTCCAGTTGGTCCGACACTAATCATTCTGTTAGTCGGGTCTTTGAGGAACTAAAACGCAAGGCAAAAACCGTGGAGGAAATCTTCCTAGGCTCAGAAGATGAGGAAATCAAAGCGCCGGCAGCAAAGCCCACCCCACTATCACGCATCCAGCCACCCCGAGAATCCAAACGAGTCAAGCACACGACATCCAAATCGAAGAGGCTGATATTGCAGAGCGAAAGTGACGAAAAGTATCCTTTGCCAAGGATCGATGATTTGTTTGACCAGTTTCAAGGTGCTTCAGTGTTTTCTAAGATTGATTTGAGTTCTGGATATTATCAGTTGAAGATAAAGGACATAGATGTGCCTAAGACAGCTTTTTGTACAAGGTATGGACATTATGAGTTCTTGGTGATGCCGTTTGGTTTGACGAATGCGCCTGCTGCATTCTTGGACATGATGAATTGTGTGTTTCATGAGTTTTTGGATCAGTTCGTGGTAGTGTTTATTGATGATATTCTCGTGTACTCTCGTACTGAGGAGGATCATGATAAGCATCTGCAGATTGTGTTGCAAGTATTGTTAGAGAATCAACTTTATGCTCAATTGAGCAAGTGCGAGTTTTGGCTCAAGGAAGTTGTTTTCCTTGGATGTGTGGTTTCGGCCGAGGGTATCAGAGTTGACCCACATAAGATTGAGGTGGTGATGAATTGGAAGACACCTAAATTTTGGCTGAAGTGCGTAGTTTTCTTCGTTTGGTAGGATATTATCGAAGGTTCGTAGAGGGTTTCTCTAAGATTGCTGCTCCGTTAACCAAGTTGTTGCAAAAGAATGTTCGTTTTGAGTGGACAGATGCTAAACAACAAGCTTTCGAGAAGTTGAAGGAAGCTTTGACGCAAGCTCCTGTCTTGATTCAACCTGAATCGGGTAAGGAGTTTGTAGTTTATAGTGATGCATCACATGTTAGTTTGGGATGTGTGATGATGCAAGGTGGGAAGGTTGTGGCCTATACATCTAGGCAGTTGAAGGTGCATAAGTGCAACTATCCTATGCATGATCTAGAGCTTGTTGCAGTTGTATTTGCTTTAAAGATTTGGAGGCATTACCTTTATAGAGAGAAGTGTGTGGTCTATACGGATCATAAGAGTTTGAATTATCTAATGTCTCAGAGAGAGTTGAATCTTAGGCAACAAAGATGGTTGAAGTTGCTCAAATATTACGACTTGACGATAGAATATCACCCTGGAAAGGCCAATGTTGTGGCCGATGCCTTGAGTGGGAAGGTAGTTGTAGAGTTAAGGGCGATATTTGCTCGGTTGAGTATATCATGAGATGGTGGATTAATAGCTGAGTTACAAGTGAAACCTTCCTTGATTTAGTTGATTAATGAGAAGCAGTTTCTTGATGATTCATTGGTGCCTCATGTTTAGGTTATAACAGATGGTAATGCTACGGATTTTTGTTTCAATGATGATGGTGTTTTATGCTTTAAAAGTCGAATAGTTATGTCGGAGGATGTTGAGTTCAGGCGCACTATTTTGAATGAGGCACATAGCAGTTCTTTTTCTATGCATCCTGGTAGTACAAATATGTATCGTGGATTGAAAGATGAGTACTATTGGGTTGAAGAAGGATGTTTCTGATTTTGTGAGCAAGTGTATAGTTTGTCAGCATGTGAAAGCTGAGCATTAATTTCCTTCTGGGTTGTTGCAACCTTTGAGAATGCAGAAATGGAAATGGGAAAGGTTTACGATGGATTTCGTGTCCGATTTTCCTTTGAACCCGATAAAGAAGAATTCCATTTGGGTGATTGTTGATCGCCTTACGAAGTGTGCACATTTCTTGGTTGTACACACTACGTATACGTTGGATAAGATGACAAAGTTTACATTGTCGAGATTGTGAGGTTACATGGTGTACCTAAATCTATAGTGTCAGATAGAGATTCGAGGTTTACAACGAGGTTTTGGGAGTGCTTACATCAAGCGTTGGGTACGCGTTTGAATTTCAGTACCTTGTATCATCCTCAGACAGAAGGTCAGTCTGAGCGAGTTATCCAAGTGCTTGAGGATATGTTGAGGTGTTGTGTTATAGATTTCCAAGGTTCTTGGGAGAAACAGTTGCTTTTGGTGGAGTTTTCCTATAATAATAGTTTTCAAGCGAGTATACAAATGGCTCCGTATGAAGCTTTGTATGAAATAAAGTGTATAACGCCTCTTTGTTGGGCGGAGGTGGGGCAAAAGTTGGTTTCCTTGCTAGATTTGCTTAAGGGAACGACTTGGAAGGTAAAACTTATTTGTGATCGGTTGAAGGCTGCATCAGATCGCCAAAAATCTTACGCAAATTTAAAGCGTAAGAAGATTGAGTTTGCGGTTAGAGATCGCGTGTTTTTGAAGGTATCGCCTTAGAAGAAGGTGATGAGATTTGGACGTAAGGGTAAGCTTAGCCCAAGGTTTATTGGACCTTACGAGGTTGTAGAGCGTGTTGGTCCTATTGCATATCGGTTGAGGTTTCTTCCCGAGTTGGAGAAAATTCATGATGTGTTTTATGTTTCGATGTTACGAAGGTATAGATCAGATCCATCTCATGTTATGCCTATTTAGGAGATTCAGTTGAATCCAAATTTGTCATATGATGAGGAACCATTTGGGATTCTTAATTCTAGTAGCAAAGTTCTTCGTGGTAAGACGATTGAACTTGTGAAGGTGTTGTGGCGACATCGAGGAGTTGAGGAGGCCACATGAGAGAGCAAGGCAGACATGTTGAAGAAGTTTTCGCACCTTTTTCCTTCAGGTAAAATTTCGAGGACGAAATTTCCTAAGTGGGGGAGATTTGTAACGCCCTGGTTTCGGGCCTAGAGGTTTTAAGGGCGGTTTATGGTCCGAGTAATCTAGATTAGAGATCGGGTTAGTTCAGAGTCAGTTCAGATAAAATTTGGTTCAGGATGTGATAAAATCGTGCGAAAATTTTCTAAAATCCTCTTTAAATATATATTGAGGGAAAGAAAAATCAATTTTGAAAAATAAGTTATGGAAAGTTAAGATTTTGGTTTGGTGACTATTTTGTAAAAAGTGCAAAATTGGTTTTTAAGGACTATATTAAAAGGGGCCAAGACTTAGAATCTTTAGGGAGCTTATATCTATTTTGTGAACCTTTTCCCACAAATTGACAATTTTAATTGTTTTATTAAAAATAATTTTAAAATAAAAGGAATTTTCAATAGCCAAAAGAGATTTCACGTAACTAACTCTTCTCTCATTTACTAATCAGCCAAACACTCTTCTTTTTCTCTAAAATTTCAGAGGGTTCCATTTTCTCAAATCTTTTTGGTTAGCCAATGATTTGTTTGAATTTCCTTTCAATTTTCCTTAAGCTATCTTGAAAGACTTCATCAAATCTTGTCATTTGAGGGGAAGAGACAAGGTTAAAGGTAAGATTTCATTCAACTTCTCTAATCAAGGCTCTTTAATGAAAGACTCTACTAACTAAGATTCATGTCTTGATTAATGGAAAATTGATTAATTTAGCTTTTCTTGGTGAATTTCTAAGTAATTCGTTTGGGCACTGTTTTGATTGATTTGAGAATGATTTTAAACTTGATTTGGATGTTAAATGATGTGAGAAGTATGATTTTGTAATAATAATCCCGAAATAGGATGGATCTCTTATTGTTAGATTGTTAGATTTTGGGTTTTGAGGTGTTAGTGTGAAATATGAGTTGTTGGAGGTATAATGATGTAATTAGGTTGATTTTGGATGTTGATTGATGGTTAAAATGGGATGGAAGTGCTGGATGGTGGCTGGGCAGAATTTAGAGAGCAATTGAAGGTGATTTCGGTTGTTTTGGATGGGTATTTTAGTGCTTTAGGGTAGAGCAACGAGATAGTTTAAGTTGCTGGTGATTTTAATGCATTACGATGCATTAATCCTCTGTTCTTGTACATTATAACCAGGGGAGAATACATCGGAAACAATTGGTGATGTTTCGGGGGCTTCAGACGCTTAATTTCGCGTCAGCAAATCTTGGTTTCGCGAGTTGGTGAGTGAGAACGTGTTTTCCAGCTTTGAAACAATGAAAAGGTGGTTTTGGGAACTTAGTGTAAGCTTGAAACGCTTTGCTAAATTCGAAAGTAAGTAAAATGATTTTCTCCCTCGGATTGTGCTATTATAAATTGTTGATGCAGTTGATTTTAAATGCATGTTACCTACTGTTTTAAAGCATGAATTGAGGTAAGTGATTTACTGTTTTGATGTTATATTAATGAAGGATGCACATGGTAAGTTATCTGTTGAGTGTGTAAAAGTTTTATATATTACCTCTATTTAACCCATATTTCTGCTGCATTCAAGCATAATTCATTGCATTTAGGATAGATTTCATTAATACATCACAATCATATCAAATGGCACAATTTCTACTGAAATTGGTTGTTTTTGCAGGTAGCTGCTGTAGCAGATGAAGGGCAGTGTAGAAGCAGAGCTTGA
The DNA here is from genome assembly GCA_958450335.1 of Hibiscus tridactylites. Lineage (NCBI taxonomy): Eukaryota > Viridiplantae > Streptophyta > Magnoliopsida > Malvales > Malvaceae > Hibiscus > Hibiscus tridactylites. Next base: position 19,225,853 of record OY288285.1, on the reverse strand, counting down.
ACACCGGACTGCAGCTGAGAAGAAGGATGCTGCCATAGCCGCTGCCGTGGAAGCCAAGGACAACAGCAATGGTGAAGGGAAGAAGTGAAGTGGACCTCGACAGAAAGAGGAAATTAAGCCGGTCTGTCATGGAGCACTCTTATATTTTTCCAAGCCCTAGATCAGAATGAATGCCAAGCCCAAAGTTCAAGGAAGAAACTCCAAGCGAGAAGGAAGGACGACTTAAAGACATATGCTCTGAAGATTTAGTCTTTAATAGAGTTGTACTTTAGTTTAAACTTGTATTCTTGCCATATTAGAAAACTTGAACCCAAGGCCTATATAAAGGCATGTAATTCGACCTAGGGAAGGATATCTTACTCTCGATCCGTCTTCCCCTAAACCCTAGTCGTTTTCCCCTTCTCATCATGTTCTAAACTTCCCCTAGTGCTAAGGGTTGATTCTGTAAAGTAGTTGCAAGGATTGCATTGTTTTAGGATTTTCTTTTGTTCAGTAAAGTAGACTTCAAGTTTGCTTATTCTGGTTTTCAACATCTTGCAAGAGTATCGGGAGAGCATTGTGAGATTACACATTTACTTAATATCGGGAGAGTTAAGTATACGAAAGGAATAAATACGAGTTCTCCAGTTTATGGTTGAACTATCTCGGACCTAGGGATAGGAGGAGGTTAAGTGGCTAAGGAAGAATTCAACAACATCGGTGTTCATCCTTCGATTCATGCCGAGAGGTATCATCAAAGACGTGTTCATCGACAGACTTGGACCTAGGGATACGTCAAGACATAGCAGGGATTCTTTCCAAGCTTGAAGTGCTGAGTTGTGTGTTCGCTGCCGCGACAAACAACAGACCGCTGCTGCAGCAGGTGCTGCCGCGATAGGCACTACGACAGAACAGAGAAGTCTTAGACATTGCAACACCTGCACTACGGAGCAGATCAATACCGGCATATTCTTTACTCTGAATATTTTCCTCTTTTATTTTCAATCTTCTTTATTATTTCGTGACAAACTATTAAACTCTTTCTTTTCCCCTTCATGCAGAAAACTAAGTTTAAAGCTATTAGCTAGTCCTTGTGGAGACGATATCCGATACTTACGTATCACTTTACTACTATCGTCGTGTACACTTGCACTACATTGCAATAGACACTTTTACACGCAATAAATTTTTGGCGCTGTTGCCGGGGACTGGCAACATATCTTTACCCTACATTTTACTGCACGTCTTTTATTTTTTTTTGTTTTTACTTGGATTGTTCACCCTGTACCTTTCACAAGGTCTTTTGTTTGCTTATGCGCAAATCTCAACGAGGAAAAGAACCTGAGCACCAGTTAGATCCTGAAAATGAACGAACGTGCAATCTCATGAAATGAGTCCGCCTCCTTGTAGAAAGAAACGAATACCTGGAGGAACAATTAGAAGCAATGGTGAACGAAAGGCACGAAGAAAGAAGGAACAACCAAGGAGATCTTTGAGGTCCTGAAGATCCTATCGAAGATGGAGGAAACAGACAGCCTGCCGATCCTCCTGCTGCTGCCGCACGCCGGTCATGCCGAGACTACATGATCAATGATCATGTGGAACTAGAAACCACCCTGCCAGACGTGGAAGCTGAAAATTTCGAGATGAAACCTGTCATGTTCATCATGATTAATAACGATGGCCAATTTAGTGGTGCTGATACAGAGGATGCTATGGAGCATTTGAAAACGTTCCAGGAAATCTGTGGTTCGTTTAGACTACCAGGAGTAAATCCGGAGATACTGAGGCTTCGGTTATTTTCTCATTCATTGAGGGACAGGGCGAAAACTTGGTGGAATAAACTAACGTCGGGTTCAATACGAACTTGGGCAGATTTAACTCGTGAATTTTTGTCTCGTTTTAATCCTTCACATTTATCTGAGCGATTACGTAATGAAATTGCTACTTTTCAACATGAAGATGACGAGCCAATGTACGAGGCATGGGACAGATTTACCACTCTACTAAGGAACTGCCCGATGCATGGATTCCCTGTTTGGAACCAGGTAATTAAGTTTTATAATGCTGCCAACTTACAGACTCATATGAGAATTGATTCAGCAGCGAATGGATTGCTGTTGGACAAAGATCCAGATGAAGCAATGGTAGTATTAAAAAACCTGGCAAAGAACGAGGAACAGTTTTCTACAGCAAGAAGAAAGGGTAAACGAGTACTAGCTGTGAAAGATTATGAGGCAGACAGTTCCCTAAAAACACATGTGGCATATCTCACAAAGGCAGTGGAAAAGCTCTTGAAGAAAGATTCACAACCTGTCTACTCCGCTGAAGAGGTATGTGAAACTTGCGATGGGAATCACAGTTCGAAAGATTGTCCACTACAGTTAGAGGAAGGGATGTACGTTGGGAACTACAACAAACAGAACTACAATTCCAACAACTACAATCCCAATTGGAGAAAGGATCCCAAGTTCTCTTGGAGCAACCCTAACAATGCCTTGAATCCTCAAGCACAGAATACTCACAACCAGGGGGACCTAGATTACTGACTCGGCAGCAACCGCAACAGCAGTTGCAACAACCACCAGCTGCCACGACTAGTATACTGGAGTAGACCTTAGCTACGTTTATGTCTCAAACATGAACTTACATTGAAAACATGAATCACTTCGTCAAGAAAACTGAGTCATTCATGGATAAAACAGAGTTGCAGATGACTAACCATGAAGCTATTCTGAAATCACTGGAGACACAAATGGGTCAGGTTTCCCAGCATATTAAACCAAGGCAGAATGGAGGATTCCCTAGCGATACAGAAAACGCTAAACAACCCACACATGAGCAGTGCAAAGCCATCACAACAAGGAGTGGGAAGAAATTACCAGGGCCAGAGAAGGAAGCTGAACCATCCCTAGAAACGACTGCCGAGAACGCAGCCCCGACCTATGATAAACAGCCTGCTGCCGATGAACTTGTCACGACAGCAAAAGGGACAAAAGAGAAGGATGAAGAACCTAAGCCTCCTCAGCTCCGAATGCAGTGGGAAGGACGCATTGGTGATTATCGTCCCCCACCTCCTTTTCCTCAGCGGTTACAGAAATTGAAATAGGAATCACAGCTTAAGAAAATCTATGATATTTTTAAGCAGGTTCACATCAATATTCCGCTGTTAGATGCTATCAAGGAGATGCCTGGTTATGCCAAATTTCTCAAAGATGCCATGTCGAAGAAATCTAGACTTGGGGATTTTGTGACGGTTAAAATGACAGAGGGATGCATGTCTATTCTACACAAGCATCCACCCCAGAAAAAGAAGGAACTGGGAGCTTCAAAATATCGTGCATAATCGGAGACAAATTTGTGGGTAAGGCACTTTGTGATCTTGGTGCTAGTATAAATTTAATGCCCAAATCTGTGTTTCAAAAGTTAGGTATTGGAAAAGCTCGACCCACAACAGTCGTACTGCAACTGGCAGACCGCTCTTACGTACATCCAGAAGGGAAAATTGAAGATATTCTGGTAAGAGTGGATAAATTTATTTTTCATGCTGACTTTCTTGTTTTAGATTGTGAAGCAGATGAGAATGCAGCAATCATCCTGGGGCGACCCTTCTTAGCCATAGGAAGATCACTGATTGATGTGGAAAAAGGAGAACTCACTATGAGAGTGAACGATCAAGAGATCAAGTTGAACGTTCTCCAAGCAATAAAGCACGTTGATGCAGAAGAAGAATGAAAGTCTATCACTGAAGTTATCCTTGACCAACCCTGCATCAGGTCGGACTGCCATGACATCAAAATTGGCCACTGCCCCAGCAGCCATTTAGAAGACTGTCACGGCAGCGACGACGATAGCAGCTCCTCAGACTCTGATATATCTGATACTGAAGATCATGAGGAGGTAAACTGGATAGGTAATCGTCCAGGTAAGTTATTTGAGCCCTTAAACTATACCTCGAATGAACATATAGTCCAAAAGCCATCAACTGTAGAGCCACCTGTTCTAGATCTTAAGCCCCTGCCAGGGTAGCTTAAATATGTTTTCCTTGGATTAAATGATACATTGCCCGTAATCATCTCTTCCAAGTTGATGCAGGAACATGAACAACAACTGATAGGGATGCTGCAGCAGCACAAAAAGGCTATTGGATGGACGATAGCTGATATCCAAGGCATCAGCCTGGCACTATGCATGTATAAAATCCTCTTAGAGGATGATCACAAGCCGACCATTGATGCCTAGAGACGTCTAAACGATGCTATGCGAGAGGTGGTTCGTAAGGAGATCATCAAATGGCTAGATGCTAGAATAATTTATGCCATCTCGGATAGCAAGTGGGTGAGCCCGGTGTAGTACGTTCCTAAGAAAGGAGGAATAACCGTGGTAACCAACAAAGAAAATGAATTAATCCCAACCAGGACTGTGGCCGGTTGTAGGGTTTGTATGGACTACCGAAAGCTTAACAAAGATACCCGGAAGGACCCCTTTCCCCTGCCTTTTATTGATCAAATGCTTGATAGATTAGCGGGAAAGCCTTACTGCTGTTTTCTTGATGGATACTCAGGTTATAACCAAATAGCCATCGCACTGGAGGATCAAGAGAAGACGACGTTCACTTGCCCATACGGTACTTATGCTTTTCGGAGGATGCCATTTGGACTTTGTAATGCACCAGCAACCTTTTAGAGGTGTATGATGGCAATATTCTCTGACATGGTGGAGGATTTCCTGGAGATATTCATGGATGATTTCTCTGTCTTTGGAGATAACTTTGAAAGCTGCCTAGGCAACTTACAGAAAGTGCTCGAGAGATGCGAGAAAGCAAACTTGGTATTGAACTGGGAGAAATGTCACTTCATGGTGGATGAAGGGATAGTCCTAGGGCATAAAGTAAGTTGTCGCGACATAGAAGTCGACAGAGCTAAGATCGAGGTAATTGAAAAGCTGCCGCCACCCACCACAGTCAAGGGAATCAGGAGTTTCTTAGGGCATGCTGGGTTTTTATCGGAGATTTATCGCAAACTTTTTGAAGATCATGAAACCATTGTGCCATCTTCTGGAGCAGAACCATCCCTTCGACTTCAACACTGAATGTACTGTGGCATTCAAGGTTCTGAAAGAAAAGCTGGTAACAACCCCGATAGTACAGCCACCGGATTGGAAACTACCATTAGAGATCATGTGTGATGCTAACGACTATGCTGTTGGGGCAACACTTGGGGAGAGGAAAGACAATCTCTTTCATGTTATATACTATGCCAGCAAAACACTGAACGACGCCCAAGTAAACTACACCACAACGGAGAAGGAACTATTAGCTGTGGTGTTCTCGATTGACAAGTTTCGTTCATACATACTTGGAACGAAGGTCATAGTCCACACAGACCACTCTGCATTAAAGTATCTATTCGCCAAAAAGGATGCGAAGCCTAGACTGATACGTTGGATTCTGCTACTGCAAGAGTTCGACCTAGAAATCAAGGACAAAAAGGGGACAAAGAACCAAGTTGCAGATCACTTGTCCAGATTAGAGAAGGGAAAGAGTCTCCCAACAGACGAGACACACATACTAGAGACCTTCCCTGACGAGCAGCTGTTCGCTGCCATAAGCACTACCGCGACAGCCACAACGACAGGTAAGTTTTCTGAGCTCCCCTGGTCTGCTGATTTCGTTAATTATTTAGTTAGCGGAATAACTCCTTCTGACCTTAACTATCAAGCTAGGAAGAGGTTCCAAAATGATGTTAAGCATTATTATTGGGATGGACCTCTTCTTTTCAAATATTGTGCAGATCAGGTTATCAGGAGATGCGTACCACAAGATGAACAGGAAGCCGTGCTTCATCACTGCCATGCTTCACAATATGGAGGACACTTAGGTGGTAACAAAACTGCTGCCAAAGTTTTGCAGTCTGGATTTTATTGGTCGTCACTGTTCAAGGATGCCCAGACATTCTACAAAAACTGTGACAAATGTCAACGGACTGGAAACATCTTAAGGAGACATGAGATGCCACTGCAAAACATTCTTGAAGTCGAAATCTTCGACATTTGGGGGATAGATTTTAAGGGACCATTCCCAACATCATGTGGGAACTTATATATCCTCCTGGCAGTGGACTATGTGTCCAAATGGGTTGAAGCGATCGCTACTAAGAAAAATGATGCTAAGACGGTTAAGAGGTTTTTGCATAAAAACATATTTTCCAGATTTGGCATCCCCAAGGCGATCATCAATGATAAAGGGAGGCATTTTGATAATAGGGTTATAGCTGCTGCCTTAAAAAAGTATGGTGTCAAACATCGGATCGCAACAGCGTACCACCCTCAGACCAATGGACAGGCTGAAATATCCAACAGAGAGGTTAAGAACATTCTCGAAAAGATGGTTAAGCCAACTCGAAAGGACTGGTCTCTACACCTTAATGATACACTATGGGCCTACAGAAGAGCATTCAAAAGTCCATTGGGAATGTCACCTTACCGGCTGATTTGTGGAAAAACATGCCATCTACTTGTTGAGATTGAGCACAGAGCATACTGGGCCATCAAGGTAGTGAATATGGATTTGGAAAAGGCATGACAGAAAAAGGCTACTTGATTTGAATGAGATAGAAGAAATTCGAGCAATGGCCTATGACAACGCAAGGATTTACAAAGACAAGACAAAGAAGTGGCATGACAAGAAGCTGCTGCCACGATAGTTCTGCCCAGGGCAGCTTGTGTTGTTGTTCAACTCTAGGTTGAAACTCTTCCCAGGGAAGCTGAAATCTAGGTGGTCTGACCCATTTCAAGTGGTGCAAGTTTTTCCCCATGGTGCCATCACAATCAGATCTTTAAAAGACGGGCACCAATTTAAAGTCAACGGACAAAGATTGAAGCATTATCAGGGGACTGAAGCCCCAAGAATGCAGGAAGTGGTTACTTTAGGAGATACCCCTCCTGGAATCCCTAATTTAACCTAATTTTATTTTATTATTATTTATTATTTATATATATATATATATATTAGGTAATTAGAATTATTTTATTTTTAGGAACTAAGTTTTTATTTTTATTATTTTTAGGAAATAAAGGAGACAAGGAGAAGAGGAGAAGTGAATTCAGCCCACCATCTTTCCATCAGCCCAAAAAGCCCAAACTAGGAGCCTGCCGTTACAGCTGCCGCGACAGACGCAAAAAATCCAGCCTGTCAACACGCTGTAGCGGCAGACACGCAAACGCGTAACAGACATGGAAACGCGTGACAGACGCGTCAGAAACTGCGTAACAGCGGGCCCCGTTATTCGCGCCTGCCGTTACAGCTCCAACGGGCAGCAAACTTCTCCTCTATATAAACCTCGTTTTACTATTCATTTGTCACTCACTCTTACTCTCTCTACTTGTTTCCTCTCTAGAATTTCATTTGCTTTCATCTTTTTCTACAGTTCCTTGCAATATGAGTACCAGAAACACCCGTCGTAGTGCTGCCTCAGGATCTGCCCCAGCAGCAGCCACTCCCAGCTCCTTCCAGGCCAGAGACATGTGGGAGGAGAAAGGCTTCATCTATACTACACAAACGGAGAACCTTGGGCTAAAACCATTTATACCTCACAAGATCAGAGCCCTGCAGTGGCAAATGTTTGCCGAGTAGCCGGAAGAAATGAACGTCACTTTAGTCTGAGAATTTTATGCTGCCATCGACAGCAGGGAGGCGACAACAGTGACGGTTCATGGAAAGGAAGTACCCTTTGAGCCCGAATACATCAACACCCTTTATGGGTTCTATGTTGGCAGAAGAGAAGACGGCCACCAGAGATTTGTGGAGAGCTTGGAGCCGGCAGATTATGATGTTGTTATGGCAGAACTCACCGATGAAGGCACCGAGTGGAATACCGATCCTAAACATCCAAGGACGGTAAAACGAGTCCAACTCACTCCGGAAGCCAAGCTGTGGAACGCATTTATCAAAAAGAGGATCATGCCCTCCTCGCACAACAACACGGTAGACCAACCAAGGTTAGCCCTCATCCATTCAATTCTAAATAAGAGGCCTATTAACGTTGGTAGATATGCTCGGGAGGAAATTTTGGATTACGCGTACCGGCCCTCGGGACCACTCTTCTTCCCCTACCTCATAACAGCCCTCTGCCGTGGCCACAACGTACCTGAAGTTGCCGAGGATTTGAGAGTCCACGGAAAAGGATTGACGGAAAGGAACATCCTCAGCTTAATGGAGTTGAAAGCTGCTACTTCCCTGTCGTCCTTCGACCCCACTGCCGCGGCAGGTGAGCTGACAAAGCCCACCGAGACAGAACCTGCCGCCATAGAACAAAGGCAGGCCACTACAGAAGCTCCCCCAGCAGACTCCTCAACACAAATCCTTGGTGCCCTGCAAAAAATGGAAGAACGATAGCTGGGCCTGATGAGCTTCATTCAAGACATCACAACAGCAACGGTACATTTCATTAAAACCAATCTTAATTTTCCTGATGTACTGTTCCCTGCCTTCCCCGACCATTATTTTGCTGCCCCCACACCTGCCCATACCCCTACCCCTGCTGCCACACCGAGAACACCATCTGCCGCGTCCACACCGACCCCGGCCACAACAGCTGCAGGCGGGAGCCACACGGCCGCAACATCTACTAGGGGAGCAAAGAGAAAAGAGCCCATGTCCGACCTCGACACGTATATAGCTGGCTTCTCCTCCTCTAAAATTTGAGGGGCATCCGATGACGAGCCCTCTATCAAGAGGAACCTGTCAAAGGAGTTCACCCCGGTGAAACGGCAGAAACTAGGCTCCGGAGTCGAACCATCCGACCAAGGAAAATCTGACAGCGGCAACAGCAGTAGCAGCAGCAGCTCCTCCGAGGAGATTCAGGTATTGGAGAAACCACCACATATTTCACCTACCCGAATCTAGTCTCCGAGGGAAGCCAAGAACAAGACCACCTCTGCCTCTCCCAGCCACCTGCCGGCACCGACAAGGAAAGTCACTGCCCGCCGGCAGATTCAGATTCAGATCAGCAGCAACAGCAGCACCGATGACAGCGCTTAAAATTTAAGTTTCTTTCCTTATATTTGATGTCTGCTATTTTGTTATATTTGTGATGTTGCTTTTATTACTTTTTCTTTTTCATTCTGTCATTTGCATTGAGGGCAATACAACCCTTGAGTTTGGGGGTGGCATCCCTCTATTAATGAAGTGTCTTTAAGTTTAAAAATTGTGTCTTTTATTTAGTTTATTTTTGTTAAAAATGAAAATTTGGCTTAAGTCTTTGAACTAAACTTACCTGTCGTGACAACCTCTGTCGTGGCAGTACCTTTAGGAAAGTTTTAGGAGCAGTTTAGAGCCTTACTATAGTTCTGAATCTTAAACACCCTTTGTGACTTTTATACTGTTTAGAACTCTGCTAGTAAACTAGAATAGAAAAGCTTAACACTTGAGTTGCCCCTAGAGGTGCCTACCACTGGCTCTAGGAAAAAAAAGTTAAGAAAAATAGACTCAATACACCTAGAGGTGCCCAAAACCGGCTCTAGGAAGTTAGCTAGAGGTACCCGAAACCGGCTATAGTCAAACTTAAGCTTGAGAAAATAGAAGCGAGTCTAAATAAAAACTAAAGGAGCCTAAGAATTGCCTCCAAAAAGATGAAAATTGGCATAAAAATTCAAGTTAGAAGCTTAGCTATTCTAGTAAACTAAGGGAGTCTTGGCATATAATTGTTCACAAAGCATGCACACACTACACGAGAATTATAGTAAGGTTCCGGATGAATCCTGAATTATCCAACAGGGTGTTGCTTAAAATAGGGAATGAATGGTAGGTAAGGAAAAGTCCACTGTTTTAAGCCAAACAAAAATTTTGTATTTCTTTCTTAGGTCTTAATTGCTTGAGGGCAAGCAAAAACTTGAGTTTGGGGGTGTGTTGAGTGTGTAAAAGTTCTATATATTACCCCCTATTTAACCCATATTTCTGTTGCATTCAAGCATAATTCATTGCATTTAGGATAGATTTCATTCATACATCACAATTATATCAAATGGCACAGTTTCTACTGAAATTGGTTGTTTTTGCAGGTAGCTGCTGTAGCAGATGAAGGGCAGTGTAGAAGCAGAGCTGGAACACTAGACTGCAGCTGAGAAGACGGATGCTGCCATGGCTGCTGCCGTGGCAGCCAAGGACGACAGCAATGGTGAAGGGAAGAAGTGGAGTGGACCTCGACAGAAAGAGGAAATGAAGTCGGTCTGTCATGGAGCACTCTTATATTTTTCCAAGCCCTAGATCAGAATAAAGGCCAAGCCCAAAGTTCAAGGAAGAAACTCCAAGCAAGAAGGAAGGACGAATTAAAGACATATTATCTGAAGATTTAGTCTTTAATAGAGTTTTACTTTAGTTTAAACTTGTATTCTTGTCATATTAGAAAACTTGAACCCAAGGCCTATATAAAGGCATGTAATTCGACCTAGGGAAGGATATCTTACTCTCTAGTCGTCTTCCTCTAAACTCTAGTCGTTTTCCCCTTCTCATCATGTTCTAAACTTCCCCTAGGGCTAAGGGTTGATTCTGTAAAGTAGTTGCAAGAATTGCATTGTTTTAGGATTTTCTTCTGTTCAATAAAATAGACTTCAAGTTTGCTTATTCTGGTTTTCAACATCTTACAAGAGTATCGGGAGAGTATTGTGAGATTACACATTTACTTAATATCAGGAGAGTTAAGTATACGAAAGGAATAAGTACGGGTTCTCCAGTTTATGGTTGAACTATCTCGGACCTAGGGATAGGACGAGGTTAAGTGGCTAAGGAAGAATTCAACAACATCGGTGTTCATCCTTCGATTCACGCCGAAAGGTATCATCAAAGACGTGTTCATCGACAGACTTGGACCTAGGGATAGGCCAAGACATAGCAGGGATTCTTGCCAAGCTTGAAGTGTTGAGTTGTGTGTTCGCTGCCACAACAAACAACAAACTGCTTCCGCAGCAGGTACTGCCGCGACAGGCGCTGCGATAGAACATATAAGTCTTAGACATTGCAACACCCGCACTACGGAGCAGATCAATACCGGCCTATTCTTTACTCTGAATATTTTCCTCTTTTATTTTCAATCTTCTTTATTATTTCGTGACAAACTATTAAACTCTTTCTTTTCCCTTTCGTGCAAAAAAGTAAGGTTAAAGTTATTAGCTCAGTCCTTGTGGAGACGATATCCGATACTTACGTATCACTTTACTACTTGCGTCGTGTACACTTGCACTACATTGCGATAGACACTTTTACACGCAATATGATCCTTGTATGTATATGCTTATGCATGTCTTATGAAACATGTTTTGATGTTTGGAAATGTGGCTTACTGGTAATGCTTTGAAAAACGTAAGGCTTGTGCTAAATGAGAATTATATTGGCAAGTGATATTGTGAAAAATGGTTTATAAATGAAATCGGATATAGTTGGTCGGCTATAGGATTGAGTGCATTATAAACAAGTCGCATTGGATGTTGAGGGGTTTATATGGTGTACCGAATACTCCATCCAAGTACCCTAACGATTGAGGAAAGTGTATAGTGTCTCGTCTCTCGTTAGTGGGGTTATACATCTACCAATGAGTGTTGTTGAGGGGTTTATATGGTTTACCGAATACTCCACCACAGGTGTCACAACGGTGGAGGGTAACTCATGTGTGTGAACCTAGTGGTGCCAGTGAGAATGTATGAAGTGTTTGGACAACATTTGTGAATCCATGTATCCGATATGGTTTTGAGAAATGAGCATGTTGATGATCACTTGTAAGCCAATATAATTGATGATGTGTTATGATATGGTTTATGATGCTTGAAAATGAAAATACATGTTTTACTCTTTAAGCTTTGCATATGGTAGCTTTGCATGGGAAGGCTTAAGTTGAGTGTTAGCAAATGTATTTGTTGTTGAGTATATAACACATGTTGCATGGTGTTTAACATGTTGATTTGTTAAGGAAAATGCATAGTTTTAAAAAGGGCATGATGGTTTTCAAATGATGGGGAAATGATTTTAATGCATAGATGGTGTTTTGGTTTTGAGCACTCCTCACCAAGCCTTGTATGCTTACGCACTTATTTGTCCATCAATGCAGATGATTGAAGCTTAGGAGGCATCAAGATGCAAGGGAATCCAAGGTACTTTTCTTAAGAATGTATGTTTCGAATTGGACTAGAGTAATAAGGGCAATGGTGGTTCCACATTCTATTTGGGTGATGTGTATGAACACCCTTTGTGAGCATGTTTGCTTTATGGTTTTAAACTTGCAAAAGGCCTTTATTGGATTGATTGTGCATTGGTTTGAGTTTTGACTCTTGAATAGCTTATTTGCTAGGTTGCATGCCTATAGTTTACCTTTGATGCAATTTTGCCATGATTTGTTGTTGAATATGCCATGAATGTTTGAGGATTGATGTTTAAATATGATGAATGCATGTTGAAAGCATGTCGGAATAGTTTAGGATGGATTTAAGTGTGAAAAACCAGCAAAAAGTTTCATTACATGCCCATGTGTTTCGGTACACTCGAGCCTGTACCGAAACAATGAGCTTGAAACGGCCTAAGGGTTTCGAAACAGAGAAGGTCTGTTCTGGTACGTTTTGCTATTGGAAACCACTGTTTCGAAACACCTCAAGGGTGTTTTGATACAGGACTGTGTTCCGAACCAAGTGAACCTGTTTCGGTACGCCTGTTTGGATACAGGGCTAGCATGTACCGAAACGGCTGGTTGTTATGTTAGTTGATGGAATATTCGGAAGTTCTAATTCTTTGCGTTTTAGTCCCTGAATGTTGTGGATGCAATTATATGAGCATGGATGATTATTTTGAGCTGAGTTTTGGCCGAGATGCAAGTAATGAGACTAATTAAGGTTTGGTAACATAAAAATGGTATAATCCTTTAAAGTTTGGTAAAATTACAATATGGTCCTTAAAATCGTATGCAATCGAGTTCCAATTGATGGCTTATTGAGTTGTGAATGTTCCGTTGCGTTATTAAACACTTAGGATATTAATGGGCACCTAGACAAGATAAAAAAAAGAAAAAATTAGGGTTGTTTATTGGAGTAAACCTTTATGGTTTACATCAATATTCCTCGTGTGACTCGTTCGGTTCGGTCTACTGTCTAGGCCGGGTCGAGGGGGTTACAGTGAAGGTATGAAATTCAGTAGAGGATTGCCACGACATATCATCCCCAATGAATAGCCAGGAAGAGATTTCAAATAAGGAGATTAAGAATGTTTTGGAGAAGATTGTGAATCCAGCAAGGAAGGAGTGGTCTTTGAGACTAGATGACTCCTTTTGGGCTTATAGACAACTTTTAAAACTCCTTTGGGAACCTCCCCATTCAAACTCGTTTTTGGGAAGGCATGCCACCTGCCAGTGGAGTTGAAATATCGAGCATATTGGGCAATCAAAACGCTTGATATGGCATGAAGGTCTGCTAGTGAGAATAAGTTGTTAGACTTGAATGAGTTAGAGGAATTTCGAGCTCAAGCTTACAAAAACACCAAGCTATAAAAGGAGAAGACAAAGAGATGGCATGATAACAGAATAATGCCAAGGAAGTTTTATACCGGACAACATGTTTTGTTATTTAACTCGAGGCTAAAGTTGTTTCTAAGGAAGCTCAAGTCTAGATGGTCGGGCCCCTTTGAAGTTGTCAAACCATATGCTCATAGAGCAGTTGGCATCAAGGATTTGAAAACTGGTACCACTTTTAAGGTAAACGGCCAAAGGTTGAAGCCTTATTTGGAAGATAATCAAGGCAATCCCAAGGAGACCATTCTCATAGAAGAGATTGAATGATTTTTTCCCTTCGAGTGATCAATGTAAATATTTAGATTATTTGTTTTTCATTTTCAACGTTTATTTATTTTCTATGTTCTATTTTATTTTCTATTATTTTCGTTTTCCTTCTTTGAAAGGTTGGTTTTTAATGAGTGTAGGTACATGTTGCATCTCCAGGCAGAATACCAAGGCAAAGGACTGGCATGGGGCGATAAAATTTAGAGAAAAGAAAATTACCCTAGCCGCCCAAGGCTTATTAGAGCTCAAACCAAGTGAGAGTGAAAATTTTTTCTTTGAAATTTACCCTAGCCGCCCAAAGTGATAAGTTGGAATTCAAATTTCAACCTAATCACCTCTTTCCCAATCTGTCCTATCACCATAACCCTTTATCACATCATCTTTTCTTTCCCCTAAACACGTCAAAACTCATCATTATCCTAACTTAACTGGCCACATTAAACACTCAACCTTTCACCCTTCAATCTACTTGAAACCCTAACCAATCCAAGGATAAAGACTTTTCACTTTCCCTCTATTTTCTTTATCAAGCAAGAACACCGAGAATCGCTTCATCTTCTTCCAAAAATCACTCAAGTCCCAAACAAATTCTCATGACCTCCTCAACGACGCCCTTCAAGATCTTTTTCAACGAAGAAATCCACAAGAAACAAAAAGATAACTTTGCCTCAAGAACATTTTATTATGAGAAAAATTTTGAGTTCAAGAACGAACTCAACTTGGGATACACCTTAGAGTTCATGACACTAGTGACAAAGCAAAAGTGGGAATTGTTTTGTCAACAAACGGGGGAAGTTTACTCCAACATTGTCTAAGAATTCTATGCCCATCTCACAACCAAAGACTCACCCTACTTGATGATGCAAGGTACGTGTGTGCGATTTGATGAGGGGTATAATAATGCCATGTTTGAGTTGGATTGTGCAGAGGATGAACATCTTCAGTTTGTTGATTCAATGAACGATGCCAAGAAGAAAAAGCTACTAAAAGATATGTGTGAACCTGGCACCAAGTGGATTGTGTCATTGAAGCGACACCGGACAGTCAAACGGCCATCATTGAAGCCAAAACTGAGAGGGTGGGATCATTTCTTGAAGGAAAACCTAATGCTGATCACCCATAACGAAACTATCTCGGAAGAGAGATTATGTTGAGTTGTGAGGAGCTCGATTCGTTCAACCGATATGGCTCGCCAAGTGGTGGAGAGGTAGATTTTTGGGTGGAAGGGTTGTGGAAGCTAAAAAGATAATTGACACAATGATTTATAGTGGTTCAACCTTCTAACCAAGGTCTACATCCACTACCCTAGCTCCCCACTAAGGATTTCCAATCAATCCACTATTGATTCGTCCCCTTTTCTAGGCTTAATAGGAAACCCTTATACACCGATCAAGCTTTCTACCCAAAGCCTTGATCGAAACCCTCTTTACAAAGAGAAACAATAAGCAAACTTAAATCCCTCTAATAGGTATTTGTTTGCACAATTTAGCACTCACCCAAACCTAAAACACTTGAGCAAATTTGACAATTTTGGCTCACTAGTGTTTGTCTATACAATAAATGACAATTTAAGCTCTAAGACAATTCTTGATCATTTGTTGATTGACAATATGAGCATTAGCCTTTACTTGATGCTTGGAGGTCCCTTTTATACTCCTTGATGAGTTTTTAGCCGTTATTAGCCGTTGGGATTGAATTGAAGCCGTTGAGGACTTTAATTCCCACCATAAATGCAGTTCTGCAGCTCACCGTTTCGAAACGCTCGAACCCATTTCGAAACACCCTTTAAGTAGAAAGAGTCGTTGCAGTCTGACAAGGCACCCGTTTTGGAACGCCTCTGGCCGTTTCGGAACACGTATCGAAACGCCTAGACCCGTATCGAAACACTATGCATTTAAATGTTAGTTGGGAAATAGCCGTTGGGGTTTATGACCATTGTGGTCGATGCCATGTGGGCGTATCGAAACGGCAGAGCCTGTTTTGAAACGCTGGGCAAAATCCTCATCCTGGGAAAGCCTGTTTCGATACTGGTATCGAAATGTTTTAGCTACTGGAATACACCGTATCGAAACGCCCTAAGGTGTTTCGAAATGTCTGGACGGTTTTGTGTGGTTTGGCCTTTGAAAACATGTAAAACCCTTTGAAAATGTCCCTAAACATAGTTTCAAGTTATTTGGATTTTGGAAATTGTTTTAAATACTTTTTAAATCAGTCCAAAACATTTTTCAATTATTATATCAAAATATTAGTTCTACAATCTCCCCCTTTTTGATATAATAAAAACTATCTTGAAAAATTGTTTGAGATTCTCCCCCTTTAACTTTAAAAACGTGAATAAGAGAATTAAAAATATAAAACAAATAAAGCTCCCTCTTATTCATTTGAAAATTCAATTTTTCAAACCATTTCTCCCTCTTTTTGTTATATCAAAAAGAATTTAAAACATTAAGTTCAAAATAACAATAGAGGTAAAAACTGACAAAAATAAGAATTTGGTTTTAAAATGGCTTCCCCTTACTTAAAGCATCAATAAAATGTTAGTCCAACATTTATGATCATCTAGTTGAAGTAAAAAAATGAAAACAAATAAATGCAAAAACAACTAGATTTTTACCAACACTTGAACCCAAAGGGAGGATGTGAAGCCTTCCTTCTTCAAGTGTTCTTCCTTGTGTGCATGGAGCTCCCCCTCAATGTTTGACTTGTTGAACATCTCCATCACACCTAGTAATAGACAATCAAGTAATTTTTGGTATCCAAATTGCTTTGGATCCATAGATATTAGTAGCACAAATTTTAGTCCCCTTAGGAATCCATTTTTCAATGTCATACTTTTTAATTGAAGTGGTTAGTCCTTTTGGGACCCAAACACTTCTAAATCATTTTCCTTTTACAAATCTAGGGGCACTAGATTGTCTTACATAGAAATTTGTTTTTTTAAATTTGTTTTTCTTTTCTAGCTCTTTGGAAATCAAATCATTTTCTTCTTGAACTTTTTGAAGCAAATTTTGTAAATCAAAACATTTTAATTCAAACTCTTCGAGTTTTGCTTCAAGTTCAAGTTTGGTTTTAGAAATCAAATCATTTTGAATTTTTAACTTTGAAATCAATTTATTGTTTTTCAAAATGTGATTTTTAAACTCTAAAACCAAATCATCATAGGCATCTTGTAATTCATCAAAAGAGTAAGAACATGAAGTAGATGAATTAGAAGTTACCCTTGAATCTTCTTCGATGGCCATAAGGCAAAGGTTGGCTTGTTCATCGTTGGTGGAGTCCTCATCACTCCAAGTAGCCACATGTGCCTTCTTCTTATGGCTTGAAGTGCTTGCCCTCTCCTTTTTCTTGGATTCTCGTTCAAGCTCTCTCAAAGATTTCTTCATGAACGGGGCACACTTCTTAAAGAGATGAACTATCTCTTCTTCTTCATCCTCCTCTTCACTTGAGTAGACATGATGGCAAGTGGAGGATTTGAGAGTCACGACACTTGCATTGATGCCTAGCCCTTTGATTTTCTTCTCTCCCATAGCTCTAATTTCTTCCCTCTTCTTCTTTGTTCTTCTTCATAATTTGATGAGTAATGAGTGACCCCATGAGTTCATCAAGCTTCAAAGTCTTCAAATTCTTTACTTCGATGATGGCGGTCCTCTTTGAGTCCCAAGACTCGGGAAGAGAGTAGATGAGCTTTTGAACAAGCTTTTCTTCCGGGATGACTTCTCCATAGCCTTTGAGACCATTGGTGATAGTGGAGAACCTATCAAACATCTTCTCGATGTTCTCTTCTGGATCCATGTTGAAGTTCTCATACTCTAAGGTTAGGAGCCCAATCTTGGTCTCCTTGACTTCATCGGTCCCCTCGTATGTGACTTCAAGCTTGTCCCATACCTCCTTGGCACTCTCACAAGAAGACATCTTTTCATAGATGGTTGGGCCAAAAGTACAAAACAAGATGTGTAAGGCTTTGCATTTTAGCTCCATCTTCTTGCGATCGTCACCACTCCACTCCGCTTTGCTTCGTTGAGGCATGAACGGACCATCTTCGACTATGTCCCATAGCTTGTAATCTCTAGATTTGATGAAGAACTTCATCTTTGTCTTCCAATGGGCATAGTGGGTTCCGTCAAAGAAAGGCGGTTTGTCGATTGATTGTGCCATTTGAGCCGGTTGATGAAACAGTGATCGAACTTGCCGGATCTTCTCAATAGGATGTGAACCCCTTTCGATTGAGCCAAGCTCTGATACCAATTGTTGAGTTGTGAGGAGCTCGATTCGTTCAACCGATATGGCTCGCCAAGTGGTGGAGAGGTGGATTTTTGGGTGGAAGGGTTGTGGAAGCTAAAAGGGTAATTGACACAATGATTTATAGTGGTTCAACCTTCTAACCAAGGTCTACATCCACTACCTTAGCTCCCCACTAAAAATTTCCAATCAATCCACTATTGATTCGTCCCCTTTTCTAGGCTTAGGAGGAAACCCTTATACACCGATCAAGCTTTCTACCCAAAGCCTTGATCGAAGCCCTCTTTACAAAGAGAAACAATAAGCAAACTTAAATCCCTCTAATAGGTATTTGTTTGCACAATTTAGCACTCACCCAAACCTAAAACACTTGAGCAAATTTGACAATTTTGGCTCACTAGTGTTTGTCTATACAATAAATGACAATTTCAGCTCTAAGACAATTCTTGATTATTTGTTGATTGACAATATGAGCATTAGCCTTTACTTGATGCTTGGAGGTCCCTGTTATACTCCTTGATGAGTTTGTAGCCGTTACTAGCCGTTGGGATTGAATTGGAGCCGCTGAGGACTTTAATTCTCACCATAAATGCAGTTCTGCAGCTCACCGTTTCGAAACGCTCGAACCCGTTTCGAAACACCCTTTAAGTAGAAAGAGCCGTTGCAGTCTGACAAGGCACCCGTTTCGGAATGCCCCTGGCCGTTTCGGAACACATATCGAAACGCCTAGACCCGTATTGAAACGCCCTGCATTTAAATGTTAGTTGGGAAATAGTCGTTGGGGTTTATGACCGTTGTGGTCGATGCCACGTGGGCGTATCGAAACGGCAGAGCCCGTTTTAAAACGCTGGGCAAAATCCTCATCCAGGGAAAGCCCGTTTCGATACTGGTATCGAAACGTTTTAGCTACTGGAATACACCGTATCGAAACGCCCTAAGGTGCTTCGAAACGCTTAAACGGTTTTGTGTGGTTTGGCCTTTAAAAACATGTAAAACCCTTTGAAAATGTCCCTAAACATAGTTTCAAGTTATTTGGACTTTGGAAATTGTTTTAAATACTTTTTAAATCAGTCCAAAACATTTTTCAATTATTATATCAAAACATTAGTTCTACAGATTAGCATTGTTGCATTCAATCATTGTGGACCGCAAGATCAATGCCGACCAAATCATCATCGTGGAAACCTATAAGTGTGCCGGTAAGAGCAGTGGAAGTTTGTTTTTCCCTTTATTGATTTCTAACATTTGTATGAAGCATGGTGTGTCCAAGATTAATTTGGACAAAGTCCAAGAAACTAAGGGAACAACAATTACACCCGCCCTGTGGAGGCAACTCACTACCACTGAGTCCAAGGACAAGGGCAAGGGAAAGGCAGTAGAGCCGATGTCCAAGCCCAAGATGCCGAAGGCATAGCCTGCAACTTCTATACCAACTAGTTTAGTGTCAATGCTTTCCTAAATCTACCAACTCTAGGAGATCATTCCCCAAAAGTTAGAGAAAGCTGAGGAGAAAAACATCAAGCTCTGGAATTATGCTCATGCTAGGGACAATGCCATCAGGAATTTCCCCGGGTGTCTTCGCTGCTTTCCCTGAGTTCCCAACTGATATCTTTTCCAACGATGATGTGCTAGACAGTCATCATTTAGTCCATACTCCGTCACAATTCGATGCCACCGTACCAATATCTCTTGTCCAAGTTGACTCTGCCAAGATAGAAACGCCTCCAGAATCAGAAGAAGAAATCAAAGAAAAACATGCCGCAACGCCTGTTGCACCTACCTCGTCTGCTGCCACTGATGCTCCTGCCACCTCGGACCCAATGAAGATTGTCAAGAAAGTCCTCCGTGATATTAGAGCTTCCATTGTCGCCTCAAATCCTAGCTTGACAAGAACGAAGCATAAGACTCATGATCGTGGGAGCTTTATCAAACGAAAGACCTGCATCACACGACAAGAAATCTCCGAAGGGGATCCCTCTTCCCCTAAAACTCATTGAATTCATTTTTAATCATTTTTCATGCATTTAGTATTATTTCATGTGTTTATATTTGTTTGCATGCATTGAGGACAATACACACATTTGGTTTGGGGGTGTTGGTTGTCTCACATTTGTTGCCATGCCATGCATTCATGTTTACATTTTTGTTTGCATTCTATTGCCATGTAGATTAGGTATAACAATGCATACCAAACCACTATTTTTTTGCCTCATTTAAATTTTGAAAGATTGCTAACACTTTGCTAGTACAGTTTAATTTGTTCTAGAGTATTATGTCCGATGATGAATTTAAAATCCTTAGTTTGCATATTCCAGTAGAGTAGTGATGTCAGGACTACTTGGCAATTGATCTCTAGTTTAGGGAATTGAACGTTCACTTAACACGTAGTATGCATCTAGTTCCCAAACAAACTTAGAATACTTGAAACTAAGCTCAGAATAAAAAAATTGATGCCATGGGTAAAAAATTAATAAGGCAACAATGTTTTGCCAAGGTAAGAAAAATGTAGAACTCTCATCTACCTTAGGGATAATAAGTAACTTGGGGATTCGTGGTTTTCCCCCTCTTAGTTCTCAAGTTAAAAACTTGGGAATTCATTGATATTTTGTGGATGGACCCCCATCCATGAACTAAGCTTTTACAGTTGGTTGGGGGATGTTTGCGTTTAACACTTTATTTATGTTAGGTTTTTAATAATCATGATTGCCTTGGCATTGTTTTTTATTTGGATAGCACTTCAGTTGATACATGCATGAGAGGGCTAAAGCAATACATATTGGACAAGAAGCTGAATCTGTTTGTGAAGTCTGGAAAGTCAGCCAAATTGCAACGACTTTTCAAATGAGATCTGAGAATTTCTACGCAAAGTTGTCTTCTAGAAAATTGACCTTCATTCAGTTACCTTTCTAACGCATCTTCAAACACATCAATCAGACATCGGGAACTCAAGATACATTTATTTTACTGAAGACTGGGCATGCAGAAAACTAGATACGAGATTATTACGGGATTTTGTAAAATTCAGCTCAAAAAGTTATTATATAAAGCTTTTGGACTAATTAGACTTAGCCCAACTTAATTATTAACATTTAAATTATGTTTTTAGGGTTTTATATACTTTAGGAACCAACCGCCCTTCTCCCAAGCAACTCTTATCAGCTTATCACTTGCACTTATCAGCTTATCACTTGCAGCACAAGAACAAGAAGTTTAAAGGCTATTTTTTTTATTTTTTATAATTAAATTAGGGTTTTCTTGTTTTAGTAGAAGGTAAATTACTTTGGGTATCCTTCACCTATAAAAGGATGAAGCGTCCACCATTGTAATTCGGATTATTCAAATTTTCTTTGATTAAAGAAATATTTAGTGATTTTGTTTTTGCAAGTGCTGATTACTTGTGCCTTAGAATTCTTCTTCAACATAAGTTCGACGAGTTCTTGTGAGGGAGATCATCTTCAAACTCTTGCTTGCATAGGTAATTGCGTCTAGGAGGGTGGGTTAGAGCCGCTTGAGGTTGCTTGCTTAGATAATTGCGTCTAAGAGGGTGCCGAGGACAAAACAACAACAACAAATCGCAAGTCATCTTCATCTTCAATCTTCATGCCATCTCCCAAAATCCCATAAACAAAGCTGGAAATTTCAGATTTGTTTTACCTATCATTTTCTTCATCTTTTTAAATCTTTTTCGTTATATTTTTATTCTTCATCTTCTAATCTTCCTTATTGTCGTCTTTTCTTTAAATTTCGAGACTTGAATATGAAATTTTCAAGAAAAGCCATTCTCTTTTCTATTGAATTTTCAGATCTGCCCATAGCTTTCTTGATTGAGTCTAGAGCTCTTAGTTCTTGCAACAAATTGATTGAAGGCTTCCAAATCCACAACTGCGCAACTCTATCATTTGGTATCAGATTTGGGACGATTCTCTGCAAGAATTTTGGTGTTTTGGGTGAAAAATTCGAACAAAAGGGTAAAATTTGCAAAATTCAAACGAACGAATTTTGAGCTGAAAATTTCCAGATCAGATCTACACCATTGGAGGAGCCGTCACAAAAAATTCAAAAATTTTTGACTTTGGGAACACCTTGAACTAAATGGATCAAGTTACTGCATATTTCAGGTTTTTTTAGGGTTTTCTGATCTTCTTTCTTAACTACTTGTTTTCATTTGTTTTACCTTTTTATTGTCTTCTATACATTATCTAACACTTTCTTTCTTCTTGTGTTAGTAAGAAATTAAAAGTTGCATACCTTTCTTTCTCCTTGCAACTAGAATTCAATTGGTGTCATACCTTTCATTGGACTCCTAGTACAAATAGGACTCATTGTTAGGATTAAACTTAGATTATAACTTGTTGACTTGTGGCAAGAAGGTCTTTAAAGAGTACAAGACCGACTTACTTGCCTCGCTAAGTATTTATTTCTTAGAGTGTTTAGCGAGATTCCTAGTTTTCTTTCTTTTGTATTTCACCTTTGTAAATTTGAGTGTTCCAGGATGTTTCACAAAGACAAGCCTTGTGCAAAACAACATGATACTTTGGGTTCTACTTATCGAGGAAAGATTTCCTTGACCAAACCGAGGCATTCATTCAATTTTTGTGAAGAAAGGCGAACTGAACCAAGGCGAACCGCACACACTTTGGCCATCCCAAAATTCAGAATACCTTCTTTTCAAGGAAGGTATGATCCTGATGGTTATTGTGATTGGGAAAATAGGGTTGATTTCCTGTTTGATTGTTATGGATATCACGAGGAAGATCAAGCTCCATTAGTGGCCCTAAAGTTCGAGGAATAGGCAGTACTATGGTGGCGTTTATTACAACGAGATAGGCGTCTCAATGGTGAAGCCAAAAATAATAACATGGGCTGAACTAAAAAAGGTCATGAGAGAGCGATTCGTTCCCAAAAATTACCAACGACAAGAATCCAAGACTTGTCATAAGAAATACTCATTTTTGATAAAGGTACATCTCAACCTTCATCTTTTCACAACCCTACTAATGCACTATTCGACTCTAGTAGTACAATGCGGAAGAAAGAAGAATGATCGCTAGTCCAACAGGATAATGAACAACCATCGATGAGTCATGTTGAAGAAGACCAAGGAAAACAAGATGACGAAGAAATTTGTTGTCCACGAGAACATGCAAAAGATGTCTCTACTGAGACTTTAACCTTACCCAATAATGAGCAAATACTTTTAGAAGATGACGTTTCGAAAGAAGAAACACTTGAACCCACAAATCAAGACCATCTTTCATGCTTAGTAGTGAGTTCACTTGAATCATCAACAACCTCCTAAGAAAGTAAGTGTGATTCTAACCCTTTATTTGATTCGCGTCCTATCATTCTGTTAGAAACACTTCATCCTCTATAGAAATTTTATTTGGATGATATTTTTTATACAATGAATTGGGTATGTGAGTTATCTTATTTGAAAAAAACCGAGAGTCAAGAGGCCGAGAGCAATAAAAGTCAAATTAATGGCCCAATTTTAGTGAGTGAAAAGAAACATGAGGAAAAATTCGAACAATGTCCAAATGAAAAAGGCGAAAAAAAAAGATAAAGAGAGATTTTTTCGACCTAACCATAACATCCTTGTTTCGAGTGACTTTGAGTTATTTTTTCAGGATTTTGTTAAACCATTGAGAGGAGCTCTATTGGATCACTCCACCTATGACAAAGATTCCTTTTTTATTGCCATTGTTAAATGTCCTTCTTTTGTTGTTTCTGATTCGAGGATGAATACTTTTAAGGAGAGGGGGAATGATACATGCATGGGAGGGCTAAAGCAATGCATATTGGACAAGAAGCTGAATCTGTTTGTGAAGTCTGGAAAGTCATCCAACTTGCGACGACTTTTCGAATAGGATCCGGGCATTTCTGGGCAGAGTTGTCTTCTAGAAAATTGACCTTCATTCAGTTACCTTTCCAACTTATCTTGAAACGCATCAATCGGACATTGGGAACTCAAGATACATCCATTTTACTGAAGATTGTGCATGCAGAAAAATGGATACGAGATTATTACGGGATTTTGTAAAATTCAGCCCAAAAGCTATTATATAAAGCATCTGGACGAATTAGACTTAGCCCGACTTAATTATTAACATTTAAATTATGTTTTTAGGATTTTATATACTTTAGGAACCAACCACCCTTCTCCCAAGCAACTCTTATTAGCTTATCACTTGCACTTATCAGCTTATCACTTGCAGCACAAGCACAAGGAGTTTAAAGGTTGTTTTTCTTTTATTTTTAATTAAATTAGGGTTTCCTTGTTTTAGTTGAAGTTAAATTACTTTGGCTATCATTCACCTATAAAAGGATGAAGCCTCCACTATTGTAATTCAGATTATTCAGATTTTCTTTGATTAATGAAATATTTAGTGAGTTTGTTTTTGCAAGTGCTGATTACTTGTGCCTTAGAAGTCTTCTTCAACATAAGTTTGACGAATTCTTGTGAGGGAGATCATTTTCACACTCTTGCTTTCCTAGGTAATTGCGTCTAGGAGGGTGGGTTAGAACCGCTTGAGGTTGCTTGCTTAGATAATTGCGTCTAAGAGGGTGTCGAGGACAAAACAACAACAACAAATCACAAGACATCTTCATCTTCAATCTTCACGCCATCTCCCATAATTCCATAAACAAAGCTGGAAATTTCAGATTTGTTTTACCTATCCTTTTCTTCATCTTTTTTTAATCTTTTTCGTTATATTCTTATTATTCATCTCCTAATCTACCTTATTGCCGTCTTTTCTTTAAATTTCCAGGTCTGAATCTGAAATTTTCAAGAAAAGCCATTCTTTTTTCTATTGAATTTTCAGATTTGCCCATAGCTTTCTTGATTGAGTCTAGAGCTCTTAGTTCTTGCAACAACTTGATTGAAGGCTTCCATATCCACAACTGTGCAACTCTATCATTAGTTTTCTAAATTCTTTGCCTTGTGACCGTTGACATTGTTTGCTTATTACATCTTAATATCTTAACAGACTTGAGGGGTAACGATTAGTTGTCAGATACTAACGAGAGAAGCTTCGACATAAGTTTTTCAAGTAGATAAGCTTAGTTCGGAAGTGAATCTACCCCTTAGTAGTATAGATTGACACTTAATCAAATTAATTAATGGAAAACTTCATTATAGACATACAAGGGTTCTAACATGGTTAATTTCGGGATTGCCATCAATAGAGGTAATGCCACTCTTGAATCTACTCAGCAATAATTCCAAGGCATGACGCTATTAGCAGCTAGCATAGCTAGCGTAAAAAATAGACATCCCTTGCCAACACTCATCACTCATTCGAATACTTTTTCTTGTCAAATAGTTTTTATTTTCATTGCATTTCCTTAGTTAATTTTTTGAAAAAACTTCAAATCAATCCAACATTTTCCCTTGAAAAGTAAACAATTAAAACAATCAAACTCTTGGTCAATTCCTGTGGATTCGATAATCAGCTTACTGTTGTATTACTTGCTGACCGTGTATACTTGCATGCAAAAGACCATACCTTAAATTATTCTTATACATTTCACTACATTTTCACTCTTTTCCAAGCGTTAGCATAGTTGATTGTTGTTTTTAACCTTAAATTAAAGTGTCATTCTTTAGACTCTCCCATAATTTAAACCCTTACATGTTAAGACGACTCAAACCCCAAAGTAGCACTTTTTACCTATATTCCCCTATATTTCCCCATATAGAACCCTTACAGAGAACTCACAGTGCACGCACGGCGAGTTCCATGTGGGTAATAGTAGGTCGTAAAGGTCATTTTTTTTGTTAGAGTTATTAGTTTCCTATAAATATGTAATTTGATTTAGGGTTTAGAGCTCTAAAAATCTGTCCACTTCTTTTGGAGAAAACAAAGTTGTGAAGCCATGTTATTTTCTTAGAGCACCAAAAATTTCAACCACTCAAATATTTCAGAATATTGAAGTTAACACTTTTTAACTCTTTAGATTATGGTGTTTGAGAAATTTTATAAATTTATTTTGGGATTGTGGTTTAGGGTTAGTAGAATGATTTTTTATATATGATTAATTATGTTTCATCCGAATAGTAAAGAGTGTTATTATTTTAATATAAATTTTTTTGATATCCAATTGATTTTTTACGGTGAAATATTTTTACCGTGGAGTTATTGGGAAAATGGCGTTATTAAGACTTGAAGATTCCCACGTAACGAAGAACATGAAATTATTAGTTAAAATGTATGACTTTATTTCAATTTTAAGTTTTGTTTGTAAATGATACAGTACTAATTCCATGTAAATTTTGTGTTTGTAGACTGAGATGACAAAATTTCAACATCTATTGATATGGAGCAATTCGCCAAGCGTGTTTATAACATGATTTCTAGAGCCAGTCGGTTTTTATTACGCACAAAAAATTTGTGACTTCAAGGTTGTGCCATAGTTGATTAATGGGCTGGTCGAGCATTGGAGATCGGAGACGCATACCTTCCACATGTTGTGCGGAGAGTGCACAATCACTCTCGAAGATGTGGCTATGCAGCTTGGTGTCCCAGTTTCGGGTTCTCCAATCATTGCTCAAAACGAGTATTTCCCTGAAGTTCTCTGCTACAAATATTTGGAGAAGGCACCACTGATTGATGCGATTGATGGTAAACGTGTGAAACTGACATGGTTTTAGAGTGATTTTCAAGTGGATTCAAATTCCATAGCGGAAGAAATTCGATGTGTTGCTCGAGCCTATGTATTGATCCTTATCGGTGGTATGCTAATGCTGGACAAATCTTGTTCTATATTGCACACACATTACCTCCCGTCTTAGAGTGTTCTTTTGGAGCAAGAAAATTTAGTTGGAGACATGCAATTTTAGGTTTACTCTACCACTAGGTCTGCAAGGTAGCCAAACTGTAACCCCTTTAACCCGGCCTAGACGTTTCACCCGAACTACGAAGATTACACGGGGAAAACCAAAGTCAACTTGAAAGTCAACCTTGATTAATGACCCTTTTTTTTTCTTTTTATCATTTCTAAATGCAATATTAAGCCTATGTGATCACTCAAGATCATAGGAAGGAAAGGCACAATGATCGGAATTCATTTAGGGGTTTAATTGTAAGAATTAGACTTTTAGGGACCAAAACGTAAATTTTGCAAATTACGAAGACTTTGCAGATTTTATGTTGACCAATATGCAATTAGTCATATTCCATGCATCTCTGTCAAAAATCAACTTAATTAGACATCCCAAACTCAACCAATTGCATACACAATCATCAAGGACTAAAATGTAAGAAACAAGAACTTAAAACAATTCAAAATGCAGTTCAACGGTCTGGTGTTTCTAAACGTTGACCCTTGTATCGAAACGAACGTATCGAAACAGAGTAAACCGTTTCGATACTCGGGTGTGTTCCGAGACCCGTATCAGAACATGGCTCTCTGGTAGCTAAAGTGTTCTGAAACACTTTACTCGTTCCGAAACGCTATGGCCATTTCAGGCCCCTGTTCCGAAACATTTAAGGGTGTTTTGATACACCCTGCCCTGCAACTATGTATTTTTCTGGTTTTTCACATCTTTGCACATTCAAACACATCCCAATTCATACCATATCACACCCACAACATGATTAAACTTCAAAGAACATTATTATGAAGCTTAAGCTAAAGCATGGCATCAAGCATGTTATCATTGAGTCTATAGGCATGCTCCCTAGTTGTAAAAACCAAATAAGAGCCTCAAGCCTCAAACCAAACCAAATAGGACAATTACAATCCTCAAAAACCATATTAAACTTGCAACAACCATAGGGAGTTCAAAACACATCTCCCAAAACGAACCATAGGTCCCCTTTGCCAAATATCACTACTAAAGCATATGAAAACATCACCATACATGAGCTTCTCACTTCCTTGGATGTTCTTAGCCTCCATGCTGCCCAAAAACATCTCAATTATCTACATTGTTGGTAAAAGAGAGCGTAAGCACATTTGCTTAGTGAGGCAAGCTCTAAGAAAACCAACACAACAATGCATCATCAAAAGTCTATCTCAAAAACCATTTTCTACAACATGCTCTTTCTATCTCATGCTTGAAAACCATTTCACAGTAAATCTCATGGCAAAGCCAAACACATGCTTAATGAAAACAAAAGCATTTCATACTATAAATCTCATATGCATTTCTCATAGCATAAAAATCATCTCTACATTTGGTACAAGTGAATCAAATACAATTTCATATATTGGCAATTCATATGACATCTTTACTCGGATATGCGGATTAGCTTGACTCAAGGTCAAGTCCTACCCCGGTGGAATCTCACATCACCGGATTCTCATGGTGGTATCTCTCTTCGCCATAAAGCTTGGATATTCCAGCAAGTCCTACCCCGATGGTATCTCTCATCATCGGATTATCACTTTGGATCGGGATAACACTACCCCCATTGCTCGACTCCAAAAAGCACATACAAATTTTTAGTTTATAGTGCACTCTCATCCTATTGGTCGACCAATTATATCTGATAATTATCTCATCATTTATGCCAATATATTATATCAAAAACATCATCTCACCTACTGTTTTGATGCAACATTTCTCAAATCTTTCTCATCTCATTTCAAAACCATATCTCATGCTTTGCATTAAATCAACATCTCAAAACTCTTTAGTACAACATGCTATCTCATGAAAACTCTACAAAACATCATTTCATGCTACAAATCATACATAAAACAGTAGGAATTTGTCTATCTGAAAACAAGAGCATGTAAAAGCATTTAGGGGCATCAACCACATATTTGAGAGCAAATCTAGCCATACTTACTTCCAAACTTAGGACGGTGTTTCAAACCAATCCTAAATCCACAAACCTTGTTTCCTTGTCCCTCGAGGACTTCTAAAACCATTCGCACTCACCGATTACGTTTCGCTTGCTTGCCAAAATGATATCTAGGCTTCCAGCACTTCCAGATCAACACCAAAAGCGTCCAAAGATGTCTCCCCTATTTATTACACATAAGAGCAGAGGATTAATGCATCATCATGCATTAAAATCACCAGCCACTTAAACAAACCCGATGCACTACTCAAAAACACCATTTCGGCTACCCGAAATCATCTCCAAACTTTCCCAAAACAAAGCCCAGCCAAGATCTATCAATTATAATCATTTCTAAACCTCAATCAACACCAAAAACCATCATAAACACGTCCTTATATCTCCAACAACAACAGAACACCAATAACACTCCAAAAACCACAAATCTAACATGTAAAACTTAGGAATCCAATCCTATTCGGGATCTGTTTGATAAAACCTCATTTATAACATCAATTATCATCCAAAATATATAAGAAATCAACCTCAAAACTGAGCCTAACCAAGAGTTACGAAAATCATCAAGATCTCACCAAGAATCTTGAGTTTTACCACAATTTCATGTTTCTAACATTAAAGCAACTCAAAAATCATTAACAAAGGATTGAGAACTTGGAAATTTCAGTAAAGAACTGATCATTAGAGGAGAAGGACGAAGCTTACCTGTAATGGCTGATTTCTCCTCAATTTGGGCAAGATTTCTTAAAAATCCAAAGTAAAAGCAAAAGGTTTTGATGAGGTAGAGATTAGAAATCCTTAGGAGAATGAAATCTCAACAAAAGAGATGAAAATCAAAGGTTAATTAGTGAGGGAAGTGTGTTTGGCTGAGTGGAAATTGAGAGAAAATGAAATGAGAGAAAACTAACGTAAGGTAGTTATGGAAAAGTCAACTTAGACTTTCTTTTTAATTCTCCTTTATTCCTTAATTAAAACATTGTTAAAAACTCCCAAATTAAAGAGAAATCTGATGAAAAACAATTTGGTAAAATTAGCTCCTTAAAGATTTAAAGTTTCTATCGTTTACAAAACAGTCACTAGTCAACTTTTGCAAAAACTACAATTTGGTCACTACACCGAAATGTAGTATTTCCAAATCACATTTTGTAAAATTGTTATCACCATAACCTTTAATATAATAAATGAGGATTTTTGGATATTTTTCCATATTTTTAAAGCATCCCGAACTAGGTGTTCCCTAAACCTCCCTTAAAGATTCAAACCGTTCTCGACCGGCCCGATTTAACCTCTAAAACACCTAGGCCCAAAACCAGGGCATTAAAACTCTCCCCCACTTAAGAAATTTTGTCCTCGAAATTTTCCTGGAGGAAAAGGTAAGGAAATTGCTTCTTCATGTCATCCTTCCTTTCCACGTGGCTTCCTCCACGCCACGATGTCTCCACAAGACTTTGACCAGCTCAAGGGTCTTACCCCGGAGAATCTTACTATCCACATCCAGAATCTTAATGGGTTCCTCATCATACGTCAAGTCTAGGTTCAGCTCAACCTCTTCCACAGGCATAACATGTGACGGATCTGACATATACCTCTAAAGCATGGATACATGAAACACAATATGTATCTTTTCTAACTCTTGAGGTAGTATCAGCTTGTAGGTAACAGGATCCACACGTTCTATCACCTCGTATGGTCCAATGAACCTCAGACTCAATTTTCCCTTCTGGCCAAACCTCATCACATTCTTCCAAGGTGAAACTTTCAAAAACACACGCTCGCCCACAGCAAATTCTATCTCCGTACGCTTCAAATCCGCGTAAGACTTTTGTCGGTCTGATGCTTCCTTCAAACGCTCACAAATGAGCTTCACCTTCTCGGTGATTCCTTTCAACAAAGCCGACATTGAGACCAACTTTTGTCCCGTTTCAGCCCAACAAAGAGGAGCTCTGCACTTCCTCTCATATAACGCCTCATAAGGTGCCATTTGAATACTTGCCTGGTAACTGTTATTATAGGCAAACTCCACCAAAGGCAAATGCTTCTCCCAAGAGCCCTGAAACTCAATAACACAGCACCTCAACATATCCTCAAGCACTTGGACAACAAGCTCCGACTGTCTATCTGACTGCGAATGATAAGAAGTACTGAAATTTAGCCGCGTACCCAAAGCTTGATGTAAACATTCCCAAAACCTTGCGGTGAACCTCGAATCTCTATCCGACACTATAGATTTTGGAACTCCATGCAAACGTACAATCTCAGCAAGGTACAACTCTGCAAGCTTATCCAAGGTATACGTAGTATACACAGGCAAGAAATGTGCACACTTCGTAAGGCGATCCACATCACCCAAACAGAATTCTTCTTTGATGGTGATAACGGTAAACCAGACACAAAGTCCAAAGTGATCCTCTCCCACTTCCATTCTGGGATCTTCAACGGCTGCAACAACCCCGAAGGAAATTGATGTTCAGCCTTAACCCGCTGACAAACCATGCATTTGCTAACAAACTCAACGACATCTTTCTTCAATCCCACCCAATAGTACTCATCCTTCAAATCATGGTACATCTTTGTACTACCAAGGTGCATAGCAAAAGGACTATTATGAGCTTCAGTCAGAATAGTGCACCTCAACTCAAAATCACTTGGCACCACTATCCGACTCCCAAGACATAAAACACCATCATCATTGAAACAGAAATCCGAAGGTCTACCTTCTGCGATATCATGAACATGTGGCACCAAAGAATCATCCAACAACAGTTTATCCTTAATCAACTGAACTAGAGAAGGTTTCACTCGTAATTCAGCAACAAGACCCCCATCTAGCGATATGCTCAAGCTAGCAAGCATCGCCCTTAATTCCACCGCCACTTTCTTGCTCAAAGCATCAGCCACAACATTGGCCTTCCCCGGATGATACTCGATCGTTAGATCATAATCCTTTAGCAACTCCACCCAACGTCGTTGCCTAAGATTTAACTCCTTTTGAGATATAAGGTACTTCAAACTTTTATGATCCGTGTACACATTACGCTTCTCACCATAGAGATAATGTCTCCAGATCTTTAAAGAAAAAACCACCGCTTCCAGCTCAATGTCATGCGTAGGGTAATTGCGTTCATGCACCTTCAATTGTCGCGATGCATAAGCCACTACTCTACCCTCTTGCATCAAAACACACCCCAAACCAACATAGGATGTGTCACTATACACCACAAACTCTTTTCCTGACTCAGGTTGAACCAAGATAGGAGCTTGCGTCAAAGCTGCCTTTAGCTTCTCAAAAGCTTGTTGTCTCCCTTCCGTCCACTCAAACTTAACATCCTTTTATAACAACTTTGTCAATGGAGCAGCAATCTTAGAAAATCCATCCATGAACCTCCGGTACTAACCTGCCAACCCAAGGAAACTACGAACTTCATGAACAGACCTAGGAGGCTTCCAATTCACCACCGCCTCAATCTTCTGAGGGTCAACACGAATCCCTTCTGCCGAAACCACATGGCCAAGAAAAACAACCACCTTTAGCCAAAACTCACATCTACTCAGCTTAGCATAAAGCTGATTCTCTAGCAGCACTTGCAAAACGATCCTCAAATGCACTTCATGCTCCTCCTCGGTACGAGAGTACACAAGGATATCATCGATGAATACCACAACGAACTTATCTAGGAATTCATGAAACACCTTGTTCATCATATCCATGAAAGCAGTAAGAGCATTCGTCAATCCGAACGGTATCACTAGAAATTCATAATGCACATATCTCGTTCGAAAGGATGTTTTCGGCACATCCACATCCTTCACCTTTAACTGATAATATCCTGACCGCAAATCTATCTTTGAAAACACAGCCGCTCCTCGAAACTGATCAAAAAGATCATCAATCCTCGGCAAAGGATACTTGTTCTTGATAGTCAACTTATTCAGCTGACGATAATCAATGAACATCCTCGTCGTGCCATCTTTATTTTTAACAAACAAGACCAATGCACCCCAAGGTGACACACTAGGCCGAATAAAGCCTCGGTCAAGTAACTCTTGAAGTTGTGTCTTAATCTCCTTCAACTCCTTGGGTGCCATTCGATAGGGAGCAATGGACACCGGAGTTGTGTTCTCATACAACTCAATTCTGAATTCAACATCTCGACTAGGCGGCAAACTCGGTAATTCCTTCGAAAATATTCCAGGGAATTCACACACGGTCCTTATATCATGTACACGAACCTCCTTTGTACTAGGATTCATAACAAAGGCTAGATAAGCCTCGCATCCCTGACGCAACATCCGATTTGCTTCAAGCGTCGACACCACATTAGATAGGAATTTCACATTTTCTCCCACCACCAAAACCTCATAATCGTCCGCAAGTCTCAGCGAAACTCGCTTGTTTTCAACATCCACAGCTCTATGCTCAACAAGCCAATCCATACCAAGGATTACATCGAATCCATAGAATGGAAATTCCATAAGATCAACTAAAACCACAATCTCTTGAACCTTTAAGGGGCATCTCCTATACAATCAGCTTGTTACAACCGTCTCACCAAAGGAACTAGTCACACGCATACCCACATCTAAAGACTTAACGGGCAAACCAAGCAATTGAGCATGTTCACGCAATATGTATGAGTGTGTAGATCCAGAATCAATCAAAAAAAGTAATGACAAGGATTGCAAAGTAAAGGTACATGCGATCACGTCCGTTTCATTCCTCCTTGTCGATGGGCATACACTCTAGCTTGGCCACCACCTTCAGGCTGAACAACCACCACATGTGCTACATTCCTTACACCTTCATCTATGCGCTGGAAGTTGCCACGGTCGTGCCCACGACCTCTCTGTGGCTCAGCTTCTCTCACCGGAGACAGACCCTCTCTCATCGGCTGTGGACAATCCCTCTTCATGTGCCCACGACTACCACAATTCCAGCATGTACCAAGGTTGCCCCAACACTGACCAGTGTGCCTTCTACCACACCGATTGCACTCAGGAGTTCGTAAGAAAGCATTCGGTCCTTGCTGACCTCTTCTAGAGTTGCCACCCCCACGCCTAGCATCCGCATGCGACCTTGTATCCTTATGTCTCTTGAACCGATCTTTACCAAGATCACGTTCTGCAGGTCGCTTCCCTAAGCTAGATCCTCCCTTCCGACTTGCCGGATCAAGATTCAGCTCAATGTCCTTGGCTCGAGTGACCAAGACATCAAAATCAGTATAGTCTGCTACAAGGATATAGGTTTTCACATCAACTACCAGCCCATATCAGAATCGTTCACATCTCTCCCGCTCGCTAGGAATCAACTCGGGTGCATACTGGTTGAGGCGTACAAATTGCACCTCATACTCTGCCACCGTCATACTCCCTTGCACAAGGGACATGAACTCCCTCTTCTTCTCATCTAGGTAGCGGACTCCCAAATACTTTCGCTTGATTGCATTCAAGAAGAATGTCCAAGTCACCTCATCATCATCCAACCCTGCTATTGTGGTTGTCCACCATGTATATGCATCATCGTGCAACAAGGATACAATACATCCTAATTTCCGAGTATTGTTGCAGTTCAGTTGTCCGAGTATCCTCTTGGTACTTTCTAACCAAGACTTAGAACCTTCCAAGGTCAGCCTCCTGAACTCAGTCCCTCATAGACTGCGGAGTCGCTTAAACAACAACCTCACATTAGCACCATCCTGAGGTGCAGCCCCATGAGCTCCAGCTACTGCTACCTGAAAAGCTCCAGCAATAGCTTGTATTAGCACCGACATATCAGGAGCAGCTTGCCCCTGAACTCCCTCGGGTCCAGCAACCCCTGCACCAGCTCCTGCAGCACCAGCTCCACCACCACCGGGTGGTCCACCAGGAGGAGGAGGCGGTAAATCCTCAACATTCTCAATATTCTCATTCTCAGCCATAGCACAAGTATTAATTCTGAGCTCTCTACGTGGCCCCATATTAAAACAATGCAACTGACAAAATACAATAAATTCAATTAGGCAATGTAAGGCAAGTAATCCAAGTACTCAAGCTCATTTTTTTCAAAACAATTATTTCCAATAGTAATGCTATGGCAATGGGATCCCCAACTATACCCCAAACATAGCATAGCATCACAAATTCATCTCATTAGAACTAAAACATTAAAAATCATACACCATGCTTTCGCAAAAAAGCCATAACCATTCATACTCACACCCATTAACCACTTACTGAGCCCCAACTATTCGCTAACCTGGCTCTGATACCAACAAATGTAACCCCCTTAGCCCGGCCTAGACGCTTGACCCGAACTACGAAGATTACACGGGGAAAATCAAAGTCAACCCGAAAGTCAACCTTGATTAATGACCCTTTTTTCTTTTTATCTTTTCTAAATGCAATATTAAGCCTATGTGATCACTCAAGATCGTAGGAAGGAAAGGCACAGCGATCAGAATTCATTTAGGGGCTTAGTTGTAAGAATTAGACTTTTAGGGACCAAAACGTAAATTTTACAAATTACGAGGACTTTGCAGATTTTAAGTTTACCAATATGCAATTAGTCATATTTCATGCATCTCTGTCAAAATTCAACTTAATTAGACAACCCAAACTCAACCAATTGCATCCACAATCATCAAGGACTAAAATGTAAGAAACAAGAACTTGAAACAATTCAAAATGCAGTTCAACGGTCTGGTGTTTCGAAACGTTGACCCTTGTATCAAAACGGCCGTATCAAAACGGAGTTGACCGTTTCAGTACTCGGGTGCGTTCCGAGACCCGTATTGGAACATGGCTCTCCAGTAGCTAAAGTGTTCCGAAACACTCTTACTCGTTCCAAAACTCTATGGCCATTTTAGGCCCTTGTTCCGAAACAGTTAAGGGTGTTTCGATACACCCTGCCCTGCAACTATGTATTTTTCTGGTTTTTCACATCTTTGCACATTCAAACACATCCCAATTCATACCATATCACACCCACAACATGATTAAACTTCAAAGGACATTATTATGAAGCTTAAGCTAAAGCATGGCATCAAGCATGTTATCATTGAGTCTATAGGCATGCTCCCTAGTCGTAAAAACCAAATTAGAGCCTCAAGCCTCAAACCAAACCAAATAGGACAATTACAATCCTCAAAAACCATATTAAACTTGCAACAACCATAGGGAGTTCAAAACACATCTCCCAAAACCAACCATTGGTCCCTATTGCCAAATATCACTACTAAAGCATATGAAAACATCACCATACATGAGCTTCTCAGTTCCTTGGATGTTCTTAGCCTCCTTGCTGCCCAAAAACGTCTCAATTATCTGCATTGTTGGTAAAAGAGAGCGTAAGCATGTTTGCTTAGTGAGGCAAGCTCTAAGAAAACCAACACAACAATGCATCATCAAAAGTCTATCTCAAAAACCATTTTCTACAACATGCTCTTTCTATCTCATGCTTGAAAACCATTTCATAGCAACTCTCCATTTGAAAACACATGTACCTTTATTCTATCCCATGCATTAAACCAATGCAAATCTCATGGCAAAGCCAAACACATGCTTAATGAAAACAAAAGCATTTCATACTATAAATCTTATATGCATTTCTCATAGCATAAAAATCATCTCAACATTTGGTACATGTGAATCAAATACAATTTCATATTGCATATTTACTCGGATATTCGGATTAGCTTGACTCAAGGTCAAGTCCTACCCCGGTGGAATCTCACATCACCGGATTCTCATGGCGGTATCTCTCTTAGCCATAAAGCTTGGGGTATTTCACCAAGTCCTACCCCGATGGTATCTCTCATCATCGGATTCTCACTTCTGATCGGGATGGCACTACCCCCATTGGCCAACCTCAAAGAGCACGTACGGATTTTTAGTTTATAGTGCACTCTCATCCTATTGGTCGACCAATTATATCTAGTAATTATCTCATCATTTATGTCAATATATTATATCAAAAACATTATCTCACCTATTGTTTTGATGCAACATTTCACAAATCTCTCTCGTCTCATTTCAAAACCATATCTCATGCTTTGCATTAAATCAACATCTCAAAACTCTTTAGTACAACATGCTATCTCATGAAAACTCTACAAAACATCATTTCATGCTACAAATCATACATACAACAGAAGGAATTTGTCTATCTCAAAACTAGAGCATGTAAAAGCATTTAGGGGCATCAACCACATATTTGAGAGCAAATCTAGCCATACTTACTTCCGGACTTAGGATGGTGTTTCAAACCAATCCTAAATCACGAAACCTTGTTTCCTTGTCCCTCAAGGACTTCTAAAACCATTTGCACTCATCGATTACGTTTCGTTTGCTTACCGAAACGATATCTAGGCTTCCGGCACTTTCGAATCAACACCAAAAGCGTCTAAAGACGTCTCCCCTGTTTATTACACCTAAGAGCAGAGGATTAATGCATCATCATGCATTGAAATCACCAGCCACTTAAACAAACCCGATGCACTACTCAAAAACACCATTTCGGCTACCCAAAATAACCGAAATCATCTCCAAACTTTCCCAAAACAAAACACAGCCAAGATCTATCAATTCTAATCATTTCTAAACCTCAATCAACACCAAAAACCATCATAAACACGTCCTTATATCTCCAGCAACAACAGAACACCAAGAACACTCCAAAAACCACAAATCTAACATGTAAAACTTAGGAATCCAAACCTATTCAGGATTTGTTTGATAAAACCTCATTTATAACATCAATTATCATCCAAAATACATTAGAAATCAACCTCAAAATAGAGCCTAACCAAGAGTTACGAAAATCATCAAGATCTCACCAAGAATCTTGAGTTTTACCATAATTTCATGTTTCTAACAATAAAGCAACTCAAAAATCATTAACAAAGGATTGAGAACTTGGGAATTTCTGTATAGAACTGATCATTAGAGGAGAAAGATGAAGCTTACCTCTAATGGCTGATTTCTCCTCAATTTGGGCAAGATTTCTTGAAAATCCAACGTAAAAACAAAAGGTTTTGATGAGGTAGAGATTAAAAATCCTTAGGAGAATGAAATCTCAGCAAAAGAGATGAAAATCAAAGGTTAATTGGTGAGGGAAGTGTGTTTGGCTGAGTGGAAATTGAGAGAAAATGAAATGAGAGAAAACTAACGTAAGGTAGTTATGAAAAAGTCAACTTAGACTTTCTTTTTAATTCTCCTTTATTCCTTAATTAAAACATTATTAAAAACTCCCAAATTAAAGAGAAATCTGATGAAAAACAATTTAGTAAAATTAGCTCCTTAAAGATTCAAAGTTTCAATCCTTTACAAAACAGTCACTAGTCAACTTTTGCAAAATTGCAATTTAGTCATTACATCGAAATGTAGTATTTCCAAATCACATTTTGTAAAAAAAAAATCCCCATAACCTTTAATATTATAAAATGAGGATTTTTAGATATTTTCCATATTTTTAAAGCATCCCGAACTAGGTGTTCCCTAAACCTCCCTTGAAGATTTGAATCGTTCTCGACCGACCCGATTCAATGTCTAAAACATCTAGGCCCAAAACTAGGGTGTTACACAAACAATAAGTCGTGGATGGAACATTGTTGAATGTCGATATTGGCGGGTGTGTGGTGATGCTTCAATAATGGGTCTGGTACATGCTTTCATTTCTAACACCAATTTACGATGTTTCGTGTGAATTTCCACTCGCTGCATGGTAATAATGTTCATTTTGAGTAATAATTTTAGATGTTAATAATTAAATGCATGATGTATGTATTTGTCTTATGAAGGTGGAGCCAGAGAATAAAAAGTAACAGATTGGAGTTCAATTTAATCGTCAAAGTTAGAACAAAGATTGACATGTATTTCCAAGAGCAGGTAATGCTAATTTGCTTTTGGTTGATAGTTGCATTATAATATTTATTTCAATCCAATTTTTTTTAATTTTGTACGTATTGTTGCAGTTTTGATGGATGTCATATTTGGATGATGATATTTGAGGGTTGATTCCAAAATGATGGCTATAAAGAAGGAAAGCTCGAAAGAACCTGCAAAATCTACTGAGCAAACCCGAATCGAATATGCTTTACATCGGAGGACTTGGACCCACTAGATAGCGATCTAGGAACCCGAAGTATCAAGTAAATTTGACAAATCAAAACAAAGTCTAAAATGTCAAAAGATAGTTCTAAAAAGAACCGAACAAGAGAAACTCTCTCAAACAAATTTTATTCCCAAAATGTCTAACCAAATTACATTGTTTAAACACGTATATATAGGTACAAGGGCTGCCAAATTCGTTTAAGTTGTGTGGCTGATATTAAAAGGAGTTTAAAAATTGAATTTGAGTGAAAATAACTCCTTTTGGGCGGACTCAATTGGCAGCCACAAGTTTAGGCGCCCAAAACACATGAAAATCACATTTAACATGTGATTTTTATGTTTGAAATTCAAACATAACCACTCGGGCTTATTCTTTCTTGCAAATGGCACATAATGAAGGAGAAAACGGGCTGATTCGGCTGCACATTCACACACATGTGTCAAGCTGCCACGTGGGTGCTGGAGATGACCGGATGCCACCTAGGCTGCCACATGTGCACTAGCACACTCCCCGATATGCAAGACGCTTTTCAGCTACTTCTGGACTTGTCAGCTGAAGTTGAGCTAGTGGAGCTAAAGTTGAGATGACTGGAAATGAGCTGAGCTGAAACGAACTAGATAAAAGTGTGATGAGCTGAAAATGAGTTGGTTGCACTCTCCTGAGCTAGATTTGAGCTGCATATGCTCACTTGAGCTGGAGTGGAGTTGCATATACTCACTTGAGCTAGTGTCCTCCTACGTATGTCAAAAGGCAACAAACTTCCATCAAAGCATTGTAAACTTAATGAAAACAATAATACAAATCATAAACACGTGCACAATTATTTATTAACACACAAACAAATATAAACACATCATAAGTTATATCAAACTTATTCAAAACACACCAAACATACTATATACATAGTAAACACACTGATATAAATATTATAAGTATAAGAAATGTTACACATCAGTATGTAACAAATGAAAAAGCAAACTTCCCTGAAGGTTTGAAGTTGCATCGTTGGGTGGAATAAACGTGCTCACATCATCCCCCCTTCTTTAATGCGATTTGTCCCCAAATCGACTCTCATTACAAAAAGGAACAATTTCAACTTTCGCTTGGCATGGAACTTCCTCATTCGTATTGCTCGGCACATATGCCATCCTCTCGAACCAAGTTCTTTTACAAAGAACAAAAATGGGAATTCCTTCTTTCTCGTACCTTTACGAATAATGCACAACATAAAGTCAGACAATGCTCGTTGCACATTCGTAATCCTGCAAACAATGACATACAAAGACAAATCCAAAGAACAACAAGAATCTCAACGATCATCCAAAATCATTGTTGCGTGTAAAAGAGTCTATCGCAATTGTAGTGCAAGTGTACACGACGCAAGTAGTAAAGTGATACAAAGTATCAGATATCGTCTCCACAGGGACTGGGCTAATAGCTTCACCTTGAATCACTGCACGAAAGTAAAGAAAATAATTGAGAAAGTTGTCACGAGAATAATAAAGAGAACTTTAAATAAAAGAGTAGAGAAATCAAGATAGAGAGAATGGGCTGGTATTGAATTGCTCAATAGTGCAGGTATTGCTAAGTCTAGGAAATCCAGTTTTGTCGTCGTCTCCGTCGCG
Organism: Hibiscus tridactylites; assembly: GCA_958450335.1. Taxonomy (NCBI): domain Eukaryota; kingdom Viridiplantae; phylum Streptophyta; class Magnoliopsida; order Malvales; family Malvaceae; genus Hibiscus; species Hibiscus tridactylites. The sequence continues at coordinate 19,185,301 of OY288285.1, read as the reverse complement.
GCAGCACCTGTCGCGGCAGCAGTCCGTTGCTTGTCGCGGCAGCGAACAGTCAACTCAGTACTTCAAGTTTGGCAAGAATCCCTATTGTGCCTTGGCCTATCCCTAGGTCCAAGTCTGTCGATGATCACGTCTTGATGATACCTCACGGCATGAATCGAAGGATGAACACCGATTTTTTTGAATTCTTCTTTAGCCACTTAACCTCGGCCTATCCCTAGGTCCGAGATAGTTCAACTATAAACTAGAGAACTCGCACTTATTCCTTTCGTATACTTAACTCTCCCAATATTAAGTAAATGGATAACCTCACAATGCTCTCTCGATGCTCTTTCAAGATGTTAATAACCAGAATAAGAGAACTTGAAGTTTATTTTATTGAATTGAAAATTCCTAAAACAAAACAACCCTTGCAACTACTTTACAAGACAACCCGTGGCCCTAAGGGGAATTTAGAACATGATGAGGGAAGGGAAACGGCTAGGGTTTTGGGAAGAAAGCTAGAGAATAGATGATATCCTCCCTAGGTCGAAATACATGCCCTTATATAGGCTTTGGGTCTAAGTTTTCTAAAATAGCAAGAATACAACTTTAAATTAAAGTACAACTCTAATAAAGACCAAATCTTCAAAGAATCTAACTTTAAGTCGTCATCTTTCTTGCTTGGGATTTTCACTCCTTGAGCTTTGGGCTTGACATTCCTTTCGATCTGGGGCTTGGAAAAATATAGTGGTTTTACACGATAGATGGGCTGAATTTTCTCTATCTGTCGAGGTCCACTTTGCTTCTTCTCCTCAAAACTGCTGTCGTCCTCTGCTGTCACGGTGGCAACCATGGCATCATCGTCCTCCTTGACTGCGCATCCAGTTCCAGCTCTTCTGCTTTACTGCATAGCGCCTGCCTCTCCTATCTGCTACAGCAGCAACCTGCAAAAGCAACCAATTTCAGTAGAAACTATGCCTTTTAATATATTTGTGATGTTTAACTGTAAACTGACCTAAATGCAATAAATAATGCTTTAATGCAGCAGAAATATGGGTTAAATAGGGGGTAAATAATAGAAATTTTACACACTCAACACACCCTCAAACTCAAGTTTTTGCTTGCCCTCAGGCAACTAAGACCTAAAAGAAAAATGAAATATTTTTGTTTTGGCTTAAAACAGTGAACTTTCCCTTATCCTTCGTTTGTTCCCTGTGACGGCAGCAACCTGTCGAATAATCTAGGATCTGTCCGGAGTCTCACTATAGTCCTCGTGCAGTGTGTGCATGCTTGTGAACATTTATATGCCAAGACTATCTTAGTTTCACTAGAATATTTCAGCCCTTAACTCGAATTTTTATGCCAAAGTTTATCTTTTGAAGGCATTTTTTTATGCTCCTTTGATTTTTTGTTTTGACTCGATTTCACAATTTTTTAAGCTAAAGTTTCACTAGAGCCAGTTTCGGGCACCTCTAGGGCTGTTGAGTCTCTTTTGCTAAACTTCTTTCCTAGAGCCAGTGTTAGGCACCTCTAGGGGCTATTCAAGTGCTAAGCTTCCTATTCTAGTTTACTAAAAGAGTTCTAAGCAGTATAACAGTCACAATTGTGTTTAAGTTTTCAGAACTATAGAAAGGCTCTAAACTTCTCCTAAAAACTATCCTAAAGGTACTGCCACGACAGAGCTGTCACGACAGGTAAGTTCAGTTCACAGACTTAAGCCAAAAAATTTCAATATTGTCTTCATCATTTTTTAAGAGATAAACTAAGTAAAAGACACAAATTTTGAAAAACTAAGATGGACTCCATTAATGGAGGGTTGCCACCCCCAAACTCGAGGGTTGCATTGCCCTCAATGCAAATGACAAGTAAAAATAAAGATAAAGCAGTACATCACAAAATATATAAGCAGACAGCAAAAAGAAGATAAGAACTTAAATTTTTAATTGTTGTCTTCGTTGCTGCTGCTGAGTCTGATATGGCGACGGGCTCGAGTTTTCGGAGCTAGCTGGGGAACGGGGGAGGTGGAGGTATTCTTTGCTTTGGCCTCCCGTGGTGGCTGGATCCTGGTTGGGGAGATGTGAGGAGGTTGCTCCACAACCTGGACTTCAGAGCTGCTACTGCTGCTCTCACCGCTGCTGCTGTCACTATTGCTGCTGCTGGCTCTTGGCATGTTATTTTTGTCTGCCATTCGCTTCTGCCTCTTCACCAGTGAGAACTCCTTCGACAGATTCCTCTTAATAGAGGGTTCATTGTCACTGGCGGCCCAAACGGAGGAGGATGAGAATCCGACAATAAAGGCATCAAGCTCCTCCGATGCCATTCTACGTTTCGTGCCATGGGCAGATGGCTCAGCATGGGTGCTGCCGGCGGCTGTCGGGGCAGGTGATGGCGTTGAGGCGGCGGAGGGTGTCCGTGGTGTGGCAGCAGGTGTGGGAGTGTGGGCAGGTGTAGTGATAGTAAAATAATGTGCAGGAAATGTGGGGAAGACAGCATCAGGGAAATTTAAAGAATTATGGATAAAGTTTACCGTAGAGGCGGTAAAATCCCTGATGAAGGTCATCAGCCCAAGTTGTCGTTCCTCCATCTCCTGAATGGCAACTAAGATCTGGGAGGAGGAGTCTGTCGGGGCGACTGCTGCGGCAGCTGGTTCAGTGTCTGGCTGCTCTGTTGTGTCTGCTATTGTGGCAGCTGGGTCGAATGACGACAGAGGAGTGGCAGCAGTCAGCTCCATAAGGCTGAGGATGTTCTTTTCAGTCCAACCTTTCCCTTGGACTCACAGATCAGTGGCCACTTCTGGTATGCCATGGCCACGGCAGAGTGAGGTGATGAGGTACGAGAGGTAAAGGGGACCCGTCGGTCTGTGTGCGCACTCCAAGATGCTCTCACAAATATAGATGCCCACGTTAATGGGTCTTTCATGTAAGATGGAGTGAATTAATGCTAACCTTGGCTGGTCGACCGTGGTATTGTGGGACGACGGCATGATACGCTTTTTGATGAAAGCATTCCATAACTTCGCCTCCGGCAGCAGTTGGGTCCGCTTTACTGTCCGTGGATTCTTCCGGCTGGTGTTCCATTGAGTCCCCTCATCTGTCAACTCTGCCATGACAGCGTCATAGGCAGCAGGGTCTAATGTGTTGAGGAACTGTTGGTGAGCGTCGTCGTTGCTGCCGACGTAGAATACATACAATGTATTAATATACTCAGCCTCGAACAACATTTCTTTCCCTCGAACAATCACTGCTGCCGTTGTCCTGCTGCTAATGGCAGCATAAAATTCTCGCACCAACGTGACGTTCATTTCTTCAGGCTGCTCAACAAAAGTTTGCCACTGTAGAGCTCGAACCTTTCGGGCTATGACTGGCTTTAGGCCCAGATTTTCCTCCTTCGATGTGTAAATAAAGCCTCTCTCTTCCCACATATCTCTAATCGCAAAGGAGCGTGGGGTGGTTGCTATCGGTGTGGAACTGGAAGCAGCATTCCTACGGGTTTTCCTATAAGACATTTTTGCAAGGGTTGTGGAAATAAAAATGAAAGCAAGTAAAATCTAAAGGGAGCAAGTAAGAAGAGTAGAGGTGAGTGAAAATGAAAAATGAAACGGGGTTATATAGAGAAGGATTTGCTTCCCGTTGAAGCTGTAACGGCATGCGCGGATAACGGGGCCAGCTGGTATGCGTTAGCGTGTCTGACACGTTTGTCACGCGTTTTCGTGTCTGTTGCGCGTCTGTGATGCGTTTTCGCGTCTTTCGCAGCAGCTGTAACGACAGGCTTCAAAATTTGGGCTTTGTTGGGCTGGTGGATGGATGGTGGGCGGATTTCACTTCTCATGTTCTTCTTGACTCTGTTATTTCCTAAAAACAATAAAAATAGAAACATTATTCAAATAAAATAAATCTTATTTCCTAATAAATAATATGTAATAATAAAACTAATAATAAAAATATAATTTAGGTTAAATTAGGGATGCCAGGTGGGGCATCTCCTAAAGTAACCACTTCCTGCATTCCTGGGGCTTCAGTCCCCTGATAATGCTTCAAGCGCTGTTCGTTGACTTTGAATTGGTGCTCGTCTTTTAACGATCGGATTGTGATGGCACCATGGGGAAAAACCTGTACGACTTGGAACGGGCCAAACCTTCTAGATTTCAGCTTCCCTGGTAAGAGTTTCAGTCTAGAATTGAATAGTAATACAAGCTGCCCTGGGCAGAACTATCGTGGCAGCAACTTCTTGTCATGCCACTTCTTAGTTTTATCCTTGTAGATTCTTGCGTTGTCATAGGCCATTGTCCGGATTTCATCAATTTCGTTCAGGTCCAATAGCCTTTTCTGTCCTGCCTTGTCCAAGTCCATATTCATTGCCTTGATTGCCCAGTATGCTTTGTGCTCTATCTCGACAGGTAGATGACATGTTTTCCCATAAATCAATCGGTATGGAGACATTCCCAATGAAGTTTTAAAAGCTGTCCTATAAGCCCATAATGCATCATTAAGGAGTAAATACCAATCTTTCCTAGTTGGCTTGACCATCTTCTCAAGAATGTTCTTGACTTCCCTATTGGATATTTCAGCTTGTCCATTGGTCTGGGGGTGATATGCTGTTGTGATCCGATGCTTGACACCATACTTCTTCAAAGCAGCAGCAATAACCCTGTTGTCGAAATGTCTCCCTTCATCACTGATAATCGCCTTAGGGATGCCAAACCTAGAAAAGATATTTTTGTGTAAAAACCTTTGGACTGTCTTGGCATCATTCTTTTGAATTGTGATAGCTTCAACTCACTTAGAGACATAATCTACTTCCAGGAGGATGTATAGATTCCCACATGAAGATGGGAATGGTCCCATAAAATCAATCCCCGAAACGTCAAAGATCTCGACTTTTAGAATGTTCTACAGTGGCATCTCGTGTCTCCTTGAGATGTTTCATGTCTGTTGGCACTTATCACAACTCTTGTAGAATATTTGTGCATCTTTATACAGTGACGGCTAATAAAACCCTGACTGCAGCACCTTGGCAGCAGTTTTGTTGCCTCCTAAGTGACCTCCATACTGTGAAGCATGGCAGTGATGAAGTATGTCTTCTTGTTCTTCTTGTAGTACACATCTTCTTATAACCTGATCTGCACAGATTTTGAAAAGAAGAGGTTCGTCCCAATAATAATGCTTAACATCATTTTGGAACCTCTTCCTGGCTTGATAATTAAGATCAGAAGGAATTATTCCGCTAACTAAGAAATTAACGAAATCAGCATACCAGGGGAGATCAGAAGACTTACCTGCCGCCATGGCTGTCACGGCAGTGACTGCAGCAGCGACTGCAGCAGCGACTGCAGCAGCAAAGAGCTGCTCATCTGGGAAGGTCTCCAGTATGTTTGTCTCATCTGTTGGTAGACTCTGTTCCTTTTCTAATCTCGACAAGTGATCTACCACTTGATTTTCTGTCCTTTTTTGTCCTTGATTTCAAGGTCGAATTCTTGCAATAGCATGATCCACCGTATCAATCGAGGCTTAGCATCTTTTTTCGCGAACAGATACTTCAAGGCAGAATGGTCTGTGTGCACTATGACCTTCGTTCCAAGTATATAAGAACGGAACTTGTCAATGGAGAATACCACAGCTAGTAACTCCTTCTCTGTGGTGGTATAGTTCACTTGGGCGTCGTTCAGTGTCTTGCTGACATAGTATATAACATGAAATAATTTGTCTCTCCGCTGCCCAAGTGCTGCCCCGACAGCATAGTCACTCCCATCACACATGATCTCAAATGGATGTGTCCAGTCTGGTGGTTGTACTATTGGGGCTGTTACCAGTTTTTCCTTCAGAACCTTGAATGCTTCAGTACATTCATCATTAAAGTCAAAGGGTCGGTTCTGCTCTAGAAGATGGCATAGGGGCTTGGTGATTTTTGAAAAATTCGCAATGAATCTCCGGTAAAAACCAGCATGTCCCAAGAAACTTCTAATACCCTTGACTGTGGTAAGCGGCAGCAGCTTTTCGATCACTTCTATCTTGGCTCTGTCGACTTCTATGCCACGGCAGCTAATCTTATGGCCAAGGACTATCCCTTCATCCACCATGAAGTGACATTTTTCCCAATTCAAAACTAGGTTTACTTTTTCACATCTTTCGAGTACCTTTTGTAGGTTGCCTAGGCAGCTGTCAAAATCGTCTCCAAAGACCGAAAAGTCATCCATGAAAATCTCTAGGAAGTCCTCCACCATATCGGAGAATATGGCCATCATGCATCTTTGGAAGGTGGCGGGTGCATTGCATAGTCCAAAAGGCATCCTCCTAAAAGCATATCTTCCGTAGGGGCATGTGAAAGTCGTCTTTTCTTGATCTTCCGGTGCGATAGCTATTTGATTGTAACCTGAATAACCATCAAGAAAACAATAGTAAGGTTTATCCGCTAGTCTATCAAGCATTTGATCAATAAAGGGTAAAGGAAAGTGGTCCTTTCGGGTAGCTTTGTTAAGCTTCCGATAGTCCATACAAACCCTCCAACCGGTCACAGTCCTGGTTGGGATTAACTCATTATTTTCGTTGGTCACCACGGTCATTCCTCCTTTCTTGGGAACACATTGCACCGGGCTCACCCATTTGCTGTCCGAGATGGCGTAAATTATACCAGCATCTAACCATTTGATTATCTCTTTACGCGCCACCTCTTTCATCGCATGGTTTAGCTGCCTTTGAGCATCTATTGTCGGCTTATGATCATCCTCTAAAAGGATTTTATGCATACATAATGCCGGACTAATGCCTTGAATATCAGCTATCGTCCATCCAATTGCCTTTTTGTGCTGCTGCAGCATCCCTATTAACTGTTGTTCTTGTTCCTGCATCAACTTGGAAGAGATGATTATGGGCAACGTATCATTTGAACCAAGAAAAGCATATTTTAGCTGCCCTGCCAGGGGCTTCAGTTCTAAAACAGGGGGCTCAACAGTTGATGGCTTTTGGATTGCATGGTTATCCGAAGTATAATTTAAAGGTTCGAATAACTTACTTGGACGATCGCCTATCCAGTTTACCTCCTCCTGATCTTCAGCATCAGATGTATCGGATTCTGAGGAGTTGTTGTCGTTGGTGCTGTCGTGACAGTCCTGTAAGTGGCTGCCGAGGCAGTGACCAATTTTTATGTCGTGATAGCCCGACCTAATGCAGGGTTGGTCAAGGGTAACTTCAGTGATAACCTTGTGTTCCTCTTCCGCATCAGCGTGTTTCATAGCTTGGAGAACATTCAACTTAATCTCTTGATCGTTTACTCTCATTGTGAGTTCTCCTTTTTCCACATCAATTAGTGATCTTCTCGTGGCTAAGAAGGGTCGCCCCAGGATGATTGGTGCGTTTTCATCTGCTTCACAATCTAAAACAAGAAAGTCAGCAGGAAAAATAAATTTATCCACTCTTACAAAAATATCTTCGATTTTTCCTTCCGGATGAACGTAAGAGCGGTCTTCCAGCTGCAGAATTACTGTCGTGGGTCGAGCATTTCCAATACCTAATTTCTGAAAAACAGATTTTGGCATTAAATTAATACTAGCACCAAGATCAAAAAGTGTCTTACCCACATATTTATCTTCGATTACACAAGGTATGATGAAGCTCCCCGGATCCTTCTTTTTCTGGGGTGGTTGCCTATGAAGAATACTCATGCATCCTTCTGTCATCTTAACCATTTCGAACTCCCCAAGTTTAGATTTTTTCGACATGGCATCCTTGAGAAATTTGGCGTAACCGGGCATCTCCCTAACGGAGTCCAACAGCGGGATATTAATATGAACCTGCTTAAAAATATCATAAATCTTTTTACGCTGTGATTCTTGCTTCAATTGCTGTAACCGTTGAGGAAAAAGAGGTGGTGGGCAATAATCAGCAATACGTTCTTCCCACTGTATACGAATCTGAGGAGGTTTGGGTTCATCATTTTTCTCATCTGTCGCTTCTGCTGTCGTAACAGGTTCATCGGCAGCAGACTGTTTGTTACTTGACGGGGCAGCTTCCTCGACAGGTCTGTCCAAGGCTGGTTTCTTTACTGTTTCAGCTTTTTTCTCTGGCCCTGGTAGTTTCTTCCCACTCCTAGTAGTAATGGCTTTACACTGCTCATGTGTGGGTTGCCTAGCATTTTTAGTGTTGCTAGGAAATCCTCTAGTCTGCCTTGGCTTTATATGCTGGGAAACCTGACCCATTTGTGTCTCCAGAGATTTCAGAGTAGCTTCATGATTCGTCATCCGCATCTCTGTTTTATCCATGAATGTCTTTGTCTTCTTGACAAACTGATTCATGTTCTCAATATAAGTTCCTGTCTGAGACATAAAAGTAGCAAGAGTCTGTTCCAGTATACTGTTTGTGGCAGCTGGTGGCTGTTGCTACTGCTGCTGCGGCTGCAGTTGCTGTTGATTCAGCAATCTAGGTCCTCCCTGATTCTGATTATTATGTGCTTGAGGATTCAGGGCATTATTAGGATTACTCTAAGAAAACTTGGGATCCTTTCTCTAGTTGAGATTGTAGTTGTTGGAGTTGTAATTCTGCTTATAGTTTCCAACATACTTTCCCTCTTCTAACTGTATAGGACACTCATCCGAACTATGATTTCCCTCACAAATTTCACATACCTCTTCGACAACGAATCCATGTTGTGCGTCATCGCTCAAGAGCTTTTTCATTGCCTTAGTAAGGTATGCCACCTGTGATTTCATCGTGTTGTCGGCCTCATAATCCTTGACAGCTAGGACCCGTTTACCCCCTCTTCTTGCTGTCGGAAACTGCTCCTCATTCTTAGCCAGATTTTTCAGTACTTGCATTGCCTCGTCTGGGTCTTTGTCCAATAGTAATCTATTTGCTGCTGAATTAATTCGAATACGAGTTTGTAAGTTGGCAGCATTATAAAACTTAGTTACCTGGTTCCAGACGGGGAATCCATGCAATGGGCAGTTCCGTAGAAGAGTGGTAAATCTGTCCCAGGCCTCGTGCATCAGCTCGTCATCTTCCTGCTGAAAAGTAGCAATTTCATTACGTAATCGCTCAGATAAATGCGAAGGATTAAAACGAGATAAAAATTCACGAGACAAATCTGCCCAAGTTCAAATTGAACCCGGCGTAAGTTTATTCCACCAAGTCTTTGCTCTGTCCCTCAATGAATGGGGAAATAACCGAAGCCTCAGTATCTCCGGATTAACTCTTGGTAGTCTAAACGAACCACAGATTTCCTAGAACGTTTTTAGATGCTCCCTAGCATCCTCGGTAGCAGCACCAATGAATTGACCGGCATTGTTGATCATGCTAAACATAACAGTTTTCAGCTCAAAGTAGTCAACATCTATATCCGGCAGCGTGGTTTCCAGTTCTACATGATCGTTCAACATGTAGTCACGACAGGACCGTCGTCCGGCAGTGGCAGCAGGGTTGCCGACAGGAGGTATAACTTCTCCATCTCCAACAGGAGCGTCGTTACCCAGAGGGTTCCCTTGGTTGTTCATCGTTTCTAACTGTTCCTCAAGGTACTCGTTCCCGGCTAGTATGTGACGAAGTCGGTTCTTGAGATTGAATGAACGTTCGATTTCCGGATCTAATGGATACTCAGGATCTTTTCCTCGTCTCGATCTGCGCATAAACAAGAAACCTTGTGAAAAACACGAGTTTAAACAAACCAAAGAAAAATAGAAAATAAAAATAAAAACGAAAAGTGCAGTAAAAGAAAAGGTAGAGTTATGTTGCCAGTCCCCGGCAACGGCGCCAAACACTTGTTGCGTGTAAAAGAGTCTATCGCAATTGTAGTGCAAGTGTACACGACGCAAGTAGTAAAGTGATACGAAGTATCGGATATCGTCTCCACATGGACTGAGCTAATAGCTTCACCTTGAATCAATGCACGAAAGTAAAGAAAACAATTGAGAAAGTTGTCACGAGAATAATAAAGAGAACTTTAAATAAAAGAGTAGAGAAATCAAGATAGAGAGAATGGGCTGGTATTGAATTGCTCAGTAGTGCAGGTATTGCTAAGTCTAGGAAATCCAGTTCTGTCGTCGTCCCCGTCGTGGCAGCACCTGTCGCGGCAGCAATCCGTTGCTTGTCGCGGCAACAAACACTCAACTCAGTACTTCAAGTTTGGCAAGAATCCCTGTTGTGTCGTGACCTATCCCTGGGTCCAAGTCTGTCGATGATCACGTCTTGATGATACCTCCCGGCGTGAATTGAAGGATGAACACCGATTTTGTTGAATTCTTCTTTAGCCACTTAACCTCGGCCTATCCCTAGGTCCGAGATAGCTCAACTATAAACTAGAGAACTCGCACTTATTCCTTTCGTATACTTAACTCTCCCGATATTAAGTAAATGGATAACCTCACAATGCTCTCCCGATGCTCTTGCAAGATGTTAATAACCAGAATAAGAGAACTTGAAGTTTATTTTATTGAACTGAAAATTCCTAAAACAAAACAACCCTTGCAACTACTTTACAAGACAACCCGTGGCCCTAAGGGGAATTTAGAACATGATGAGGGAAGGGAAACGGCTAGGGTTTTGGGAAGAAAGCTAGAGAATAGATGATATCCTCCCTAGGTCGAAATACATGCCCTTATATAGGCTTTGGGTCCAAGTTTTCTAAAATAACAAGAATACAACTTTAAATTAAAGTACAACTCTAATAAAGACCAAATCTTCAAAGAATCTAACTTTAAGTCGTCATCTTTCTTGCTTGGGATTTTCTCTCCTTGAGCTTTGGGCTTGACATTCCTTTCGATCTGGGGCTTGGAAAAATATAGTGGTTTTACACGATAGACGGGCTGAATTTTCTCTATCTGTCGAGGTCCATTTTGCTTCTTCTCCTCAAAACTGCTGTCGTCCTCTGCTGTCACGGCGGTAACCATGACAGCATCGTCCTCCTTGACTGCGCATCCAGTTCCAGCTCTTCTGCTTTACTGCCCAGCGCATGCCTCTCCTATCTGCTACAGCAGCAACCTGCAAAAGCAACCAATTTTAGTAGAAACTGTGCCTTTTAATATATTTGTGATGTTTAACTGTAAACTGACCTAAATGCAATAAATCATGCTTGAATGCAGCAGAAATATGGGTTAAATAGAGGGTAAATAATAGAACTTTTACACACTCAACAATCACAACATAAGGTTGTTCACAATCCAATGTACAACCAAAGAAATCAGCATATAAAAAGGAAAAATCAATAGCACAATGGAAAGGAACGTCAAACCATGGTAAAGAAGATTGCTGAATTTCTGGAAAGAATTTAAATGCACTAGACATACCAATAGTAGCAACCTTGGGAACTTCACATGGCATCACCTTATTAACCTGCAAGTTAGAAGAAGAAATAGAAGAAAATGTCGAATCAGATAATACCTGTGAATTTGCTTTCTTCTTTTCGCATTCATTCTCCTCTTTGTTGGCCTTCCAAGCTGCAGTACTCGCTTTCAAACGAACTTCGTCTTCATATACTTCACTTGGAGTCATAGGTGCCAAAGTTACCTTTTTGCCCTCATGAGTAAAAGAGTATCGATTAGTGTAACAATCGTGCAAAACTCTCTTATCACACTGCCACGGTCTTCCTAACAACAAATGACAAGTATCCATAGAACAAACATCACAAGTTACCTTATCCTTGTATTTACCGATGAAAAATGGTATAACAACTTGTTCGGTAACTTTGATTTCAACACCATCATTCAACCATTGTAACTTGTACGGATTGGGATGCGTGGTCGTCTTCAGTCCTAACTTGTCAACCATGAGAGTACTAGCAACGTTAGCACAACTACCACTATCAATAATCACAATACATACCTTGTCGTTCACGTTGCATCTCGTATGGAAGAGGTTGTTTCGTTGTGGTTCATCCTGTAAAGGTTGATCATTCAGACTTCTCTTGTCAACAAGTGCTTCACCGGTAGCCAATGTCTGCACATTGTCATCATTTATCTCTTCATGGACAGAATGGGAACCACCCCCATCAAGTCTATCAATTCGAGAATGTATAGGCTTCAATGCATTAGCAATCACTCGTTGCATCATGCGCTCTAAGGCTTGCATCTGGAAATTCAGTGGTTGTTGTTCACCCGAATTATCATCAGAACCTGCCATGTTGAAAAACCAAAACAACAAACAAAAACACGCAATATATATATATATATATGTTAGTGAAATAAATAATAAAAAATGGACCTCACAGCACACTCAACAAAAATCTCACAGATCGCTCCAAGGAAAGATTGTTCAACAATTGCACTCAAACGCTCGTGTTTCACTCGGGAGAATACTTGAATGGCTCTTTTTGTGTAACACCCCAATTTTGGGCTTAGAAGTTTGGGCTTGAATCAGACTGGACGGATTTTCGGTTCGAATATAAAAGGTGGATTTAGGAAAAGCCTAGTTCGGGATGCATTAAAAATATGGAAAATGTCTAAAAATCCTCTTTTAATATATATAAGAGAGTGGTGAAATCAATTTTACAGAATAAGGCTTGGAAATATGACATTTCGAATTAGTGACTAAAATGTAATTTTGGAAAAGTTCGTGACTGTTTTGTAAGGATTGAAACTTTGAATCTTTAAGGAGCTAATTTACCCAATATTGATTTCTCCAGATTTTTCTTGGTTTTTAATGATTCATTTAATGTTTAATTAATTAAAAGAAGATGGGAAAAACCAATTTTGAGATTTCATAACTAACTTTCTTGAAAACTTTCTCATCTCATTTTCTCTCAAAATTCTTTCAGCCAAACACATTTCCACAGCAACTTTTCTTTTGATTTTCACACTAAAATATGATATTTCAATCCTCAAATGATTTCTAATCAATTCTACATCAAATCCTCTTCATTTGCTTATTGAATTTTCAAGGATTTTGGCTCTAAACAAGGAGAAATCTACATTTAGAGGTATGAACGTCCTTCTCCTCTAAATACCCAGTTCTTTACTGAAATTCCCAAGTTCTCAATCCTTAAATTGAGTTTTATTAAAGGTTTTAATGTTGTGATCTTGATTTTGGCTTAAAACTCAAGATTTGGATTTAATTTTGAAGAAATTCGTATTGGATGTTTGGGCTCTATTTTGAGATGTCTTTTTAATGTATTTTGGATGTTTAAATGATGTGAAATGAAGGTTTGATCAATGAAATCCCGAATAGGTTGATTTTCCTAAGTTTTTACTTGTGAAAATGGTGGTTTTTGGGGTGATTTGGTGTTCTGTTAATGCTGGAGGTATAAGGACGAGTTTGGGATCATTTTGGATGTTTATTGATGTTTAAAAATGGTTAGAAGTGATGGATCTTGGCTGAGTTAAGTTTTGGAAGAGTTTGGAGGTGATTTCGGTTGTGTTTGGTAGCCGAAATGTTGGATTTATTTAGAGCAGCGAGTTTAGGTGTGTTGCTGGTGATTTTAATGCATAATGATGCATTAATCCTCTGTTTTTATGTGTTTAAAACAGGGGAGAATGATCCGAAGGCAATAGAGGTGGCGTTGGAGGTTTCGGATGCTTGGAAGGCTTGTCGGCTAGAATAGTTTGTGTATCGGTGAGTGGTAAAGAGTTTTCCAGCTTTGAAACATTTTGGATGAGGCTTTGGGAGCTTAGTTTAAATCTAAACAACTTAGCTAAGCTCAAGAGTAAGTAAATGGAATTTTTCTCTCTTGGTTGGGCTATGCTTTGGTTTTTAAACGGACTTGGGGATGATTGTTTTTAAATTACTGTTTTTAAGCATGTTTGGACATGGTTTAATGTTGGTTATTAATGCCATTATGTTAAAGATGCATAAGGTAAATTATCCTTGACTTGCATGTGTTGGGTGCATATGATTAAAGCATGTGATGCTTGTGGATTTGTCATTTTGATTATGCTTGTAAAAATAGTGGATTAATGTGGTAAAATGGTTATATTGGCAAGTGATGTAAGTGGTTGTTGGTTACTTTAATCGGATATAGTTAGCCGACTATAGGATTGGGTGCACCATGAATTGAGTCGCCTTGGATTTTGAGGGATTGTGATTGTACCGTAGACTCCATCCAAGTACCCTAGTGATTGAGGAAATTAGTGTCACCACGATGGAGGATGGCTCTCGTGGGTGGACTTTGTTAAGTGTCACCACGATGGAGGATGGCTCTCGTGGGTGGACTTTTTTAAGTGTCACCGCGATGGAGGATGGCTCTCGTGGGTGGACCTTGTTAAGCGTCACGACGGTGGAGGGTTGCTCCCGTGTGTGAGCTTGGTTAAGGTGATTACAATGGTTGAGGTAGCTCCCATGTGTATGCCTTGTGGTGTGTCCCGGCTCTCGCTAGTGAGTTATACAACTTCCGATGAGTGATGTTGAGGGGTTGTGATTGTACCGTTAAACTCCATCACGGGTGTTGAGGGGTTGAGATTGTACCGGTAAACTCCACCTTGTGTTGTTCGGTAGTGTGTATGAGGCGTGTGGGACAACGCTTGTAATCCGCGTATCCGATTGTGTCTTGAGTTGAAATGGTTTGAGAATTATCATTTGAAAGCCAATGTAATGTTCTCGAATGTAATGAAGCGAGAGATGCTTGAAATGATGCAAGGATGCATGGGAAGTGTGTAATGGTTTAAGAGTGCATGTATTACTTGTTAAGCTTGAACAAGTGTTTATCTTCTTTTGTGAATGGTGTATATGTGCATGGAATCTCTTTAATGCATTGAAGTCTTGTGAAGACTTGTCTAGAAAGGCATGAAATGTAAATGTTGTTTTTGGTAGTTCATGTGTTGTGCATTTGTTGAATGCATGAGATAGTTAGAGGGAACAAATGGTTTTCCAAAGATTTTGCTTTGAAATGATCATTAAGCATGAGAAAAGTATGTTATGAAGAGGAAATGTTTTTCAAGGAATTCGAGTTTAACTTGCATAAGGTGTTCATGCTTGGAAAGGTTTTAATTGAGGGTTATGCAAGAATGTGCTTTGAAGTGAGTTATTTAGCTTTTCTAAGCTAAGGGTTGGTTTTCATGATTGAGAAATGCATGATTTAAAGCATGTTGTTTAAAAAGGGGTTTTTCAAACAATGCTTTGGTTTATTGAATTGCACTTACTTTTGAAGAGGGTTTTATGATTTATTGCATTGATGGTGTTTTGGTTTTGAGCATTCCTCACTAAGCATTATGTGCTTACGCTCCTTTGTGTCCATCAATGCAGATAATTGAAGTTGGGGCAGCGAGAAGCAAGGGATTCAAGGAGAGCTCCACTTGAGAAGTATGTCTCGGTTAATAGCTATATATAATAAAGGCAATAGGGGGAGAGTCTTTTATATTGATGTGTAATGAGATTGAGTATGTTGACCATATTTGGTTTGTGGTTTGAATCTTGTTGTTTATCGCTTTGCAACGTTTGAATCTTCTTATTCATAAGTTGTTATACTATGCTTCTTGTTTTAAAAGCATGATCAAGTGTTGGATGTGTTGAAAGAGTTGGTGCACCTAAGGTTTGTTTTGCATCTAGATTTTAATGCAATTTGGTAGTTATGATGCTTGGCCTATTGTTGATATGTTGAGGATTGATTTAAAGTATGTTTGATGGTGTTTGGATGTGTAAAATCAGGTTTTTCTGCTGTTTCTGGACAGGGTGTATCGAAACACCCTTGCCTGCTTCGAAATGGGTGCATGAATTGGCATGGGCGTTTCGAAACGGGTAGAGGTGTTTCGAAACACTTTGGCCACTGCCAGGCCCTGTTTCAGAACAGGTTTCGAAACGGCCCCGCATTTCGGAACGGTCAATTCCCGTTTCTAAACACTTGACCGTTGGGCACTGATTTGTATGGTTTGTGTTTTGCAATCTTTACGTTTTAGTCCTGAACTTTGTATTTGCAATTGCTTGAGTTTGGGATGTCAGTTTGAGGTAAAATTTGACAGAGAAGCATAAAACCTGACTAATTTCATAATGGTATCTTAAAAATTAGTAAAGTCTTCTTAATTTCCAGATTTTACATTTGGGTCCCTAAATTCGTATGTTGTGCAATTGAGTCTCTTATTGCTTTCCAATTGCTGTGATTTTTGAGTATGCTTATCTCAGGAGTACGCCTAGGATTAATATGCATCTAAACGAATAACAAGGCTGAAAAATGAAATGAAGGAATGAAAACAAAGAACTTACTGCAATAGGAATGCTTGCAGCGACCCTATCACCGAACAAACAAGAAGAAGTTGTTTCGAGTGATTTCGAAGCATTCCATGGAAAATTTGATCATCCTTCATCATTTTCACGAACCAACAGCACATATGAACGTAAAAGTACACCAAATATTCGAATCTGATTTTTTGAATTTTTTTCGAATTTTTTGTTGACTTTGACTTTTTGGTCAAACTTTGACTTTTTGGTCAAACTTTGACTTTGACTCTTTTTTTCCAGAATTTCGATTTTTTTTACTTTGTTAGTTTTTTTATTTCTTGTAGTGCAGAAAGTGCTATAATCCGACCAAAGCTCTGATACCATATGATAAACAGGGTACGTTACTTCAGAAACAATGCTCATTGTTCGTAAACGGATCTAGGATCGTAGCAAACATTCCTCTGCAATAAAACACAAAAATGAACGTTTTTAGATAGTTAAAATAACAAAGGAAAAAAACAAACAAAAAAAGGACAGAATAGAGGTGTAGGAATTTCTGGACAGATTTGGACTCGAACAAGATGAAGGCTTCAACAGGCTTTCATGGTTGTTACGGAGACCACAATATGGCAGAAACATTGCTGGAAAATCAGCGAAAGTTTGGCAACGTTAAACTCGAAAGAACTCGAACAATCTGCTGAACGAACCCGAATCGAATCTGTCTAACGTCAAAGATGGAAAGCTCGAAAGAACCTGCACAATCTACTGAGCAAACCCGAATCGAATATGCTTTACGTCGGAGGACTTGGACCCACTAGATAGCGATCTAGGAACCCGAAGTATCAAGTAAATTTGACAAATCAAAACAAAGTCTGAAATGTCAAAAGATAGTTCTAAAAAGAACCGAACAAGAGAAACTCTCTCAAACAAATTTTATTCCCAAAATGTCTAACCAAATTACATTGTTTAAACACGTATATATAGGTACAAGAGATGCCAAATTCGTTTAAGTTGTGTGGCTGATATTAAAAGGAGTTTAAAAATTGAATTTGAGTGAAAATAACTCCTTTTGGGCGGACTCAATTGGCAGCCACAAGTTTAGGCGCCCAAAACACATGAAAATCACATTTAACATGTGATTTTTATGTTTGAAATTCAAACATAACCACTCGGGCTTGTCCTTTCTTGCAAATGGCACATAATGAAGGAGAAAACGGGCTGATTCGGCTGCACATTCACACACATGTGTCAAGCTGCCACGTGGGTGCTGGAGATGACCGAATGCCACCTAGGCTGCCACATGTGCACTAGCACACTCCCCGATATGCAAGACGCTTTTCAGCTACTTTTGGACTTGTCAGTTGAAGTTGAGCTAATGGAGCTAAAGTTGAGCTGACTTGAAATGAGCTGAGCTGAAACGAACTAGCTAAAAATGTGATGAGCTGAAAATGAGCTGGTTGCACTCTCCTGAGCTGGATTTGAGCTGCATATGCTCACTTGAGCTGGAGTGGAGTTGCATATACTCACTTGAGCTAGTGTCCTCCTACGTATGTCAAAAGGCAACAAACTTCCATCAAAGCATTGTAAACTTAATGAAAACAATAATACAAATCGTAAACATGTGCACAATTATTTATTAACACACAAACAAATATAAACACACCATAAGTTTTATCAAACTTATTCAAAACACACCAAACATACTATATACATAGTAAACACACTTATATAAATATTATAAGTATAAGAAATGTTACACATCAGTATGTAACAAATGAAAAAGCAAACTTCCCTGAATGTTTGAAGTTGCATCGTTGGGTGGCATAAACGTGTGCTCACATCAAAACGCCACTTCAACCTTGAGATCGACATGCTCCGAGATGCTATGACCAGGCCTATTTAGGGCACCGATAAAGCCTAAGGCCCAAGAAAAGAAAGATAAATTTAATTTCTATCGCAAAATTTATTTAGTTGTTTTGTGTTTTAATTTTAGATATTTATTTTTTAATAATTTTTGGACTAAATGGATAAATTTATGGTTTAGTAATGATTTGAGTTGAGTTGGCAGAATTTGTTATGTTTTTTTTTTAATTTTCCACGTCATGAACTCTAAGATAGATTGAGAACACTAAAATAGTTTGATAACTTATTATATATGTAGTAAATTTCATGTTTAATTTAAGATGTATTAGAACATCAAAATTAAATAAAAATACTTCTAAAATCAATCTAAAAGTATTTTCCCAATCAGTTTGGAAATTTGATTTTTTAGTAAATTTGATTTGTAGCAATGTTATTTAAAAATTAAAAATACCCCTTTGGCCCTCTCAATATGTTCAGTGTTGACTTTTTAAAAGTCAAATTTTTTAAACTTTAATTATAATTATTTTAAATATTTTAATTAATTAAATTTTATAATATATATTTTTAAACTATTTGATTGAAGCTTTTTAAAGCATATTTTTTCACATTTTTAACAATAATAAATTTAAAATAATAATAGTCAAAGTTAAGAAAATGACTTTTGAAAAGTCAATACGGGACATATTGAGGGAACAAAGGGAGTAACATTTTATAATAAATAATTATCATAAATTTTAATAAACATTAAAGATTTGATTTTGATTAATTCTAAATATTAGTTTGATAAAATAAATAAATAAATCAACATTTATTTAATTATTATTTTATGATATTCTTCAAGTATATACTTTTTCAATTGTACTACATTCTATCGTTGCCTTTTTTTTAATTTGAAGCTGAATACTTCTAGCTGAGTAGATTTCGAATGTAAGAACGAACGGCGGACACGTTGTCTTAAAGATAAGTACTTGCATGTAATGATAATGAAAAAAACCGGTCCAGATAAAATTCGTCGTGCATGTATGGCGAGTTTGGATTAAGATTAAGCTAATCATATGATTAACTTTTAAACGGAGATTTGAAAAAAAAAATTAAATCTCATCGTGTATGCACTGCGAGTTCACTGTAATAATACTATATGGAAAAATATAAAATTTTGGGTGTTGTTTTGAGAAATATAAGCCAAAAAGGTACTACTTTAAGGATTGTGCTTGTTAAGACAACAACAAGAGAAATACAAAGGAATAGACAAAAATTAGACAACAAACTGACGTACCTCAGTTTCTAATTGGAATAACGATAATCTTAACCTCTATATTAAACACTGAATCATTTGAGCAAAAGTGAATTTTGAGTCGTGTTTTATCTGGGAAACTGGTTCAGTTGGATAAGACCTGGAACACTAACATTGGCGTTTGCCAGAAATATCATTTTGGTTTCTTCTAGTGATTGGTATTTCAAAAGCTGCATCACTACTTTAATTTCAAATCTTATTTTATCATCATTATAATTAAGATAATTTAAATTAAAATACTATTATAAAGACAATTGATCTAGTGTTTGAGAGTGAATAGAATTAATGATTTTTTGTAGGAAAAATATGTGGCATTGGATATCTAAAAAGTGAGTTTCAACAACAAAAGGTTGAAAT
The DNA here is from genome assembly GCA_958450335.1 of Hibiscus tridactylites. Lineage (NCBI taxonomy): Eukaryota > Viridiplantae > Streptophyta > Magnoliopsida > Malvales > Malvaceae > Hibiscus > Hibiscus tridactylites. The sequence goes on along the minus strand of OY288285.1, from coordinate 19,165,744 downwards.
TCAAGAGGCGGACACAACATTAAACTCCGTACAAGCTTTGTTTGCATGATGTACTGGTAAACTATTCTCATCTTTCATCATTCCTTGCTCTTTGTTTTTTCCCCACAACACAGTGTATAGCCCCACGATCAATAAAAAACCCCCGAGCAGACTGCACAGATTTCAAAGAGATTGATTGGTTAACAAAAGTTGAGAATAGAATGAGAGGGGTTTAAAGTTTAAACTTATAATCTGACCTTCCTGCAGTTGTAATCTGGCATAAGAGAAAGGCAGAACAGAAGATGGTGAAGATGAGAGTCAAAGGTGTGGACATGGCCAAGAACACAGGCCCTTTCTCCCCAATAACCCATGTTTGTAGGTAATATGTCACGCCTGTCACCACTATCCCCTGCACACAAATCCTAATCATATACATAATTACGCTTCTGCCACCATTATCTATCCCCTCCAAAATCCTAATCCTATCAATTGTTTCCATTTTTAAAGTGCATTAATTTGTACTAGGATAATAAGAATAGTAGAAGTAGATGTTTACACAATAGGCTACTGCAAGTAGTCTAAGATTCCAGCCCAGTCTCCATTGCTCAGGGTCTCGTTCCACACCAATAGCAATAGCAAACGATTGAAATGTGCTTAACAGGCATTGCAGAGCTGTAAAGAGAAGCTTCGAAGGGTAGCTCTTCAAAACCAGACCCTGCTCCACAAACAAATACCTTTTCCTTTATTGTCCTGATCATACATATTGCATGCATGTATTGATTAAGGTTACCTGTAAAACCAGCCATAACCCCCAAAAAGTGTTGGAAAGCAACATGAGGAGACAACCCTTTATCCATGTCTCCCCGCCAGAGGATGTCCGGCCATGTCGGTCATCGAACAGGTGATGGAGGCAAAAGAGTTTGAAATGAGGACCCTTGTAAAAGGCAAGGGTCAATGCACCAGTCAAGCAAATTAGTATTCCTACAAGCTTTGCAATCCCAGCAGTTGTCTTCAGTCTCAATGCCTCCATTCTGTAATAGTACAGGTTTCCATGTTTTTAGTAAATTCAGTGCGAGTGCGACATATGTTTCAGGTTCTGTCACAACCAAATGTTTTACCTTAGCAACACGGCAATGAAAAAAGTGATGACGGGCAGGCAATTCGTCGTTGCAGCAGCTAGAGTTGCAGATGTATAAACCAGGGCGACGCCATTGATATCCAAGCTCAAAGTTATCCTAAAATATTAATTAAACTGAAACCCGAAACTTATGCCGGCATGTTTATATATATGCAATGAAAACTTCGAGTCGAGTGTGATTTCAAGTAGACTTACCCGATTAAAGACAGCATAAAAGTCTTGCAGAAAGTCCGACATGATAGAGGCGGCGCAGTTTTCCTTGAGTTTGGGAAGAAAATAATTACTATGTTATTTCTATTTTCAGAGAAAATTGAAGAAATTAGAAAGTTTGAGAGATTTATTTTACCATTCGAAGAACAAGGCGAGAGGGACCAATAAAACGGTAGCAGCTGCCTGTCTGTAGAAAACGAAGACGAAGTTGTTCATACCGCCATCGAATGCAGCCTTGGAGACCAAGAACATGCCTGCATAAATACACTGTATCAGAATTACTGCGAGATAGGGTTTCTTTTTCTCCATTTTTTTTATAAAAAAATTCTTCTTCTTCTTGAAGAAAAAGTTATATACGGAGCTTGAAGTGCATGCAACAATGGACGGAGGGTTTATATATAAGTTGAAGACTGATATTAACATGAAATTAATATATTATTTTTATCAAATTAATTTAAAATTATTATCTTAAAATGATTTTTAAGTGATATTTATGGTCCAAACCCTCGAAAACAACCATTGCTTCTTTGTAATGAGACGTGTGTGGTGAAGCTAATATGGACTGCTTTTAGGGGCAAAGGGACCGCCAAAAGTTATTAGTCATGATTGATGCTGCAATTATATAAAGATTGGGATAATATTAGTGTTATAGGAATTACTTTTAATTAATTGAAAACAGACTTTGCATGTTTTGTTGTTTTTTATTGTATTCATCATAGCAATTTCAATAATTAATTAATTTGATAGACACTAATTATAATTTTAATTCGTTACATGTTTAAGACGATGATCAAATATTCAATTATTGGTTAATAATATTTTTTTATTTTTGAATATTTTAATTTAATTACAAAATAGTATGTTAGTCCAGTTTCAAATTTGAATAAATTCACGTACGTCTACAGACTACGCTACTTGAACCCGCATCACCTATTAAGAACAATGTGACCCATTTATCATTGGGATCACTCTATAAGTCTTGTTTAGAGTTTTAAGTTATGGTTTAGGGTTTAAGAGTTTAGTGTGTAGGGTGTATAATTTAAAGTTTATGGTTAGAATTTAGGGTTTAAGGTTTAAGTTTTAGGGTGCTAAAGTTTGAGATTTAGATTTTAATTTTTATACAATGATTGTGTAAATTTCTTTTACACAACTTGTACCAAAATAAAACCCATATAATTATTGCCTTTTTAACTAAATAATTAAGAATAATACATTGTGGATGCACTGTTTTAAGAAAATGACAAATAAACAGATTTTAATCTAAATATAATATTAATCGGCTCATTTGCCTAATTTAGGTTATTTGATGTATATATTTCAGGAATACACTGCAATTATTCTTTTGGTTATACTCATTGTTCATTTTACAAGTTAAAAGCTTAAAAGCCAACACTTTATATAATAAATCTTTAGTTCACAATCTTAACTTTCAACCTCAACCCATGAGAAATTACTTTTATTGGTATATACATTTAAAGTAATTTCTTATTAGGTCAATACAAAATGTTTTTGCTACTTGGTAATTGGAATAAAAATCATCTGTCTCTTTATAGTGTTTCTATTTATGTCACATACTAAAAATTAGATTTAGGGTTTTAAGTTAGGGTTTATGGTTAGAGATTTAGGGAATTTGGGGCATGGTTCATTTTTAGAGTATAGAGTGTTGGGTTTAAAATTTAAAATTTAAGATTATAGCTTAAAATTTAAATTTTTAATATTTTTTAGTGTTGGACACTAAAAAAGGACAAAGTAAAACACTTAACAGTTAACACTAAAACCACATACTATTAATCAGATATGTCTATGGTCTACCCATGATTTTGGGGTCAAAAATTGGAAATGGGACTAAAATTTTGGTCATACCAATATCAAACAGACAATTTATTTTGCAAATAATCAATTTCAACCGCACGTCCTATATCATTTACAAACCTCAGTTATAAGAGAGAAAAAGTGCAATGAAACCTGGATTTTTCTTTCCACATAAAATCATATATTCATTTATTAAAACAGTTGTATATAACGATAGATTTGGCCCTGTTTGGTAAACAGCGGTTTGGGCAAAAGTTAGAGGTTTGAGGTATAATTAGAAGTTTGACTAGTCAAATCCGCTAATATTAATGTTTGGTAAATAGCGTATTGAAATAGCAGATTGGAGTGAAAAAGCTAATTTTGAAAAAGCTACTAATATGAGATTTTTGAGATTAGAGGTTTGATATTAGAGTTGTAATAACTCTTTTACTCTTAACAATTACCAAAAATCTCCAAATAACCTAAATTAAATAATAATATTTTTTAATATAAATAATAACATATTAAATATTAGACTTATTTGTTGTTACTACTAATTTATATGGTGACATTTGTAAGTTAATTTTATTTTTTTATTATCACATATTTATATGTCCATATAATTTTTTAATAATTATATAAATAATAAATTAGTATATAAATCTTTCGAATATGTTTAGAAAATTAATATTAAAAATATTTTTTTACAAATCTAATTAATATTTATTAGATACAATATATTCATAACTGATAAATTATTCAAACAAATATTGAAAATAATCATGTCCTTATATGTCATTTTGCTTGTTTAAATAATCAAACAACTATCAGCTATCAGTTAATTTTACCAAACACTTTTATACAATCAGCTAATACAATCCGCTAATCAAATCAACTAATGCAATCATCTATCTGCTATCAGCTAATGTAATTCGCTATCAGCTATCCGCTAATTGCCAAACATGTCCTTGATTTCTAGATTTTCAATTCTATTATTTTTTTATCATAGTAAATTTCAGTTGAATAAATATACCGTTCATTAGACATATTCATAAGACGAGCTGAATAAACGATTCGAAAATTTCATTTTTTAAATTTAATTTACCACGAGTCAAATCAAAGAAAATGGCCTTACCTATGAATAGGTCTAACATGCACTTATGGAACGAAAGGGACGCCATGGTTAAGCTGGAATTTGGCATCATACACTTGAATGCAAGGAGAAATGGTCCTTGATGGAAAATAATAGTAATTTATGGTACATTAGAATTTAGCAATTAGATATGGGAATAGTTTGTGTAAGGGTCAAATTCGTATAAAGAACAAGATCGTGTAAAACTGATATGTCATTATGATTGTCCTAGTCACCCTTCAACTTCCATGGACCACAATTGGATCCCCTACGGTAACGGATGTTTGAGGGGTAAATTTAATTTGTTTTTAAATTAGAGGGTTAAATAAAAAATTTCAAAAAAAAAATTAAGGGTTTTTCCTAATTTTATGTTGATTGTTGATCGTTGATGATTTTTCCTAATTTTTATTCCTAGATCTCAATAAGAATCTATTTTGTCTTAAATTCTTTGTTTTCTCACATATTGTTGTGTTTGTTTTGGCTGACATTGTGGCAAGATTTTCTTTGTCTTGTGACACGATTAATCTATTTCATTTGTGGCAGTTTTGCATTCGTTTAACTAACATCGTAGTACACGTCCCTGATCAGGATGTTAGACAAAAGAGTTAAATTCGAAATAAATGTGACGATATTAAAAATAATTAAAGTAAAGAAATTACAGTAATTAAATAGACAGAGATAAACGAAAAATAATATTCAAAATAACCGAAAAAAGGTTGACTAAGGCTTGCACGAACACAATTTTCTTAAGACATATTCGACCACTCCGGGGTGCTAGAGTCGTTTGATCGTCGGTCTCCCAAGATATACCAGTCGAATGGAATTCTGCAGCAGCACTACTTTGGTTGTATTTTAAACTGAAAATGACTCACGTATTTATATGGGAAAATTAGGGCAAACATGAGAAAATATTATATCAATCATGCCCCTAATCGGATAACATGAGTGGGTTGCAAGCATTTAATTCGAATTCAAATTAATCTGAATTTATCCCACGTCGTGCGGGTGCGCCCCAACCCAAATGTGATTGGATTCACACCCCTACACACGAGGCACCATTTCATCTCAAGTTAGTCAATGATTACAAGTAGGGTAAGTGTATATAAACACTTCCCAATCTATTTATCTCATCAATGTGGGATTGGGGGTTTCCATTTCCTTTTCTTTCTTTGCAACCTCCTTAGTTTAACCATCAATTTCTCATTCATTACTCAACCATTTTAAGCATATGAGATACCGTTATAAAGATCTCGTGAAGTACAATAAGTTTCCGTTGAATCTTTATTCGAATCTTCATCTTTACATATTCAAAATATGGCTAAAAGTTTCCATTTTCTCATATTTTTCCAACAGTCCCCCACATGAATGAAATTGATGCATTTATCAAAACCATTTTGACTCGATGTGATGATAGTTTCTACGATTGATAGTTGCATAGGATAGATAGGTGTCCACCCTTGAACCTTCCCTTGTGAAAGTATATTTACTTTATTGGTTGTCCAGTAGACACGATGTTCTTGAACTGTCCTGTCGTTTGTGTAAACGATGATATACTCCACACAATTACCTTTCTGGAACGAGTTTAGTTCTCATGGTTATGTCCATATGACCGTAGCCATTGCCTGGTTCTGGGAGAATTTGAAAGAACTATGCTCCAATAGTCTCTTTGAAGCGGCCCCTACTTCACTCCTACATAGGTGACTTATGTTGCTCGGACTCGCCGATGCACACAATGGTCATTAAAAGCAATGCTTAGACTGTTCCGTTTTTAGTCACTATTTACATCATAGGAATGGACTTGGGAGAGTAGCCCCACACAGTGACCGCATAAGGTCTATGTGATTAGGTTGTCCCTTTGAACCTAGATCTTGGGATCTCCAGTTAACTATGTTGGGTTTTCCTTCTCATAGCGCCTTAAATTTTCATGGGCTTTAGTCCCATTCCTTTCGATGTTTTCTCAACTTGATTTCGGTTTAACCCTTTGGTTAGCAGATCTGCAACATTATCCTTTGTTTTTACAAGATCAATAGAGATAACACATTTGAGATCAATTGTTTAATTGATTTCTGGTTATACCAAAATCATCATTTTCAAATTCCTCAAGAATTTGTCCACATGGTGTGACTTAATTAATATGAGACCTGTAGTTGATCGTTTGATTTGGATGCCCAAAATCAATTATGTCATTCTCATATTTTCCATGTCAAATCTTGATTTTAACATGTCATTGGTACGTTTACCATTTCATTCTTACATATAACAATGAGCGTGTCATAGGATCATATATCCTCATGGACGCTTTTGTCACACTTTTATTTGTCATCATGACAATACTTTCGTTTTAACCTTTTGTTGAACGCATGGACTATTTACCATTGATAGTCTCCAAGGTTCTATTGAACTTAGACCTACTTCCCTAACCAATTAGGAAATCAATTCCAAAGAACGAGACATTCTTTGTTTTTCATTATCACATTCTTTTGAATCTATTTGTCCACAAGAATTTTACACAGTCAATGAAAATATAGTCCATTTTTTTCATTTACTTCGATAATATAAATATTACCTTTGCAAGACACGCCCACATTTTTATGTAGTTGTATGAAGGTTTAATTTCCTTCCATAGCTCATATGGTGTCTAATTAGTAGATAGAACAACTCCCCCCATATGTTAGGCACAATTTGAAGTTTCAATTCTTATCTTCAAAATTATTGTACCCTTTGATGTTGTGACGTTACTCACATAGAGTTTCCCCAATTTAATCAATTTATTAATTTTGGGTTTCAACATCTTACTCATAGTGAACAATTTCTCTAAAGTATCTTTGCTCTTAAGCATAGATCAGATTATTATATCGTTTGAATACACATCGCTATGATTTGGATCAAGCGGTTTTGTATTTCTTTGCTTTCATATTTGAAGTGAAAGAAATTTGTTTCATGTTAATTACTCTATGCAAAGAATTAACATTTTCATGCCATGTAAATGAAAGGAACACACATTCTTTATTCATAATTCATGGGTTTTACAGAGATTAATATATACCCCCTACCCATAACCATTTCTAGGCATACAAATCTTCATCTTCCACAACATTAGCCTCCTTGGCTTTCTTTTTATGTCTGCATCTAGAGGATCTGTGCCACACTTTGCCACAGTCGAAGCATGCTCCCTTAAATTTCTCCTTTTTGGAAATTCCACCAGTAGGCGCCAACCTTGTTCTAGCTTGGTGTTATTGGGGTTGTCTTTCCCTCATGTCTTCGACAACATTTACCTTAGCCTCTTGAAAGGTTTGTTTATTGAGTTTTCTAGCATTATCTCTGTTGTCTTCTTCAATACGAAGTCTGACAATCAGTTCCTCCACCGTCATCTCTTTTCTTGTATGCTTTAAGTAATTTTTGAAGTCATTCTATCCGGGAGGTAATTTTTCCATGATGGCGACTACATGAAAGGATTCTCTTATCATCATTCATTCGGCAAGGATTCCGTGAATTATCAGTTTGAGTTCTTCCACTTGATTTACTACTGGTTTAGAATCAACCATAGTAAAGTTCAAGAATTTGGCGACTAGAAACTTTTTAGCCCCAACATCTTCTGCTTTGTACTTCTTGTCCAAAGCTACCCATAGTTCTATAGCTGATTTGTACACTTCATATACCATATACAATGAATCTTATAATCCGTTGAGGATGTAATTTCGACACAAAAGTTGCCATTGTTCCAATCCTCGATGATGCTGAAAGCGGTGAGCTCATCCACCTCTCCTTCTCTTTCTCCAATCTTGAGAACTGGAGGATATTCCTTAAGATATTTTATCAGGTTCAACATGGTCAAATAGAAGTACATCTTATGTTGTCATGTCTTAAAATTCAGCCTGCAAAATTTCGGCGGCTTCTCATTATGGCTCGTTGCCACAACCGTTGCGTTCAGATTTGGGATAGGTCATTTCCAACCCTGGCTCTGGACTGACACCTTAATGTTCGACGAATCAACAAACTTATCCGTAGCCATTGTTCCTATTTAGCAAAGAAACCAATACCCAGAATCAACTATATTTCTAATAAATCGAAATTATATTTCGTTTATTTCTGATTTTGTTTTTCACAAAATCACCGTAACCTCTATTACTCTCAACGACAATTTCTATAACACATATTTGTCTCGTTTAATTTATGAGATCTAAGAAAACTCGTTAAAACGGCAGGATTGATCCCGAAACAAATTTATTTTCTTGACTCACACACTTATTTCGAATCGCCTTTTGAAAATCGGAATGAAATTTGTCTTAAGATTGTTAAACAAAAGGGTTAAATTCGAAATAAATGTGACAAAACTAAAAATAAGTAAAGTAAAGAAATTACATTAATTAAATAGACAAAGATAAACGAAAAATAATTTTGAAATAACCGAAAAAGGGGTTGACTGAGGCCTGCACGAACACAATTTCCTTAAGACAGATTCGATCACTCTGTGGTGCTAGAGTCGTTTGATCATCGGTTTCCCAGGATATAAAAGTTGAATGGAATTCTGTAGTAGCACTACTTTGGTTGTGTTTTAAAACTGAAAACTGCTCATGTATTTATAGGGAAAATTAAGGCAAACATGAGAAAATATTATACCAATCATGCCCCTAATCGAATAACATGAGTGGGTTGCAAGCATTTAATTCGAATTCAAATTAATCTGAATTATCCCTTAATTTTCGAGATAATCTGCTATCCAAAAGGAAAAAAAATAATTTGAACATGGTAAAATATTCGAAGGCCCAAGCAAGGCCCGACCGATCTAGACATTCGCATTACACACATCGTGCAGGTGCACTCCAACCCGAATGAGATTGGATTCACACCCCCTGCGCGTTAGACACAATTTCATCCCAAGTCATTCAATGACAACAAGTAGAGTAAGTGTATATAAACACTTTCCAAATCATTTATCCCATAAATGTGGGATTGGGGGTTTCCATTTCCTTTTCTTGCTTTGCAACCTCCTTACTTTGACCATCGATTTCTCATTCATTACTCAACCATTTTGAGCATATGAGATACCGTTGTAAAGATCTCGTGGAGTAGAATAAGTTTATGTTGAATCTTTATTCGAATCTTCATCTTTACTTATTCAAATTATGACTCAAAGTTTCCATTTTCTCATATTTTTCCAACATAAGAAATGTCGATGGTCTAGTATATAGTTAGATCTCCTTTGATGGTAATTTTTCGACATAATCAGAAGTATTAGTGGAGCATATATGCATAATTCAATATGTCCATCACATATCTATATCACTACATAAACGTCTATCCGGATATAGACAAGTAGATTTTGACTACGGTTGTTGGGTTTTTAAGGTAATTGAAGATCATCTTCAAAGGAATATTTTGTTTTTCTTCACGCCCTTTAGTTTTCGTGTTTTATTTTTTTAATAAATTTTTAGTGGGCTTAACTCCAAATTTCTTTCTAGGTTTGAGGCGTGTTGATTATTATTATTATTATTATTGTTATCATCATATTTGATTCTTAGCAACTCCACCCCCTTTTCTTATCAATAAATATAGGTTTGAATTACATATAAATGGCTGGAAAGAAAGGATGAGAAGAAGAAGAAGAAGAAGAAGAAGAAGAAGAAGAAGAAGAAGAAGAAGAAGAAGAAGAAGAAGAAGAAGAATGTCACGATGATGGAAGATGAGTGGAGCAATCGAGAAGAGAAGGGGTAAAAATCGGGGATTTGGCTGAAAAAGAGAGAAAATGAGATTAAAGGAGGCAAAAATCAAATGACCTTTTATTATGCTTAGTGGATCAGGAATGGGTCAAGTAGAAGACAATTCGATAACAAAGAATGAAGAAAAGATGGAAACAAAGAGCCCAACAAGTTAGGATATGTTAGCAACGATTATATTAAGTTGTTTGAAAGGATATGCTCAGACAGCTATCCCAATTTAGTCTTTAGTATTAACATATTTAAAGAAGAATGTATGAGTATTTTTTCTATGCTTTTTGATAAATGAAAATTCTAATTTCTCTTTTCCTCTTTCATTCTACTTCTTAAATCATTTCTCATTCTCGCTTATATTCCTTGTTACATAAAAGGATATAACAATTGGCATCAAATTCAGTAACAGATCCAACATTTCAAACTGGGAAAATAAAAAAATCAAACAAAATGGTTACTCCTACAAAACCACTCCAAATATGACACCCGAGGAGTTACCAATGACTGATGTTGTGCCTGCTTAGTGGACGACCGAGAAGAAAACTTGGGAAGAGCAATTTAACTCCCTCAAATCTCAAATAGTTGTGAACAAAGGCTATCTACAACGTCTTCTCAACTTGATGTCCAAAGAGGCTGATGCGTTGACTCCTACTCCAGAAAAACAAGCTACCAACCCTTCAAAGCATACGAGTAAGCAACCTTTACAGGTAACTGTACTTCATGACACTGAAAAATATTCTTTTCAACCTGAGGCACCAGGTATCATTGCATCTAAACCATTATCCCCTTCTCAATCACCCATTCCCCTGCATCATACATCACATAAACCATTTCAGGATACTTTTCAAACTTATAATCAACATATGAAAATGGAATTAGGAAATACTTCTATGTTGCAAGAACCTTTTGTTTCAGATAAGAATCATCACATTACTCAAGGGTCATTTATCCATCGACCAAAAATTGAAATTCCTACATTTGATGGTTCTAATCATAAGAGTTGGGTACAAAAATGCCAAAAATATTTTAATATTTTTACTGTGCTCGAATTTCAACAAATGGAAATAGCTTCTATGTACCTAATAGATAAAGCTGAAACTTGATTTGATGGTTATATCATACAAAAATAAGGTATCTTGGCATGAATTTGTTGCTGATTTATGTCATCGTTTTAGTGATAAAGAACTTACTGATGTTATTGAATATTTCAATAAGTTATTTTAGAAAACTACTACTGAAGATTATCAGGAACAATTTGAGGCACTCAAACCATTGATGCTTCAACACAACTGCCACTTGGAGGAGTCCTACTTTGTTTTAAGTTTTTTCAGTGGCTTAAAAGATGAAATTAAGCATAAAGTCAAAGTTTATGAGCCTCACTACTTGGCATATGCTTATAGAGAAGCCAAACTGTATGAACTTGCTTTGGAAGTTGAATCCAAAAAGTCCAAATACCCTTATAAGCTTATTTCTACAACATCACCATCTACTACTCAAAGGCAGTTGCCTCTAACACTAACTCCTACACGGAGAACTCCTCAAGTCAACCATACTCCTAAACAAAGCTTATTAGAGTACCGACGAGCTTATAACCTCAGTTTCATATGCGGAGATAAATTTTTTCCTGGTCATCAATGCAGACAGAAACACCTGAACACGATGGAAGAGGAGCAGAATCCTTCACTAGAATTAGATGTTACTGAAGAACTTGAGGATACACACTGCCTTGCTCTAGAGACTAAAGATCAAGAAGCAGATCCTTTCGAAATTTCAATTAATGCCCTCACTGGCAGTGTAGGCTACAGCACAATCGGAATTCAAGGCTTTATTAGAGGGAAACCTCTTAACATTTTAATTGATAGTGGCAACACTCATAGTTTCCTTACACCTATTTGGGCTAAGGAAGGAGTTGAAGTTACCCAAACTCATCCATTAATGATTACCGTGGCTAATGGTGACAAACTTCAAAGTACTGCTCAATGCAAACAACTACAATGGAAAATGCAGGGTCATACATTTCAACATGATTTTGGAGTACTTCAAATGGGAGGTACATACATGGTCCTAGGTGTTGATTGGATGAGAACCTACAGTCCTATAGTGATGGATTTCAAAGAAATGACAATTAGTTTTTCAAGAGGTGATCAAAACGTTATACTTCAAGGAGGCAGAAAATCACCAGTACTCAAACTGATTTCAGAAGATAAGATGCAGAAACTTACAATGAAAAACCTCGACCTTAATGGAGAATTTTGTTCTCCTAAGTGCCGAGTCAGAGGAGGTTACTATTCTAGAGTTATTACAACTTTTAATTATTGAATATTCTAACATTTTTTTATGTACCTACAAGACTGCCACCAAAGAGGGCTCATGACCATGTCATTACACTTAAAAATGGAGCTCAACCTATCAATCTAAGGCCATATCGATTCCCCTACCACCACAAAACGAAAGTGAAAAAGCAGATCATCTGCATCTATTATTCAAACTAGCAAAAGTCTTTTTGCTTCACCATGCCTATTGGTAAAAAAGAAGAATGGTTCTTGGCGATTTTTTTGTCGATTATAGACATCTAAATACAATGATAGTAAAAAGTAAATTTCCTATGCCTATGATGGAAGATTTACTTGATGAACTAGCAGGTGCCACTTTTTTTTTCTCTAAAATCAACCTTCGATCAATATATTGGAAAATTCGAATCAACCAAGAGAATATTCCTAAGGCTATTTTTTGAACACACCATGGACACTTCGATTTTAAGGTAATGCCATTTGGTTTAACCAATGCTTCTACTACATTTCAGTCCTTGATGAATGATTTATTTGGTCCATATTTAAGAAAATTCGTGCTAGTCTTTTTTATGATATTTTAATCTATAGATATACTATGAAAAACCATGTGCAACATCTTAAGTTAGTACTTGATGTACTAAGGGAACATCAATTATTTGCCAAAAGATCTAAATGTTTCTTTTGGCAGACTCAAGTGGAATATTTGGGCCAAATAATTTCTTTTCACGGGGTGGCCACTAACCCATCCAAGGTTGAAGCGATGAGAAATTGGGCCCTTCCTAAGTCTCTAAAATCTTTAAGATGTTTTTAGGTCTTACGGGATATTATAGAAAATTTATCAAACATTATGGTGAAATCAGCAAACCAATGATTTGTTTGCTGAAAAAAGATAATTTTGTTTGGTCATTGGAAGCTAAAACAACTTTTGAAATCTTAAAAGATGCCATGTGTAGTGCCTTTATTTTGGCTCTACCCAATTTCAATAAACTTTTTATCCTAGAAAATGATGCTAGCTCCAGAGGTATTGGAGTTGTACTATCACAAGAGGGCAGACCTACTGCCTATCTTAGTAAAGCTCTTGCTGTTATACATACGAATATGTCTATACATGAAAAAAAATACTTAGCTATTCATATGGCTATGTCAAATTGGAGGCATTATCTTGAAGGCCATTCCCTAATCATTAAGACTGATCATGAGTCCTTAAAACATTTGCTAGAACAAAAAATGACAACAACAATTTAAAAAAGAGGAATAACTAAACTTCTTGGTTTAGATTATGTCATTCTTTACAGAAAAAGAAAATCTAACACTGTTGCAGATGCACTCTCAAGACAATTTGAAGATTCTCCTTCATTATTTCAATTATCAACTATTGTTATTATCCAAGTTGGGTAAAAGACATTAAACACAACTATGAAGGAGATGAATTGGCTCAAGCAAATATTACAATTCTGATTGTCAATAGTGTTAATCTTAATTGGTCCTACACTAAAAGCATTTTAAGATATAAAAACAGAGCCTATGTTGGAGTTATTGGTTCCCTTCGGCTACAATTGCTGCAGACTCTTCATGATTCTCCACAAGGAGGACACTCAAGCATTCAGGCCACCTACCACATAATTAAATCTTTCTTCTATTGGCCTAAATTGAAAGCACTAGTGACTGGTTATGTAAGGCAATGTGATATCCGCCAGAGAATAAAATCATAACATTACCTTAAGTCAGGACTGCTACAACCACTACCTATTTCTTAACAATCTTGGGAAATCATCACTTTGGATTTTATTGAGGGCTTACCTAAATCTTTTACAACTAATTGTATTTTAGTTGTTATTGATAAGTTTACTAAATATGCCCACTTTATTTCTCTTTCTCATCCTTATACAGTGATGGAGATTGCTAGAACATACTTGGACCAGACTTACAAGCTTCATGGACAACCCAAAATTGCCATATTCGACAGATAAAACATTCACAAGCATATTTTGGAAAGAGCTTATGAAACAACTCGACACAACCACACTGTTTAGCACATCCTATCACCCCAAGATAGATGGTCAATCTGAAAGAATCAACCAATGTTTAAAATAGTTCCTATGGGGTATTTGTTTTCTAAACCCTAACAGTTGGGATAAGTGGTTGCCCTAAGCCGAATAGTGGTACAGTACCACATATCATTTAGCCCTGGGGATCACTCCATTTGAAGCCCTATATGGCTATAAACCTCTTAAAATGAACTGGAATCAGCCATCCAGTGTCAAGAGTGTACAAGAACTAATTCAACATAGGCAACAAAGTAAAAAACTCATTCCAGCAACTCGAGAAAGCTCAAACATGTCTGAAACATTATGCGGAAACAAACAGAAGCAAAAGACAATTTTAGATTGGTGATTTTGTGTACTTGAAGCTCCAACCCTATCGCCAGACCTCCATTGCGCTGCGAAAGAACTTAAAACATTATGCCCGATTCTACGGCCCCTACAAAGTTTTAAAACAAATTGGATCAGTGGCTTATTTACTGGAGTTACCCTCAAGATCTAAAATCCATCTTGTCTTCCACGTTAGTTTACTGAAGAAGAAGATAGGCTCAACTCTGGTTACCTCTATCGATCTGCCCTAACTCGAAAATGATGGTAACCTTCGTGTTTATCCCGCAATGATTCTAGACAAACGTATGGTTAAACGATACAATCACGCCGTCACTCAATTGCTACTACAATGGACAAATCTTGGCCCAGAGACCGCTACATGGGAGGATTATATGGTCCCTGAATCCCAATTCCCTGATTTCAATCCTTGGGGATAAGTATCGGCTTTTGCGGGGGCATTGTCACGACGATTGAAAATGAGTGGAGCAATCGGGAAGAGAAGGGGGAAGAAATTGTGAATTTGGCTGAAAAAGAGGGAAAATGATATTAAAGGAGGCAAAATCAAATGACCTTCTATTATGCTTAGTGGATCGGGAATGGGTTAAGTAGAATACAACCCTGTAACAAATAATGAAAAAAAGATGGAACCAGGGATCCCAACAAGTTAGGATATGTTAACAACGATTATATTACGTTGTTAGAAAGGATATGCTCAGAAAACTATCCTAATTTAGTTGTTAGTATTAACATATTTAAAGAAGATTGTATGAGTGTTTTTTCTATGCTTTTTGATAAACGAAAATTCTGAATTCTCTTTTCCTCCTTCATTATGCTTCTTAAATTCTTTCTCATTCTCACTTATATTCCTTGTTACATCAAGGGGTGTGATAAAGAGGGATAGATGCCAAGTGATGCAAATCAATTAAACTATTTTTATTTTTCCCAATATTTGTTAATTCGAACAAAATAATGTAACATAAAAAAACTTAAGATAGGCAATGAATATATATATATATATATATTGAGGGATAAATTAAACCTAATTTATTTTAATAAACCCCATCCAATCCTTTACCATGTAAATTAATTAATATTTGTTTCGGTTTAAAATATTGAGGAGTGCTGTTTACATGTTGAAAACACCGTTTGATAGATCCTTTATGAATTAGAAATACATTTATTTATTTTGAATGGTTTCTAATCTGAATAAAGGTGGGATTAAAAATTACTTATTTCTTTTTCATTTCACTTCTTTTAACCTCCTTTAAATCCACCATCACTCACTTTAAGACACCCACGCTAATCTAAATTACCCACCACAAACCAAATCAGAATAGTTTCTTGATATATATATATATATAGGATCCAATTACACAGTGTAAAACTCTCCTAGTTTTACACGTTTTTTGGATCGTTGGATGAGTGAAATGGATGAATGAGATTAATAGTAAAATATGTGAAGATTATCACTTGGGAAAAAAGTAAGGAGTTAATCTCAGTCATCCATTTCCCCCATCCAATGATCCAAAAAACGTATAAAATTTAAAGAGTTTTACGTTGTGTAAAGTGATCATAAACATATATATATATATCAAATTAAATTAATCTTATACGATTTTTATTTTATTCATATTTCATGTTTTCTTCACTACATATCAACATTTTGATAAATTAAAAATATTTAATTATTTTCTATGTAAAAATATAAATTGGTCTTCAGACAGGCTTTAATAAATAATGTTGGAGACGAGAGATTCTCGCATAAAAAAGTAAATCCTATTCTAATAAACTACAATATATGTATTGTTTCGACATATGTTTTGAATTGACTTAATAACAAAATAAGTGTCCAAATTATACTTTTTTTTTGTAATAGATGCATAAAATATTTTTTTAGTTAAAATAAGTGCTTAAAGTTTTGTTTTTGGATGAAATAAGTGCCTAAATTATTTTTTTGGCTGAAATAGGTGCCTAAACTTTCATTTTTGGTTGAAATAGGTACCCAAGTAGGTGCTAAAATTAACTTTAAAATAAGCCAAAAATGAAAGTTTAGTCACATATTTCAGCCAAAAAATAATTTAGGCACCTATTTCAGCCAAAACAAAAGTTTAAGCACTTATTTCAACTAAAAAAAATACTTTAGACGTCTATTAAAATAAAAAGACCTAATTTAATCACTTATTTTATAGTTTAATCTTTTGAATTAGGTAAATTTCATTCCATGATGTTTTTCCCACCAACGAACAGTATTCTTTGTCTATTATTTTATTTCTTACTTTTTTATTTCTAAAATACTTTTGAATTGTTTTCATTTTTAGTGTGATTCTCTAGTCACTCACACGTGTTAAATGTTTTTGGTAAACTATTTTTTTGGTGTCCCATCTATTTTCATATTTTTGTTTTGGTCACCTAATTATTTTTTTTGACAAAATGATATCTAATGTTATGTTTATGTTTTATTTTGGTAAAATTTTACGGAAAAACTGAGAGGAGAGAGAAAAATAATAAAAAATAGCATGTCAGCTTTGTCGTTAATTTTTAATGACGGATGTACCAAAATAGAAATAAAACGTAACGTTAGGTATCATTTTGCCAATTGGGTAGCCAAAATAGAAACACTGGAATAGGTGGGGTACAAAATAGATAGTTTACCCTAATTTTTTATGGCTGGAATATTAAGAGTAAATTGCTATATTAGTCATTAAACTATAGAATGTGTTGTGTTTTAGTCATCAAACTAAAAATCTTGTAAATTCAATCGTTGGCCATTAAACTAATAACATGAGTCATTTTTTCAATTCATATAATTTAGCCCTCACAAGTTATAAATTCTATCAATTTAATCCAAATTCTAAACGAATCAACCCTCACATTTATAAATTATTTACAAGTTTAACCCTCCATATTGACAAAGTCTATCAACACAGTCCTGATACGAAAAATTTATTTGACAAATTAGCCAAATTGATGCAACAATTAGGCGATTGATTGTGATCATATTTTATGATTTAGAGGTGTTCTAAATACCCTTGTATTCTAGTATAAATGTGACGAAAATATCATTAAAATACATTTAATATCTTCTTAGATTCGTTTTTTTTATAAACCTTGTATTTTGTTAAATCTTACAAAATAAGTGTTGGGCTCGAGCGATCAACCGAATTCGTCAAGAGGGTGTGAATTGACCTTTGAGTGAAATTGGTGGAAGCAAAATGAAATTAAAATTTGCACAAAAATTTATAGTGGTTCGACATTTAAACCAAGTCTACCTCGACTACCTTAGGTTCCCCACTAATGATATTCCACAAATACACTAATTTGTTGTTCCTTTTTCTAGGCTCAAGGAGATAACCTTTACAACCCTTAAAGCTTATACCCCAAAGCTTTGAGACACTGTCACAAAGAGAATACATGTTTTGCAAACACAGGAAAACCTCACAAGGTAAATATGTTTGTAATTTTAAGCTCTCACCCAAAACCTAACACTTGAGCAAATATAACAATTAAGCTCACAAGTGTGTTCTAGTGAAAAAATACTTTATAAGCACAACACACTTTTTCTATACATGAATGTTGGCAATGATGTTTCTTGTTGTTCCATGGTTGATTGAAGCTTGCTTTATGGTTGATTGAAGCTTGCTTTCAAACCCTCTAAGGAGTTCATGACCGTTACTAGCCGTTGAGAGTTGATTAGAGTCGTTGGAGACTTTATTTCTAACATTAAATGCACTTCTGGGCATGTTGTTATTGGTACGCGTCTTTGGGTATCAGTACCTGCCGCAAAATAGAAAGAGCTGTTATAACATTTTTGTACTGGGTATCGGTACGCGATACTTCCATATCGGTACAGTAATATGCGCATCGGTACGACCGATCCTGTATCGGTACAACATTTAACTACTGAAAATTCTCAAAAACATGGGGAACAAAGGGTCTATCAGTACACGAGCGACCGTACTAGTACGAGCTGTTGGGTATCGGTACGAAGAATATTACACCAATATTCAAACTCTATTTTTGACACTGACGTTTTTGAAAGTATTTAAACATTTTAAAACTCCTTTAAAACCTTTCAAACATAAATGTTAGAAAAAGTTAATATTTTAGAAAAATATTAAAGCTCCCCTTTTTCTTAACCACTCAGCTTCCCGGCCGGCGAACGGCTTTCATCACCAAAACGGCTCGCTAGTCAAGAAATTCACAATCTTCGTCGACAATCTCAGCGGGAGAGTTCATAGATATACTTTGAAGGAATTATGTAGTCATCATGGGTCAGTTTCAAGGGTCTTTATCCCTCTGGTTAATCTCAAAGCAAAATATAAATCTTCCACTTTTGCTTTTGCGAGTTTTGCGTCTCAGAAAGATATGCAATCAGGCATTAGAAAGGTTCATAACACCTATGTAGATGGTAAAATTGTCAGTGTTTCAAAGGCCAGATTTGCAAACCCTAGGTTGCGGAATGGCAACCCCATCAGAGGCAGGAAAAGATGACAGATACGGTTGGGTCGGCTAGACAGGGATGAGCTAGGGTGGATTGTAGATCTTTCAGAGACATCCTTGTACATAAAAAAGATAGCCAGGATAACCTACCTGTTTAGAATTATCCAATCAAAGCTGGTCGAAAAGAAACTAGTAAGAATAGATTGGTTCTGGATATCTAGTTTCCGTCTACAGGGTTGGAATGGTTGAATTTCTGTTTAGTGGGCATCATAAAGGAACTCTACATTATTGAGCTGGTCCAATAGGCTCTTTCGAGCAATGTCATTCCGGTAAGGCTCCCAAAACGGTGGGATGTGTATGAGTCAGTTATTCTTATGTTCGACAATAAAAGAGATTTTGAATATTATTAGAATGAGAAATCAGAGCCCCCTGAAGTTCTGGTTTGGGTATATAGCCCCGTTAATTCTTGACGATGGCATTCCTTACATGATAAGGCTTGTTAATCTGGTTGAAGTACCCCTTTTTTGCTGGGATAAGAACTGGGAATGGATGGGGTGTCTTCGTTGATATGGATGAAGATACTAAGCACAAAAATCCCAAGGTTCTTCATAAGAATATTGAGCCATTTTATTGTTACAGATTCTATAAAGTTTTCAATCAAAGGTATTACATATGTGATTAAGGTTTCGATGGGGTTCAAAGGCGAATATGATGAAGGGACACATTTTGCTGATATTTGGTCAGATTCTGACTCTGAGTTGCCGATGGAGCGTCCAGGTTCTACGGCTACGAGATTGCCACACACCATGCTGGGCTGATCCAATCCCATGCAACGGTTCATATTCCCCATTCCTCGAAGATGTTTTTAGAGAGACAGGAGACCAATGATATTAACTTCCAGGGCTGTCCCTGGGCCAGGGCAATAAGGGCGACGGCCCAGGGCCCCCACCTTATACATGGCCCACATCTAAATATGTTAGAATATGTTTATTAGTGACTTGAAATAAGTTTAAAGAAATTTGAGGCCCATAACAATAAGGGTAAACTACCTAAAATACCACTCAACTTTAATGTGTGACTCTAATATGCCACTGAACTAAAATTCGATATTATAATACCATTGAACTTCACTGTGTGATTCAAAGTTAGCGCTCCACCGTTACTCCCATTACGGAAATCTGACGTGGACTCTAACTTCCGTTACAGGAATGACGTGGCCGATAAAAAAATAATATCTTTTTCCAAATATGATCCACCTCATTATATTTTATGTTTTATTTTTATTGTAAAACGACGTAGTTTTGTTAAAGACTCTTTATCTCCTCAAAATTAGGTTAATGAAATTTCAAACTTCAGAAATGACTCTGAAATTAGACGCAAAAAAAATCAGTGGATTTTCTATGGAATGTTATTGATTATTCAAGTGGGTTTCTCTGGGTTTTCTCTGAAAGAAGATTGTAGTGATCGATTGTTAGAAAGAAATCAAATGGAAAAACGTGGGTTTCTCTGGGTTTTCTCTGAAAGAAGATTGTAGATGATGTTGTAGAAGAGACTGGAGATGATGATGTAGAAGAGGATGATGATTATGTAGAGGATGAGATTGAACAAACTGATAGTGATAGTGGATATGAAAATAGTGATGATGCCTTAAATGATGAAGCTCGAGAAGAAGAGGTGGATCTGATGGATTTGGAGTTTGGTAATGAGACACATTTGAATGGATATGTTAGTGATGGATCAGATTCATTGCATAGTGTTAAATCAAATGAATCTGATGAAGATGATCGAAAGAAAAACCCCAAATGTCTTGTATTTAATGCTAAGGTGGATATGGAAAATCCGAGATTTAAAAAGGGGATGAAATTTAGTGATAAAGAGATTCTGAAAAAAGCTATAAGAGAGTATGGGATTAAGACCAGACATGATATCAAATTCAAAAGGGTTGACAAAGGTAGGATACATGTAATTTGCAAGGAAAATTGTCCTTGGTATATTTGGGCATCAAAGGTTGACCCTAAAGATCTTATGAACAACACATGGCAGATTAAGTCTTATATTGAAGAGCATAACTATCTCAAAGATTTTAGAAATAAAAATGTTACTTACAAGTGGTTGGCTAAAAAATATTTGGAACAATGGAAGGTTGATCCTACCTTTTCAATTAGTTAGTTGTATTTATTTTATTTTTTCTTTAAGTCTTATACCGGTATAAGTTGTATTTCTTTTATTCTTTCTTTAAGTCTTATACCGGTATAAGTTGTATTTCCACTCCCCTTAGTGCATTAAGTACCACAGTAGTACAATACTGATAATCAAAACAAAAATCCAAACAAATCTCTCATTCCTTCTTTGGATGTTATTCGTCTTGATTTTGTTTAGCAGTCCGACGAGAACAACTCTTGCACGTGGGCTCATTGGAGGATCAAACCAACAAAAAAATCTACAATGTTTATGAAGAAAACTCCCGTAATTTTTGCAGCCAAAGAATCTCCTTCCAGGGTTGGCATTAGACCACGATGTAGTCAGCTTTGCCGGATATCCGCATCCACACACCGGAATTGAAATGGGTTCTTCTACTTCAACCCTGCGTTCACTTGATCTTTGCCATTCTACATCCATTGATTTGGATCAGCTTCAAAATCTATGCTGGGAAATAGAAAATAGGAAATTAGGGTTTTGTTTTCAGCCAAAAGAGATTTTATAGTAAAAATAAAACATAAAATATAATGAGGTGGATCATATCTGGAAAAAAGATATTATTTTTTTATCGGCCACGTCATTCCTGTAACGGAAGTTAGAGTCCACGTCAGAATTCTGTAATGGGAGTAACGGTGGAGTGCTAACTTTGAATCACACAGTGAAGTTCAATGATATTATAGTATCGAATTTTAGTTCAGTGGCATATTAGAGTCACACATTAAAGTTGAGTGGTATTTCAGGTAGTTTACCCTAACAATAATTATATATATATATATTAGAATGTTAGAATAAAATTATGCATGGTGTGGGCCCACACCATTATTATAGGCAAATGCTACACGGTAAAAATGAAAAATTACTGCATGGTGGGCCCACATTATCATTAGTTTTTTTGGGATTATTCATTATTATGAGTTTAATTAAAAAGTAAATCTTAAATAACCAATCTAATATCATCACTATGTATTGTATCGTTAACTTTTCTCCTGGAAAAAAATTGTTTCGTTAGTTTATTGTAAATTGTAATTAGTATAAATTTTAATAGCTTTTAGGATAATTATTAAGCTTTTAATAATAATTTATTTTTTAAAATAAGAATAAAAATTTTAAACACACCTATAAATAATTTCTATATTGTTCTTGTTCTTCACATCTCAATTTCTCTTCAATTTTCTCTCTTTCTTATGTTATTTTTTTACAATTTATTTTAGTTTTTATATATAATTTTTATTTGATATTTTCTCACATTTTATGTATTGAGAAAAATATGTTAGAACATATTGAAGTAGACACTATTATTAGTGATTTTGCATCTAAAAATTCTCCTAGAAATTATTTTGTACGAGTAGTTGAATTTTAATAAAATTTAATGATGTTTTTCATTTGAAATTTGATGTATTTATTGGATAATTTTTTTATTATGATAAAAAATATAATTTACAAATAAATTAATTTATTTTTGTAAGCTTTTATAATTATTATTTTTTAATAATTATTATTAGGGCTCAAAATTTGATTCGCCCATATGTCACCAAAATTTCAAAAACGACCTGTTAATTTCAATCCCTCGTTATCTGGACATGCAGTCCACACAGTCACGCCTCCCAAAATAAATAACGATTTGTTGTTTGATACAAGAGTAAACTACATAAATGACCATCATGCTATTAAAAAAGTCGCGATTTGACCACTTTACTTTTTTTCGAAGCAATTAAACCACCATACTATTAAATTGGGTGCAATGTGACCACCCGCCGTTAGAGGTTAACGGTAGGGTGACGTGGCAGTTAAAAAATTAAGGGTACAATTACATATTTGGTCCTTATTATTTATACATTCTTTCAATTTAATCCTAATTTTAAACTAATAAAATAAATTAATTAGGTGATGACACGTGTCAACACCTTATTGGAGGAATTTAATTATTTATACTTAGCCAATACTTTAACCACTGAACCAAGCACATGTTTGTGTCATAAATAACCAATTAATATATATCACTTATTGTTTGTAACCATTCAAACTCATCTTCTTCCTTGTTGTTCCCCTGCATTTAAAATAGAAATTAAAGGGCATCGACAATTCAGGGAACTCATCGACAACTTTGTGAAATTTATTTAATAGAAATAATATATTTAAGAAAATGTTTTTAAACGTTTTATATAATATTCAACCACTTTATGCTATATATAGTCATCTATCCCACAATATAGATTGGTAACCTGTTCCAGGTGTATCACTGTTTTATTATTTCTTTTTCCCTTTCATTTCTTCTCTCATTTCCGTAGTTTCATATTTTTTTTTCTCATTCCTTCACTGCAAATTCTGATAAAACTCCTACTCTTCTCCATCACTCTGTTTATCAGATTCCAGTCAGTCACAGTTCTGTAACAACAGCCATGGAAGTTGAACAGTTAAAGCCTGCAACAGAAGATCAGATGAAAATGGTGACAATGATGATGCAGATGGGAAATTTCCCTGAATTCTACGGTGCCTACAACGACGTCGTTTAGTTCCCTAAATTGTCGATGCCCTTTAATCTCTGTTTTAAACGCAGGGGAAACAAGGAAGAAGATGAGTTTGAATGGTTACAAACAATAAGTGATATATATTAATTGGTGATTTATGATGCAAATATGTGCTTGGTTTAGTGGTTAAAGCCTTGCTTTTATCCTAGATTTACCCAGGTTCGATCCCCTCTTAGTGCAAGTTTGGGATTTTTTTCTCCTCTAAATAGGCGGTGACAATTAGGTGGAGAAAATAATTTATTATATTAAATATAAATAATTAAATTCCTCCAATAAGGTGTTGACACGTGTCATCACCTAATTAATTTATTTTATTAGTTTAAAATTAGGATTAAATTGAAAGAATGTGTAAATAATAAGGACCAAATGTGTAATTATACCCTTAATTTTTTAACTGCCACGTCACCCTACCGTTAACCTCTAACGGCGGGTGGTCACATTGCACCCATTTTAATAGTATGGTGGTTTAATTACTTCGAAAAAAAGTAAAGTGGTCAAATCGTGACTTTTTTAATACTATGGTGGTCATTTATGTAGTTTACCCTTGATACAATAAAGAAAACCATAATCAATTCAAAGGTTTCCCTTTTGACAAATGGATATGGGCTAAATTGAGTGGTAGGCCCTTCCTGTAAGGCAGGTTTAACTAATTGGGTAAACTACTGCAGGGGTCACTCCCGTTTAGCGTTTGTACAAAGTTAGTCACCACTTTTGAAAAGTGCCAATTAGTAGTCCTCTACGTTTTCGATGTGTAAATACTTGGTAACTCCGACGTTATACTCCGTTAGTAACGGATTGCTGATGTGGCAGAATTAAAATAAGGATAAATTACTGCAATAGCCATTAAAATTTATCTCATGTACATTTTTCTCCTCAATTTAAAAAAGTAAACATTATAGTCACTAATAAAAATATTTCTTTATAATTTCACCCTTAAATTTTTAAAAATTCATTTTTCAATCCTAAAACTTTACAATCAATTAACAGAATAATATTATAAATGTTTAGATGAAAAATAGGTGCCCAAAGTATACCCTTTGAAACTTAGGTGCCCAAATTGCTCCTATTTAATAACTAAAACTTAAAAATTTAGTCCACTAACTACTAAAAAATTCGAGTTATTGGAATTTCTATTTTATAATTCAAACTTTATTTTGAATTTTTGAGCCGAGTTTATGAAATTATGAGTCGAGTATTTTCACATCAAACCAAAAAATTTAATTTTTTCGATTCAAGTCGAGTTATTGGAATTTCTATTTTATAATTCAAACTTTATTTTGAATTTTTGAGTCGAGTTTATGAAATTATGAGTCGAGTATTTTCACATCAAACCTAAAAATTTAATTTTTTCGAATCAAGTCGAGTGTTGCACTTCCCTACATATAATTTTTAATTTTAATTCATGTTTGTCCCAAGAAAAACTTCGGACTCTACTGTTGCTTGTTCACCTTCCCGATCGGCCGTCTTCGATCTCCGTCACCGTCGGGCGGTGGTGGTCACCGCCTACATCGCTAGAGGCGCCACGTCGTCGCGATCTCATCCATGGCCACCACGCGCGTCGTCGGGCCGCCTTCCGCCAACAAATCTCGATTGAAGTCAATCGACGCCACTTTTTCTCACATTTTCCGGCATCGATTGCCGTCCATTCGCGATACGGACACCAGATTCTGGCTCCTGACGTGGCGGCGAGCAAAACCCCTAAGGTTCCGTATCCAACGGACGTCGGCGGAGCCTCTATCGGAGCTACGTAAGTTCCGGCAACCTTTTATTTTTTCGCACGGATTAAAATTAAAAATTATATGTAGGGAAGTGCAACACTCAACTTGATTCGAAAAAAAATTAAATTTTTAGGTTTGATGTGAAAATACTCGACTCAAAAATTCAAAATAAAGTTTGAATTATAAAATAGAAATTCCAATAACTCGACTTGACTCGAAAAAATTAAATTTTTTGGTTTGATGTGAAAATACTCGACTCATAATTTCATAAACTCGACTCAAAAATTCAAAATAAAGTTTGAATTATAAAATAGAAATTCCAATAACTCGAATTTTTTAGTAGTTGGTGGACTAAATTTTGACCTTGTTATAAAATAATGCGCCTACAAGGATGATGCTAGATGCTTCAGCAAATGGGACCTTGTTAGAAAATCACTAGAGGAAGCGTTTGACATTCTTGATAGGGTAGCCAACAATGATTACCAATTTCCGACCACAAGGCTTGGAACGGGGAGGAGAACCCAAGTAACTCGAGACAGTGAAGCTGATGACTCGGTAGCCACCCAATTAGCTGCTATCACAAATATGCTAAAGAACCTCCAACGTCCCAACGAAGTCAAGGAAGTGAAGTCCACAACCTCATGTCTCAGTTACGATGGCAATCACCATATGAGTGAATGCCTTGACAATCAAGAGTCAGCCAACTATGCGGGGAATTATAACCGCAACAACAATCCATACTCTAATACCTACAACCCAGGATGGTGTCAGCATCCAAATTTTAGTTGGGGTAATCAAGGGCACATTAATTATGCACAGCCAGCGCCACATCAAAATCAGATTAAAGCACCATCTTCTAACTAGATGATGCCATGGCAAGGTCACAAGAGAGCAGCATCGTCATCGAACAGTTCACTAGAGACTATATTAAAAAAATTTATGGCTGTGACAAAAGATTTCATGGGAACCACGAAAGTTTTGCTACAAGATCATGCAACAAACATCAAAAAACAAGGAGCCTTATTGCAAAGCCATAGTTCCTCTCTCTGAGCCTTAGAAACACATGTTGGTCAGATAGCTCAAACCTTGCATGCACATCTACAAGGAAGTCTTCCTAGTGACACTGAAGCCACTAAGCACCATAGCAAGGAACAATGCAGCGCACTCACATTAAGAAGTGGCAAGGAAATTATCAAAGAAGACAAGTTTGGGGGAAAAGAGAAGGAGGACTCTCAGCCCAGCTTGCCTCGGGAAGAAGATAACTTACAAGATCCTCCAGTTGAAGAGAAGGGTGAGGATGTCATAGCAAAAGAAACACCGGAGGAGGAGCCTGCTTCTGCTACAACAAAAGATGTAACTCCACCAGCCCAGACAAATAAAGTTAGACCCCCTCCTCCTTTTCCTCAACGATTCAAGAAGCAGAGAGAATACCTTCAGTTCCAGAAATTTGTGGATATCCTGGAAAAACTACATATCAATGTCCCATTTCTGGAGGACATTGATCAGATGCCAACACATGCCAAGTTCCTTAAGGATATAGTCACGAGAAAAAGGAAGGTCGAGAAGCAAGAGACTGTCGCTATAGCCGAAGAATGTTATTCTATGTGGAGCAAGCTGCCACCTAAGAGGAAGGACCTAAATAGTTTTGCTATCCCATGTTCTATTGGCGACAAGTTTGTTGGAAGAGCACTTTGTGATTTGGGATCAAGTGTTAACTTAATGCCCAAATCAATTTTTCTGAAACTGGGAATTCGAGAGGCACACCCCACCAAGGTTGTGCTACAGCTAGCCAATCATTCTCATGTTCGTCCAGAAAGAAATTGAAGATGTTATGGTAAAAGTGGACAGATTTATCTTTCCAGTCGACTTCTTAATCCTCGATTGTGAAGATCATAGCAACACACCCATTATCTTGGGAATGCCATTTTTAGCCACCGAGCGAGCTTTGATCGATTGTGAGAAAGGTGAATTTACGATGCGAGTGCCTGATCAGACGATCACGATCATTATTCAGGACACACTTAAGTATGCAGACAACCCAGGAGTATGCCAATATGTAGATGCTACAACACAAAATATGATTGATGAGTTTTGCTGTAGCAATGAGATGCAAATGAAGAGTTTGAAGCACTCTGCAAAGATGAAGATTTAGACCAAGAAGAGCTCTCAAGGGAACTAGAGCAGTCTAGTCGACTCAGGCCTAGACCAGGTACGCACTTTGAACCTCTTGATTTTTTAGAATTTATACCTCCTAAATCTTCCCTTGAGTATGCACCTTCCTTAGAACTGAATCCTTTGCCATCACATCTTAAATATGTTTACTTATGGAGAAACGAAACTTTTTCTGTGATAATTTCATCTAGCCTCACACCTAAGCAAGAAACTAGTTTAGTAAATATGTTGTTACAACATAAAAAAACAATAGGGTGGACTATGGCTGATTTGAAGGGTATAAGCCCTGCTATATGTATGTACAAAATTTTGCTTGATGATTGTCACAACAATTTAGTAAAGCCCCAAAGGAGACTAAACCCAATTATGAAGAAAGTAGTGATGAAAGAGATAATCAAGAGGCTGGATGCTGGAGTAATCTACCCGATATCCGATAGCTCATGGGTTAGCCCGGTGCAATGTGTACCGAAGAAGGGAGGTGTGACCATGGTAAGCATCAAGAAGAATGAGCTACTACCTATTAGAACCATCACGGGGTGGAGGATTTGCATGGACTATAGGAAGCTCAACAAGGCAACCAAGAAGGACCATTTTCCCCTCCCATTCATTGATCAGATGTTGGATCGACTAGCGGGCAAGGCATTCTACTGCTTCCTCGATGGGTATTGTGGGTACAATCAGATTTCTATAGCACCTGAAGACCAAGAAAAGACGACTTTCACATGCCCTTATGGAACTTATGCTTTTCGGAGAATGCCCTTTGGTCTCTGCAATGCTCCAGCAACATTTCAAAGATGTATGCTGGCTATCTTTTCAGACATGGTCGAGGATTTTTTAGAAATTTTCATGGATGACTTCTCGGTCTCCGGAGATAACTTTGACACATGTTTGGGCAATCTCACCAATGTCCTAAAGAGGTGTGAGGAAGCTGACTTGGTGCTCAATTGGGAAAAGTGTCATTTCATGGTAACGTAAGGAACGGTCTTGGGCCACAAGATTTCAAAGCAAGGGATAGAAGTTGACAAAGCAAACGTTGAGGTCATTGAAAAACTACCCCCACTATTGTCAAGGGAGTAAGAATCTTCTTAGGGCATGTTGGCTTCTATCGGAGATTCATCAAGGATTTTTCGAAGATCTCAAAGCCGCTATGCAGTTTGCTACAACAAAATCAACCATTTGTGTTTGACGAAGATTACCATAGTGCGTTTCAAGAACTGAAGGAGAAGCTTATCTCAGCACCAATTGTCATTCCACCTGAATGGAATGGGCCGTTTGAGCTGATGTGTGATGCAAGTGACTACGTCGTTGGTGCAACACTTGGACAACGCCGAGGTAAACTCTTTCATGTTATTTATTATGCTAGTCGCACTTTGAATGATGCACAAATCAATTACACCATTACTGAAAAAGAATTTATTGCTGTAGTATTTGCCTTCGATAAGTTTAGGTCATACTTGATAGGAACTAAGGTCATAGTTCTTACTGATCATTCAGCCATTATGTACTTAGTGACTAAAAAGGATGCTAAACCTAGACTCATTAGGTGGATACTCTTGCTACAGGAATTTGACTTAGAAGTTAGAGATAGGAAAGGATGTGAAAACCAGGTAGTTAACCATTTATCTAGGCTAGAAAATGCTATCACACAAGGTAGTGAAACTGAAATTAAGGAGGAATTCCCTGATGAGAAACTGTTAGCTGCTACAACAATTCCGTGGTATGCTGATATTGTTAATTATCTTGTTAGTGGTATTTTGCCTCCTGATTTATCTAGCCAGGGACTCAAGAAATTCAGACATGATGCAAGATTCTACTATTGGGATGAACCCTACTTGTTCAAGAAATGTTCTGATCAGATCATAAGGAGATGTGTTCCAGAGGAAGAATACCATAACATTCTGTACCACTGTCATTCATCACCATGTGGAGGGCATTTTGGTGGTGCTAGAACTACTGCAAAAGTTCTTCAAGCAAGATTCTATTGGCCTACACTTTTTAGGGATGCACACGAGTTCTACAAGACTTGTGACAGATTCCAAAGAACGTGGAACATCTCCAGGCATAATGAAATGCCGTTACAAAATATTTTGGAGCATAAAATCTTTGACGTGTGGGGAATTGACTTCATGGGTCCGTTTCCTGCATCATATGGAGATCTATATATTTTGTTAGCAGTCGACTACGTGTCAAGATGGGTGGAGGCTGTTGCCACCCAAAGGAACGACTCTAAGATTGTCATGAAGTTTCTTCACAAGAACATCTTCACTAGATTCGGAGCACCCCGAGCCATCATTAGTGATGAAGGAACTCACTTTGACAACAAGCTTATCGCTAAAGCATTACATTGCTATGGAGTTAGGCACAAGATTTCTACAGCATATCATCTGCAAACAAACGGACAGGCTGGAGTTTCCAACCGAGAAATCAAGCAAATCTTGAAGAAGGTGGTTAATCCTAAGAGAAAAGAATGGTCCCCCAAGTTGGATGAAGCAATTTGGGCATATATGACAGCCTTCAAGACGCCTTTAGGCATGTCACCCTTCAAGCTTGTATTTCCCAAGGGGTGCCACTTACCCGTGGAGCTTGAGCACACGACTTATTGGGCAATCAAGAAACTCAACATGGATGCCCAACTTGCTGGTGAAAGGAAGTTGCTAGAGCTTAACGAGCTGGAGGAATTCAGAGCCCAAGCATATGAGAATGCTCGCATGTACAAGGAGAAAACCAAGAAGTGGCATGACAAACACATTTTGCCAAGGCATTTCTCAGAAGGACAACAAGTGCTTCTCTACAATTCCAGGCTAAAGCTTTTTTCCTATAAAGCTGAAATCGAGGTGGTCAGGGCCATTCATCATCCACAAGGTGTACCCTCATGGCGAAGTGGATATCAAGAAGTTGAACGACGATGAAGTCTTCAAAGTCAATGGCCAGCGCCTAAAGGTGTACAATGGAGCCCCTATCCGCAGAGACAAGTCTTACTTGGATCTTCACGATCTTTGAAAGTTTGCATCTCCAGCCCCATCTTTTATGCTATAGCATGTCCATAAATAATGTTTTTCTTTTAGTCTAGTTTTATGTTATCTTTGCTTAAATTTTCATATCTTTTCACGTGACCCTCGTACAAGGCTTTCTCTTTCCCAGTACAATGTCAAGTATAGAGGCATGGGAGCATGCCGTCTGCAGGGTTGGTAGCAAAAGGAGAAGGACATGGAGTTTGTTTTTATCCAATTTTGGAGGGACGAAAGAAGAGGGGAAAGAAAAAGATAAGGAGGTTTTATCCGAAAAGTGGGGGAGTTGAATTAAAAGAGAGAGAGAAAAATAAAATGCATGAGAGAGAATATTCATCTATTTAATGAGGTGAAACCCTAGCCACATAAACCCATATTTTCTCTCTAGTCGTCTGCCATTGCATTAACTCCAGAAAATTTTCTCTCTCCCTTAAAGCCGGCACACGTCCCCATCACCTCCCCTTTCCCATTAATTCATCAGTTTTCCCCACCTTTTTCAACTCCCAATATTTTCTTCATCACCCGTCCCCTCACCCTCTTCATTTTCTTCAAACACTCAAAAACTTTCCCTCCAACTTTTTGATTTTCTCCCAAACACAGAACACCTTCACCATTTTTCTTCCCATTACATATTTACTTCTCCCCATTTTCAGCAAAAACTCCATGGCTCGTTGCAAAAACACCCCTGAGACTTCTGACTGCCACACACAACGTCCAGTCCTAGAAATTCCCAAATTTTTTGACGAGGCAACAAAGGAGAGATGTGCAAAGCTCAAGGACAGAAACGTTCTTCTAGAACTAGGGTTCAAATACCCTAAAGAGGAAGAAGATCAGTTCGACCAGTCTATAATGGACGTCATTGGCACCCATGGATAGAAAAACTTTGCTGCCCATCTTGAGGAAATTTACACATCACTTGTGAAGGAGTTCTATGCTCACCTAACGAGTCCAACCCAGTCCACAGTTCTCGTGCGTGGAGAGCATATAAAATTTACTGCTGCAGCAATCAACAAATTCTACGGACTAAAGCATACTGTGGACCGTCACACTTCTTTTGTGATGACAATGGACGCGCAAATGCAACGTGAGGTGCTGAAGGACATCTACTTTCAGGGAACGGTGCTGGATAATAATAAGTCAGTTGAGAGAGGATGCCTCAAACCTGAGGCTAAGGTATGGAATCACTTTGTGAGACATAAGCTTATTCCCACACTACACACTGCCACCGTCCATATCTCTCGACTTTTTCTCATTCATTCTATAATACATGGTAGACAAATTGACATAGGAAAGATAATAGTGGATGAGGTATATGTTTGTTTGAAATGGCCCCGTAGCCCCCATGTTTTTCCTAATCTGATCACTGCCTTGTGCAAAAGGAAAGACGTCTTCTTAGATGATCTTGTAGATACATCTGTTTCAGGAAAGACAGGTTTGACCCCAGCCCTTGTTACGGAACTCCGGGGATTTAACGAAGACATGCCTAAGCAAGCATTGGAGGGTGGAGCTAAAAGTTTTGCTGCAGCAAGAGTGGCAGCATTGGTGGAAACGACAAAGGAACTGAGCTCAACCTGATGAAGGCACACCAGCGGGCGTACTTTAAATATGCCCAACACCGCGATAGTGCCATAGCATCCTGCTTGAACAAACTCATGTCGGACCAGAATATCTCTTTTCTAGTATTTCCTATGTAGTTATTGCAAGCCCCCACCACTGCTACAACACGCACAATGTCTCCCAGTGAACCCAGCTTCGTCCCACATGCTGCAAAGAAAAAAGACTCCACGAAAGAAAGCACCAACAACTCCAACTGCCCAGTCAGAACAAGAAACTCCCTCTGTCCAGCCTACTGTCAAAGAAACCGACCCAGCAACCTCTCTAGCCAAGAAGAGGAAATACACCAGAAAGGCAACCAATCCTAAACCTTCAAGACCCGAAAACCCACTCCCAGAGCCAGAGCACGTACCAAATGATCTTGAGGAAACCCCTCAGAAGGAAGCTGCTACAACACACGCAACTGAGCTGACTCCAACAGAATCTGAGGATGCTACAACATCCAGACTGAAAACTCGCATCAAACACACTGCTGGACGTGTCAGGCCCTCGTCGAGTGCTCAATCAGTCTCATTAGAAAGTGTGGACGACGTGGCTGACCCACACAACTACTCCTCTGAGACGTCGATGGACAACACCAGCAACACCACCTAGTCTCTGCACCCAAGAGGTACTAAACTTTTTCTTTTCAATTTTTCATTTTTCATGGCATATAGTGTAGAAGGACACTCCGCTTTGCTATAGCTTTTTCAGTGTTTAAAAAAACAAGGAGAAAAATAAAGCCTTGCTATAGCATATGAGTGAATGAAAGTTGTCACGGGATGACTCTGCCTACTAGCTCGGGGGTGAGAGGTTTGCTTTTTGCTCATCTAGAGTTAAGGAAGGTAGTTATGATAAGCTGACATCCTTCGTAGCAGAAAACTTATATCTTTGGGAGTCTAAAAATTGGAAAAGAACTAGAGAACATGATTAGGGTATAACTAGGGAGCTTCCTTGAAAATTTGTCTCACCAACTTAAGTATAGGAGGAAGGAAGCCACGCACACAACTTAGTCCTAAGGAATGCTCTTAAAGATCTCATTTCTGGTTGTATATATTTATGTATTTGCCTAGGTTATTTCCGAGGACTAAAATATTGCAATAGCAACCCTCTAGGTTAAATCTTTGCCATAGTAGTTCTTTTGTTCTGTTCTATTCATTACTTGAGGACAAGCAATAACTTAAGTTTGGGGGTGTGATAACTGCATAAATATCCTTGTTTTCATACCATTTTGCTATAGCATTTGCATGTTCTTGAGTCCATACCATAACATTTAGACTGCATTTAGGTTGCATTTTCTTCTTCTAGGTGCATATTTATCTTTGCTGGTTATTGGTCCATATCGAGGGGTACTGCTCGGAGGGTTGGTTTTGGTTTTGCTGGCACGCAGGAAAGGAGTCAAGAGAAAGCTGGTGTCGGGAATTGCTATAGCATGATGGAAGTGGACATTGGCCAGCACGTGAGATTCACGTGAGCTGTAGAAACATGTGAACATGCAAAAAAGGATGATCTGACATGTGCAACAGCCAATGCCCACCTGCAGACTGTCCTCCTTGTCCCCTCGTGGCAGACCTTTCCGGTGGATATTCCTTGGGATTACAAGGCATCTTTAGGGCACCAAACCCTAGAAGCCTCCACTATATAAAGGGGAGAGAAGCTTGGAGCAAAGTGTGGTATTTTCTGTGTTGCAAAAAGAGAGGCGGAAGAGAGAGAAAAAAAGAGGGGAGTTTTCACCTTCATCTTTTCCAGCTTGGTGTCCTCCATCGTTGAAGCTCCAAGGACTGGCCTCGAGAGAGGCAGTGGGCCTAAGACAGCCTGGCAGTCCATGGTGGAGAGAGAGTTCACCTTTCTTTCTGTCGCTAAAGCAATTTCTTGTCATATCTTTATATTTGGTGATGTTATCGCAATGATACGTTGGATGATATTGCCCAGCCACGAACTGTTTTAGGTGGCTTGGGTTTGATGGATGATTTTGTTTTGAGTACTTTTTAATGCATGCTATGGCTTTTTCAGCGTTTATCATGATTATATGCTTTGCTTATGCATTTCTCATTTCCTTAAAGTTGTAAGAGCTTAGGGTTGTAAGATCTTTGATAGATAGGCCCTACCTTAAGCGCCTTCGAGAGTTGGCCGTTGTTTAAGTGTATGTTGGGGTTAGTAATCGAGAGAGCTAGCCTTAGAACCCTCATAAGCAATGGAGTGACTGTTGAGAGGCAAACTCTAACCTACCTTAGAGATAAGTGATAGGTTTCAAGGTCTAAAAAGGATAGTACGTGAAGGGTAGGGGAGTGTTAAGAGTTTACGCCGAGAGGTATGGCTGTAGCATTTCTGACTCCCAATTTCATGGCTATAGATAGTTTAGGAGCACTCTTAGTAAATCCCGCCTAGCATAGAAGATAGCTTAAGAGCCTTAGTATCGTTAAGAAGCTTGAGTTAGGTTGTCCATCATTCCCAGCCAGTCATTCCGTAGTGAGTTTCGCATACGAAAGGGGACCTGTCTATCATATTGTTATCTCATCTTTCTCTGCATTATTTTGCTTCAGCATTATTATACCTCATTTCCTTTACTATAGCATTGTCATCTGCAAAAAGTTCAAGCTTTATTGTTACAACAACCGTGAATACCTCCAATCCCTATGGAGACGATACTCAGTCATCACTTTATTACTCGTTCGACGTGTATACTTGCACCATTTGCGTATCATTTATAGTCACTGCACGAATGCAACTGCAACTACACGACAACATCTCTCTCTGTGTTGAGCTGCTTCAGTACAACTCCTTGGCTTGCTGTATCAGCACCAGCTCCTCATCTTTTTCCTCCTCCTGACAACTTCTAGCACGTGCAACTAAAACTAAATTAAAACAATATCTTTTCTTACCAAATCAAAGATATTCAACAAAAACAAGGCAAAGCAAAGAATATTGTAAACAATGTATGCATGCACCTAAATATGCCTAAAATGTACTTAAGAACATCAATAATATGATATGGAATGCATGCAAAATATAGGACTTATGAGCACTTTACACTCATTCCCGGGATCATTCAAAGACTCTTAGATAAGTCATTATTTGACCAAAATGCGATCTTACTATTTGATGAAATAAAAATTGGGGAAGCAAACCTTTCAAATGCTTCAACTTTTGGTTCGAAAAGGAGGGATTCAATCATGCGATTAAGTCTACCGTAAGCAAGTATAGAAAAAAAAGAAAGAGGCAGAATGGGGGTTTGTTAAAGGCTTTAAAGTCGATAGCAATATCATGGTCTAAGGAGCATAATATTGATTTTTAGAGTAATATATCATCTTTAGAATAGAAGATAAATGGTTTGCAGAAAGAACTACAAGAAAAAAGTCATGATCTAATCATCTCTAGTAATCTCAGATCCTTAAGATCAAAGCTGTGGAAGGAGTACACCAATGAAGAAAGGTCATGACTTAAAAAATCTCTAGTTATGTGGATTGCCAAAGGTGATAGAAACACCAGATTTTTTTTCACTTGTCTACTTCGTCCAGGAGAAGAAGGAATTTGATCAATTTGCTTAAGGTGAATAGCTCGGTATTCTCGGATACAACACAAAATAAAATGTGTTCTTTGATTATTTCCAAAAGGCCTATAAGGCCACAAACGCACTGGAGGTAACTGATCTTAATATGAACTTTACATTGCTTGAATCTATTGTTGTCGAGAATTTAGAAAAAGAAATCTCTAAGGAAAAAATATGGTGAGCAATTAATGAATCCGATGGCAATAGAGCTCCAGGCCTGGATGGTTTTAATCTCAAAATTTTAAGAAGTATTGGACTTTATTGAAGGATGTTCTTCTGATATATTTCAAGGATTTCTACAACAATAAGGATTGGGAAGACTATATCAATTTTTCTTTCTATCACTTTAATCCTAAATAAGTCGCAACCTATTCCTTAGAAGATTACAAGACCATCAGCCTGGTGAGTGGGGTGTATAAAATTGTAAGCAATGTTCCGTCTAACAAATTAAGACTTATTCTGGGAAGTGTAGTTAGCAATACCCAGTTTGCCTTCATATCAGGGCGACAAATTTCGGACTATTCGTTCGTAGCTAAGGAAGTGATCGAATTTGGAAGGAGTGAGATTGTATTCAAAATTCAATTAAAAAAAGCCTATGTCTCGATAGACTGTGATTTTTTAATATGAGTCCTAAAGGAAATGAGGTTTGGTGAACGTTAGTGTGGTTGGTTTCAAAAATGCATATCGACTGCAACAATTTCTGTTCTAATTAATGGTTCCCCAACCGACAGATTCACTCTCTCTAGGGTCTTGAGACAAGGCTGCTCTTTGTCTCCATTTCTTTTCAACCTTGTTGGCGAAGCTCTCAATCTGATTATCAAAAAGGCAATGGACGTATGTTTATTTCAAGGAATCTTCATAGGCCATGAAGGTAATGTAATTAATATTTCGCATTTACAATATGCTAATGATCTAATAATTTTATGTGGCGCTTCTGAGAGAGGTGTTGAATGTGAAGTGAGTGTTGCGTATATTTGAACTCATTAAGGTCTTCAAATAAATCTAAAGAAAAGTTGTATTTTGGCTTAAATATCGACGAGACATCCCTGGATTGTTGGGTGAGACGGATTGTTTGTTATGTGGGTTCTTTTCCTTCAAAATATTTGGGTCTCCCCTCAGAGCCAAACGCAACTCTCTGCCTCTCTAGGAACCGGTAATCTCAAAGTTCAATAAAAGATTAGCATGTTGGAAGTCAGTCTCTATGTCCTTTAGAGGTAGAATTACCATGATAAAATTAGTGTTATCAAGTTTGTCGACGTATTTTTTGTCTGTATTCTAAATACCAGTGGCAATATACAACATATTAAATCATATTATGTCTAACTTTTTATGGAGAGGATCTTGCGATAAGAGGAGGATTCATTGGATTAAATGGAAGGATGTATGTGCACCTTTGGAATCTGGAGGACTAGGTATAACTAATTTGGATATAAAATATAAAGGTCTACTTGGGAAATGGAGTTAGAGATTCAGAAATGAAATAAAGAGTCTTTAGAGACAAACGGTTTCGTGTAAATATAATTTAGAGGCGTCGAACATCCTACCTCCAATATCCTTATCATGAGCCTTGTCTTGGATCTGAAAAGGGATTCTAAATATATACTCTGGCAACGAGCATTCAGGAGCTACAATGAAGAGGAATTTAAAAACTCAATTAGGGGATGGTAGGTCAAATGAATGGATTGCCGAAAAACCTTTGCAAGATTTGTTCCCTAGAATTTTTGCTTTGGCGGTGGACAAGTTCGGTCATGTTTCAGATTTTGGTGCGAGACATGCAATATTCAATTGAGAAGAATGTTGTTTGACTGGGAGGTCTCTTAATGTAATGAGCTATGTTCTTTGATGAATGGTTTTGTAGGTTCAGATATGAGTAGAGATTGGGTGAAGTGGCTCAACAATGTTGATTGAATATACTCAATAAAATTATCTTCTCGATTGCCCTCGAATTGTAATTGGAAGAATCTAGTATGGCTAGTAATATCTGGGGTCAATTTCTTTCTATTTGGGGTGTATATACAACTTTGCACCATGATCCTTTTAAGTTTCTTTCAGTCTTGGCAAGATGCCTTAGCATTCGAGTTTAATTGTAAAATGTAAGCTACGATTCCCTTCCCAGTTATATGGTCGATTTGGTTGTTCAGAAACGAGATTGTGTTTAGAGGCAAAGGGCTAAATTTTCTTCAACTGTCCTTCCTGGTAGAGTGTCGGCTTGCTTGGTGCGTTAAAGCCAAGTTCCCAGACCTGCCTCTAACGTTGGACGAAATTATGGCAAATCCGATTTTGGTTGAAAGTGTTGGCTCTAGAAAAAATTGAAAAAAGCTAATATCAAATGGTGCCCCCATCTCAAGGAAATTTAAAATTTAACGTGGAACAGGGATGACAGCTCCGGTGGTATTAGGGGTATCCTGAAAGATGATGCTAGAAGGTCGCTTCTATCTTTCTCAATCCCGATTGGTTCTAGATCCTCAACCTTAGTTGAAATTCGAGCAATAGAACATGTTAACTTGTTTCATAGTTCTTCATAGGCTGGAAGTTCAAGGGTAATTTTGGAGAGTAACTGCTCGAATGTTGTGAGTTGGATTTTTAAACCATCCAAATCTCCATAATGTTTTGTAAATAGGATTCAAGACATTTCATCAAAGGTATTAAGATTTGGCATCTTGGTTAAACATATTCATGTATCGTGCAACGTTAAAGAGGATTCCCTCGCGAAGGGGTCAATTACTTGAATCCTTTCCCTTTGGCGGGCTCCTGTCAAGTGTTGGATTGAAGGTTATTTTGTTAAGAAAATAAAGCTTCGCATACAGACTTCTTGTTTTGGTCTTTAAATTCATGTCTGCATCTTGACCTTTGGTTTTGTTTTTGTTAATGACGGGTAATGGTCGAAGCACTGTATGAATTGTTGATCTAGGTGATATTATTGAATAAAGTGTGGGATACTCTTTTCCTCTATCAGCAAGCTGATACAGACCCTTGGTCCGACTTAGCAAAAAAGGTGGAGGTTTTTAACGAGGCCACTTTTCTTTCTTTTCAAAAAAATTAATTTTTCAAACCTATCTCTCCCCCTTTTTGTTATATAAAAAATAATTCAAAACAAAGTTTAGAATCACATTTAAGTTCAAGATAACAATGGAGAATGAGGCCATAAATAATTTTACATGAAATAATTTTAAAATCCCCCTTAATAAAGCAACAAAAAAATGTTAGCTCAAACATTCAAGAGAAATATATTATTTTTTTTTAAAAAAATAAATGAAATAAATACAAGAAATTCAATAAACATTTCATATATCAAAATATATCAATAGGCACACAATATGGTGTCGGCCGTATCAGTACAATATGAGTTGTATCAGTATCGAGAGCACAAACTGGTGAAAATGTAGCAAAATCATTAGTCTTAAGTTCATACAAAGGCTCTAAGAGGTCCTAGATACACATTTTGATCATTTTTGCCACAAATTTACAACATGCTTTTCAAAAATACAACATTGAAACATCGAAAACATGGTTTCACCAAGGTTCAACCAAACATTACAAGTTTAAGGCCAAAAACATAGATATGAGCATAAAAGGTCAAAAACATGTAACTCGTGTAATTGAGACTCTCCTTAACTATATATAATTAGGCATAACATGGAGTCACACAAACATGCTTAGATCATTATGAAAATTAGACATGGAAATCATGATCAAGAAATTGTATGAAACTAAATTTACCACTTAAACCAAGGTATGATGTTAAGCCTCTCATTCTTCATGTGTCCTTCTCCCTTGTGTGTCAAGAGCTCCCAAGATTTTGAAATTGATCATCAATGCTCAAACACAAATATAAAAGACTCACAAATATTTTGGTATCCAAATTGCTTTGGATTTCTTGGCATTAGTCTAAAATATTTTAGTTCCTTTTGAAATTCATTTTTCAATGTCTTTCTTTTTCTTCGAAGAAATAAGTCCCTTAGGGACCCAAACATTCTTCACCATTTTACAATTTAAAAATCTAGGGGAACTAGATTGTCTTTTATAAAAAATGTTTTGGAGCTAACTCCATTTTCAATCATTTGAAAAAAAATTAAACAAATTCTTTTTAAGATCATCAATTTCTCTCTGTTGATCATTTTGAACTTTTTGAA
Source organism: Hibiscus tridactylites (assembly GCA_958450335.1). Classification (NCBI taxonomy): domain Eukaryota; kingdom Viridiplantae; phylum Streptophyta; class Magnoliopsida; order Malvales; family Malvaceae; genus Hibiscus; species Hibiscus tridactylites. Next base: position 19,125,779 of record OY288285.1, on the reverse strand, counting down.
GCAAGTTGTGTAAATCAAAATTCTTTTCTCAAAATCTTTGAGCCTTGCTTCAAGTTCATCTTTGGTTTTAGAAATCAAATCATTTTGAACTTATAATTTTGAAACCATTTTCTTGTTTTTCAAAATATGGTTTTCAATCTCTAAAACCAAATTATCATAGGCACGTTGTAATTCATCAAATGTATTTGAAATTGAAGGTGATGAATTAGAAGTTACCCTTGAATCTTCTTTGATGGCCATGAGACAAAAGTTGGCCATTAACTCGTCAAGCATGAGCATCTTCAAGTTCTTTTCTTCTATGATGGTTGTCTTCTTAGAATCCCATGAATCGAGAAATGAATAAATCAACTTCCTTACAAGCTTGTCGGGATCATCTCTTCGAAACCTTTAAGCTCATTAACTATGACGGAGAACCGATCAAACATAGCTTTGATGTCTTCTTACGGGTCCATCTTGAAGTTCTCATAGTTAAGGTTGAGAGGTCCAATCTTGGTCTCCTTCACCTCGTTGGTTCCTTCATATGTGACTTCAAGCATGTCCCATATTTCCTTGGCATGTTCGCAAGAGGAGACTTTGGAATACTCTTTTGGAACAAGAGCACATAAAACAACATGCAAGGCCTTGGAGTTAAGTTGCATTTGTCTTGTTTCTTGATCACTTCATTCATTCATATCCCTTAGGACAAGAATGTCTCCAACCTTCTTTTGTGGAAGATTAGGGTCATCTTCAATGATGTTCCAAATCTTGTAATCAACTGATTGCAATAAGATCATCATCCTATTATTCCAATAAGAATAGTTGGCACCATTGAAATAAGGAGGCTTGGTGATGGAATGCGCCATAAGCTCCGGTTGATGTAGAAAGGTTGAACGCTTCAAGGATCGACTCTAGGATGTCAATTCGATGTAGAGACGAAGTTTTGATACCAATTGTTAGGCTCGAACGATCAATCGAATTCACCAAGAGGGGGTGAATTGGCCTTTGAGTGAAATTGGTGGAAGCAAAAGGAAATTAAAAATTTGCACAAGGATTTATAGTGGTTCGACTTCTAAACCAATTCTACCTCCACTACCTTAGCTTCCCCACTAAAGATTTTCCACAAGTTCAATAATTTGTCTTTTCTTTTTTAGGCTCATGGAGATAATCTTTACAACCTCAAAGCTTATACCCCAAAGGTTTGAGAAACTCTCACAAGGAGAATACAAATTTAGCAAACAAAGGAAAACCTCACAAGGCAAATATGTTTGCAATTTTAAGCTCTCACCCAAAGCCTAACACTTGACAAAATATAGCAATTAAGCTCACAAGTGTGTTCTAATGAAAAAAAATAGACTCTATAAGCACAAAACACTTTCTCTATGCATGAATGATGGAAATGATGTTTCTTGTTGTTCCTTGGTTGATTAAAGCTTACTTTTAAACCCTCTAAGGAGTTCTTGATCATTACTATCCGTTAGGGGTTGATTAGAGCCGTTGGGACTTAATTTACAACATTAAATGTGACACGCATCATTTTTCGCGTCAAAATAATTCCTTCTTCTTAAATAAAAAAATTAAGGAAATTAAGCGTAGTAAGAGAGATGTAAGGGTTGATCCCACAGGGACTAAGAAAACTTCATGACTTATGCTTGTTTAATCTCTGAGCCAAGAAGTGAGTTGAATAATATTTAACTAAAGGTGGGGATTTGTGGATAAACTTAAGAAAATAAGGAGATTATAAATGAGATTAAAAAAAGATATATTCAGTATTATGTAAGTTAGCCTTAGGCTTTTTCTTTGACTCAGTTTCCTCGGATCATCGAAAAAGGGTTTTTTACTTCGGGATTCATGTTAGTTACTTGTCTACAAGGACCAATCCTTGTGACTATGATTTGTATACCTAATACCCAAGTGCAATCGTTGATATCGGTTTTGGAAAATGATCTAACCAACAACAATTTTGTAGAAAAAATGTTTAAGTTCATAAAAGACGACTCAAATTATGTTGTTTCAATAATAATTGATTCTGATCTCAGCTTCCTCTTAGAAAACAATTTTGCAAAATATGTTCCCAGGAAGTCAAATGTGCTTCAATAACCCGATTCTTCCTCCCACACATTTAACCAAAATAACATCCTGACCAACGCCAATCTTTAGTTTTGAAATCGTTTTGATTTTGAAAATAAGCTTAGAAAACTGAGAGAGATACCCGAAATTGTTTAACTGCTTTTCAATCCTCACGTTGGAATTGAGTCATCACTTTTGCCCTCGGCTTGAAAGGAAATTAGCTAAGCATGATTATGGAAAAAATCATACTTAGTTTTTTTCAAAGTAAAATAGAAAAATTGGAAAGCAAAGAATTTCAAGGAAGGAAATTTTTATAGAACTCAAAAGTAGGAAACAAGTTGAGAACAAGAGATGATTCTGAGTTTCACCCCAAAGGGGTTTTTTATAGTATTCTAAAAACCCTAAAATAACCTAAAGTGATAAAAGATAAATCCTAAAATATTCAAATTAAATAAAAAAGATAAAATCCAAGTTTAAATTTAAATCTCGGCTTGATAAGTCATCTAAATCCAGGCTAATAAGCTATCAAGTGCTGCTGACATCATCTTCTAGAAGCTGCTGACGTGGCATCCATTCAACACTTTCATGCCCCAATTCATGCCCACTAATCTAGCCATGAATCCAGAAAAACAAAAACTGCAGAATCTAGCCTCTTTTAGCACAATTTCTGGAATCCAATGTCCTGCATAGAATATAAGGGAAAACGCCCAAATTAGCTACATAAATTGACAAATAATGAGTAGTTAACAACAAGATAATAACTATTTAAATCACTCTTCAAATTTCCCCTCACTTGTTCAATGCTTGTCCTCAAGCATTTCTCAATTATCATGCTAGAAACCTTAAGATGCCAACTCTAATTTCATAAAATTTTCAAGATTTCTTAAGTAAACTAAATCAAGTAAATGCTGAAATTCAAAGATCAATCCAGCAAGACATAATCAATTAAGTGTAAATCTACCAAGGTATTTCAATCATCTACTAATTTCAAAGAATACAAGACTTAGCTCCTCACATTGGTTCACTCATTTCGCTCAAGTGTTTGGAGTGAAAGAATCGCTCAAGCCTAAACTAATCAACTTATTATTATAGGCTTGTAACTAAATCTAATCTCCACCACTCAATATGAAAATGATGCAATAATCAAGTGCTCTTTGAAAAGGGTTGTAATGGCGATAAGGTTCGGGTAGGATAAAGGTCAAAGATCGGGTTTAAAAATTCAAGACAAAGAGAAAATTATTCCAAACAATTATTCAAAGGGGAAAAATGAAAGAAATGAAAACAAGAAATCAAGCAATCAAAGCTTATTCACTCTCTTCAATTTTTTTCCTTTTTTCTTTTTTCTTTCAAACCTTTCTTTTTTTTTTGTTTTTTTTCTTTTGTTTACTTCTACTCGAACCAAACTATTTTTTACTATTCGAACAATTTATTCGGATTGTTATGCACTGTATTTTTCTGCGCTTTTCTGCTTTTTGGAAAGTGTTTTTTCTGCACTACACTGTTTTTTTCACTGCACTGTACGAACAATGTTTTTTTCTTTTTTTCTCGAGTCTCCCTTTTTTTTTTGCTTAAGAATAACCTTAACTTTGTCTTGAAAATAGATAACAAAAAGAGGGAAAAACAACAAAATCAGTTTGGGTTAAAAATGTGGTAAATCAAAGAAAATGATAAGGCTCAAAATTGGTTCACTAAGGGAAAATAAATAAGAAGGGTAGGCTAATTTGTTTGGGAAGAGAAATTGGTTTAATCTTATTGTCTTTGTCACATTAAAGCATCATAATCAAAATATATAGTCTCAACAAGTATCTAGTTACGAGTTCTAGAATGCAATCGATTAATTCGGCACACTCAGTTGAAACAAAGAGCAAGTATAAAAGATATGCTCATTAAGATCAAAACTCACATGAAAGGTTTATTGAACTAATTCATGTATACAATTCAATCAACAAATTCATGAAATTACCAAGAAAAATTTACATTAATTAGTCATGCCATGCTATCTTACATCCTAAATTCAACAAGAACGAGATTGAATTCACAAAGAAATTAAATCAATCAAGAGATTAGCAACCAAGTGTGACACCCTAAATCTTAGCCTAGTTATATTAGAACCAAATTGCTTAAATTTTTATCTAAATTAAACTTGAATATGAGCCAATTCGATTAATTAAGGATTTAATTGAAAGAAAGAATGAAATTAGAGACCAATTGAAAGTGATCAATTAGAATAGCATGAAGAATTGAGAGAATTCATGTTAAAAAGACTAATTCTTAAATACTTTTGGCTGATCACTTGATTAAGAATCTAATAAAGGGTAAATTAGACATTGCCTAATTCCACTATCGAGAGATAACTAGTGTCATCTTCCTTTCTTCTCTCCTTTACCCGAAATGAAAGAGAAAATTTAGAGAGAGAGAGAGAGAGAGAGAAGAAAATTGAAGGAACACCATTGATGAGGAGGATTTAAGCTTGCATGGTCTTGAATTTGTCATAGGAGTTGATCTAGCAAAGCAATGTAAGCTTCCAACCTTGTCATTCTTTTGAGTAGGTATTAGATTAGAACAAAATTAAACTTGCTGCTATTTTTATGAGATTAATTTGTTGTAATAGCTTGCATGATACTTGAATTAGATGATAACTAAGTTAAATTGAGTAGAATGATACAACTACATCGATAATAAATGAACTAAGGTTGACTGATTGTTGCATGTATGCTAAAATATGCTTAAGTGATGTATTTAGGCAATAAATCGAATAGATAATGTTAAAATCAAATCTGAAAAATTTAGAGTAGGAGAAAGTTGCTAGAAATTTGGTTTACTAGTGAATTGAAGTGTTCAAACAAGCGAAAGTAATATTAATGTTATGACATCTGACCTTAGGATGAAATTGGTCACATAGACGGCTTAATTGATAAGTTAAGGACTATTTTGAACAAATTGATAAAATTAGGACCGAATTGAACTTAAATAAGGACTGGAAAATTTAGTAAAAGACAGGTAAAGCTTTAAATTAAATGTTAGATACTTAGGTTGGCATGAATTAAGGTTAAATGAATAGCTTTAATGAGTATAATGGCAGAATAGGTGAAATGGGACTGTTCTGGATTTATGTTAAAATTGAGGACGTAGATGAACTTTTCAGGGACCAAAATCACCTTGTAAAAACAGGGGACAAACATGGGAATTAAGGTTTTAAGGGGATAAAATGAACTAGTAAAGGCCCTAAGCGAATTAACCCCTAAAAGTGGACTAAAATGAAACCTGGGCAGTTTCAATACTGTAGTTTGACCTGACTTTGAATGCAAATCTGTATTGAACTAGAAATGAAAAAATATGAGCCTTATATAGTTTAAAAGGTAATTGAATTAGCTTTATGAAAGGAAATTTAATTGAAATTCCAACGTGTAAATGAGAAGATATGAATAGATTTTTATCTAGGGTGCAAAGTGCCAGAACTGGAAATAGAATTGTATTGGACTGTGTTTGCACTTGTTTGAATGAAGTTATGTGATTGAACCGATAGCTAATATGTTCTCTATGTGTTCATATGTGTATTGTTAGACCAATAAATCGAGGATACCTTAGAAGAAGCATAGACCGGTCAAGCCTCTAGGAAGAACAAGGGGATATACATCAATAAACAAGAATAGCTAATTGCATAGAGTTTTGTGAGTGTAGTTAATATTAGGGTTAAGACTAGTGTCCTAATCATTGCTATATGTTTAAAATTATATTATAGATGAAAGCATGAAATGTATCTAATTCATATTGGTAAATTTTCCTAAGGGAAGAAAGGATTAAGAAGGAAATGAGTTAGTATAAACAATGGTTGATAGCTAGTTAGCTTTACATGCACTTGTGATGGATTGCCATTGATTTGATGATTATATGAATGATGAAATGAATGGTATGCTACTACCAATGGATGTGAAATGATCCTTGAAAATGTTGAATGCTGATTGTTAGGAATTATGAAAGCATGAATAGGAAATATGGACTATCTACTAGAGATATGAAGTATGAAATGAAATCACTGGGTTTGATTGCTTAATCACTTGTATTGTGTTTGCTTAATTTAAAAGACATGGAAAGCCCTTAGTTTACTAGTTGGTCTTAGGTAGAACGACATGCCTTAGAGTCTAGAGCTCGATTGTTATGGTACGTTAGTGTACCTTACCGATTGGTGTTGTAGACACCCTACTGTTAGATACTTTGAGTATCATATTGATTTGGTACGTATGTACCCTACTGATTGGTGCTGGATACACCCTATTGTTTTGGTACTTTGAGTACCCTACTAAGACGTGATTACCTAGTCCTACTATCTACCAAGGCAAAAACCAAGTTAACAGGCTTGTAATAAGACATGCTAATATGATCAATGAATGATTAACATGACTTGTGCTAATGAGCTCTTAATGAAATGAAATTATATGATTTATATGATGGAAAGACTATCTTATATTGCACATTGCTTAAATGATAAGTTACATGATTAAAATGATCCTATTTGAATTGGATATGGTGATCTCTTTGCTTGACTTGTTTGATACATGTCTACTATTGCTTGCTTGATTACTTGAAATTGTGAATTGATTATTTGCTCGATTGTTCAATGTACTTTCTTGAAATAAATCCTTGAGTGGTTAAGCTTGCATATTCGGTTGGCACATGGCAAACTAGCTAGATCTTGACTTTGCCTTAGTTAAAGCCTAGCTATGTGAAACTTGTTTAAAATGAAGATAAGATTTATAAAGCTAATAACATTGAAAACTTGTTAGTTATAGGAGCTACCTCACTAAGTACTTTAATTACTTATCCCTTGTTTTTTCTTCTTCCCAAAACACAGGTTTAGGTGGATCAAAGTTTCCCAAAACCTTGTTTCAAGCAATTCACAAGTGAAGAATCCAAGTATGCCTTGTTTTGTTCTTATTTTACTCCTATTTGGTGTCCTAGTCTTATGTTTAGTGGTCCAAATATAATACATTTGGCTTATAATGAAAATGGGTATGGAATGTATGTAAAACTACATGCTTAGAATTTCATGTTTTGTTGGTACTATGACTTTGTAAATATAACTAGGATGGTTGTATGAACTTAAATGGCTTGATAGCCATCTTTTGATATATATATACATATATATATATATATATATGTGTGTGTGTGTGTGTGTGTGTGTGTGTGTGTGTGTGTGTGTGTATAAATAATCAAAGTTCTTAAGTAATGCTTGTTTTAAATGTCATAATGGATGAATGGAACTAGCCTTGTAAATTATAAGAACTCGAATGCTTGTGATCCTTCTTGATAAAGAAGTAACCTATTCGAATGCCATGAGGAGTTTACTCGACTAATCTAATAGCAATTAAATGAATTGGGCCCTAAGTTACATGAAGTGTTCGATTGAAATTATTGTAGAGAAATAATGTATGGTTTCTTGATTGATAAGGTGTAATTTTAATGATAGATGATGTTGTTTAGAATGAATTGAATTTGGTAACTTGTTTACTAAGTAAATTATAAGAAAAGTTGAAATTGGCCCCTAAATTCACAAGTCAATGTCTGCTTATAAGCCCCGACACTCCTTGCTCCTAACCCGGGTGAGGGGTGTTACATAAAGTGGTAATCAAAGCTAAAAGACTAGATCCTATGAATAAATCGAGTTTGCATGCATTATATAGGATTGAGTTATGCCACCTAGGAGTTGTGTTCTCGGTATACTTGTGTAATTGCTCTTCTAACTCCTTCCTTTCGTTCCATCATAGTATGTCTGAGACAAGAGAAGGTCGGGATTATCAAAATCCCTAAGAATCCTCTAGCAAGGGCAATAGTGTAAGGCTCGATCAACACCTTCCAAAACAAATGGAACATCAAGAAACTGATAAACCGCGAGATCAAGCTCAATCTCAACAGGATGCCGCTGCCATCTAAGCTGTTCAAAGGGAATGCCTCTTAAGTATGAAAGAGATGTTCAACCAGCTCATATCAAATTTAAAACAAGACTGTCCTATTGCTCCTACAACTGTTGCATCAAACTGAGTCCCTATTAAGAAACTAGCCAAGCATAGAGCTTACACTTTTATGGGAGCGAATGAAGACAAGCCAGAGGATGTCGACTACTAGTTGGAACGTACTACTCAAATTTTGACCAAGCAGTTACAATGCTCGGATGAGCATAAACTTGAGTGTGCCATCACTTTGTTGGCAGATGAAGCGTTAAGTTGGTGGGAAACCACTACTTTAACTTCCCCGACTGAATTAGTGACCTGGAAGTTCTTTGTTGAAGAGTTCAACAAGAAGTATATAATTGAGCAATACTTGGCGGATCGCCGAAGATGTTTCTTGTACTTGAAGCAAGCCAACCAACCTATTGAACAATACATTTCTCACTTTTGCAAGTATTGTAAATATGGCTTGGAATACATTAAGATCGAGAAAGATAAGTGTCGAATGTTCATTGACGGCTTGAATGACGAGTTGAGTATGATGTTTACCGCACTGGGAATAACATACTTCCAAACTCTGGTAAAAAGAGCTATCGTGATCGAAGCAAAGATTAAGGCCGCGGAAAAGAGAAAGGTGGATATCAAAGTGATAAGAAGTGGAAACAATATGAAAAATCTAGCTGACAATTTAAGAAGGTTAAATCTCAAAAGAAAGGATCCTCAACTTACACTTCTGCTCCTAGAAGCAACTACACATTGAAACCCCAATCGGCGAACAAGTTAGCAGTCTCGGTTGTTTCTGTTAATAGCATGGGAAATTCTAAAAAAAGTTCCTACATGTAAGTAATGTCAGAATCTGCATCACGGTCAATGTCGAGTCCAGTTCAATCTTTGCTTTGCGTGTGGAGGTGATGATCACTACATCAAGGATTTCCTGAGAAAATCTGATAAAGCTCCAGCTCGTAATGCTGCATATCTGATCCCGACACCTTCTGGCCAAAATAAGAATTCAATTCAAGCTCAATCCTGAAACCAAGAAAGAGGAAAAGGATCCTATTTGACAGCTTCCAATCATCAAGAGTCATGAGCCCCTGCTCATGTTTACCACATTCGTGGTAAGGAGGACGAAGAGCCTCCTGACGTCATTGTCAGTATTATTGATCTAAACATTAAACCTATTTATACTTTGATAGATTTGGGATCAACCCATTCATCCATATGCTCTTACTTGCTTGATAAGTTAGATATGAAACTTGAAGTTGTTAAAACGAGCGTTATAGTATCGAACCCTATAGGGGGAACTTTCCAATCAGTTTGCTCTATAGAAATTTTCCTATAGCTATTCGAAACATACCATTTCCTATTGATCTTTATGTCTTGCCCAAATGTGAATTCAATCTAGTGTTAGGCTTACAATTGTTGAGTAAACATCAAGCCTGGATCGATTGTCAAAACAAAAGATTGTATCTCTAGGGTTTGGGAAAAGAATCCTTACTTCTTATAGATCAAAAGCCTACTCAATCTTTGCTGCAATGGTTTTACAAGATGAATATGATTTTGGCTTACCTTTTGTTCATGTTGTTTCCGAATTCATCGACGTCTTTCCCGAGGAACTTTCTGGTCTTCCTCCGACCCGTGAAGTGGAGTTCGGAATTGACATTCAACCAGGAACTAACCCTGTGTCTATTACACCATACTGAATGGCACAAGTAGAGTTGAAGGAGCTCAAGAAATAACTTCAAGAGTTACAAGACAAAGGCTTCATTTGGCCTAACACGTCTTTCTGGGGTGCACCTTTCTTATTTGGGAAGAAAAAAGATGGTTATATGCGGCTTTGCATAGACTATTGACAATTGAACCGAATCACTATCAAGAACAAGTATCTGTTGCTGAGGATTGAAGATCTTTCCAACCAACTTAGAGAGGCTTCTATTTTCTCAAAGATCGATCTTCGACCAGGTTATGTCGTTACGGTCACTTCGAATTCCTTGTTATGTCATTTGGGCTAACAAATGCTCCTACCGCATTCATAGACCTAATGAACAGAATATTCAAGCCTTATCTTGACAAGTTCGTAGTCGTCTTTATCGATGACATCCTTGTCTATTCTTGTAACAAGGAGGAACATGTTGAACATCTCTGAATTGTCTTGCAAACTCTCCAAGAACATCAATTGTTTGCCAAATTCTCCAAGTGCGAGTTTTGGCTATCGAAAGTTTCATTCCTTGGACACGTAATCTCAGCTAAAGAGATCAAGGTGGATTTGAAAAAGATTCAAGATATACTCGATTGGCGACCTCCGAAGAATGTTAGCGAGGTTCGAAGTTTTCTCGGTCTAGCCGGGTACTATCGAATATTTGTAAAAGGCTTTTCTACCATTGCTTTGTCCCTAACTAAAATCCTTCGGAAAGATCAACCATTCGAGTGGTCCGAAAATAAGCAATGAAGTTTTGATCAGCTTAAACAAGCCTTGACACATGGTGTCGTTCGTATCCAACCTGAATATAGCAAGGAATTCAATGTTTATAGCGATGCATCTCACTTGGGGTTAGGTTGTGTATTGATGCAAGGAGATAACGTGGTAGCGTATGCTTCAAGACAGTTGAAACCCCACGAACTCAACTATCCAACTCACGGTCTCGAACTCGCTGCTATTATTTTTGCTCTCTAGATCTAGAGACACTATTTATATGGTGAAAGATGACACTTGTTCACGGATCATAAAAGCCTCAAATACCTCCTAACTCAGAAGGATCTCAATTTGAGACAAAGGCGATGGATGGAACTTTTAAAAGACTATGACTTAATCATTGAATACCATCCCGGGAAAGCAAATGTGGTTGCAAATGCTCTTAGGCGAAAACCGACTCTCGGTAAGTTACTATTATCCTTCAAAATTCAAAATCTTCATTGTACGATAACTAGCTATTCAAAATACTTCTTCCTTTTTTGTAAAAGAACTACTCAAATTCTACATTGCTTGATAAGCAACCTATTCGAATTGAATCTATCATATTTTATAAATGATTATTCAAAATTTGTCATTGTAATTTTGCTCGTTTCTTTGTAGCTTCCTTGGCTATCAATGCACACCTTCGAATCTATCAAAAACGAGGATTCATGTCTGAATTCCAAGTCCAATCTAGCCCGATTTCAAGAATTAAGAATCTCCAGCAAACTGACCTGGACCTTCAAGCTATTATATCAAAACTTGATTCAAAAGCTAATGAAGGCTTCCTTGTCCATTCGAATGGCCTCATGTATTTTAAAGATAGAATTTGTGTCCGTAGAAATATATGTTTTGATATAATAATTGAAAATTGTATTAGACTTAATTGAAAAGAATTTAAAACATTCTCTAAGTCAAAAACAACTTGAAAATAAGTTTGAGGAGGTTTCAAAATGTTTTGGCAATGTTTAAAACGTTTTTAAGTAGCCAAACCAGTGTTTTAAAGTATCTGTTTCGATACAGGCATAGTTTGTATCAATACGTTTTGAAATTGCCAGAATCCATTTCGATACAGGGCCTATCTATTTTGATAGGATATGTGTGGTTTCGAAACACCCTTTGGTGTTTCGATACGCCCACGTGGAATACACCCTAACAGCTATAACCCCAACGACTATTTGAATTGCAGGCTGTTCAGATATGAAATTAGGTGTTTCGATACGGGCGTTCCGATACGACCCAAGATGTTTCGATACGACCTCTTCAATGAACATAACGACTCTTTTTGTTTTAGTCGTGTTTCAAAACAGACAGGTACCGTTTCGATATGGGTAGTTGCAGAACTGCATTTATGGTGGGAAATAAAGTCTCCAACGGCTTCAATTCAACCCAAACGGTCCTCAACGGCTATAAACTCAATTGGGAGTATAAAAGGGACCTCCAAGCATCAAGGGAAGACTAATGCTTCAATTGTCAACAACCATATGATGTCATATTGTCTTTAGAGCCTAATTTATCCATTCTTATTATAGACAACACTTGTGAGCCTAAATTGTCAAATTTGTTCAAGTGTTTAGGTTTGGGTGAGTGCTTTACTGTGCAAACATCAACTTTGTAAGAGGGATTTTAGTTTTCTTATCTCTACTCTTGTAGCGAGGGTTTGATCAAGCTTTGAGCTAGAAAGCTTTGATCGTTGTAAGTGTTTCCTCTTAATCCTAGAAAAGGGAATGAATCAATTAGTGGATTGATTGTGAAATCCTTACTGGGAAGCTAAGTGCAGAGCGTTTTGGTGTTCTCTATTTATGAGTGCAAGTGCACACTCCTATCAAGTTATAGTATAAAAGATATCGTCTCCCATAGGAATGGGACAGCTTAATTCGAATTGTTGTTCCTGCACAAGAAAAGTAAAATCACAAATATGTTGAATGTTTGAAAAGAAAAGTAGAATAAAAACATAAGTAATTAAGAAGGAAGAGATTAGAATGAGAGAGAGGGCAGGGTTATGCTGCTGCTTAGTGTGAAACTGCGTTGAATAGGTCAAGTTGTTTTGCGCTGCTAGACTATGTTGCCTCGGCGGTGGATGTCAGGTAGATTGCTAAGACCCTCTCCCTGCCTCGACAGGGAATGGAATTGTATCTCGGCGACAATCTTAGCAGAACTACAAGGCTCTGCAGAACGCTTTGAAAGTGACTCCGCTTATGTCTAAGTCAGAGTTCTGTTGATGCCCACTGCAAATAATACCAGTCGCAGCGTGAATCATGCAAAGACAACAATGTTGATTCGTCCTCTTTTAACCGCCTTAAATCCTTAACCTATGTATAGGCCAGATTCATCGCACCGTCTATAGATGAAATTGTACTTACTCCTTTCGTGAGTTCGACTCTCTCGATACCGAACAAATGGATAGAATTCAACTAACCTTTCGCCTTAATTGAAAACTATGAAGAACACGGAATAAGTAAACCTTGTAATTTTATTTGCAAAACAAACTTGAAATCCTAAACATTCGTTCTCACAACTAATTACAACATAACCCAAGCCCAATGAGAGAATTAGAACATGTCGGCGGCAAGAAAACCTAAACTATGCCTAAGGAAAACCTAAGCTATTCTGAATTAGAGTTACGATGGGTATATATAGGCATTGGCTAGGTCTAGTCCTTCTTGAAGTAGAAGTCTTCAAAGTAGGTTTCCACATTAAATGTGACTTTAAACTCTGACTTCTTTGAGTTGAATTTGAACTTTATCACGTTGCCTTGTTCCGCAAGTAAACTCGAGATTCACCTTTGGCGGTTCTGTCTGCTACTACAAACGTCAAAAAATTGAGTGGACAACATCGATAGAATAAGGATTTTCTGCTCTACAAATCGCACTCCAGTTCTCCAACTCCATAGTCTGTTGCCTTGGGTAGCACGGTGGGCAGCGGCAGCTACTCGACAACTGATTTCTCTGTCTGGAACTGCATCAGTACAGCTCCTTAGTTCGCTGTCTCAACATCACATCTTCAGCTCCTCTTTCCCTATGTCAGCATCTGGTACCTAAAACAAAAAGTACACTAAAACAGTACCTTTCTTTACCAAATAAAGGATAATCTAGAAAAACATGTCAAAGTAAAGAAATACTGTAAAATCCGATGCATGATCCTAATTATGCCTAAAATGTACTCAAAACAAAAATAATATCAGATGGAATATGCATGAAATATAGAACTTGTGGACACTTTACACACCCCCAAACTCGAACTATTGCTTTTCTTCAAGCAATACAACCTAAACATACTTGCCCTTATATTAACCATAAAGAAAAACTTATTTTCCACTTGATTTCATACCTCAAGGTCGTGGTACCTATATTAGATTAATGAAGGGAACTTAGCAAGAGAATAACTCATAATTAATTTCTAATGCCAGTGCAGTGTGTGCAGGACTGTATATAGGTTGGATTATGCAAAATAACTAGATAAACAAAGATGTTGTTATGATATATAAGGTTGTTGCCGATACAACACAGTTAAGCACAATATTTAATTATGGCAATGAGGGCTTCAACTTATCACAACTACTCTTCTAGGTCTGAAATTAAGAAAGGAGCAAACTATAAAACCCCAAACCCATAGAGTAGAGTCAACCCGTGAAGACTTTCATTCACTCATGCTAATTTTTCTGTCACTTCAAAACATTCAGATTCATGGACTTTGATCACAACGGAGTGTCCTCGCACATGATTCTTCCTAGAGCCTGTTGCGGGCACCTCTAGGGTCAAACAACAAATATTTCTTTGTTTTTACTTCGGCTATCGTAGCAGTGCTGTATTTTTTTGTTTTTTTTTGCCTCGGCGGCTACCTGCAACCATTGTTAGAACTTTGCAAAGAATTATAAAAACAAAGCAGGCAGCGTTCATTAGATATTTTAACAAATTCAACAAGTAACAATAGTAATTGACAGTTTTGGCATTTAAAAAAAATTCTAAGTCATTTTGCATGCTTTTCCCTTACTAAGTTCAATTTATTATTTGGTGCGAAAATAAGTAATCGACTAACTATCATAGGCACAAGTTATATAAAAAATTTTTGTTCCGATTAACATTAAGGCTAGTACAATGCAACCTATATACTACTAAGTATGCCTAGACAAAAGATGTGAGAGCTATCCCCCCCCCCCCCCCCCGAAACTCAAGATGGGCATTGCCCTCAATGCACAAAATAAAACAAAAAATAATAACAGAAAAATAAATACAAGAAATAAAGAAGAAAACTTAGGCTTAGTCAGATGATGTAGAGGATTTCGAGGAGAATTCTACCGTCAGTTGCAGGTTACGTCAGCAGACTTAGCAGTGCTGCCCTTCTGTGCTTAGCGGTCTTGATTTTTTAGGGTTTGGACCTACATATTTAATTGTGAGACGGGAATAAAGAACATGAAAAGGATGAAATCTAGTCCTAAAAAATAAAAAATTCTACTACTACTAAAGTAGTAAAGATTTGAAAAGATAAAATTATGTCACATTTGGGAGGGCGTTCTCCAATGTGGATACTTCCTGTTCTTTCAGGACAGAATCTTCTGTATAATGCTTTAATTGCTGCCCATTAACTTTAATTTGTGTACCTCTATTTACTGGTTTTACTGTCACGACGCCATGTGGAAAGGCTTGGACTACTTCGAATGGTCCCGACCATCTGGATTTTAACATCCCAGGAAATAGCTTGAAGCGGGAATTGAACAGCAGCACCTGCTGCCCGAGCAAGAACTGCCGCTGTTGAATCTTGTTGTCGTGCCATTTTTTGACTTTTTCCTTGTACAAATTTGTGTTCTCGTTTTCCTCCCACCGAAATTCCTCCATTTCTATCAGATTCAATAGTCTCTTTTCCTAGCCTGTTTCTAGTCCATGTTTACTGCCTTGACTACCCAGTACGCTTTGTTTTCTATTTCGATAGGGAGGTGGCAGGCCTTTCCGTATACTAGACGATATGGGGAAATCCAGAGTGGTTTTTTGTATTTTGTCCGATATACCCAAAGAGCATCGTCTAATTTTAACGACCAATCTTTCCTACTTGGGTTTACAACTTTCTCCAAGATGGTCTTGACTTCCATGTTCAAAATCTCTACCTGTCCATTTGTTTGTGGATGATATGTCGCGACAATCTTGTGCTTAACACCAAATTTTAGGAGTGCCTTGGCAATCGGTTTGTTATCGAAATGGGTGCCCTCATCACTAATGATTGCTCCTGGAACTTTGAACCTTGTGAATATGTTTTTTCGTAAGAACCTATGGACGATCTTTGCATCATTGTGGGGGGTGGCAATGGCTTCTACCCACTTGGAAACATAGTCCACTGCTAGAAGGATGTACATATTACTATATGAAGATTGGAATGGTCCCATAAAATCTATTCCCCAAACATTGAATAACTCAACCTCCAAGATGGTTTGTAAGGGAATTTCGTTCCTTCTCGATATGTTTCCTATTCTCTGGCTGTTGTCACATTGTTCGTAGAATGTTTGGGCGTCTTTATACAATGTCGTCCAAAAGAAACCTAATTAGAGCACTTTTGTTGTCGTGTGCTGCCCTTCAAAATGGCCTTCATATGGTGCTACGTGACACTATGATAGTATGGCTTGCTGTTCATCCTCTGGGACACACCGTCTGATAACATGGTTTGCACAGTTTTTAAACAAGAAAGGCTCATCCTAAAAATAATGCTTAGCATCATGTTGGAATCATTTCTTTCCTTGAAAGTTAAGTTCATAGGATAAAACACCAAATACTAAATAATTCACAATATCTGCGTATCAGGGTGTGTATGTCGATGATCCTACCGCGACCTCTTTGTGGGCGGCAAGTAAGATGCCTTCAGCTTCAATGGCATCTACCAGCGCAGAGGCTAGTAGCAATTGTTATCAGGGAAAGCATCTTGAATTTCGTTGTTGGAGGTCTTTTCTTGTCCATTCTCAAGCCAAGAGAGATGGTCCGCCACTTGATTCTTTGTACCCTTTCTGTCTCGATTTTCCAGGTTAAACTCTTGCAGCAGAAGGATCCAACGGATCAGGCGAGGCTTTGCATCCTTCTTTGCGAACAGGTACCTTAAAGCACAATGATCTGTGTGGACTATCACCTTTGTACCAATAAGATAGGGCCAAAACTTATCGAAGGCAAACACTTCTGCCAGTAACTCTTTCTCTGTAGTGGTGTAGTTGGTTTGGACAAGATTCGGTGTTTTTCTAGCGTAGTAGATTACATGAAAGATTTTGTCTCCGTGTTGTCTTAGGGCGGCACCGACGGCAGTATCACTGGCATCACACATGAGCTCAAAGGGTTGACTCCAATCAGGGGGAACTACCACAGGTGCTGTCACCAACTTTTCCTTCAATGTTTTGAATGCCTCCTGGCATGCCTCATCGAAGTTGAACGGTTTGTCCAGTTCCAGCAAAGTACACAACGATTTAGAAATTTTGGAAAAGTTCTCTATGAATCTGCGATAAAAACCTGCATGTCCCAGGAAACTATGAATGCCCTTGACATCGGTTAGTGGCGGCAAGTTGGCAATTACTTTGATCTTGGTCTTGTCTACCTCTAATCCCTGTGCATAAATTTTATGCCCCAATACTATGCCTTCATCGACCATAAAGTGGCATTTTTTCCAATTAAGTACCAGGTTTGTTTCCTCAAATATGGTGAGTACTTTTTCAAGGTTGCCGAGGTAGTTGTCGAAGCTACTACCGAAGACAGAGAAGTCATCCATAAATATTTTCATGAAGTCTTCTATCATGTTGGAGAAAATAGCCATCATGCATCACTGGAATATGGTCGAGGCATTACATAATCTGAATGGCATTATTCAAAAAGCATAAATGTCATAGGGGCATGTGAATGTTGTTTTAGCCTGGTCCTCCAGTGCGATGGTGATCTTGTTATAACCTGAATATCCATCCAAAATACAGTAGAAAGGTTTTCCAGCAAGGCGGTCAAGCATTTGATCAATAAAAGGTAACAACAAATGATCCTTTTTTGTTGCTTTATTTAGCTCGCGGTAATCCATGCATATTCTCCAACCAGTTACTATTCTAGTTGGTATTAACTCATTATTGTCATTGCTTACCACAGTTATGCCACCTTTCTTTTGTACACATTGTACCGGGCTTACCCATTCATTGTCCGAGATAGGATATATGATATCAGGGTCTAACCATTTGATAATTTCCTTTTTGAAAATCTCTCTCATGGCATCATTTAATCTTCTCTGGGCATCTACATTTGGCTTTTGGTCCTGCTCGAGCTGTATTTTGTGCATGCAGATGGCTGGGCTTATTCCCTTTATGTCTGCAATAGTCCAGCCTATTGCCTTCTTGTGTTGTTGCAACAATGCTGTCAATTGTTGTTCCTATCTAGGATGCAACTTGGAAGAAATTATTATTGGCAGTGTATCATTAGGTCCCAAGAAAACATACTTAAGTTGTGCAGGGAAGGCTTTTAACTCAAGAGTTGGAGGTTTTTCGATAGATGGTTTGAACATTTGACCCATTTTATGTGTAATTCAGTGGTTCGAAGTACTTACTTGGCATGTTTGCTATCCAATATGCTTCTTCATCTTCCTCCAATTCATGTTCTGTCGACTACCTGTGTTGCTCCTCTTCTGAGCAGGTTTTTAAATGGCTGCGGAAACAGCTTTCGAGGTCTCTGCCCGGGAACTCTTGCTGTAGGCATGGTTTGTTGGCTACAAAGTTTAATTCTGAGATGGCTTCCATTAGCTGGCATTCTTCCGGATCATCAGCCTTCTTCATGGTTTGGAAGACATTCAATTTTACTTGTTGGTCGTTTACCCTCATCGTAAGTTCACCTTTTTCCACATAAATCAGTCTTCTGCCCGTAGCAAGGAATGGTTGCCCCATGATTATTGGTGCCTTTTAATCGGCTTCACAGTTTAATACCAAAAAATCGGTAGGGAAAATAAATTTGTCCACCTTCACAAGGATGTCCTCAATTTTTCCTTGTGGTTGTATGCATGTTCTGTCGATCGGGTGGAGCATTACAGTTGTTGGGTGTGCGTCTCATATTCCTAATTTCTGGAAGACATATTTGGGCATTAAGGTTGATGCTTGCCCCTAAGTCGCATAGGGCTCGTATGGAGTGGTTGCTTCCTATTTTGCACGAAATTATGAAAGTATGCAGGGTAGATTCTAAGGAAGAAGTGTTTGTATTATGTTGTTGTTGAGGCAGCTGTCGTGACAGGTATTGCTGGTAACCTCCATGTTGTTGTTGTGGGTTTGTAGCATGTAGGGCGTGTAGGTGTTCCCTTTTTGTGGGAGCGCAGGTGCACACTACTGTCAAGTTATAGTATATAAGATGTCAAATCCAACAAGGATTGGACATCTTGTCTCGTTCTTTAGTTCCTGCACAAAGGTAAAGTAAACACGCAAGTGAATGATTGGTTGAGATTCAAAAGTAAATAAAACACAGGTAAAAGAGAAGAGGTGAATCAAGTTGATAGAGCAGGCAGAGTTATGTTGCCACTTAGTGTGAAAACCGCATTTAAATAGGTATGAGTTATCCTTTGCTGCCTCGACGGGTAGATGGGAGGAAAACTACGACTCTATCACGTGGCTGCAGCAGGTCACTGCCACTGCAGGGGTGCGTACTGTCTCGGTAAATGGAATGGAAAGACATTCTGGCGGCAAGTCTGACAGATACTCCAAGTTCGGCAGGATAGTCGACAGTGATCCCTCTTATTTCTAGGTTAGGATGCTCGAGATTGATAACTTGAGGACTAGTGTGGAACCAAATCAATCAACTCGGTTAGAGATCCCTTTTAGCCGCTGAAACTTGTGGAGTAGTGTGGAACCAAGTTAGTCACACCTCTCGTTGTGACCGTACTTAACCTATTCGTGAGCCTTGCACTTTCGTGCCCGACAAATAGATTCTCTCAAACAACTGGTGTGGAAAGATTGAAAGAATGAAGAACAATGGATTAAGTAAACATGGAATATTTTATTAAAGAAATAACTCAAAAATATAAAACAAATGTTTCTCACTAGTTACAACATAACCCTAACCCAATGAAGAATTAGAACATGGCGGTAGAGAAGAGCACAAGTGAAGTCTATAGAACACCTAGGATGATTTAAACTAGAAGTACAATGGGTATTTATAGACTTAAAACTAGATCAAGTCCTCCTTGAAGTAGAAGTCCTATAAAGTAGCTTTTCTTCTTTAATGTAGCTTTTAATGTTGACTTCTTTGCTTGGAATATGGACTCTTCCTCATTTTCCTTAGCCCGTAAGTAAGCTTGGGAATTTTGCTTCGGCAGCCCTAGCCGCTGCTACAGACGTCAGAAAATTACGTTAACGTCCGTGATAGAATCAGGAGTTTTAGCTCTACAAATCACGCTCCGGTTCTCCAAACTTCCATAGTCAGCTGCCGCGAGCAGCAAGGTTTGCAACAGCTTTTGCTCGGCAGATACTCGGCAGCAACTTATCTTCAGCTGGAACTCCTTCAGTACAACTCCTGGGTTTGCTTCTCAGCGTTGTGTCATCCATTCCTCTGCTCCCTTGTTCAGCTGTTAGTACCTACACGCAAGAATACACTAAAACAGTATCTCTTGTTGACCAAGTAAATGATAAACTATAAAAGCAAGGTAGAACGATGAAACACAGTAAAATGCTATGCATGAACCAACTTATGCCTAAAATGAGCTGGAAAACAGTAATATAGGAGTTGGAAAGTGTATGAAATATAGGACTTGCTCTAATAATAGCCAAAAAGAAAAACATGTTGTTAAATTGATTTTTTGCCTCAAGGCCGTGGCACCTATATATATAAAACTCAATGAAGGGAAATAAACAAGAAAATAATTCAGAATTGAATTCCCAATGCACGTGTGATGTTTGCAAATCTGTAAGCAAGCTGAATACGCAAAATAAAAGATTAAACAAAGATATTGTTGTAATTTAAAGGTTGCTGTCGAGGTAGCACAGTTAAGCATATTATTAATTTTGAATCAAGGCAGTGAGGGCTTCACCTTATCACAACTACTCTTCCAGGTCTGACGTTTAGATAGGAGCAAACTACAAAACCTCGAACCCTTGGAGTAGAGTCATCCCGTGAAGGCTTTCATTCACTCATGCTAATTTGTCCATCACTTTTAGGCTTTCAGATTCATGGACTTCGATAGTAGTGGAGTGTCCTCGCTCACAATTCTTCCTAGAGCCTGTTGCGGGCACATCTAGGGTAACACATCATTTTTCTTTTTTTTTTTATTTTGCTGCCTTTGGCAGTTCTACATTTTTTTTGTTTCTTTTGCCTGCCTCGACGGCTACCTGCAATTATCGTTAGAATTTTGCAAAGAAAACAAGCAAGCAATGTTGATCAAATATTCTACACATTCAACAAGTAAAATAGATATTCAACATTTTCATGGAAAAAGAAAAAAAATCTAAGTCATATTTCATGCTCTTTCCCAAGATTAAGTTTAATTTTAGTTAGGTGCGAAAATAAAGTAATATGCTATCCTGTCATAGGCACAAGTCATAACAAATATTTCTTTTCCGATTACTACTACGACAAGTACAATGCAATCTAAATGCAACTAAGAATGCCTACAAATGATGCGAGAGATATCCCCCTCAAACTCGAGATGGGCATTGCGCTCAATGCACAAAATAAAAAATAAGAAAACAAAAATATACATGTTAAAATTAGCAAAAATAAAGTAAAGATAGAAGTTAAGGAAAAGAAAATAAAAGTTTGTTGAGCGTTAGGAAAAGTTTGGATTCTAGCTAGCTGAGGAGGAGGAGGATGTTCGGACGACGAAGCGGCTTTTGGCAGATGCCTTGGCGGCGGTTCGAGTAGGAGAGGTCTTTGCTTTCCGCGGCGGCTAGACTCTCTTTGGTGTCTGTTGTGGCTCTTCTGGAGGCTCGGTAGAGAGAACGGTGGGAGATGCGTCGCTTCTTTCTGACTCTGCCTCGAGGTCCACAGGTTCTTCTACTATTATGTGTCACTTCCTCTTCCTTGTCCCTTTTTCTTTTGGTGCTGCCGGAGAAATGAATGCCATTGGGATGGTTGTGGTTGCCGCTACTACTATTGTTTCTAGGTTCGGCAACGACTGCTCAATCTCTTCTGATGAGGAGTCTGCCACTGTGTAGGTTGGGGAGAGATTAAGCTGGTGACTCTCAGGGGAATCTGCCACTGTGTTTGATGGGGTGGCAGCTGAGTGATGTGGAGAATGCATAAAAGAGGGCACCTGATGATCTGTCTGGCGAGCGGTGGCGGCAGGTGAAGTTCTTCGTGCTCTTGTTGCTGCTCCAAGCTCATCAGGAAAGGACGGCATGGTGGGCACGTCACTAGAGAATTTATGCACGAAATAAGTCACAAGGGCTTCTTGGGCCTCCCATACGTAGTTCATGAAGGCTAATTGCTGATGCTCTATCCGTTTTGTGTGTTCGAGGAGTTTGTGGAGCAGCGGGAGGACCTCTCTGTCTAGGGCACCGTTAGTATTGTTGGGGCGGCTGGCATTTCAAACTTTGAGGCAGAGGGCTGACAAGGCATTACTAGTTCTTTCTCTGCATCCTACATCATTTGAATACAGACCTTTTTTCTCCAGCCCTCTTTAGCAGTTGTAAACTCGTCTGTGGGCTATGTCGGGACTAGGAAATTGGTGCAGAGACCTGAGATGAGGGACGAAAAGTATAGCCTGCCCTTCTTCTTCTTGAAGCAGATGTATATTTCTGTGCAGACGATTTCCTTTATGTTGATCGGCCGGTTCACCAAGATGTTGTAAATTAAGGCAAGGCGCGGCCGGTCGACTATTGAATTGTGGGATGTGGGAAGCAGACGCCTTTTCACAAACATGTTCCACAACATAGCTTCAGGCGGCAAGTGGCAGCGCTGGACAGATCCCACGTGTTTGCCCCCCCAGCCATGGTGTGTTGGGCTTGCAGATTCTGGCCTTGATCTTCTCATAGTGGGCAGCCATCAGTGACTGCGTCCAGTCCTCATGCGGGTTGTCGTTCCTATCAAGGCCATAATAACTGTTGATGACAGCAAGGTTGAGCTTGACTGCCTCTCTGCGGACGTAGACGGATGGCTTGTCTGGGAAGGGCTGATGTGAGTGAAATTCCCTGACTATAGTGATGTTCGCTATATCAGGTTGTTGAGCGAACATCTCCCATCCCTTGTAGTGGATGGTTCAGAACAAGGTGGGCTAAGGAACACAGTCTCTCGTTTGCTTCGTATAATGAAAGCCTTATTCCTCCCAGACGGCCTGCTTTGAGAATTGTGCTCTATATCTCTCCTCGTCTGCCTTGAAGCATAACATGTTGTAGGTGGATTTTTGGGTTGATGTTGAAGCCATGTGATCAGTTGTATTTTAACTGAAACTAGAAAAGAAATATTGTGAGAGAGCAGAAGAATAAGATATAAGCTAGCAAAAAGGTGGAAGTGAAGTAAAGTGAAATGAGTGAGTGGTTTATATAGGTGTTGCTGAGAAGTGTCGGGACGACATTAAATGATCAACGACCCGATTCCCTTGCGCACGTTACATATTTTTCTACCCGTTATTTTCGGAGCCGTTACACTTCGCTGCGTTGGCTGCTGACTCGGCATGATGGTTGTCGAGCTTTTTGCTACTCTTCCCTCTTAATCTTGCTCTTTTATTCTCGATCCTAAAAGAAAAATAATTAAATAATTAAATGAAGTCTGAAAAATTAAATACTGAAAATTAATCTAGTCCTAAAATAAAATAAACTTTATTCCTAATGCATAAAAATAAATAGATAGAAATAAATAAAAATAAAGTTATGTTAGGAGTGCATTTGGGTGCATCTCCTAGACATAAGCACTTCCGGAGGTGGTTTAGCTTTTTCTCCCCTCATGGGGGGTCCTATTGTTCCTTCAGTTTTTGTTTGATGGGATCCTTCAATCTACCTCGAGGTCTGTCATGGCAGCCGCTTTCATAGCTTGTTTCCACACTTATTTTGGCAGCTCTTTCATCCAGGCCTTCTTTTCCGTCCTTTGAGGGTTGCAGCACATTCATCATTATGCTTTAATCCTCTACACTCATTGTAAGTTCCCCGAGTTCCACATCTATCAGCGTTCTTTCCGTGGCCAAGAAGGGTCCCCCGAGAATGATTTGGGCTTTCTCATCGGCTTCACAATCCAAGATGAGGAAATCGGCAAGAAGAATTAGGATGCCCACTTTAACCAGTATATCCTCAATATTTCCCTACAGTTGCACGAATGAGTGATCTGCAAGTTTAAGCATTACGAAGGTTGGTTTTGAAGGTCCAATACCTAATTTGTCGAAGACAACCTTAGGCATCAGGTTTATACTGGCTCCCAAATCACACAAGGCCCTGGTCTCGTGTTTGTTGCCCAGCCTACATGGTATAACAAAGTTTCCCGGATTTGTCTGCTTGGGCAGCAGCCTGTGATGCAGCATAGCCATGCATTCTTCAGTGACAGCCACCGTTTCGAATTCCTCTATTCGTCTCTTCTTAAAAACTATATCTTTGAGATACTTGGCATAGTTGGGCATTTTTTGTATAGCTTGTATCAGAGGTATGATAATGTGCACCTGTTTCAGAATGTCCAAGAATTTTCTGAATTGGTGCTTTTGCTGTTATTGTTTGAGCTTTTGAGGGAATGGAGCTAGCGGGCGGATGTCCTCTATTTGCTCCTTGCTTGGGGGCTTAGTTCGAGGAGGATCATCTTTGTCAGGGCTTCTTTCATGTTCTGCTACTGGGGCAGCTAATATGGGTGCTACTTGGGCAGGCTCACTTATATGTTCTAGTCGAGTTCCTAACTACTCTACCATCCCAGGTTCATCTAGCTGCTTCCCACTTCTTGTAGTTATGGCCCTGCAATGTTCAAATGTGGGCTTGGCTACTTCTGGCGGGCTGCTAGATGATGCTCCCATTATCTGATTGTGGTAGATTTTTGTGAACTTCCAAAACTGGGTCTCTAGGTTCTTAATAGCAGCCTCCTGGTTATTCATCTTCATCTCCGTCCTGTCCATGAAAGACTCAATTTTTTCAATAAATTTATTCGTATAAACAATAAACTCACCAGTTTGTTTCATAAAGTTATTCAAGTTAGCTTCTAGTGAATTATTGTGCTGTGGCTGCTGAGTGTGCTATCAGGACTAATTTTGCTGGTAGCTTCCCTGTAGCTGTTGTGGATTTGATGTTGCCTTTAGGTTGCTCCAAGAGAAGTTGGGATGGTTTCTCCAATTATGATTGTATGTGTTTTGGGCTGGCCTGTTATTCCTCCCATATCCTCTCATGTAGTTTGCAGATGCAGTGCATTCAGAGGAATCATGGTTGGCCCCACATTCGCCACATAATAGCTCAACAGCTTTTACTTAATGGACCTTCCCTGAGGATTGCACCATCTTCATCACCAGCTCTGTCAGAGTCTCGAGGCGGGCATTAACAGATTCGGAGGATTCTAGCTCATTTACAGTAGTTGGCCGCCTTGTGCTGCCTCGACAGGCTGTCGGGTATTTATAGTCGTTTTTAGCTACTATGTTAAGCAGTCATAGTGCTTCCTCTGGAGGTCTGTCTAGGATGATCCCGTTAACTGAGGCATCTATCAACATCCGAGTTGGGTAGTTAACCCCATTATAGAATATAGATACTTGAGTCCAAGCCGATAAACCATGAAGTGGACAGTTGTTCAACATTTGTTGGTACCGCTACCATGCCTCATACCTCGGCTCGTTATCCCCTGTTTCGGCTGGCTATTTATTCAACCATGAAGCAGACAGTTGTGATCTCATTCTGCAATTTATCGGTGACGTTGGATGGGCTAAATCGGTCTAGAAAGTCCTTGCAGAGCTCCACCCATGAAGTGAAAGATTTGGCTGGCTGGTTATTCAACCATTGATTTGCCATATCCCTCAGTGAATAGGGAAATAGCTTTAGCCACAATACGTACTGGTGTACCCTGTGAATCTTGAACGCTCGGCAAATTTCCAGGAATCCTTGAAGATGCTGTCGAGCATCTCCTGTGGTAGTCCCTCCGAAGTGCCCTAGTGTATTTAGCATGTTGAACATGACAGGCTTCAGTTCAAAATGATTTGCCCCTATCTTCGGTTTTGTACTATTGACTCGAACCTTTGAAAGTCATGTTCAAGGTAGTCTCTATTTGCCCGCACTTGGGGTAGATCAGAGGGATCCTGCCTCTGTTGTACTTTTGTTCCTCTAGGCGGCTAATCCGGCTGTCCACCCCTACCATTTATGGCATCAACTAGTGGACATTCATTTACCATGGTCTCCTCCTTTGCTTTGCCCTTGTCTTTGTTCTTTAAGGCTTCCCTTAGCTCCCTCTTGATCAGTCTAGTTCACGCTCAAGATCATCGTAAATAATGAAGTTTCCGCTAGGATTAGCTCTGGCCATACACTTGCAAACAAAACAATGATTTTTTATTAAGAATTAAACTAAAGGAAAAAAATAAAAATGTGCAGAAATTGAAAAATGAAATTCGTTGTTACCAATCCCCGACAACGGCTCCAAAAACTTGTAGGGCGTGTAGGTGTTCCCTTTTGTGGGCGTGTAGGTGTTCCCTTTTGTGGGAGTGCAAGTGCACACTCCTGCACAAAGGTAAAGTAAACACACAAGTAAATGATTGGTTGAGATTGAAAAGTAAATAAAACACAAGTAAAAGAGAAGGGGTGAATCAGGTTGATAGAGCAGGCAAGGTTATGCTGCCACTTAGTGTGAAATGTCTCGGCAGGTGGAATGGAAAGACATCCTGGCGGCAAGTCTGGCAGATACTCAAAGTTCGGCATGATAGTCGATAGTGATCCCTCCTATTTCTAGGATAGGATGCTCGAGATTGATAACTTAAGGACTAGTGTGGAACCAAATCAATCAACTTGGTTAGAGATCCCTTTTAGCCACTAAAACTTGTGGAGTAGTGTGGAACCAAGTTAGTCACGCCTCCTATTGTGACCGCACTTAACCCTTTCGTGCCTGACAAATAGATTCTCTTAAACGACTAGTGTGGAAAGACTGAAAGAATGAAAAACAATGGATTAAGTAAACCTGGAATATTTTATTGAAGAAATAACTCAAAAATCTAAAATAATTGTTTCTCACTAGTTACAACATAACCCTAACCCAATGGAGAATTAGAACATGGCGGCAGAGAAGAGCACAAGTAAAGTCTATAGAAAACCTAGGATGATTTAAACTAGAAGTACAATGGGTATTTATAGATTTAAAACTAGGTCAAGTCCTCCTTGAAGTGGAAATCATCTAAAGTAGCTTTTCCTCTTTAATGTAACTTTAAATGTTGACTTCTTTGCTTGGAATATGGACTCTTCCTCGTTTTCCTTAGCCCACAAGTAAGCTTGGGAATTTTGCTTCGGCAACCCTAGCCGCTGCTACAGACGTCAGAAAATCATGTGAACGTCGGTGATGGAATCATAAGTTTTAGCTCTACAAATCGCGCTTCGATTCTCCAAACTTCCATAGTCAGTTGCCGCGGGCAGCAAGGTTGGCAACAACTTTTGCTAGACAGATACTCAGCAGCAACTTATCTTCAGCTGGAACTCCTTCAGTACAGCTCCTAGGTTTGCTTCTCAGCATTGTGTCATCCATTCCTATGCTCCCTCGTTCAGCTGTTAGTACCTACAAGCAAGAATACTCTAAAACAGTATCTCTTGTTCACCAAGTAAATGAAAAATTATAAAAGCAAGGTAGAACGATGAAACATTATAAAATGGTATACATGAACCTACTTATGCCTAAAATAAGCTGGAAAACAGTAATAATAAGAGTTGGAAAGTGCATGAAATATAAGACTTTTGGACACTTTACACAATAGTCTTTTGGTTGCTTTAAGAGAGGTTGGGATGGTTCTTCCATCCAGGGTTGTAGGTGTTCTGGGCAGGTCTGTTGTTCCTCTCGTATCTTCCCACAAAGTTGACAAATGCGGTGCAGTCAGAGGAATCATGGTTGCCCCACACTCATCATAAAACGGCTCCACAGCCTTGGTCTCATTGACTCTCCCAGGAGGTTTCACGATGCTCATGACCAGCTTTGTCAGCTTGTCAAGTCATGCATTGACAGATTCCGAGGCTTGTACTTCATTCATAGCAGTTGGCCACCTAATGAAACCTCAGCGGGTTGTTGGATACTTGTAGTTGTTCTTGGCGGCTTGGTTCAGAATCCGCAGTGCCTCTTCTGATGGTCTATCACGAATGATTCCATTGGCTGAGGCATCAATCATCATCTGTGTTGGGTAGTTCACCCCGTTGTAGAACATTGATACATGTGTCAAAGCTGGAAAACCATGTAGCGGGCAGTTGTTCAACATCTGTTGGTACCGCTCTCATGCTTCATACATCGGCTCGTAATCCCCTTTTCGGAAGGTTGTTATTTCGTTTCACAGTCTGTCTGTGACATTGGATGGGCTAAACGGTCTAGAAAATCCTTGCACAGCTCTGTCCATGTGTTGAATTTTCCTGCTGGCTGGTTGTTTAGCCACTGTTTTGCCATATCCCTAAGTGAATAGGGAAATAATCTCAGCCTCAGTACGTCTGGATGGACTCTGTGTAGTTTGTATGCTCTGTAGATGTCCAGGAATCCTCTAAGTGTTGCCGAGCATCTTCTGTGGCAGTCCCTCCAAATTTCCCTAACATGTTGATCATGTTAAACATAACGGGCTTCAACTTGAAGTGATTCGCCTCAATCTCTAGTTCTTTCAACGTGGGATCGAACCCTCTTAAGTCATGTTCCAGATAATCTCTAGTGGATCGAACATTCTGGGGTTGCCCGGGCAGAACTTGTTGTTCTCTGAGCGGCGGGTCTTGCTGCCCATCGCTGCTGTTCACATCATTGTCGGCAGGGTTGTCGTTCTCCATTTTTACCTTTGCCTTTTCTTTTTCCTCTTTGGTTTTCCCACGGGCTTCTCTGATTTCCTTCTTGATCTCTCTTGCTCTTCGTTCGATATCGTCGTAATAAAGGATTTCTTCTTTTGGGTTTGCCCTGGTCATAGACTAGCAAAGGAATCTGTAATATTTTTTCGAATAAAAATAAAAATAAAATATAAAGAAATAAAAGTACAGATATTTAAAGAGGAATTTTGATGTTACCAATCCCCGGAACGACGCCAAAAACTTGTAGAGCGTTTGGGTGTTCTCTATTTATGAGCGCAAGTGCACACTCTTGTCAAGTTATAGTATAAAAGATATCGTGTCCCACGGGAATTGGACAGCTTAATTCGAATTGTTGTTCCTGCACAAGAAAAGTAAAAGCACAAATAAGTTAAATGTTTGAAAAGAAAAGTAAAATAAAAACACAAGTAATTAAGAAGGAAGAGATCAGATTGATAGAGAGTGCAGGGTTATGTTGTTTCTTAGTGTGAAACTGCGTTGAATAGGTCAAGTTGTTTTACGCTGCCAGACTCTACTACTTCGGCGGTGGATGGCAGGTAGACTGCTGAGACCCTCTCGTTGCCTCGGTATGGGAAGGGAATTGTGTCTCAGTGGCAAAATCGGTAGAAGTACAAGGCTCGGCAGAACGCTTCGAAAGTGACTCCGCTTATGTCTAAGTTAGAGTTCTGTTGATGTCCACTGTAGATAATACCATTCGCGGCGTGAATATGCAAAGACATCAATGTTGATTCATCCTCTTTTAGTCGCCTTAAACCCTTAACCTCTGTCTAGGCCGAATTGATCGCAGAGTCTATAGATGAAATTGTACTTACTCTTTACGCGAGTTTGACTCTCTCGATACCGAACAAATGGATAGAATTCAACTAATCTTTCGCCTTAATTGAAAACTTTGAAGAAAATGGAATAAGTAAACCTTGTAATTTTATTTGCAAAAACAAACTTAAAATCCTAAACAACCGTTCTCACAACTAATTACAACATAACCCAAACCCAATGAGAGAATTAGAACATGTCAGCGGCAAGAAAACCTAAACTATGCCTAAGGAAAACCTAAGCTATTTTGAATTAGAGTTACAATGGGTATATATATGTATTAGCTAGGTCTAGTCCTTGAAGTAGAAGTCTTCAAAGTAGCTTTCCACATTAAATGTGACTTTAAACTCTTACTTCTTTGAGTTGAATGTGTACTTTATCACGTTGCCTTATTCTGCAAGTAAACTCGAGATTCACCTCTGGCGGTTCTGTCTGCTACTACAGACATCGAAAAATTGAGTGGACAACATCGATAGAATCAGGATTTTCTGCTTTACAAATCGCACTCCGGTTCTCCAGCTCCATAGTTTGTTGTCTTGGGCAACACGGTGGGCAGCGACAACTACTTGGTAGCCGCTTTCTCTGTCTGGAACTACATCAATACAGCTCCTTAGTTCGCTGCCTCAGCATCACATCCTCAACTCCTCTTTCTCTCTATCAGCCTCTGGTACCTAAAACCAAAAGTACACTAAAACAATACCTTTCTTTACCAAATAAAGGATAATCTAGAAAAACATGGCAAAGTAAAGAAATACTGTAAAATGCAATGCATGATCCTAATTATGTCTGAAATGTACTCAAAAACAACAATAATATAAGATGTAATGTGTATGAAATATAGAACTTGTGGACACTTTACACTAAGGTAGTGGATGTAGGTGTTTTTTAGAAGGTTGAACCACTCTAAATTATCGTGTCTTTTAATCTTTTAGCTTCCACACCTCAATCACCGAAAAATCCAAATTCTCCACCACTTGGTTAACTAAATCAGTTGAAGTTAATCGAGCCTATCTAGCCCAACAGTGTACATAATGAGGAAGAATTAAAACGAGATATATTGCAAGAAGCCAATCAAAGTTCTTTTTCGATCCACCCTGGATTGGTTAAGATGTACAAAGACCTTAAGCCTTTGTATTGGTGGCCAGGCATGAAAGTTGCCATCACTGACTATGTGTCAAGGTGCCTAAATTGCCAAAGAATCAAAGCTGAGCATCGAGCACCTACCGGACTACTTCAACCTCTTGAATTCCCTCAGTGGAAATAGGATAAGATCACAATGGATTTTGTAACTGGCCTTCCTTGCACGCCAAGAAAGTGTGATGATATCCGGGTAATTGTTGACCGATTCACTAAATCGGCTCACCTCATTCTTGTTCGAATAAATTATAGCCTGGAAACACTAGCCAACTTGTACATTCGAGAAGTAATTTGTTTGCATGGAATCCCTACTTCAATTGTCTCCGATTGAGATCCTAGATTTACAGCTCGATTCTAGAGAACCTTACAACGAGCTCTTGGTACCATCTGAGTACGGCCTTTCATCCTCAAAGTGATGGCCAGTCAGAGTAAATGATTCAAGTCCTAGAAGATATGTTGAAAGCTTGTATAATTGATTTCGGGAAGAATTGGGAGAAATCTCTACCTCTTGTAGAGTTCGCATACAACAATAGCCATCAATCTTCGATTCAAATGGCTATATTTGAAGCATTGTATGGAAGAAAATGTAGAACTCCCTAATGCTGGTATGAACTAGGAGAAAACAAAGTTCTGGGACCTCAAATGCTCAAAGAAACTGGAGAACAAATCCGAATAATCCATGAACAATTAAAGCAAGCCTTTGATAGGAAAAAAATCTTATGCTGAATTGAAACGAAGAGACATTCAATACAATGTAGGAGATAAGGCCTTTCTTAAGGTTTTACCGTGGAAGAAAGTCTTCAGATTTGGAAAAAGAGGAAAACTCAGCCCTCGTTTTATTGGACCATTTGATGTTATTGAAAAGATCGGTCTCGTGGCTTATCAACTATCACTTCCTCGTGAGTTCGATAATATTCACAATGTGTTCCATGTCTCAATGCTCCGAAAATATCGCTCAGATCCATCTCACATCCTAGAGCCGGAAGAGGTGGAATTGAATCCTGATCTATCCTATGAAGAAGAACTGATCCAAATTCTTGATAGCCTGAAGATACGACGAGGAAGCAATATCCTCACCTATTCAATTCAGGTAAGAATTCGAGGGCGAATTCTTCTTTTAAGGGAGGGAGAGTTGTGACACCCTAAATCTTCTCCTAGATATATTAGAACCAAATTGCTTATATTGTTATCTCAATTAAACTTGAATATGAGCCAATTAGATTAATGAATGATTTAATTGAAAGAAAGAATAAAATTAGAGACCAATTAAAAGTGATCAATTCAAATAAAATGAAGAATTGAGGGAATGCATGTTAAAAAGACTAATTCTGAAATACCCTTGGCTGATCACTTGATTAAGAATCTAATAAAGGGTAAATTAGGCATTGCCTAATTCCACTATTGAGAGATAACTAGTGTCATCTTCCTTTATTCTCTCCTTTACCTGAAATGAAAGAGAAAATTTAGAGAGAGGGAAGAAAATTGAAGGAACACCATTGATAAGGAGATTTAAGCTTGCAAGGTCTGGAATTTGTCATAGGAGTTGATCTATCAAAACAATGTAAGCTTCCAACCTTCTCATTCTTTTCAGTAGGTAGTAGATTAGGAAAAAAATTAAACTTATTTCTATTTTTATGAGATTAATTTGTGTTAATAGCTTGCATTATACTTGAATTAGATGATAACTAAGTTAAATTGAGTAGACTAATACAACTACATCGATAATAAATGATCTAAGGTTGACTGATTGTTACAGGTATGCTAAAATGTGCTTAAGTGAAGTATTTAGGTAATAAATCGAATAGATAATGTTAAAATTAGGACCAAATTGAACTTAATTAAGGATTGGAAATTTAGTAAAAGACAGGGAAAGCTTTAAATTAAATGTTAGATACTTAGGTTGGCATGAATTTTAAGGTTAAATGAATAGCTTTAATGAGTATAATGGGAGAATAGGTGAAATGAGACTGTTCTGGATTCATGTTAAAATTGAGGACCTAGATGAAGTTCTCAGGGACCAAACTCAACTTGTAAAAATAGGGGACAAACATGGGAATTAATGTTTTAAAGGGCTAAAATGAACTAGTAAAGGTCCTAGGTGAATTAACCCCTAAAAAAACTAAAATGAAACCTAGGAAGTTTCAAGACTGTAATTTGACCGGACTTTGAATGCAAATCTGTATTGATCTAGAAATGAGAAAAATATGAGCCTTATATAGTTGAAAAGATAATTGAATTAGCTTTCTAACAAGGTAAATTAATTGAAATGTCAACATGTAAATTAAAAGATATAAACAGATTTGTATCTAGGGTGCAAACTGCCAGAACTGGAAACAAAATTGTATTAGACTGTGTTTGCACTTGTTTGACTGAATTTGTGTGATTGAACTGATAGCTAATATGTTCTCTATGTGTTCATATGTGTATTTTTAGACCAAGAAATCGAGGATACCTTGGAAGGAGCAAGGACTGGCCAAGCATCTAGGAAGAACAAGGGGATATACATCAAGGAACAAGAATAGCTAATTCCTTGGAGTTTTATGAGTGTAGTTAATTTTAGAGTTGAGACTAGTGTCCTAATCATTGCTATATGTTTAAAGTTATTTTATAGATAAAAGCATGAAATGAATCTAATTCATATTGGTATATTAACCTAAGGGAAGAAAGGATTAAGAAGGTAGTGAGTTAGTATAAACAATGGTTGATAGCTAGTTAGCTTTACATGCACTTGTGATGGATTGCCATTAATTTGATGATTATATGAATGACGAAATGAATGATATGCTACTTCCAATGGATGTGAAATGATGCTTGAAAATGTTGAATGTTGATTGTTAGGAATTATGAAAGCATGAATAGGAAATGTGGACTATCTACTAGAGATATGAAGTATGAAATGAAATCACTAGGTTTGATTGCTTAATCATTTGTATTGTGTTTGCTTAATTTAAAAGACATGGAAAGCCCTTGGTGGACTAGTTGGTCTTAGGTAGAACGACATGCCTTAGAGTCTAGATCTCGATTGTTATGATACGTTAGTGTGCCCTATTGATTGGTGTTGTAGACACCCTACTGTTAGATACATTGAGTATCAGATTGATTTGGTACGTATGTACCCTACTTATTGGTGTTGGATACACCCTACTATTTTGGTACTTTGAGTACCCTACTAAGACTTGATTACCTAGTCTTACTATCTACCAAGACAAAAACTAAGTTAACAAGCTTGTAATAAAACATGCTAATATGATCAATGAATGATTAACATGACTTATGCTATTGAGCTCTTAATGATATGAAATTACATGATTTTGTTGGGATTGTTGGTGCTCGATTCCTTCAATCGTTCTTGCTCGCCAAGTTGTGGAGAGGTGGAATTTCGGGTGTAAGAGGTGTGGAAGCTAAAATGAATAAAGACAAGATGATTTATAGTGGTTCAACCTTCTAACCAAGGTCTACATCCACTACCTTAGCTTCCCATTAAGGATTTCCAGTCAATCCACTATTGATTCATCCCTTTTCTAGGCTTAGGAGGAAACCCTTACAAACCGATCAAGCTTTCTACCCAAAGCATTGATCAAACCCTCTTTACAAAGAGATAAAATAAGCAAACTCAAATCCCTCTAATAATATTTGTTTGCACAATTGAGCTCTCACCCAATCCTAAAAACATTTGAGTAAATCCAACAATTTTGGCTCACTAGTGTTTGTTTATACAAGGAATTGACAATTACAAACTAATACACATTTTGATCATATGTTGTTTTACAATTGAAGCATTGATAATTACTAGATGCTTGGAGGTCCCTTTTATACTCCTCTTATAGTTTGTAGCCGTTACTAGCCGTTGGGGTTGAATTGGAGCTGTTGGAGACTTCATTTCCCACCATAAATGCAGTTCTGCAACTCCCCATTTTGAAACGCTCAACCTCATTTTGAAACACTCTTGAAATAGAAAGAGCCGTTGCAGCACTCGTATCAAAAAGCCCTTGGCCGTACCAAAACGGCCGTATTGAAACGCTTCTCCCCGTATCAAAACACCCTGTATTTAAAAGGTAGTTGGGAAATAGTCATCGAGGGTTTATGACCATTGAGGTCAATGCCACGTAGGTGTATCGAAACAGCAGAGGTCGTATCGAAATGCTATGCAAAAATCTCACCCAGATTAAAGTTTGTTTCGAAAAGTTTTGCCATTGTAAAGGCCCGTATCGAAACACCTAGGGGCGTTTCGAAACGCCTGAATGGTTTTTTTTGAATTTGTCTTTGAAAACACTTAAAACCCTTTTGAAATATCCCATAAACATAGTTTCAAGTCGTTTGGACTTAGAAATTCATTTTGACTTTGTCCAAAACATTTTCGAATTATTATATAAAAACATTAGTTCTACAATCTCCCCCTTATTCATTTGAAAATTCATTTTTTCAAACCATTTCTCCCCTTTTTGTTATATCAAAAATAAATTAAAACACCTTTAAGCTTAAATAACA